>CAWUFW010010798.1:0-665725 GCA_963921515.1 Calotriton arnoldi
AGGCATTGCATTCTCCCAGGTGGGTTATGTGGAGTTTGTGTTGAGGGGGTGTGTGAGGTGAGCTGCTTGTAACTATGGTCAGTGCTGTGAGTCCTCCTTCCCAGCCAGCCAGATATCCCACCATGCAACGTGCTTGCATTGCAGGGAGTGCAAGTTGGCTTTCAGGATGTCAGGCAGTGGTGTTGTGCTGTTTGTTGGTGCATAGTTCCCAGCAGGGCTTTGTGCTCCCCTCAGGATCTCGTCTACCATGACTTCCAATTCACTATCTAGGAACATTGGATTCTTCTTTAGGGGCATGGTGATGGGTGGTGGTGGTGGTGATTGATGTGTGTGTGTGCAAGTGAGGGTGTGTGTGTGTAGGTTTTGCTGTGTGTGTGTGAGGGTGCTATTTGTTGAGGTGCTAATGTTGTGTGGCTTTTGTGTTGGATGAGCTGTGTGTGTGTCTGTGTTTGCTGTGTGATGGTGTTCTGTGCTGGCAGGTCAGTGGGATTTGCAAAGGATCATGGTAGGGATTTGTGGCCTTTATGTAGGTGGAGTTGGGGGTGTGTCCTTGTTCCATTTTTTTCACCCCCTGTATTTATTGGCTTTGTCATTGCTTGTTTGGCCCTTTTTTTTTGTATTTTTTCATTTGTGATTATTGTGCATGTAGGAGTCGTTCTTCTGACCGAGTAGGACATAGCAGTTGTCTCGTGCGCGCCTCTCCGAGTCGTTCCCGCTGTGTTTCAGCTCAGTTTCATATGCGGCGTACGCGTCGGTCGCGGAGTATTGTGTTTGTTCGGCTGGGTTTGGTATGCGTGTCGGTCGTACGGCTTGGGCTCCGTACGAATCGGTCTGAATTTGCAACTATTGCATCGTACTGCGCGGGTCGGAGTTCGCGGGTACGTTCTGTTCGGATTATTTCCTGATGCGTGTCGGTCGGTTCGATTCGCGTGGTTTCCCGGCCGGATAGCTTGTTTCCGGCCGGGTTGGTCGTTCGCCTTGAGTTCTGTGCGAGTCGGTCGTGATTCCCATGCATTTCATTGTACTTCCCAGGTCGGGCAACGCCGGTACGTGTCGGTCGGACTAATATCCCGTACCGAGTCGGTCGGTATTTTTTCCGGCCCGAATCGGATTCGGCCCCTTAATGTGGTTGAAGAATGTAATTTAGAAACTGTAGATAGGTAAACAGATAGTTATACTTGTTCTAAATAATGCTCAACGCTGTTTATTTTTTTTTTTACAATCTCATTGATTGTTTTTTTTCCCCCGCTGTTGTATGATGATCTACATTGAAATCACTGTGTATGGTGAAATTCAGTAGATTCTGAGAACAGCAAAAATGGGAAACTAAAAATGTTATGTATTTCTAAAATTATGTTGTGATCTTAAAACTATAATATTATCTTCAATGACAGTTTTTCTTCTTTTTTACAGAAGGTAATGGTTAAGTTTGAAAAGATTTTAAATTCAGTTTACAACAAAACTACTGTAAAATAGTTCCACTGAGTTTTGAATTTACATTAGTAAAAAAGGTAAGATGAAAGAACGTAATAAGCATGATAATGTGAAATAATGTTTACAGCTGCTTTTACTGCACTCATCCATTCCTTCAAACACTACCCATGCACTCATGTATACAGTTAGTCACTATTACCACACTCCTTGAATCACCCAGGCAATATCCATGCATTTCTCCAATCACCTAGCCAGTACCTATACACTTATAATATCACCCATACATTACCCCTGCACTAATACAATCACCCATGCATTAGCTATGTAGTCTTCCAATCACCAAGGCACTACCCTTGCACTCCTTCAATCATGCAGGCAGTATCCATGCACTCCTCCAATCACCCAGACATTACCCCTGCACAGATGCAATCACCAAGGATTGCTCATGCACTTCTTCAAACACTCAGGCTGTACCTATGCATTTGTGCAATCACCCACACATCATCTCTGTACTCATGCAATCACCCAGGCATTATCCATGCACTCCTTCAATCACCCAGCCACTACCCATACACTTATATATTCACCCAAGCACTACCCTTGCACTCCTTCAATCACACAGGTACTACCCCTGTACTCCTCCAATCACCCAGACACTACCTTTGCACTCCTCCAATCACCCAGGCACTACCACTGTGCTCCTCCAATCACCCAGCCATTACTCATGCACTTATATAATCACCCAGACATTACTTATGCACTCCTCCAATCACCTAGGCACTACCACTACACTCATGCAACCACCCAAACATTACCCCTGCATTCATACAATCACCCAAACATTACTCAAGCACTCCTCCAATCACCCAGACATTACCTTTTAACTCATGCAATCACCTAGGCATTACCCATGCACTCCATAAATCACCCAGGCACTATTCCTGCACTTATATAATCAATCAGGCAGTACCTTTCCACTCCTCCAATCACCCAGGCACTACTCTTGTACTCATGCAATCACTCAGGCACTACCTATGCAGTCATGCAAAAACCCTGTCAGTACTCTTGCACTCCTCCAATCACCTAAACACTATCAATGCACTACTCCAATCACCCAGACATTATCTCTGCACTCATGCAATCACCCAAACATTACTCAAGCACTCCTCCAATCACCCAGACATTACCATTCAACTCATGCAATCACCTAGGCATTACCCATGCACTCCTTCAAGCACCCAGACACTATTCCTGCACTTATATAATCAATCAGGCAGTACCCTTCCACTCCTCCAATCACCCAGGCACTACGCTTGTACTCATGGAATCACTTAGGCACTACCTATGCAGTCATGCAATAACCCAGGCAGTACTCTTGCACTCCTCCAATCACCTAAGCACTATCAATGCACGACTCTAATCACCCAGACAGTACCCCTGCAGCCATGCAATCATCTATGCATTAGCTATACACTCCTCCAATCACCCAGACATTACCCCTGCACTAATGCAATCACCCATACATTAGCTTTGCACTCCTCCAATCAGACAGGCACTACCCTTGCACTCCTCCAATCACCCAGGCAGTATCCATGCACTTCTCCAAACACCCAGGCATTACACCTGCACACATGCAATCACCCAGACATTACTCATACACTCCTTGAATCATTCAGGCAGTAACCTTGCACTCTTCCAATCACCCAGTCATTACCCCAGCACTCATGCAATCACCCACATACTACTCATGCACTCCTCCAATCACCTAGGCACTACATATGCACTCATGGAATAACCCAGGCACTACCCTTGCAGTCCTACAATCACCCAGGCACTACTTATGCAGTCATGCAATCACCCAGTCATTACCCGTGCACTTGTGAAATAACCCAGGCACTACCCTTGCACTCTTGAAATTGTCCAGGCACTTTCCATGCACTCCTTCAATCACTCAGGCAGTATCTATGCACTCCTCCAATCACTCAGCCAGTACCATGCACTTATAAAATCACCCATGCAGTACCTATGCACTTCTGCAATCATCTATGCACTACCACTGCACTCATGCAAGTACCCAGGGACTACCTGTGCACTCATGCAATAACCCAGGCACAACCTTTCCATTCCTCCAATCACCCAATTGGTGTTGTGTGTTGGACACTATTAACAACCACCGTTGTTAATTTTATTTTTCCCTGATTTAGGCACATTGTTTTATGCTTGTTTTTTTGTTTAACTTTTCATTGTTAAAATCTAATAAACACACAAAAATAGGTAGTGTCTGAGTGATTCAATTAATGTATGGGTACTACCTGGATGAATGAATGAGAGTATGGGTAGTGCGTGGATGATTGCTTGAGTGCATGGGTAGTGGCTGGGGATTCAATGAGTGCATGAGTACTGCCTGAATGAATATTTGAGTGCATGGGTACTGCATGAGTTAATGGTTCAGTTGAAAGATAGTACTTAAATGATTGGATGAGTAGTGCCTGTGTAACTGGATGAGTGCATGAGCACTGCATGAGTGAATGCATGACTGCATGAGTAATGACTGAGTGAATGGTTGAGTGCAAGCATAGTGCCTGAGTGATTTAATGAGTGCATGGGTAGTACCTGAGTGAATGGATTAGTGCAAGGGTAGTCTCTGGCTCATTCAGTGAGTGCATGGGTAGTGTCTCAGTTGGTCGATCAATGCATGGGTACTACCAGGGTGAATGTATGAGTGTATAGGTAGTGCCTAGGTGATTGGGTGAGTGCATGGGTAGTGCCTCGATGATAGTATGAGTCCATGCACAGTGCGAGAATAAATGGATGAATGCATGTGTAGTGGCTGAATGAATGGATGAGTGCGGAGCAGTGTCTGGCTGATTCCATGAGTGGATGGATAGTACCTGGGTAAATTAATGAGTGGATGGGTAGTGCATGGGTGATTGGATGAGTGCATGCATAGTGCCTGGGAGATTGGATGAGTGCAAGAGCCGGGCCTGGGTTATTCCATGACTGCATGGATAGTACCTGGATGAATGAATGATTATGGGTAGTGCCTGGGTGATTGCATGACTACATGGGGAGTGGCTGGGAGATTGGATGAGTGCATGAGTACTGCCTGAGTGAATGTAGTAGTGCATGGGTACTGCATGAGTAAATGGTTCAGTTGAAGGATAGTGCCTAAGTGATTGGATGAGTGCATGGGTAGTGCCTGGGTGATTAGATGAGTGTATTAGTACTACGTGACTGAATGCATGACTGCATGAGTAGTGACTGAGTGGAGTGAATGTTGAGTGCAAGCCTAGTGCCTGAGTGTTTGGATGAGTGCATGAGTAGTACCTGAGTGAATGGATTAGTGCAAGAATAGTGCCTGGCACATTCAGTGAGTCCATGGGTAGTGTCTGAGTGATTCGATCAGTTCATGGGTACTACCTGGGTTAATGAATGAGTGTATAGGTAGTGCCTAGATGATTGGATGAGTGCATGGGTAGTGCCTCGATCACTGTATGAGTCCATGTGCAGTGCGTGAATAAATGGATTAATGCATGGGTAGTGCCTGAATGAATGCATGAGTGCAATAGCAGTGTCTGGGTGATTACATGAGTGTATGGATAGTAGCTGGGTTAATGAATGAGTGCATGCATAGTGGCTGTTTAGTTGCATGAGTGCATGGGTACTCCCTGGGTAATTCCATGAGTGTATAGGTATTGCCTGGGTGGATAGAGGAGTGCATGGGTAGTGCCTGGGAGAATGGCTGAGTGTATGGGTACTGCCTGGGTGATTGGAACAGTGTAGAGTAATGTGTGGGAGATTGAATAAGTGCATGAGTAGTATCAGGATGATTGGATGGCTGTATGCATAGTGCCTGAGTGAATAAATGAGTACAAGCACAGTGTTTGAAGGATTAAATGAGTGCATGAGTTGTGCCGTATGCAGTAGATTTTATCCTTCAAAACCTAGTCCTAATATATCTTAAAATACTTCTTGAAATGAGAAGCTACATCATACTTCAAAACTGTTACATTTTCAAATATAATAAAAGCACTTTCAATACCCACCTGTCCTATATAAGGAGGAGAAAGTAATACATACATCTTGTATGCAAATTTCAAAAACATGTGGTGTGAAACAGACATATTCTAGTATGTATATGCTTTTACATGTATTCTGACACATGTTGTGCATCTGATAACCCTAACTTCAAAACTATGTAGTTTATCATACAGGTCCACAAATGTTAACAGTTCTCCTACATTATTGAGTCACAGAAGCAGACGTCTGTTATCTATGTATGTGTATGAGAAGTTCTTGGATAGAGAGTTCAATACACACCTGCCCTGTATAATGATGAATAAATAACTTGCAATAAAAGCACTTTTATTGCTCTATCCACTTTTATAAAAAGTAACTGTAATTCTTCTCCTCAGAAATAATATGATACTTTTCAAATAGTCTAAAGAATGAACATTATTTATATTAAAAAGAAATAACATATAATTAAATTTAAAATATTTTTTGCAGGTTATTATGAATATGATATTATGTATTCTTCCCTTTCAAGTAATTTAGATACATCATTCAGTAAAACTATTTTAGAGTAGTATTATCCTAAATAGCATTAAAACTATCAAACTTCAACACTAGCTTTTACAAAGAAGAAAAAGAAAAACTGTTATTTAATTAGAGAAATTATAATATTAAATTTTTGAGAACACAACATAAAATTAGAATTACATAACATTCTTAGTTTCCCATTTTTGCTGTTCTAAGGTTCCACTTAACTTCACCATACACAGTGATTTCAATGTAGCATCATCATGAGCAGCGGGGAAAATAACAATCAAATTGATTGTAGAAAAAAACCCAAATCAACATAGAATATCAATATCAATATGTGTAGCTATGCGTATTCCTATCCACACTTTGTTAATCACTTCTTTCATCTACATTAACTCTATTATTTATCACAAATTTATTTCACAAAATGTACACTCTCATTTACATCAGGCGCAATATAGATAACATTTATAAAAACTATTTTCTTTTAAACACAATTTTCAAAATGTAATATCAATTAGCACAAATAATAATCAAATCACTAATTATAAACACTAATAGTTTGCAGTGCTGTCTACTTTATGTTGACATCTTCCCCAATAGGCCGAATGATGTAGTCAAAACTTTGGCTGCAGAAATAACATATAAGAATTTGGTAATTCATTAGGCAGTCTAGGTTTGAATTCCAAGTGGGCATCATTGCAATGCGTCCATCCTTTATTACACTTTAAATAAGCACTATAGTGTCCAGATGTTATAGTTGGTCCATCATGGAAAATAATAGCCACTGTCTTAAAAGTTCTTCCTGAAATAGATATTTGACTTACTTTAAAGTAATTTTTGTTTCCAATTTTCTTCCATTTGCTCTACAGCATAGTAACATTAAAATGAGGTATTTTCCAAATCTTTGTATATGTAATGTAGACAACATCTCTGATCTACAATGTGAACATCTCATATCCTGATTTGCTGTTTTTATCAATTTGTCAAAAGGTACTGTGATGCAGTCTGGTATTGATAAGTATAGGAATCATTCTGTTTGTATTTGAGTGGTAGAAGTAAATGAACACTCTTCATACTTAAGGTACCATCTGTAACTTAGTCAAAATAAGTTTTCAATGTGTTCTCCTCCATGTTTTAATACTCCATGCATAACCATTAGAAATTCTTGTGCATCTTGTTGTATGTTGAGAGTGAAGTGAATTTGTACTTGTAAAGCGCACTGCTACCCTGAGGCATCCTGGCGCTGAACGCATACCGCTGTGGAACCCTTCCTGGCTTTTCCCTGTGAAATGTCCACTCCTGGGCACCCCCAAGGTGAAGCCAGGCATCCCAGCGCTGGTGGGGCCATTGTGGAGATTAAGCAAGCTATTGCCCAGATTTGCAGAGTGGGACCCATGATTAGAATAGGCACCGAGGCGAGAATTATCAGGTCCGAGGAAGTTGAGCCCAAGACCCGCTGAGGCGGGAATTGAACCCTGGTCCCGGGCCAGATCTCTGCATCAGGGTCTGCCGCTCTAACCATTGAGCCACACTTCTCCAGAGTGAATGTCAATAAACCAGTTCATATATCTAAAAGATGCCGAACGCCAGAAGCATCATGCATTTTACTTCTGTCACTTACCAACTGTTGAAATACATGATGTAGGGCAGAACAGAATCTTTTTACAATTTCCCATGATTTCATGATGAAGATGTGATAGATGAAACACAATATTCAGAATCACATTAACATAACAATTGTTTTCTTTTTTTGAACCTCAGTTGAATGTTTGACACATTTCGGTTTTGGACACACTACATGTTTCTCATATATGGGATATTCACCTAAATCAGGAGCATAACGTCTTCTTAAACGATTGTACTCTCTTACACAATTTGCATCAGCACTAACTTTTTTCTCATCAAAATCTATCAAATACAAACCAGACAATGTTCTTGCTGGAGACAATGCAACATATGCCACCGTACTTCCAATATTTACAAAAGCTCTGTCTATACTTAAACCTTGAGATTTATGAATAGTTACTGCATATGCTAGAGACAGAGAAAACTGTTGTCGGTGAACATACAAGTCTTTTACAATCAGAAAACATACAACACAATGGCCAATCTTCCTTACCTCATTAATCTGATCAAATTTTATAATGAAAAATGCTATTCCATGTCTATTTTCAAAATTTACAAAATCAACAACTTTTCCCATTGCTCCATTTACTAATCCTTCTTCTACATTCAAATTACGCCGCAAAATTACTCTACAATTTTTACATACATGTAAAGTCTTTTCTAATCCTGCAGTTTTAGATACAGACTTTTCCAAAGAATCTAATTTAGCCTGTCGTTTCTTAGTAAGAAGAATTGTCACTCCCTGGTGTTTGATTTTGTCAATAGCTTTAATTTCCACAATTTCTTGTTTTTCCACTTTGAGAAGTTGTTGATTAAATGTAGAATACTCTTGCAGTGTAGACATTAGAGAAACTATAGGCCTGCTTTCTACAAGCATTTTGTGCATTACTTCAGTTGCTGTTTCTCCAGTTGTAAACAAGTTCGTTCGTAGTCGACTTTCTAAAGCTTGTTTTCCATGTTCCGTCAAGACACCAAATCTTATGTCTTTAAGAATATTTCCATAATCTTTATCACATGCTTGTCGCATATTCTTAACAAGTTCTTTATATTCAAAGTGTAACCAAATATTTACATTCCCAATACTTCCCAAAGATTTTCTTGTGTCATCATGGAGAAGAGTATTAAAAACAGGTTGTCCTTTTACAGGAGTAAGTTGTACTAAGTCTCCAAATACAATTACATGTTTTTCTCCAAACAGAACATCGTAATCTGTTTTTAAAATCTGTTGCATTCTCAAGTGAACAAAAACAAGCATTAAGTTTGAGACCATGCTCACCTCATCAATGATTAAAACTTTCATTTTCTTCAGTACTCTTGAGACTTCATAACAAGCTTCTCCAGATAACTTCTGATATTTCAATGTATTATCATGTTCAACAGGTAGCATAAGTTATCGATATAAAGTAATACCTTTAATGTTGTGTGCTGCTAATCCAGTTGGAGATGTTACGACACAAGATAAATGTGATTTTGTAGTTTTGTGTCAATAACTGGCCAAAACTTGAATTAAGAAACTTTTTCCTGTGCCAGCTTGACGACTAATGTACAATAGAATAGGTTTAAATGATGAACATTGACATTCTTTTTTTTCATGCAGCAAACCATGTTGTACCTGCTGTTTGACTTGTAGATATATTTCTTTTTGTTCAATATTTAGTTGTTCTTCTAACTTTTCCAACTGAGTAATTTCCTGTTGTGCTTGTTGCATTGCAGTTCCTACCTCATTCACGGCTATTGCTACTTCATTTTCAATAATTGGTGGTCCCAGTGGATCTTGACTCACTGGACCAGAACTTTGACTGTTTTGTGAACTTTCTTTATCTATTTCAGCTGCAAAAGTTCTTTCTTGTTCAATCTCATCACTTAACATTTGTAGATAAGTTGGGTAAATTCTGCACTGAATGCTGTCTTTAGTTGCATTAAAAACTCTTCATAGCAGTCAAAATCTCCAAGTAATTCTGTTTCACTACGCCAAGGCTTAAACAGTTGCAAAAGTGCTAAATAGAAAAATTCTCTCATATCTGGACTTTTGCAACTGAGTTTTCTGTGGTTAATAAGAATTCCTTTGGTATGCTTCACTAAACATCGATCACATCCAATTACTGCATATTTTTCTTGATTTATATTTTCTGTAACTTTCTTTTTAAAGCTGTAATGTTGAAGTGTTTCATACAGACATAGGTTTTCAAGATGTGGACTCCTTTTGGGATAGTATGTATCCAACATATTAGTTTTAACAATATCAGTACTTTCTGGTTCATACTATGCTATGTTTTCAATTTCTTGTAAAGATTCCAATACTCTATTTTGTGTAGGGGCAATACCTAGACTTACCAAAATGATTCCTCTTGACTTTGAATATAAACTGGCTGAGCTCAACCGATCCGAACATTCATAGGATCCAATCTCTCTATAGGAAAGCATTTTTAATCTGAAGCTGTACAATTTCTTACTTAGACTCTTCTCTGCTGAAATTCTTCCCACATTTCTTTCATCTCTGTCTTTTCAGATTTTGTAATATATGATGTTATATAGCGAACAACAGCAATTGAGTTATCTGCAACATACTGAATATCCATGTTTGCATTCCACATTTTCAAAATAGCTGGATTGTAGTCATTAATGTACTTTGAAGCTTCTGTTCTTTTTAAGGTGTATGTATTCTTGGGAGATCTCCGAGTTATTGTATGTCTCACTGATGACAAAAAACGATTTACTCTGCCTTTAGAAATTATAGGACGTGGGAATCCAAAACAACATTTTGTATAACATTTCCCTTTTCGTCGGCAGTATTTCCCACATCGATGACTTTGAAAGTGTAAAACTTGTTGTCTGAAGTTCTTTTCTCCGCCATCTCTTGAAATGGCATATCTAACATACTGTTCGATGAAAGGCAAAACAGTTTCATCACTATCTGTTTCAAATTTTGGTGCATTTGTTATCCATAAAGAGCATGTGTATATGAGGAGCACCTCTGGCTTGGTACTCTCCAAGAGGTGGAATGTTTTTATTGCCGATAAATGACATCATAGCTTGAAACCTATGGTTAAAATACCTGCACACATTTACAGGATCCAAGGAACAGAGTTCTCCAACTGTCTTCACTTGAATGTTTTTAACATAGAAATTCAAGTAAATCTCCCCACGCATATTCAGCACAGCTAAGTGTTACAAACAATGTAGGTGTACCTAAGTTTCTTAACATGCATTTAAGTTCACAATGACGACGATACCAATATTCACCACGGCATCAAATGAATTAACTGACATTCTAAATTTTCATCTCTTTGTTGAACTTTGTCCATGAACTCTTTTGCAGAAACATGTTGAAAATGAGCTCCTGTTTTTAATATGGGGTTCACTGCGTACGAAAGTGCAGGCAAATTGCTTTCAAATGGAAGATGAAATATATATGGAATGCACTGTCGAAATCTTAGATCTTCAGAGTACATTCTTGTTGATCGATATTCTAAAGCTGGAATCCATACAGCTCGCTCATCAAATCGTCCACCTTGTCCAGTGGGGAATAGCTGTGGAAAACAATGAGCTTCCAAACTTTTTTCCCAAACACTCATGGGAGTTCCCTTTGCTTCTTTCATTTGAAATAATTCAATACTGTTTCCTATTATCTCTTTTGAATGCAGAGGATGATTGTATAATGTTCATAAATCTCTTCAGTCCTGTACTTGTCCACTTTTTCAATTTGGCCACTTGAAATTACTGTTTCATCTTGTAAGCATATTACATGTTCATCAACATCTACATTCTTATAATAAATATTATTCTGTAGTAGGTATAGTGTAGCCTTTTGAAGTTTATTAACATCTACAGACTCTTGCCAGATTTTTCGACTCTTTGCTGGTAACCCATTTACTAGAATAACTACTGGCTCATTTCCCTCTCTATCTACACCAACAGTTTCAATGTTTTTCTTAAAATCTAAAGGTAAGTACACAACTCTTCCTTTCAGACCTTTTTGTAAATCTGTTGGTGGCAGCTTACCTGTTTTAGGGTCCATAAGAACTACGGCCTGAAATGGGTGTACAGATTGAATAAGAATAGACTCATATGCATTTAAATCTGCCAGCTCCTGAGGAATAGACACCAACTCTAAGTTGTTATGTACTGCTCTAGCAGGCATTTTGTTTTCTTCTAATTTGTTGTAACAGTACTCACAAATAACTTGATCAGTAGCCAAGTCAAACTAACCTTCTACCAACAAATAAACACCAAATTGCTGCCACTTATCATTGTTTTCCTGTTCACTTTTTAAATAAAAATCAACATTTCTAGTTTGACCTTAATAGTGAGTACGTTGACAACAAATATAAATATAGTTTGGTTTTCAGATGAAACTGTGTTAAACTTTGTAATTTCTTCTGCAAACTTATCAATACTAATCTCTTTCTCATGTTCTTCAACACCTACACTTATCAATCTCTCAGCTTCTCTACACTTGTCTTCCGAACCAAAAAAATGAAACTGTATATCATCACAAACTTTCTCTATATCTGATAGAGAACCATGGAAAAGAGCTGTATTCATTTCACTTAAACATAATGCAGGAGCTTTTACATAATAGAGTCTCCTTACTAACTTCCGCATTTCAGAGTGGTGTACAGCTAACATTCTTAAATGATGAAAAGTACTTTGGCACACTTTTCTTGAAAGACAAGCCAGAGAATGGCCTTGAAAATTTGTATATTTTCTAATTTTACATGGATCTAGTCCTTGTAACATCTTAATCTTCTGTTTATCACTTTTTTGGCATATCCTCGTAAAAATGTTTGTAATAGGTCAATAGATTCCTGTTGAATACTGCAAATACTGCTACAAACCCAGTTATATGCAGGAGCTTGTGTACGCCTCCCTTGAACTTCTTCAGCTATTACTTCTTCCACATTGCTAACAACCATTTTTTCTTTTGCAATGGGAGAACCATCTTTCACCTCATAGCATCGAACACTAGTATCAACTGCTTGTACTAATGTGTTTTGTTGAAAATAGCTTTCTTCATTAAAGAAAGGCTCCGTACTGGAATTGTGCTTCCATTCACCAGTGAAAGTATGTGAGAAGTTGGCCTGGCATATGCTGTCCACTAATTATAGTGGGCACCGTGCACCAGTCCAAATCGACTCTTATGGTAGGTAGGTTAAAGACAACCTTATTGAAAGCTATCCTAGTGGTAGCTATGGAGAGCAGCCTTCAGGCTAAGTCTTGAAGGAATGTAAAGCAGCTTGTTTTACCAGTCTATAATCTCTTGAGTGACCAAATGAAAGAGCACCACACCAGGTATATATTCAAAATATATGTAATTATTACTAAACACACCCCTCTAGTCTCTTTATGAGGCTAGAGTTTGAAGTACATAGGTTATAAGATCTTAAATCACAGTAATAGCACAAATACACGTTTGGGCCCTAGGGGCGTACCAAACCATATACCAATAAAGTGGTATGCGAACCACGACTGAACTAGACACTAGGCCTAGAGCCTCTAGAAGTGCTTGGACCACAAGGAACCACCCAAGGTAGTGACACAGGGGACCCACGGGAGACGCGTGCAGTGTAAATACACAACCGCGATACGCCGTTAACTTCTATGGAGAAAGTCGGGATCGGGAAAATAGAGGAAAGGGACACTTTAAAGAGGACTAGGACAAAACCCTGTGAGATCTAGGACTTTGAAGAGTCTCTACCCACGGGAGCACCAGAGTACTCGTGTTACCTCACCCAGGGAAGCCGGGTGCATAGGTGCCTTTCGGGGTCGGGTTTCGTCGTCGTTTCTTATGGCGATCTGCTGCAAAGTGCTGCTGGCGACCAGGAGAAAAGTGTCCGGGTGGATCCAAGAGTGGATCGGAGTTCTGAAGAACCTGAAAGCAGAGGGGACAGAGTCTGGGTCACTAGCCAGTGACCAGGGAGGCGATGGACAGATGCCCACCGATGTCGAGTGCTTCAGGTTCGATGACGGTCGTCTTGACTCTTCAGCCACGAGGTCCGGGAGGCGTTGTCGGCAACCAGGAGCAGGATTCGGGCTGATGCTTGATGTCTGTCAAGTGCAGAGGTGTCGGCGACCAGATTGGACCCAACAAGCCTTGGCAATGGCAAGTCTCGAGTAAGATGTAGATCGTCGATGATGCAGACCAGCAAGGTCTGGGGAACTCACCCAGCGAGGGTAAGTGAGGGCAGGCCTGGAGCAACCAGACTGCCAAGTAAAGAAAAGATTGGCCTTCGTTAAGGGCTACTAACCAACGGGCTAGCGACCGCGAAGGAGCCTCGTGACGCCGCACGTGGAGCTGGCTTACAGGACACTCGTGGAGTGGGGGCCAGTGATCTTCGGTGCAGGTGGTGCTGGAGGCTAGGGCTACTCGGAGCCCAAAGCACGACTTCTTGGGAGACCCAGAAGATGGTGCACTTGCAAGTGTGCTCGGTGTCCAGGGGTCACGGTCTCAAGTCACCCACGATAGCCACGGGCCTCAGCTTTGCTGGGGACTCAGGGTAGCCTCGGGGAAGTCTGAGAATCCCCCTCTGGTGATGCGATGACTTCGGCGTCCGACGGGAGCTTCAGTGATGCGAACCGGACAGATGCTTCTTTGGTGCCTGCCAAGCAGGGGAGTCACTCCTTGACCCCAAGGGAGATTCTTCAGTCCTCTAATCGTGAGTAGAGCGTCGAAGGTCCAGGATTCTGTTTCAGAGTTTCGTCCAGGTATAATCTAAAGTCCTAAGGACTGGGTTCCTACCTTTATGCTAAAAATAGGGGATGGACTACTCTGTGGCCCCACCTATGGGTGGGTCAGGGCAGAGGGGTGGCTACACCCATTTCCCTTTGTCCAGTTCGCGCCAAAGCAGGGGCTGCAAGCCCCTGATCCGGTTTGAACTGGGGTATGCACAGGGACACCAAATGTGCCCCCAGTGCAGGACTTCAAAGCACCCGAAAGTGCTCCCGCCCAGCCCCAATACACATTGTCCTGTCTGGGGAGGTGGTCACACCTCCCTGGGACAGGAAACCTATTGTCCAGGCCTCCCCTGCCGGAGTTTCATCCAGCAGCAGGAGGCCAGACTCGTGTCTGTGGCAGCAGCATCCATTTTGTGATGCCAGGGCTCTGGAAAGAAGTTACCGGACTCGTCAGAGTTAACATGCCTTTCCCTCTAGAAGGGTGGAATGCTACCCCCGCCACCAGGATTGGCGGGGGGTAGTATTCCAAGATGTTTGACACCAAACACGACATGTTTAGGTGCAGCCATTCCATAGTTAGCATTTTACCGCGAGGATATAATGCGTTTAAGAGTATATGGTCAGGCTGCACTACAAACAGCATCAGAGATGGTCTCCGAACGCTGCAGAGGGGCCCTGCTCATGCAGGGGCACTCTCTCACATAGGAACCATGCACTCTGCCTTTAGGATTGATAAGGCCTGCCTTAGGAGTGACTTATAGGTTTATATGTGTGTAGGCATTTAGTGATATAGGTAACCTATACCACAGCAAGGGGTGCATGCACCACCTTACCCAGGCTGCAGTAGCAGACCTGTGGTGTCAGTTTGGATGGCCTACCAGGGGTGGCATAATACATGCTGCAGCCCCTGGCAGGCCTCTGAGGTACCTATGCCCTTGGTACATAGTATACCATATACTAGGGACTTACAAGGGCACTCCAGATCCCAATCAGTGATGTGCCTAAGGCACATGGAGACCCTTTTAAAGAGGAAACAGCTAGGCTGGGGTTCTGAATAGCAGGGCCCCAGCCAGACTAATGTCGAAAACCAGTGAAGTATCAGCAAAAGTGGGGGTACCCCTGTGAAGCAGATCCTACTCTCCTACACAACCCCCCCCCAAACGTAGGGACATTAAACTAACCTTGCCCAGTTAAGTCTTCATGTTCTAAGTGGAAATACCTAGAGAGTCCATCTGCATTCGCATGGTTACTCCCAGGCCTATGTTCCACTGTAAAGTCCATCCCCTGTAGGGAAATGGACCACCTAAGCAGTTTGGGGTTTTCACCCTTCATTTGTTTTAGCCATAAGAGGGGCTTATGGTCTGTCTGAACCAGGAAGTGTGTACCAAACAAGTATGGCCTCAACTTCTTCAGAGCCCAGACCACAGCAAAGGCCTCCCTCTCTATGGCTGACCAACGTTTCTCTCTAGGGGTCAGCCTTCTGCTAATAAAAGCTACTGGCTGATCCTGACCTTCTTCATTCAATTGTGACAGTACAGCCCCTACCCCCAATTCAGATGCATCAGTTTCAACAATGAACTTCTTGGAGTAATCAGGACTCTGCAGAATTGGAGCAGTGCACATGGCCTGCTTGAGGTCATCAAATGCCTTTTGACAGCTAACTGTCCACTGAACCTTTTTGGGCATTTTCTTAGAAGTTAAGTCATTCAAGGGTGTCACTATTGATCCATACCCCTTGACAAATCTCCTATAGTACCCAGTCAGGCCTAAGAAGGCTCTCACCTGAGTCTGGGTAGTGGGAGCAGTCCAGTCCATGATGGTCTGGATCTTGCTCTGCAAAGGTTGAACCTGGCCTCCACCCACAAGGTGGCCCAGGTACACAACCTGACTCTGCCCTATCTGGCACTTAGTGGCCTTGATAGTCAGGCCTGCCTTTTGCAGGGCCTGTAAAACATTCCTGAGGTGGACCAGGTGATCCTCCCAGGTGGAGCTAAAGACAGCAATATCATCTAGATAAGCTGCACTATAGGCTTCCAGTCCTGTGAGAACTGTGTTCACCAACCTCTGGAAAGTGGCAGGTGCATTTTTCAGACCAAAGGGCATCACCACAAATTGATAATGCCCACTAGGGGTTGAAAATGCTGTTTTGGGCTTTGCAGTATCAGCTAGTCTGATCTGCCAGTAGCCAGCTGTTAGGTCAAATGTGCTGAGATATTTGGCAGAGGCCAAAGTATCTATGAGCTCATCTGCCCTGGGTATTGGATGGGCATCAGTCCTAGTGACTGCATTGAGGCCTCTGTAGTCTACACAAAACCTCATCTCTCTTTTCCCACCACTGGTGTGAGGTTTAGGTACTAGGACTACTGGACTAGCCCAAGGGCTATCTGAGGGCTCAATCACTCCCAATTCCAACATCTTCTGGACTTCAGTCCTGATACAGTCCCTGACATGGTCAGGTTGCCTATAAATCTTGTTTTTAATAGGCAGACTGTCCCCAGTGTCCACTTCATGAGTGCACCAGGTGGTCTGACTGGGTGTCAGTGAAAACATATGTCTAAACTGATTGAGGACTTGCCTGCAATCAGTTTGTTGCTGGGTAGTGAGGCTGCCTGCCAAGGCTACACCATCAACTGACCCATCGTCAGGGTTCTGTGAGAGCAGGTCAGGGAGTGGGTCACTCTCTTCCTCCTGCCCTTCATCAGTAGCCATGAGCAAGCCCATGTCTGCCCTGTCCACATATGGCTTAAGTCTGTTGACATGGAGAACCCTGTGGGGACTCCTGGGTGTTCCTAGGTCCACTAAGTAAGTGACCTCACCCTTCTGCTCAACAATAGTGTGGGGTCCACTCCATTTGTCTTGGAGAGCTGCTGGAGCCACTGGCTCCAACACCCACACCTTCTGTCCTGGCTGGTAAACAGTCAGAACAGCCTTTGGTCATGCCAGGCCTTTTGAAGTTCCTGGCTAGCCTCAAGGTTTTTGGTTGCCTTTTTCATGTACTCAGCCATCCTGGAGCGGAGACCAAGTACATAGTCCACTATATCTTGCTTTGGGGGCTTGAGAGGTAACTCCCATCCTTCCTTCACCAAGCACAGTGGACCCGTCACAGGGTGGCCAAACAGAAGTTCAAAAGGGCTGTAACCAACCCCTTCTGAGGCACCTCCCTATATGCGAATAAAAGGCAGGGCAAGAGTATGTCCCATCTACGCCTAAGCTTTTCTGGGAGCCCTTTAATCATGCCCTTCAAGGTTTTGTTGAATCTCTCAACTAAACCATTGCATTGTGGGTGATAGGGGTGGTGAACTTATAAGTAACTCCACACTCCTTCCACATTGCTTTTAAGTACCCAGACATGAAGTTTGCACCCCTGTCTGATACTACCTCCTTAGGAAAGCCCACTCTTGAGAAAATTCCCAGGAGGGCCCTTGCCACCACAGGTGCTGTAGTGGTCCTAAGGGGTATAGCCTCTGGATACCTGGTGGCATGATCCACTACCACCAGTATAAATCTGTGCCCAGATGCTGTTTGGGGATCCATGGGACCAACAATGTCAATCCCTACCCTCTCAAAGGGCACCCCCACCACAGGTAGTGGTATCAGGGGGCCTTTGTGGTGCCACCTGCTTTGCCACTGGCTTGGCAGGTTACACAGGAGCGACAAAACTCCTTACTGTCTTCAGACATGTGGGGCCAGTGAAAGTGAGGGACAATTCTGTCCCAAGTCTTGTTCTGGCCCAGGTGTCCTGCTAAGGGAATATCATGGGCTAGGGTCAATAGGAAGCCCCTGAACTTCAAAGGTATTACCAACCTCCTGGTAGCACCAGGCTTGGGGTCTCTACTCTCTGAGTACAGGAGTCCATCATCCCAATACACTGTATGGGGACCACTAGCTTTCCCAGCAGCCTCAGCAGCAGCTTGCTGTCTGAGGGGTTCAAGGGAGGGGCAGCTCTGCTGCTCCTGGCTCAGATCTGCCCTAGAAGGTCCCCCTGTCCCCAAGAACTCAACCTGGTCAGGTTCAAGTTCCTCTGGGACAGTTCCTTCTTCAGGGCTGAGATCATCCCCCTCAAGGGACTGATCTTCCTCCTGAGCCAAGGGGGAAGGCACTGCCTTAACCCTACTACTCCTCCTCTTGGAAGGCACTTGGTCCATTCTTCCAGAATCCAAGGCCTGTTCAGTTTTAGACAGTTTAGCCTGTGACCTGGTCACAGCAAACACATCTGCAGGGATCCCCAGCATTTCTGCATGGGTCCTGAGCTCCACTTCTGCCCAAGCAGAAGTCTCTAAGTCATTGCCAAGCAAGCATTCGACTGGTAGGTTTGCACTTACCACAACCTTCTTAAGGCCAGTTACCCCTCCCCAGGAGAAGTTAACAACTGCCAGAGTATGGTCTGTTCTGACATTGCTAGCATTGGTCACTTGGTACATCTCACCAAGCATAACTTGCCCAGGTAGCACAAGGTCTTGTGTCACCATGGTGACACTTGCCCCTGTGTCCCTAAATGCCAAAGCCTCTCGTCCATTGATTAAAGGCTGTTGTGTGTACTTGCCCAGATTACTGGGACTCACAGTGGAGGTCACATCCATGCCTCCATCACAGACTAACACAGCCTGAGTCAGTTCCCTGACTAAGTCAGAGCCCAACTCAGTTCCCAGGGTGAACCCTACTAAACCCTTTGCTGGAGCACTTCCACCAACTGTACTAGGGGGAACAGGTGCCTTAGGGGCATTGGTGGGTGCTGGACTGGAGTCTTTGGACTTGGTGCAATCACTGGTCCAGTGGGTCTTTTGCTTACAGACCTTGCACCATGGTTTTCTTTGGCCTTTACCCTTGGTAGACTGGGAATCCCCACCAGAAGAAGATTTTTGGGGGCCTGATGAAGACTTTTGATCTTTACCCTTCTCCCCACCCTTGTCAGAGTTCTTAGCATCTTGCTTCTTGGTTTCCCCACCTTGGTTCTGTACCTTCTGCTTCACCCTGGTTCTGACCCATTTGTCTGCCTTCTTTCCCAATTCTTGGGGAGAGGTCAGATCAGAGTCAACCAGGTACTGATGCAACAGCTGGTTTTGACAGTTATTAAGAATCTGCTCCCTCATTATCAGATTATACAATCCTGAGAAGTCACACACCTTACTGCCCATCAACCAGCCTTCCAGAGCCTTGGCAGAACAATCCACATAGTCTACCCAGTCTTGAGTCTGTGCTTTTTGGGTGTCTCTGAACTTCAACCTGTACTGTTCAGTGGTTAGGCCAAACCCATCAATAAGAGCACTCTTCAAGACCTTGTAATTGTCAGCATCCTCCTCTCTAACAGTGAGGAGCTTGTCTCTACCTTTGTCAGCAAAGGAGAGCCACAAGATTGCTGCCCACTGCTCCTGAGGGACCTTCTGTACTTTACAGGCTCTCTCTAAAGCAGTTATCCATTTGTGGATATCATCCCCACTCTGGTAGGGAGGGACAATCTTGCTCAGGTTCCTATGGTCATAGGACCTTTCCCTATCTCTAGGGACATGGCTGCCACCAGGGGACTCTAGTCCCAACTTTCTTCTCTCTTTAAGGAGATGTAGGGATTCTCTATCTAAAGCCAATTGCTTCTTCCTGATCTCTAGTTGAGTTTCCTCATACTGGACCAGTCTCTTTCTTCTCTCATGAGAGGATTCCCTCCTGTGAGAAGAAACAGAGCTCCCTATTGAGGTGCCAGAGTGGTTAGACTCCTGAGAAGGAGACCTAGACTTTCTGAGCACACTCATAATCCTTCCTGGGGGACAAAGGTGTGGTTCTCTAGATCCTCATCTTCATCTTCCCCAGAAGGGATTGGGTTTTCCAGGTCAGGGTCATTGTCACCCTCCTGGTCAGTTTCAGAGGGGGGCTGGGGGTAGTAGTACCCCTGGCCCCTTCCTCATCTGCTGGCCCACCCTCTGCTCCTACCCCTTCAGTCTCTGAGGACTTACTAAGATCATAAGCCACCAACAACTCCTGGAGGTGTTGGGTGGTGGGACTTTGGCCTGTCCTTAATTTCCTCACGTTACACAAAGCTCTCAGTTCCAAGAATGGGAGTGTGTCATACTTGGAGGGGGAAGCTCAATGGCTTCCTGCAGGGCATCTTTGGATCCTGCTTTTAAAGACATTACTAGTGTGGTGTGGTGTATGCACTACCTACTCTAGTGTGGCCTACTAAACTCTCTTGAGTTGTAGAAAGGGTTGTGCTATCCCTTAACACACAACTCTAAGTTCAGTAGAACTTACTGATATTCTAAGCTTAAATTATATGTACCTTAGGTACCTTTAGTGGTTTTCAGTTGATCAATTCAATTGAGATTATCTGGTAAAACAATAGCAAGCTGGAATCCCACACGCTGCACACCAATGTGAGAAGTTGGCCTGGCATATGCTGTCCACTAATTATAGTGGGCACCGTGCACCAGTCCAAATCGACTCTTATGGTAGGTAGGTTAAAGACAACCTTATTGAAAGCTATCCTAGTGGTAGCTATGGAGAGCAGCCTTCAGGCTAAGTCTTGAAGGAATGTAAAGCAGCTTGTTTTACCAGTCTATAATCTCTTGAGTGACCAAATGAAAGAGCACCACACCAGGTATATATTCAAAATATATGTATTTATTACTAAACACACCCCTCTAGTCTCTTTATGAGGCTAGAGTTCGAAGTACATAGGTTATAAGATCTTAAATCACAGTAATAGCACAAATACACGTTTGGGCCCTAGGGGCGTACCAAACCATATACCAATAAAGTGGTATGCGAACCACGACTGAACTAGACACTAGGCCTAGAGCCTCTAGAATTGCTTGGACCACAAGGAACCACCCAAGGTAGTGACACAGGGGACCCACGGGAGACGCGTGCAGTGTAAATACACAACCGCGATACGCCGTTAACTTCTATGGAGAAAGTCGGGATCGGGAAAATAGAGGAAAGGGACACTTTAAAGAGGACTAGGACAAAACCCTTTGAGATCTAGGACTTTGAAGAGTCTCTACCCACGGGAGCACCAGAGTACTCGTGTTACCTCACCCAGGGAAGCCGGGTGCATAGGTGCCTTTCGGGGTCGGGTTTCGTCGTCGTTTCTTATGGCGATCTGCTGCAAAGTGCTGCTGGCGACCAGGAGAAAAGTGTCCGGGTGGATCCAAGAGTGGATCGGAGTTCTGAAGAACCTGAAAGCAGAGGGGACAGAGTCTGGGTCACTAGCCAGTGACCAGGGAGGCGATGGACAGATGCCCACCGATGTCGAGTGCTTCAGGTTCGATGACGGTCGTCTTGACTCTTCAGCCACGAGGTCCGGGAGGCGTTGTCGGCGACCAAGAGCAGGATTCGGGCTGTTGCTTGATGTCTGTCGAGTGCAGAGGTGTCGGCGACCAGATTGGACCCAACAAGCCTTGGCAACGGCAAGTCTCGAGTAAGATGTAGATCGTCGATGATGCAGACCAGCAAGGTCTGGGGAACTCACCCAGCGAGGGTAGGTGAGGGCAGGCCTGGAGCAACCAGACTGCCAAGTAAAGAAAAGATTGGCCTTCGTTAAGGGCTACTAGCCAATGGGCTAGCGACCGCGAAGGAGCCTCATGACGCCGCACGTGGAGCTGGCTTACAGGACACTCGTGGAGTGGGGGCCAGTGATCTTCGGTGCAGGTGGTGCTGGAGGCTAGGGCTACTCGGAGCTTAAAGCACGACTTCTTGGGAGACCCAGAAGATGGTGCACTTGCAAGTGTGCTCGGTGTCCAGGGGTCACGGTCTCAAGTCACCCACGATAGCCACGGGCCTCAGCTTTGCTGGGGACTCAGGGTAGCCTCGGGGAAGTCTGAGAATCCACCTCTGGTGATGCGATGACTTCGGCGTCCGACGGGAGCTTCAGTGATGCGAACCGGACAGATGCTTCTTTGGTGCCTGCCAAGCAGGGGAGTCACTCCTTGACCCCAAGGGAGATTCTTCAGTCCTCTAATCATGAGTAGAGCGTCGAAGGTCCAGGATTCTGTTTCAGAGTTTCGTCCAGGTATAATCTAAAGTCCTAAGGACTGGGTTCCTACCTTTATGCTAAAAATAGGGGATGGACTACTCTGTGGCCCCACCTATGGGTGGGTCAGGGCAGAGGGTGGCTACACCCCTTTCCCTTTGTCCAGTTCGCGCCAAAGCAGGGGCTGCAAGCCCCTGATCCGGTTTGAACTGGGGTATGCACAGGGACACCAAATGTGCCCCCAGTGCAGGACTTCAAAGCACCCGAAAGTGCTCCCGCCCAGCCCCAATACACATTGTCCTGTCTGGGGAGGTGGTCACACCTCCCTGGGACAGGAAACCTATTGTCCAGGCCTCCCCTGCCGGAGTTTCGTCCAGCAGCAGGAGGCCAGACTCGTGTCTGTGGCAGCAGCATCCATTTTGTGATGCCAGGACTCTGGAAAGAAGTTACCGGACTCGTCAGAGTTAACATGCCTTTCCCTCTAGAAGGGTGGAATGCTACCCCCGCCGCCAGGATTGGCGGGGGGGTAGTATTCCAAGATGTTTGACACCAAACACGACATGTTTAGGTGCAGCCATTCCATAGTTAGCATTTTACCGCGAGGATATAATGCGTTTAAGAGTATATGGTCAGGCTGCACTACAAACAGCATCAGAGATGGTCTCCGAACGCTGCAGAGGGGCCCTGCTCATGCAGGGGCACTCTCTCACATAGGAACCATGCACTCTGCCTTTAGGATTGATAAGTCCTGCCTTAGGAGTGACTTATAGGTTTATATGTGTGTAGGCATTTAGTGATATAGGTAACCTATACCACAGCAAGGGGTGCATGCACCACCTTACCCAGGCTGCAGTAGCAGACCTGTGGTGTCAGTTTGGATGGCCTACCAGGGGTGGCATAATACATGCTGCAGCCCCTGGCAGGCCTCTGAGGTACCTATGCCCTTGGTACATAGTATACCATATACTAGGGACTTACAAGGGCACTCCAGATCCCAATCAGTGATGTGCCTAAGGCACATGGAGACCCTTTTAAAGAGGAAACAGCTAGGCTGGGGTTCTGAATAGCAGGGCCCCAGCCAGACTAATGTCGAAAACCAGTGAAGTATCAGCAAAAAGTGGGGGTACCCCTGTGAAGCAGATCCTACTCTCCTACAAAGTATTACAAAAGTTACTTCTATTAACCAGTCTTTTACTTTTCTCCTTCAAAAACACCATTGTTTTATCCAATGTTCTCATTATATTCAATATTAATATAAATAATTTTCAAAAGCTTTATCTACTACACTTTCAATCAGTTGCTTTTTCTAATAAGCTGCTGATCTTCTTTTATATTTTTTTACAATCTTTCAATAAATATAGTACTCTACTTCTAAACATTCTCCTCCTTATATCTTTATGTTCTTTTAGCCTTCTTGTAATATGGATTGTTTTCCCATAAAATAATTTTCTTTTATCATGTCCTTTTTCCTTTCCTTCTGATTTGTTGTAGAAATTTTCTTTTGCTTTTCAACATTTACAAGTTGTTTTAAAGTCTGTAAAACTGCTTTAAGAAACTGTTAAGTTCTCTTACCAGAAGACTTTTTTTTTCCTGTCTAACGTTTTTATGCTTCATCTAATTTCCCGTTTTCACTTTTCTTTAAGTAGTACTGCTTTTTTTTCTTCTCTTCTTTTTTGATCTTTTCTTGCCATCTTCATTTTTCCCCCCCAAAAAAGTAAATATCTAAAACACAAAGAATAGTTTGAAAACTTTATTACATAATTTTAAACTTTAGAAATAATTATATATTAATATTCATAATAATAAATAACTAGTTGCTTACAATTACATTGGCAATCTCTCCATAACTACTAAATAGGTAGGAAATCATACTTTGCACATTAGCAAACCTGTCATGACGGCACACAGATCTTAAAACAGTTACATGGGAAGGATTTCTGTTATAAATTTGTTTACTGTATGTTCGGTGATAGGTTACAGGTGAGTGGCGCTCCAAGGATGTCCGCATAAAATTTTAAACTGATTGAAATCAGGTGCGGTGCAACGGGGCAGGGAAAGCCCACCTAATTCTCTAATGTGTGGCCAAATGACCAGCGTACTCGCGAGGTGGAAGAGCTACATCTTGAATGAAAATTTTGCCTGTATTGGGCACAACTCTGCAGCTCCACGAAGTTTGGGAGCGTCATGATACCTGGAAGCTTGCCTTTGGCTGACATTGGACTGTGATCAAACTGAATATAGATAAGAATTGAGCTTAGGTTCCGGGTTGGAATTATCACCAGAATAAAGGGACTTGCAAACCAACAAAATAGCCCTGAAGAAGTCGCGGGTTCATCCCTATAAGCGACAAAACACATGTTGGCTAGGAGCGAAGTACACTGATTGGGGTGTGTAACGACACCATCCTAAGAAAATAAAGTAACAACGAACTTGGAAGGAGACAACTGTTGTATTTGACATTGTACTTTAGACATATATTTTCAGCATGTGCATGGGAACAGTGTTCTAATCTGTTATAAATTTGGCTAGGCCCAACATTCAGAGCAGTCGGTGAATAATGAAGCTGCAAGAGAAAAGTGAATTTTAAGACATGTTGAGGGATTAGTAATTAGGCTACTTTGTAAGACTCTCTGGAAAAGTACTCCTGAAGTAGATCGTATACATTTTGGTGTCTGCTTGAAATGGGAAGTGCAGTCTGTCAAGTTTAAAGCTCTGCGTGCTATTGAGACTGGAGTATGTGTCTACTTGTACATGTTTTCTCACGTGTTACGCATCTGAAGATGCTAACTTAAAAAACTGGTAGCTTCTCATACAGGTGCACAAATCTCAGTTCTGCTCTGTCATTCGCTTGCACAGGCAGACATGTCTTACGTATGTAGGTGTTATATAGCCCCTCAAAAGGACTTTTCAATACCCACGTGCCCTGTTTCATGAGCAGAAAGGAATAGATACACCTTCTTGTACACAAATTTAAAGAGCATGCGATCTGAAACACAGGTATTCAACTATTTGTATGTTTCTTTTTATGTATCATGTCACTAGCAAAAGGCACAGACAAATGCATGAAGGGAAACAGCGTTTACAACGCATGCTTTAGATCGCATGCCATTACAACGCAGTCATTACAACGCGAACCATTACATCGCAAGTCGTTACAACGACTTGCTGTAGAAGGCAGAATGTGTTGGATTTACAATCCAACACCTTCCCTGCTGTTGCACAAACTGGAGTAGGAATAGTAAATTATACTATTCCTAAGTCCAGCGCGTCCCCTACAGCAAGTCGTTGTAATGACTTGCGATGTAATGGTTCGCGTTGTAACAACGCGGTTGTTGTAACAACCGCGCTGTAATGGCATGCGATCTAAAGCATGCAATGTAAAGAGATATATTCATGCATGAAGGCTTTTTTCTGCACTTCTCTTGCCTCTTTCTGCACCTCTCTTGCCTCTTTCTGTACATGTTTTGTTCTTTGTGCACCTCTCTTGCTTCTTTCTGCACTTCTTTAGCCTCTTTCTGCACTTCTATTGCTCTTTCTTCTTTCTGTACCTCTCTTGCTTCTTTCTGCACCTCATCCATGAGTGTGTCTGTACCTTTTGCTAGTGTTTCAGACCGCATGCTCTCTAAATTTGTGTACAAAAAGGTATATGTATTCCTTTCTGGTCATAAAACAGAGCACATGATTATTGAATAGTCTATTTGAGGGACTCTATAACAGTTACTTACGTAAGACATGTTTGCCTGTACGAGCAAATGACAGAGGAGAACTGAGGAGATTTCTCCACCTGTAGGAGAAGCTACCAGCTTTCTTAGTTAGCATCTTCAGATGCATAACACGTGTGAGAATACATGTACAAGTAGACACATACCTCTGTCACAAGAGCACACAGACCTTTAAAATTGTCAGACTGCACTTCCCATTGCAAGCACACACCTACATTTATATGGCCTACTTCAAGTGTACCTTTCCAGAGACTCATACGAAGTAGCCTAATCCCTAATCCCTCTGCCAACATGTTTTAAACCTCACTTTTCTCTGGCAGCTTCACTATTCACCGGCTGCTCAGAATGTTGGGCCTAGTCAAACATAAAACAGCAACCCTTCCTATGTCACTGTTGTAAGTCTCACCATGTCTCTGAAGGCTACAATGCGTATGTCTGTGCCTTTTCCTAGTGACATGATACATAAAAAGAAACCTATAAATAATAGAATACCTGTGTTTTGCACTGCATGCTCTCTAAGTTTCTGTAGAAGAAGGTGTATGTATTCCTTTCTGCTCATAATAGAGGGCACGTGTGTATACAACAGTCTATTTGAGGGGTTCTGTGACACCTACAAAGGTAAGACATTTCTACTTCTGCGACCGAAAGAAGCTGGAGAACTGCAGAAAGAGGAAGAAATGTGCAGAAAGAGGAAGAAAGGCACAGAAAGAAGCAAGGGAAGTGCAGAAAGGAGCAAGAGAAGTGCAGAAAGAAGCAAGAGAGGTGCAGAAAGGAGCAAGAGAGGTACAGAAAGAAGAGAGTGAGGTGCAGAAAGAGGTAAGAGAGGTACAGAAAGAAGCAAGGGGAGTGCAGAGAGAAGCAAGAGAGGTGCATAAAGAGGCAAGTGAGGTGCAGAAAGAGCGAAGAGAAGTATACAAAAAGGCAAGAGAGGTGAAAAAAGAAGCAAGGGAGGTACAGAAAGAAGCAAGTGAGGTACAGAAAGAAGCAAGAGAGGTGCAGGGGGCAAGAGAGGTGCAGAAAGAGGCAACAGAGGTACAGAAAGAGGCAAGAGAGGTGCAGAAAGAAGCAAGAGAGGTGCAGAAAGAGGAAGAAAGGTACAAAAAGAGGAAGAAAGGTACAGAAAGAAGCAAGAGAGGTACAGAAAGAGGCAAGACAAGTGTAGAAAGAAGCAAGAGATGTGCAGGAAGAAGAGAGTGAGGTGCAGTAAGAAGCAAGAGAAATGCAGAAAGAGGCAAAAGAAGTGCAGAAAGAGCCAAGAGAGGTGCAGAAAGAGGCTAGAGAGATGCAGAAAGAGGCAAGAGAAGTGCAGAAAGAGGCAAGAGAAGTGTAGAAAGAGGGAAGAGGGATGCAGCAAGAGGGGTTCAGAAAGAAGCAACACAAGTGCAGAAACAAGCAAGAGAAATGCAGAAAGAGGCAAGAGAGGTACAGAAAGAGGGAAGAGGGGTGCACAAAGAAATAAGAGAGGTACAGAAAGAAGCAACAGAAGTGCAGAAAGAAGCAACTGAGGTGCATAAAGAGGCAAGAGAAGTACAGAAATAGGCAAGAGAGGTGCAGAAAAGGCAAGAGAAGTACAGAAAGAGGAAAGAGGGGTTCAGAAAGAAGCAAGAGAGGTGTAGTAGGAAGGAAGAGAAGTACAGAAAGAAGCAACAGAGGTGCTAAAAGAGGCAAGAGGGGTGAAGAAAGAGGAAAGGGAAGTGCAGAAAGAAGCAACAGAGGTGCAGAAAGAGGCAAAAGATGTGCAGAAAGAGGGAAGAGGGGTACAGATATAGGCAAGAGGGATGCAGAAAGAAGAAAAACAAGTGCAGAAAGAAGCAAGAGAAGTGCATAAAGAAGCAACAGAGATACAGAAAGAGGCAAGAGAAGTTCAGAAAGAAGCAAGAGAACTCCAGAAAGAGGAAGAAAGATTCAGAAAGAGGTAGAAAGGTGCACTGAGAATATTTCTCCACCTGTAAAAGAAGCTACCAGCTTTTTCAGCTAGCATCTTCAGATACATAACACATACGAGAACACATGTACAAATAGACACATACCTCAGTCACGAGAGCACGCAGACCTTTAAATTTAACAGACTGCACTTCCCATTTCAAACAGACACCTTAATTTATACGGCCTACTACAAGTGTACCTTTCCACAGACTCATACGAAATAGCCTACTTACTAATCTCTCTGCCAACATATCTTAAACCTTACTTTTGTCTTGCAGCTTCACTATTCACCAACAACTCTGAATGTTGGGCCTAGCAAAATTTAAAACAGCAATACTTCCCGTATCACAGTTGTAAGTCTCACCATATTCCTGAAGGCATGCATGAGTGTGTCTGTACCTTTTGCTAGTGGCATGATACATAAAAAGAAACATACATATATTTGAATACCTGTGTTTCAGACTGCATGCTCTCTAAATGTGTGTACAAGAAAGTGTATGTATTCCTTTATACTCATAAAACAGTGCGCATGGGTATTGAATAGTCTATTTGAGGGGATCTATAACACCTACATATGTAAGACATGTCTACCTGGGTGAGAAAATGACATAGCAGAACTAAGAAGATTTCTCCACCTGTAGGAGAAGCTACCAGCTTTTTTAGCTAGCATCTTCAGATGCATAACACATGTGAGAATACATGTACAAGTAGAGACTTGCCTCAGTCATGAGAGCACGCAGAACTTTAAACTTGACAGACTACAATTACCCTTTCAACCACACACCTAAATTTATATGGCCTTCTTCGAGTGTACCTTTCCACAGACTCATACGAAGTAGCCTAATCACAAATCTCTCTGCAAACATGTCTTAAACTTCACTTTTCTCTTGCAGCTTCACTATTCACCAACTTCTAAGAATGTAATTTGTAAGAGAGATGCAGAAAGAAGCAAGAGAAGTGCAGAAAGAAGCAACAGAGGTGCAGAAAGAGGCAAGAGAAGTGCAGAAAGAGGCAAGAGAGGTACAGAAAAAGGCAAGAGAGGTGCAGAAAGAGGAAAGAGGAGGAAAGAGGGGTGCATTACGAAGTTAAAAATATCATTACAAACACTGAATCACTCCTACGCAATACATAACACACCTTACACATTTATAACTCACCTCTGAAATACTATTGCAGAATACGAAAATGTCAGAAACTCCTGAAAGATTTTCTTTCCAACACAATAAATGTGGTGCACCACTCTCAACAAGGTAAGACCAGTAATGGCAAACTTTCCCTCTCTTTATGCACACAAATGAATGTAACAAATCAAAATGCTCCCTTCAGTTTTTCAAATTATAAAACCCATTTCTATTGGTTACACATATTAACCCTTTATTACTCTCTTCTAAAACTACCCAATATGCTTCTGTAATTTATTGGAGTTGCGGCTCCACCGCGGTGCCACAGTACAGCGTCGCGATGGAGCCACGAACTCTTACGAGAGTTCAAAAACCTATTTCAAATAATACTAGTATATATTTGTAGGATCACACCACTTCTAAACATAGTACTGATTTGGGAAATCTTACTGTAGTAGCATGTCACTTATATATAACTTAGCATTTCATATTTTAAGAGCACAGTTAAGTTTCAACCCTTCCCCCATTCTGTTTAATCCTAGTTTCCATAGTAACACTTTCTGCAACATTCAACTGTACCAGCAGGTCAAAAGTTCACCATATTTGCAAATTCAGCACACTAGCTTACAAATGCAAATAGCAGGTGTGGCTGACTTTTCAAAATATTAGCTTATCCTGTCTACTGTCCCGTTCAAACTTTTTTCTGTAACCAGTCAGAAAGATGCTTGTTCTGCAAAGTAACATGCATCCTATTTTTGAGTGCACAATGTTGATGAACAGCCAATCAGTTATCGACTTTTTTCAAAAACAGCATCTTCTCCACCATTTTAGATACCTCTCATTCTACCAACTGACTTACTCAGCTACAGACGTCTTTTGATTCCTTCCACACATCCCTTCAACATGCTTACAGTATGGATTGTAGGGAACAGCTATGTTTTCTAGAGCAAAAGGTATGTTGAACACAAAGGTATTATAAAGACCTAGGTTTGCAAAATGTGGATATTAAATGGTTTGCACAGAGAGGATTAAAGTGGCACCAATTGCTGCCTTTGGTTAAAACATTTTTGCATCTCCAACCCACTGACCTCATGATTGTGCACTGTGGTGGCAATGACCTAGGCACATTGACTGGGGTAGGATTGGAAATCATAATGAAGGATACCTTTGCACAACTGATGTCACTTTCCCTCACACTGTCTTTGTATACTCTAATATATGCCAAATACAGAAATGGAAGTAGTCAAATCAATTCTGTCTACAGATTGAGTAGGCTAGGAAGACTGTCATTAAAGCTGTTTCTGCTTACCTCAGAGACCATAGGATGGGCTCCATCTATAACAACAATCTATGTTTTGATATACATGGCATCTACAGAATGATGGAGTTCACTTCACAGATGAAGGGAGCAGAGTATTTCTGGACAACCTTAAGCTGTGCTTCTACACTTACATGTAGCTGCAACAAAGCCAACAAAGTCATAATAAACACAACAGCTCTTGTTAGAGCCACCCTATGACCCAACAGTGTAAGTTATATATTTTTGAACATATATAGTATTTTTAATTTTTTTCGGATTAGCGAACCCATTGCAAATCCGCAAAATAAAAGCACGAATTCAATACACTACAACACATATAACCGTACAACTTTAACTTTTAATTTACATTTTAAATAATATATCAAATTCTGACATTTTTAATGTGATTAAGAAGTTCAATATCACTACCTCTATAAAAAATTTCACAACTATATCACTACCTTCTGAATTAGATTCGCTACGAGGGCCGTGCTGAGAGCCACAAGAGGGTCGCAACTCCAACCATGAGAAAAAAAAAAAAATTATTGCCCCCCAGTTCCATAGGGCCGCATCCCCCAGGGCAACACCATTTTCTTTTTTTTGTAAATAAAAAAAAGGGAAGTGGCGCCAAGCAGCCCCCCTCCCAGCCATTTTCTGCCCCGGGGACCCCATCCCCCAGGGCATGGCCATCTCTTTAGGGACTGCGGTCCCGGCTGGCTCCCGCCTCCTGCAGGGCCGGCAGTGCTTTTTACCCCCAGAGAGCTGCTGACATACAGCTCCCTGAAGATAAAAAGCAAAGTGCTCCACTGTGAACAAGTGAGAGCAAAATGCTCTCACTTGTTCACAGCGAAGCTCTAGTTTGCTAAGGGATGGCGGGAGCACCCCGGGACATTGCTGGAGCCGGCCCTGGGGGGTGGCGGTCCCCAGGGCCATGGAGGGCTCCACAAGGGGGGCTGAGTGGCCCCCTCCAACATGTTTAAAGCCCCGAGGAGGTGGTGGGCCCCGGGGCTGGGCATCCACAACAGACCCCCACCTTTTCATAATTAGTGCCCTGGGGAGGTGGTGGTCCCTGGGACAGTGTGGGGGACCTTGAGCCCCCCGCACACTAGATTTTTACATTGATCCCAGGAAGGTGGCAGTCCCAGGGGCTGCGGGGGGACGCGTGCCCCCCTGCATTTAATCAGTATCACCCCAGGGAGGTGGCGGTCGTCCGGGCAGCGGGGGCACCCGTGGGTACCCGCTACTTAATTTCTCATGGCCCCTGGGACCTGGCCCACCAGGGGATTAAAACAAACTGAGCGCGGGAGCCCATACTTGTTTTTTTAAATTTTCAGTGGGATTCGCGGACCTTACGTGACGCCCACTGAAATGTTTTAGAAAAACGTTTAAAAAAAATGCTTTTTTTGCCCTCAAGGTTCCTATGGGACCCCCTGAGCAGGCCTAGGGGGTCAGGGTGTTTCTACTCTTCCCCAATTCCATTTTTTTAATGTGTTTTCTTGTGACTCGATTCAACCGAGTCACAAGATGGCTGCCAACACTTCCTGGTTTGAAGTGTTGGCAGCCACTTAGATCTCAGGCTCGAGATAGGGAGGGTTCGCGGATCCTTCACGGGGATATATGGATATCTGTAAATATTTTAATTTGGGACACCGTCTTCCATCGCACACTCGTAGCCAGACTACACGACGCCGGCATACAAGCAACCACCCTCGACTGCATTCAATTGTTCCACACCTGCAAAGGCCAAAGGATCAGACTGCCGCCCTTCCTCTCCGAACCCACGAAAATCAACTGCGGCGTCCCACAGGGATCATCACTAAGCCCAACCCTCTTCAATATCTACCTGGCCCCCCTCGCTGCCATCGTCCGACAACACTGCCTCAGCATTGTATCCTATCCCGACAACACCCAGCTCATCCTCTCCCTCACCAATGCCCCTGCCAGCACCAGACTCAACTTCCAAGAAGGAATGCAGGACGTCACAGCCTGGATGACAAACAGCTGCCTAAAGCTCAACACTGAAAAGACAGAAGTCCTAGTCCTTGGAACCACCCCATCAGCATGGGACAACACCTGGTGGCCCATCGCCCTCGGCAGCCCACCGACCCCCATGGACCATGCCAGAAACCTCGGCATCGTACTCGACTCCTCCCTCTCCATGAACCGACAGGTCAACGCCGTCGCCTCCAACTGCTTCAACACCCTCCGCATCCTCTGCAAGACTTTCAAATGGATCCCCCCCCGAGTCAAGGAAGACAGTCACCCATGCACTCATCACCAGCAGGCTGGATTACGGAAACACCCTCTACGCCGGCATAAACAAGTCTCTACTCTGCAAACTCCAGACGATACAGAACACCGCTGCCAGACTCATCCTCGGCATCCCTCGCCACAAGCACATCAGCCAACACCTACAGAATCTCCACTGGCTCCCCATTGAGAAGAGAGTCACCTTCAAGATTCTCACCCACGCCTACAAATGTCTACACAACAACGGACCCAATACCTCAATGACAGAATCACCCTCCACATACCCAAAAGAAACCTCCGATCAGCCAACCTCGTCCTCGCCGAAACCCCATGCATCCACAGAGCCAAAGCAGGGGGGAGATCCTTCTCCTACATCGCAGCCAAGACCTGGAACGAGCTCCTGCTCGACATCAGGTGCGCCCCCTCCCTGAACACCTTCAGGAAGAGTCTCAAGACCTGGCTCTTCGGCTGAACGGAACTGCTAACCCCCCCCCCAGTGCCTTGAGAACCTCATGGGTGAGTAGCGCGCTTGCAATTCCCTGATTGATTGATGATTGATTGAATATCTCGGGAACTACTGAGCGGATCTACACCATTTAACAAAAAGAATGCTTTCTGAACCAAGAGCTACCTTTTTGCCAAATTTGGTGTAATTCCGTTCAGCAGTTTGGGCTGTATATATATATACATATTCTTAATTGCTTCGGCGAGCCGAAAGACAGCAGGCACTCTGGTAAGTGTGTGCAATTTTCTTTATTTCCTTTGTAAAGCAGGCAGTTCCAACTCACTAATGTGTTTCAGCTTACACAAGCCTTGCTCAATGGCTTATATTTAGGTATATGTGTATATTACCTACTGGCGGTCATCAGTAGGTAGTTATAGTTAGGACCTAGTTTCCATAGGTAGAGCGTTTGTTCATTTGCCAATAAATTTAGCGTCGTTTGACAGATCTTTGCAAAAACTTCAAAACTAGTATGACACTCTCATCAGCTGCTATCTTGAAAGTTTAGTGGGATCCATCAAGTGGGGCGTGAGAAAAAGTGGGGGTCTCTGATCCCCTAGCCCTTTTGGGGGGGTTCCAGAGAGAGACCCGGCCAGGGGATAAACTTTTTTTTTAAAGAAAAATGTCAGACGGAGTTGCACTGGATCCATTGCTTCTGCCAAAAAATTAAAAAAAGAGAAGAGCGGCCTCCTGTGCTTCTCAATTATTAAGCCCCCGAGTGGGCCAGGTCCTGGGGTCATGCAGCCTTAAAAGTTAGAAACATAAGGGTGGGTCTCGCGGACTCCCTGTACCCCGGTGACCGATTCCGCCCTAGGGCTATTTATCAAATAAATGTGGGGGGGGCCCGTCCGGCCTTCTCGGCAGCCACAGGGACCACTACCTCCCTGGGGTTAATAGAAAAGAAATCAACCTCCCGGACCACCCATGCCCGGGGGAACACCACCTCTCCAGGACTCATTTATGTGCTATGGGGAGGCCTCATGGACCCACAGGGCCCCGAGGACCACCTCCTCCAGGGCCAAATGTAGTTTTACAATAGGAGTGGGCCCATTCTAGGCCATTCTTGGTGATGTCATTTGAGATGTCATCAGAGATGTCACGGACCATGTCATGAATGATGTAATATGTGAAGTCATAAGCAGTGCATGGGGGGTGTTTGTTATAGTTTGCTCAGTTAACTATAGCTGTTGAATTTTTACAGTTTTGTACGAGTGAAATATGAGCATAACTTAAATGTCCCTGTAACCTTTTTTTTTTCCAGTGAATTCTAAGGTGTTTTTCTTTAATTTCCTAACTATAACATCCCTGTAACCTTTGGTTTGTTCAGTGAATTTCTAAGTTTTTTTTAATGTTGTTTCCTATCTATAACGTCCCTGTAACATTTGTTTATTTAATTGAATTTCCAAGGTTTTTAAAATATTATCTCTTAACTGTAACCTGTAACCTTTGAGAGTTAGTGTGTGAGTCTGTGCATGAGTATCTCAGTGGGTGTGTGAGTGAGTACATGAGTGTTTCAATGGATGTGCGAGTTGTTGTGTGAGTGGCTCTGTGGGTCTTGGAGTAGGCCAGTTGGTGTGTGAGTGACTCTTGGGTCTTGGAGTAGGCATTTAAGTGTCTCACTGGGTGTGTGAGTCGGTGCACAAATGTCTGAGTCCCCCTTTTCCGTACTGCCCAAGTAGAGTGAGTGTCATTTTTGCTTTCACCCTCACAAGGTTCTATTTGGAGAAGCACAATGTTTTCCCATTCAGATGCACAGCGCATTAAGGTAAATATGACAATGTTCTATATTAAGGCTGGAGTAAATCCTTGTTCCAAAGGGGCAGAGACATTTTCAGGCCATACTGGACTCTGCCAACCACCAGCCCCTCTCCCACACCCACTCAGCAAAGCAATGCACACATCCAGCTGCTCCAGTTACATGTGAGCACAAGCACAATTTTTCTGTTTACAACCCTTGATAGCCGGAGTGCTGTTTGTCTGCTTTATGGCTGTTCATTTCAGGGTTTTAAACAGCAACTTGGTATTTTGTCTTGTGCTTGCAGGTTGTCTGTTAGCTTCAGCTTGCCTAGCTAGTGAGTAACTAATGTCACTATTACCCAACTCAATAGCACTCATTTTTCCGTAAGACTCAAAGGTGCGTATGACTTCGGTGCACACTCATCTGTAACGGCCTGCAATGAAGTATTTTGACACACTAGGGTTGTGATCTTGGAGTATTCCTGTCAGCTTAAGAATACCTGCACAGGGAGGTCACAAGCTGTCTTGCCAGCAGAAACAAAACACTCAGCTATACAAAGGACATCTTGTGGGAGGTGGTGCCTGGGAGTGGGGCCTATTAACCCGTGTGGGGTTCAAACGGCGATGGGAGTCCAACACGCAAGATCAGTGCCAGGCCTCTCTGCCTCACCTTCTCTCCTAGAAAGAGTGCCCCACTTCACTCTTCTTTTGAAAAGTCTGAGGGGTCTACCCATGCAGCCCTCAAATATGAATCCGTTGTGGTATGTGTTCACGCTGGCTGGCCCCCTCCAAAACATTAAACAAACCTAAATATGTACCTAAAATGGTATAGCACAGTGGGTCAATTCATTCTGAGCTGAGATTAGACTCCCACCTTCTATCCAAGATAACCTTCCTATCACATCTTAAGTTTGAAGTAAAGGGGGAATATATTCCCTCTTCTCGGTCCCCACCCCTTACGAGCCAAGCAAAATCCCACATGTACAGTGGGACCCAGAAAGATACATCTCCCACATAGGACAGTCAGAAACCCCAAGCTCCGCCCCCTTTTAACCCCTCCATAACAGGACAGCCAAAATCTCCCAGGGCCCCACACTGGACACCCGTCTGCCAGCCGCGCATAATTCCCAGTTGGTAACCAGACCTGCCCCAAGTGATGGACCCCAACAATTGTGATCCTCCCTGGACACTGCTGGCCGTTGGCAGGTACACAAATACATACAGCCTAATATAGCCGCCAATGCCCCATCTCCCCTTAAAAAAAAAGTAAATTCAATAATTACTTCCTCTCATAGCAGAAAGACATAGCACTGCAGGGCGAAACAGGTGCATATTTTACCATGGCTACAAATATCAAGCAAACCGGACCAACCTCGAGCTCAGAATATCGTCTGAGAGAAGAGAGTCAGTGTGAGGTCAAGCTGATATCCTGATGGAGCAGATATACCAAGGCAGCTGAAGCAGTCAGTCATGTACCAACTGGCCGTCATGTGCCAGTGCCATGACTACTACCCACGTATTTTTGTCGTCATTTACCAATGTGATTGCCATTGAAAGTGTGAAGGGGCTGGGGCAGAGTCAGTGGTGTCTTTAAAAAGTCCAACTGGACAAAGTGAAGTGACAAGCCATTTGCGATTGCCCATTTCCTTTGAAAAAAACACTGATGGGGCAGGAAGGATTGGTCACGTGACATGCAGACAAAGATAAACAGGCTCTGAATCGCCGATGACCCTGGGATACAGTTAGTCGTTTGCCAAGTGGGCAGACCTTTACCTCTGGAAGGCAGTCCTGAGATCAAGAGAACTGCTCCTCTCACACTTCCCTCGATAACTACCTACGGTCGACCGTCAGTAGGTAATACATATATATGTATATATCTATCTATATGTTCTCTTCTTATCTACATATCTATATCTATATATTTATATATCTATATCTATATATATATCTATATCTATATATCTATATATCTATCTATATAGATATATATATCCCTTCAGGGCCTTCCGTGTTTCACCTCTACTCTGTCTTATAGATCTTACCAGCTTAGAATTATCTCCTGCTTGCCCACCTCCATGGAAATACCTATGGCATCTGCCATGGGTGAGTCAGCCATGGGAGTGTGGCTGGAGTCACTGGCGGGCCACTATACTGGTACCACTTTGCAGGCTTTGGCTTGCCCTTTTCATACAAGGTGCTGCAGCTTTTTAGTTTTGATACTTATTGTTTCCCGGGCCTTAATCCTTCCCTGCTGGAGCTCCGTTGTGCCTTAGACTTTCTGCTCCCTAGCTTGGACAGCTCCTAGTCACTATGTATATGCTTTTCTATTTGCCAATAGATGAGGCCCCCGAGGATGGGTTTCTGCTGTGACCCCTGGGCCCACCTTGGTCGCCCTCCTGTCCCTGTGGTGACTGGGCCACGTAGCAGAGACGAGTCAGGGATTTCTTCACGCCTACTAATGGAGGTAGATAGCGGGCAGTGGCAGAGAGTGTGGAGCCCCTCCAGATGATGGCCTGCCTCCTGCAGGTGGCCGCTCTCTTACTTAAAGTGGGCACTGGGATTATATGTTAAACCTGGGAGGGGAGGCATACAGTTTAGATAACTCTCAGCCCATCACATTGTTTATCAGGTTTATCTAAATCTTAATGTTGGTACAATTTGAATATTCCAATAAGTTTCCTTTAATCTGGGGAAAAGCATAAGGGTTTACAGAAGGAAATGTGTAGTTTTTAACTGGAAATGAGGGTTCAGCTTTTCAAATGCAGGCCGCTTGACAGCTTTGGTTATGACATAATTTTTAAAAAAGTGAATGGAGCTCTGCTGTTAGCACAGAAACCCTCTGCTTTCTCCAGCATAATCATTCTCCACCTTCCCTTGCTGTGTGTTTGGAGGGCATGGCTCAGGCATCCCTGGAAGGCCCTGGGGTGGGGGACCCGAGAGCCCTTTAGGTAAATTATTGACTCATTGGGTGCAGGAGACTGAGGTGCAACCTGCTCCCCAGGCACCATCTGTGCAACGGAAGAGATCGGAATCCACTCGTATGAACAGGACTGTGGGTAGGTTTCTGTGCAAGCACGGCTGTTCAGAGAGCTCCTGCCCACCACCGCACATGTTTTTTTGGGCTTTGGGCAGCATCAGGAGTTTGGTCGATCAACATAGCCTTCTTGCATTTACAATAACGTGAGATCAAAGCATGGGCCATTCATGGCTTATTAAGAGACCCCTTTCACAACCCTATTTTGTCACCTCCTGAGTATTTCAAAGATGGCCATTCTCACCTTGATAAAAACACCCTGCTGGCAAAGCAATGGAAGAAACTGGGTTACTGGTTGAAGGGGTGGAACCTTAATTAAGCAGCAACTACAATTCTTGTCAGGGTGAAGTCATAAGCAAACCCCAAATCAACCTCTGCTTAACCATCTCGTAGCTTGGCACAAAAGCAGTCAGGATTAACTTAGAGGCAATGCATAACGTATTTATGCAGGACTTCAAACAGTAATAAAGTGAAAACATCACACAAGAAAAATCCCACACCAATTTAGAACAGTAACGTAAAATATAATTAATAATTTAAGACCGTTTTTTTTGGGCAGAGGCCGTTGGAGAACATGGCGGCCAGCGAGTAGTTGGTCGCGGAGGCTCCGAGAGTCAGGAATCAGGATGTCTTAGATAAGCGCTAGATAAGCGGGGTGACTGCTCCGTAAAAATAGTGGGGTATGTAACCTAAAACTTCGGGAGCAATCCAATAAATTGAAACCCAGTGACGAATACTGATGAGAAAATAAAAAGAAAAGAAAAGGAGAACGTGTAGGGCTGGAGGCAGCCTGCTCTGGCTCTTGCTTGTGTTTTTTTCGGCTTGGTCTTCGTCTTGGTGGAGGTGGCGGGTCCGGCTGACTTTGCGGTGGCGGCAGCTGCTGGGGGTTTGGCCCGGGGGGGTCGAGAGTTCCAGGAGTCGTTTTGGTCCCGAGCGGCCCGTGAGGTGGGACGAGGCCAGAAAGCCACGGCGCGGATCCCTGTCCAGGGCAGTAGAGGCAGGCACAAACGCGGTGCTCTTGGTGCAGGAGCCACGATGAAGCTCCCGGAGGACGGAGGCGGCAGGGAGGAGCATTACCGGCATCGTAACAGGAGCAGGCAGGGAAGTAAGTCCAGTACGGGGGGACAAGGCGGGGGATGTCAATCTGATTAGGAATCCTGGTGGAGCTTTGGAAGAGGGGGGAGAGCTGGCATCAGTGGCATAGGTACAGGGGGTCAAAGTAGATATGCCCTGAGAAGTGCAAGCTTCAACCAGTATAATACTGATCTCCAAGCTCCTCAAGATAGCGGGGGCAGCCGGGACAGTATTCAAAAACAGAGGACTCAATCCGGTAAAAATTATATAAATCCACCAATACCCCAACATAAAACAGTGGTAGGGGAGTGGGTGATTCCTAAAAGAAAAAAATCTAGGAAAATAAAAAATCCCCCTCAAAATCAACAGAAAGTGAAACTCACCCCCTCACTAAGGAGCTACTTTAAGGTTGCACCCAGTACTTTAACATTAAAACCCATAGTCTGCACTACTCCCAGCAGTGCCCTTAAGTCGCTTGGATACCCGGAAGATATCCAAAGTCCTAATAGGTTTCAACCACTCGAAGGAGACCTGAAGATATTAGAAGGAGAGGGTATAAAGGGAATAACGATGGCAGATGAAGGAGATAAAGCTACAGACATGAGCACACTGACGAATCAGGGGAAAATGGAGCCCTCTAGAGACAAACAACTGGGTGGAAATGATCCTGGGCAAGTGGCAGTCCAGGGAGGGGATCCTGTAGACCAGACTATCTCCCAGTCAGTTTCATATTTGCTGCAAATGTTGACAACTGAAGTCAGAAACAGATTTGTAGTGTCAGAAAGAAACCAAGATGAAGTCAAGCTGTCATGTGAAAAAATGGAGGATAAGTTGGACTCATTAGCAGGTAGAACAACAGCATTGGAATCCACTGTAGCGGCGCTAGTCACTCAGTCAGAGGAGAACGCAAATGATATAATTCGCATGAAAGAAAAAGAAATGGGTTTTCCATAGAAGTTAGAGTCCCTCGAGAACTACCAAAGGAGGAATAACATATGTTTGCTTAAAATTCCTGAGGGGGCCAAGGGAACAACCTTAAAGAGTTTGTGGTCAAACTGAATAAACAAGCCACCCAAATTGACAGTACAGAGCAAGCCCTTATGGTGGATATCCAGAGGGTACATAGGGACCCTTTTAGGTTGAACCCAAATAAAACCAGACCCAGAAAAATCTTAGTTCATTTTTTAACATATAAACTGAAGGATGACATTTTGAACAAAGCTCTTAAGATGAGATCATTAAGTGCAGAAGGAATAACTTTTGAAATTTGGTCTGATGTTTCATCTATCACAGCAACTAAGCAGTGGGAGCTGGGGAAGTTATTAGATCCCTTCTGGAAACAGGGCGCAACTGCACAATTAAAATTTCCTGCCACACTAAAAGTAATGCATAACAATAAAATGCAAGTCTTCAGGCGGGTGGAGGAAGCGGAAAACTTCCTGCAGTCTATTTCGGGGGGGAAGGGTAAGCTAAGGGAATTAAATTAAAATGTTTCCTTTCTTTACCCCTTCGGTTAAGATAAGAAATATTGATAGGCAAGGAGCACGAGCTAGTTCCAAAACGCTGCCAAGTTAGTTTGAAATTTGAGTTTTTAATTTTTTTCCTGACTCTAGGAAGGGGGCCTTGCAGGCCAGAGTAGGGCCATCAAAGGAAAGAGGGTGTTCTCCGGGGGGTTCACGAGGGGGAAAGGGGAGGGAGAGGGTGGGGAGCACTGGGTGGGGAGCAGTGGGAGAAAATTTAAAAAAATTTGTCCGATTCGCCTTGGTATGTCCCTCAAAACTCTCCTTTTCGTGACAGTGATATGGCACAGCCAATAGCCGATTTAAATGTACATTTGAGGGTTCTGTCATGGAACTTAAATGGTTTAAGAATGAAGTATAGGATGGAAAAGATCCTTCAATATCTCAAAGAAGCCCCCGAACAAGTTCTTATATTCCAAGAGACACATCTTACAGACATTGAAATGAGGAACCTATTGAAGTCTAGAAGTTGGGTCCAGGATATAGTCTGCACCACGCAACAATTAACGACAAAAGGTGTGGCTATATTAATTAAAAGAAATCCTGCTATTATTGTAGAAAGTAGCAAAGTAGATAAGATGGGTAGATGGGTCATTGTTAAGATTAAGTGTCACTCTCATAAATTTACAGTGGCAGGATATTATGGGCCTAACATAGACAATCCAGCCCCCTTTAGGGGCCTGCTTTCTGAATTATAACATTTTTCAGACCCCATAATTCTTGCAGGAGATTTCAATGTTGTTTTAGACCCGGTTTTGGATCGTTCATTAAAAAGCAGAGCAACACAGAACTGCAAGATGAGATCAACGATAAAAAACTCTATGAGAGAGTTAGGATGGGTTGATGTATGGAGAGATAAAATGGGAAACAGAAGAGGGTATACCTTCCATAATAAGAAGTACGGCGACAAGTCCAGACTAGACTTCTTCTTAGTCAGTCTTGATCTGAAAAGCTGGGTAAAGGATGTAAAACACTTGGGGGCACACCTCTCGGATCATTCAGCAGTAACCCTAGCTCTAGAACTTCCAGTCAGACCAACACATAGGAAATGGACTTTAGATCGTGCTATTCTATTAGAGGAAGAAGGGATAGAGAGACTAAGTGCAGAGACAACATAATTCTTTTTAACCAACATAGATAGTGCTCCAATAGAAATTGTATGGGACACTTATAAAGCCTTTTTGAAAGGATGCATAACATCACTCCAGATAGCCAGATAAAAGAAATACAGAGCTGAGGTGGGGAAAATTGAGTGCAGTATCCAGCAGCAGGAGCAAAAGCTCATCACTCATGGGAGTAATTTGCCGATAGAAGATACCTCAGCAGAGCTGCAATCTCTCAAATTAGAACTTGCAGGGGTGATCGAATCAAGGTTAAAAAAGAAATGGCAAGCTAGCAAGCTAGCTCACTTCGAGTATGGGGAAGGCTCTGGAAAGCTGTTAGCCTGGAAAACCAAGCAGGACCTAGCTAGAGGTTTCATAAAAGAACTTAGATGTGAATCCTCTGAACATGCTTAGGAGCCCTGTAGAGATCGAGGAGGCTTTCCAAAAGCATTTCGAAAAGGTGTACCAGGAGGATCTAACTGTCCGGGAGGAAGAAATAAGGGCCTGGTTGGACCAAGATGTCCCGATTAAAATCAATGAGGAAGAATCTCACAATCTTAATAGTCCAATTATAAGAAGTGAGGTGAAGAAAGTGAAAGCAGCAGGAAAATCTGGGAAAGCAGCAGGTCCGGATGGGTTACCTGCAGAACTATACAAATGTTTGATGGAGTCCTTGTCCCCATAATGGAGAAGCTGTTTTCCCATATTTTCGAAGAGGGCGGGAGCATGCCGCAATCTTGGAATGAAGCCACAGTGGCTCTGATTCTTAAACCATCGAAACCACCTAACTCATGTGACTCATACAGACCTATCTCTCTGCTTAATCTTGACTATAAAATCTTTGCTAAGGTTTTAGCAGAGAGGTTAAATGGAGTAATAGGAGGTCTTCTGCACAAGGATCAAAAAGGCTTTGTTCGGGGGAGAGGAATTCAGGACCTTACCTACAATTTGATAGGGGCAATAGAGATAGCAACACTTCATAAAGTACCATTGGCTATTATCACTCTAGACGCAACGAAAGCGTTTGATCGAGTAAACTGGCCCTATCTAATGCAGATACTGAGACTGTGCAATTTGGGGGAAAAGTTCTGCAGGACAGTAAGCTTGATCTATCAAACCCCCATAGCTAGAGTGTTAGTGTACGGGAACATGTCCGCCCCTGTTAAAATCCAGAGGGAAACAAGGCAGGGGTGCCCGTTATCACCTTTACTGTTTGATTTGTACATTGAACTTTTAGCTGAAAAGAATAGATGTCATACTGGAATATCCCCCTTTAAGTATAAGAACTGGGGAAAAAAGGTGGCCTTATACGCCGATGATCTGATGGTCTATATGTCAGATTTAAACACGGCAATTCCAATAATATACAATGTGGCTTTACAGTTTGGCTGGGTCTCTGGCTATGAGATAAATGCGTCCAAGACAGAGTGCATGGCCTGGAATATGGATACACAATTACATGTAGTGAAAAAAGAAATAAGGTATTTGGGCATCATGATTTCACAAAATATTGAGAAAATTCCAGAAATAAACCTCAACAAAACCAGTAAGGAGATATGTAACTCTGTAACCAGTTGGGCATATTTACCATTAACAATTATTGGCAGAGTATGATGGCCCTACCGAAACTTATTTTTTTATTCCAAAATATTCCCTTAGCCTTTAGAGAAGAGGGGCTGAAGAAACTCCAGGCAAAAATAAACAGTTTTATATGGGCATCTAAGAGTACAAGAATTTCATGGAAAAAACTCCGTAGGAAGAAAAACAAAGGGAGGGATGTGTCTGCCGGATCAAGTTCTCTATGCATGGGTATTTCTTATGAGGGCCGGGAAAATGCTTCTGAATGAACCAGATGGCTCAGGCATTGGGAGAATGTCAAAGGCAATGTTGCTAGATCTGAAGGGAGGAGACCAAGATTTTATATACAAATTCGGTGATCCCAGATTTTTCAAAAAGGTACGTCTAAAGACTCTATATGGATTAGCCTCTACATGGTACAAAATTAGGAAAGTATTGAAAATCAGCTATTATAGTGCACTGGCGCCTATTTGGGATACTCCGGGTTCTCCAGAATGGACTAAAGACTCTCTAGCAACGCCTCTAAAAACAGCCGGAATATGGAGCTGGGATCAACTTGTACCAGAGGGCTCTCTGCTTTCCTGAGGAGCATTACGGACAATGAGTTGTCTAAATTTAAATGCCTGCAAATTAAGAGCTGGCACCAAGCAGTCGGAACAACTGTTGGTATACCAAATGAAGTGGAGTCCACTTTAAGGAGAAAAGTTGGGAGGAAAAAAGAGGTGTCAAACTTATACTGGCTTTTGATCGATCTAGCAGAGGGTGATTTCAAACTTCCATCGGAACTGTGGGGAGAGAGCTTGCCTGGGATCCATCTAGAAGAATTATGGCAAGTATTTTGTAACACTTTGTATTCCACAGTTCAGGCTGCAAACCTAAGGAGAAATCACATCTTTTGTCTCCATAGGGTGTATTGGTCTCCCTTAAAGCTCTCCAAATTTGTGAAGGGAGCCATACCGAAATGCCCTAAGTGCTCCCAGGAAAAATAGGATGATGTGCATATGTTTTTAAGCTGCCCAATGCTGCATCATTTCTGGGACAGTGTAAGTAAAGATATCAAAGCCATGCTTGGGGCGAACATACAGGTGAGCATAAGGCTGGTATTTTTGGGGGTTTTACCAAATTATGAGTCTATGCCCTCAGTTATTGTTTTATCTAATTTTACTTGCACGGAGAGAAATTTGTAAATATTGGATTAAAAACATATCTCCGATGGGTTTAGATTGGATTAACTCCGTTAAATACACGATGAAGCTTGATAGGGCTTCATGGAATAAGAAGAGTAAGAAAAAAGATTTTTGGTTACCATGTGTAGATTGGCAAGACAGACTTGAAAATGGCGTGAACACAGTCCATTGATTATGCCTCTACACTGGGATACTTCACCCCTCTGATTGTTCTGTGGGTTACACAGAGAGAAGGTCAGAACAAACCAAATATGAAAAAGAGTGTATAGTGTATAGTGCATCCATCTGGATACAGAGCTCTCTAGTTGGTGCCAATCGATAGGGGGGCCTCGGAGAAACCCAAATAGCTCTGTGTACATCCAATGGCGAATGAGGAATAAAAAAATAAAATATTTAATAATTTAAGACCAAAACAACATAAATCTACTCAGTAAAACAAGAGATATCCAATTTTAAAGATTTGAGTGGCAACAGCAGCAAAACACTGTGGTTATCTGGTCATGCTGGACTGGGACACAGTCACAAGTTCATGCTGCCTGTGATGGAGCGTTGACCAGCCACAGGGTCCCCGTTATGCTTGCTGGACAAAAGCACCTTAAATCCTGGTTGCGGAGCATTGAGGAGTCCCACGTCGAGGTTGTGTTGTCCAAAGGCAATTCCAGAAGCTGTGAGGCTGCGATTTGAGGTCCTGTGTCATCATCTAGAATGGTATCAATGAGAGACATGTGATGCGAAATCCTGTGTCAAAGTTGCGTCGAGCACCAGCTGGTGAGGAAGCTGCGGGGCTTGTGATGCAGAGTCCTGCATCATTGCTGAGTATTCTGTCAACTAGGGGCTTGTGATGTGAAGCCCTGCATCAAGAATGCATTGCTCAGTTGCAGTTCCTGGGAGAATGGAGGTGGCAATGTGAAGTCCTGCGCCGGGGTTGCATCCCAATGTGGAGATTTTGGGAGGCGATGTGTTGTGTTGGTTCTGCTGGCACCACATTTGGGCTAGCAAGGCACTTTCAGGCCCAGTTCCAACGGTCCAGGACTGGGATGGCACTGCTTGTGAGAGCAGGACTCACAGCTGGAAGATTCCAGGTGTTGGATTCAAAATGGATGAAGCCTGTTCTGTCCCTGAGGCTTCTGATCAGGAGGCCTGTCAACTAGCTCTTGGAGTCACTCTGGTGGTCCAGGGTTCAATAAGCAGGTCCAGTCCTTCTCACTCAGGTAGGAGGACTTTGGGGTAGCAAGGCATCACAGCAGGACAGCAGAGTGGCAGTCCTTCTTACAGCAAAACAGCAGAGCAGTCATTTTTCTGAGGATTGCACAGGTTCAGATGTGTACTGATGAGTTGGGGTCTGAGGTCCAATATTTATACCTGGCGTACACGTTGAAGTAGGAAACATTTCTAAAGGCTGCCACCTCCTTATGTGTCAGGCATTCCCTTTCTCCCTGTTCTGCCCCCAGCTTGTCTGGAGACATAAACGACCAGTGACAAACCCTTTATGAGTGTGTTCAGGCAGAGACTTTGTGGTTTGCCAGTGTGGTAGGTGACAGCTCCTCCCCCACGTTAAGTCAGAGTGGCCCATCCTGCCAACACCTGGCTTCCTTTTGTCTCGCTGTCTGAGAGCATTACACAAAGGCCAACTTCCAGCTACACCTTGTCAATGGACCCAGGGACAGGTTGCAGGCAGCAAATAGAACGGAAAAATGCCAACTTTCTAAAAGTGGCATTTTCAGAATGGTGACTTAACCTCTGACTTTACCTTTAAAGTGGGCTTTTAATTACATTTCTTTAGACACCAAACTTGAGCTGTATACCGACATTCAATTGAAAATTATCACTTATTAAATCTAATAAAGAAACCCAATGTTATCCTATGGGAAAGGTAAGGCCTTGCAAAAGTGAAAAACCAATGTAAGAGTTTTTCACCACCAGGACATGTAAAACTTAAAGGTACATGTCCAACTTTTAAACGCATTGCACCCTGCCCTTTAGGCTGTTGAGGGGCAACCCTAGGTAATAAAAAGGTAGGTTTGGGCCTGGTAAAAAGGTCTATTTTGCCAGGTCAAAATGGCAGTTCAAAACTACACTCACATGCCACAATGGCAGGCTGGAGACATGTTTTATAGGGCTATTTAAGTGGGTGGCACAATCTGTGCTGCAAGTCCCCTAGTAGCATTTAATTTACAGGTCCTGGGTACATGGGGTGCCACTTTAATATAAACTTACAAGTAAATTACATGTGCCAATTGAGTATAAGACAATTTTACCATGTTTAAATGAGAGAGCACAAGCACTGGTTTGCATTAAAGTGCACAGGGTCCTAAGGCCAATAAAAACGAGATCAGAAAAAATAGAAGCGGTGGAGGCAAAATGTTTGAGGGAAAGCCACCCTAAGACTGGGAGGTATAACAGTGAATTGTTCACATTTGAAGGGTTTCTACTTCCTGCACCCAGGCCGCTGAACTGCTGTGAAGTTTTACATTGTTAAACTTGACATGCAGGCACGGTGATGGTTTTATCGAGCAATAAACTGCCTGAACTACAATGAGTAGGAACAGCCTTTTATTGGTGCTTCTGAACCACAGTATAAAAATAACTTATATATGAAAACAAAAAGTAAATACACAAAAATGTTTTCTTACATTTTGGGAATGGGGAAACAAATTGCATCACAGGTCCTGTGGCAACTGCACTACCTTTCCCCAATTAAGTGCTATGAATGTTAAAAATGGGAAAAGATGCATAGTTTTGGAAGGAAATGCTTCTCTTGTTGGAGGGCTGGTCTCACCTGCTTGCACACATATATAGCGCTAACTGCTCATGAGGGTGGTTTAAATATATGACTACGGCCAGCTATTGTCTAATGTGCTATTCACAGTTAGGCGCACATATATTTGTGGTAACTGTGTGGACCACACATTGTCCTAAGTCGAAATGGTGCATTTGAAATACATGGCAACGTCGACTTAGATTAATAAATTGCTGTCCCATTGAGGTGCGAAAAATTGGAGGAGGCAGAGCAGGCATTCCGAGTCAGGCTGTGGGGCACAGCTCCTTCCCAGTTTCCAACTGATTGACCACTCCCTACCCTCTTGATCTAGACCTCCACTCCCTCATCTACTAACTTCAGCAAGGGTATGCTAATGTGTTTATTTTTGCTGCTGCTCTTAATTGAAGTTACGCTCTTTATTGATACAAAGTAAAACAGTTCTGCAAAATACCAAACACTCCTGGAGAAGGAATCACAGGCTCCAGTGTTTATTATGCATTTTCTTTACTCACCATCGTTAAAAAATTAGGGGCCTATTACGATGGCAGTCGGAAAACCTCCCCGACCGCCAAGGTAGTGGGAAAAGACCGCCCGCATGGACCGCGACATCACCGCCGATCGAATTACGATGACCCACGGTCGAAATCCGACCACGGCGGTCTGATCGCGGGCCTTAACATTGCGGCGGTTGTGGCTGCCCCCAGCACCGCCGCGATGCCGAAAGGAGCATGTCCTGCATTTCCCTGCACTGCGTGGTAGGCACTGCACAGTGCCTGCCACCTGGTACAGGGAAATGTAGGGGGGACCATGGGTACCCCCCAGTGCACCACCCCCACAACACATTGGGGGCCCGCAACGGGCCCCCGGAAGACAATCTCTGCATGCCTTTCCATGGCGGTTTGACCGCTGAGGAAAGGCTGGTGACCGCAGGCATCTTAATCCTGCCGGTAGAGCATGCTCTGCACTGCCACCATTATCCCGGTCCTGCTCCGTCCGCCAGGCAGGAGTGCGGATGGCAACTGGTGGAAAAGCGGCGGTCGGAATTTCCCACCGCTGCGGTCACCACCGCCTTCCTAATTTGACCAGCGGTTTTCTTGGTTGTAATCGCGGGCGGATGTCCACCGCCGGTCCGGCGGGTGCCACCGCCGGCCCGGCGGTGGACATCCTACCGCCATCGTAATAGGCCCCTTAGTGCTGTTTTGTTGATTTTGTGGTTCACTGCAATTCTGCAAGGTAAATAATGAACAATAAATTGCGTGTGCTGTCCATTTTAGGTGGAGTGCTCAGCTGTTTAATACTGTATGTGGATTTGTTTGAGAGTGCAGCTGTTTATTTTCCACGCTGTTCATTTTCCACTTTAAAGCTTCAGTGCTTAACACTGGAGCATGTTTAAAAACTGAAACCAGATTTCAATCTCCTAATGCATTTCTTACAATTCTTTAAATACCAGTAAATTGGTTGAGAGACATATATTTGCAAGTGCACTCATGCCAAATTGTGTGTTGGTTAATGGAACACCCTCACAGTGGTTTCAACAAGCAGTTTAACAATGTGTAATGTCCACATTGAGGTGGGGTGGTTTCTCTTTTAACTGTCTTTCTCAAGTTTGAGATGCAGCCTTTGTGTAAAGTGATATTTTTCACAGAAGGAAGCACTGGGGACAGACAAGCCGGAGCACCCACAACAGGGCACACCAATGTGTGAAATATCTGCACCGGGCTGTGTCATCCTTCCTGACCCAGCAATCTGGGACAGGCCTGAAATAGAATCATGATAAACAGAAACTGCAGTGCCACCCCTTTCCCCTGCCGTCTACCAAAAGGCAGTACTCAGGAAGACTAATCTGCATCTCCGTGTTAAAGAAAAGGTCAAATGGAACCTCTAAAGGTAGCCCAGCCTCTCCATTCCCACATTAGTGTCTGGTTCTCCTCTGTTCAGCTACAGGGATGCAGGCAGTACATTACCCCTGTCTGTGAAGATATTCTCTTTCCCATCCTGTACTATGCTAAACCAGGGGCATTCCAAAGGGTCCTACTATTAATACTGTTTGGTAATCTTTAAGGGTGAACATCAGAAGACTACTGCTTCATCATTTACAAAGACTTCATTTCAATGTTTCAATTAGATGTTTGCTTTATTTACCCCTAATGATGCTTTGATCATGAGGTTGCTGCTTCAGTCACCCACCTTTTTCCCCACAAGAAGAGTGTCTGTCAGGATGAACAAAGGTCAGCCAAACAGACACTCTTCTTGTTCAATGCAGGAAACCAGGACCTAGACATGCGCTAAATGTGCAGGGTCCTAGCTGCCTGAGCTGAACTTTGCCAGGCTGAGGATTTCACAACCCTGTGGGCATGACCCCCTCAGCCCGGCAAAAGTGTCTCAAGGCTTGCCTCCTCGTGACGAGGGGGAGAATCACTAATTGCCTTGGACCAGGGTGCTTCAGTTTTAATCCCTAAAGTGTTTAGGGTTGAGTGTCAATCAGTGACACCTTGTCACAGAGTGGGGTAATGTGAGGTCAGCAGTCTTACTGACTCCATCCCACTCTGTGAGGGACAGCTGCCTTCCCTCATTGGCTGACCTTAGTACAGCCAATGAGGGAAGGCAGCAGACCTAGCCCTCATGGGACCTCTAAGGCTTCCCTCTCAGAGAGCTGTAGTGAAGGTAGGTTTTGTTTTTTGATGTTTGGAGCACGCATGGGTGTATGTATGAATGTATGTATGTGTATTTAAGTGAGTATTGTTACTGGGTGTGTATGTGCACATGTGTAAATGCATCAGTGCGTGAGTGTGTATGTGTGCATGTGTAACCCCGCATCCCTCCCTGCTAAAATTACCAGCCAACACCGGTAAGCTCAGACATAGTGACCTATGCTGGTTGGAGGAGTTCATTGAGCCCTCTCAATGTATTTTTCGGCTATACTTTTACTTGATCATCTTCACAATTTTAGAATGGCCCTACTGATTTTTAAGCATTACTGGAAGAACAATGACAGATTCCCAGCAAAATAAATGGCAAATACTTTGTAACCTCCATGCATTGCAATGCTCAGAGATACCTTGTCTTCACTGTGTACATCATCCATAGCACTCGTTCTCTTATTTGTTGCTCATGGCTAGTACCATTTTAAATTAATATATTTCTTTATTTTTTGTTTATTATTTTTTTAGATTGTGAAAGATTTTTATACATAATAGTACTCTATTATTGTGGCTTCCTTGTTTGATTTTAGTGCCATTTTCTGCATTCCCCCTCCTTTCATACTGTATATCAAGAAAACCACCATGGTACTGAGGAGGGTCACTCTTATCAGCTTGCACTCAAGATCAATAATAAGGTAAAGAAGGGAGTAAGCTTGAAACCTAAATCTGGGTTTATAAAAAAGGTCATTCACATTTGTATAACTGGCTGTCTGTGGGTCAGACCTCATTGTCACATGTCACAAATAATTATCATGGGACTGACTTGTCAAACTGCCTAGCATCCGAAGCAAGCTATTGAATGGATTCAGTGGCTGAGGGTACCTTGATCCACTCACACCCAGATCACGACTATGAAATGAAACCTACACAAATGGTCTTCTGAAATACAAATCGTTCATAGAGCGGAACTCCTCATTGTATTAGAGGAAGTAAAGATGAGACATGGGAGGTGGAGATTTTCTTTGATCCTTGGTGGGAATAACTAGTACAGCCTTGGAAAGGGACAAGAAAGAGATGGAAAGATGATCAAGGCAGTAGCCACATTGTGTTTTTCTCTATTGGAAGGGGCTCTGAGAAAGCATATGCCTGAATGCTCAACCTTGAAAAGGAACAGTAATTTTGCAGAAAAAGTTGGGAAAGAAGCATTAAATTCCAATTGATTTGTTTTTGGAGATAAACGCTAGCCTCTTTGGACTGGTATTGATGGTTCCAGGACTTTTCTCCAAGTCTAGTGCAACTGTGTTGTTGTTCATCCCTTTGGACATAGGAGTCCATTTTGTGCAAGGGAGCCTTTTTCAATGTAGGACTTCTCCCCTGACCTGAAAAGGGCAGATGTTCTTGGAAATAGAGGTAGCAGTGACTCTCTGTAGGAAGACTCAGTTGTACTTGGATATGTCTCCATCCTGCACCTGTAAAAAAGACTCCTCTGTGTGTCTGTGGAGAGAAGAAGTCAATGCAGACCCAGGGAGTCTGAGCTGCTGCTGCTGAATCTTAGGAATCAATTATAACTGATCCTTTTGCCATGGTCAAGAACTGGTGCAGTGAGGAATTTTCTGTGACTTGGACTCACAGACTGTTGTCCAAAAATACTTTCCTGAAAGATTGAAGAGCTTTAGAATATCAGAAAAAGTTATAGACTTCTTTGTATAAATAGGGATTTAGATTTCTTGGAGAAAGGAAACCACTTGCATCGCTATTTTTTAGCAGTTTGTACCGCCTGGATCTTTTGATAGCAAAGCTTAAGGCTATTGTAAAAACACTAAATAGGATTACCCGGCCTTGACAAATCCTATCTGGCTGCAGACATCAGTCATTCTTAATTATGAAAGTCAACTTTTTGACTGGGATGAACTAGGAACATTTTCCCAAATGAGCTCCACCACGGTCAATCATCGGAGGTCCACCACACCTCATAGTAAAAGATTGATTTTCGGAATCCTATTGTTTCCTTTGGAAAAACAATTTCTGTTTTTGCAGTAGCACTTGAACCTTAGATCCGATTTTATTTATTTGAGTATCATTTTCATTTACTTACTATTAAGTCTGCCTATTTTAGCTATGTCTGTTTGGGAATCTTAAATACTTTAGCGTAACTGCAACGTTATTATGTCCACATGTGCCACATACATTTCTCTCTGAGAAAATGCTGGCTGCTTTTGAAAGCTATCTTGAGTGAACTAGGTATTCCACACAGAAACCAGTTACCTTATATGCATCAGAATACTAAAGCTGGGTAGGAGCTCAGCCACAGCTCTTAGCACGACTGAGACCATTCTTTACCAATGCTTTGCAAACTGGTTCCTGAATTTTGAGAGTATCAATGTCTTTCCTTCACCTCATTTACTATTGGCAGGGTAGAACTCCTTAAAATACAGAGGTTTAACTATGATTATTGTATATATGCTGTTAATACTCAAGTGCACCTCAAAAAATCCATTCATCTGCTTGTCCATCAGAAAGCCATAAATTGCTTGGGCAGCCTCTAAAACTTGATGCTCCTGAATTAACTGTCTTTCAATTCCTAGATAACTGAGATTCAACTTTTAGGTCCAAATCGCCCAAACTATTTTCCGTTTGACAGGACTCCTTCAATGGGTCCTCTTTTAGCACAGTCTTAAAATACTGTACCTGGGTTTTATTCTCAATTCCAATGTGTTATCCATTGAACTAGGATCCAAAAATGCATTCCTCCAAACTTGTACACATCTTTCAATCAATTCTTCTCATAATACTGCTGCCAGAAAGTATTGCTTGCTACCACCAAGACACTGTGCAAATGTCATTTTGTGCAAAACTACACAGTTTGACTCATCATTTGCTTGATATTTACTGACCACATCAGTCTTTCTTTAATATCTTGTCATTGGCTCCTCCTCATGAAATTGAGATCATTTGCCTCGTGTGCAAGACTATTCATGGTCAAGGTGCTTAAGACTTTGAAAAGTTGCTACTGCCATAATAGCTGTCCAGAACCCTAAGGTCTTCCAGTCAAAACATCATGCATTTTTCTGGTGAGTTACATATGTTATAGTGTTAGGTCAATCTGTATTCAAGGATCCTCCCTTTGGAACTTGCTTCCTTCATTCCTTTGTGCTGAAGACAGTTTACTAAAATTCAGGAAGGCATGAAGGCTCATCTTTTTCAACAAAGGTTTGGACAGAACTACTACTGATATCTAGACTACCAATAGTTTCTCATTTCTAGGGTACAATTTATGTCACCTCCCAGTCAATCAGCATGTGAGCAGTGGCACTTGGAGGGTAAGGTCGGGGCATATATGGTCACTGTCTGTGCCATTTCTGAACCATAACCTATGTGGCTGTCGGGCCAGCAACATAGTACTCCATACTACAATTACTCTGCCCTCTCCTCCACACAACTCTGTATGCCTCCAGCTTTGGTCTTGTGGAGGATGCCAATCCCTGAATGCATCTGTTGCCCTGCTTCTGAGCAAATGAAGCACTCAGGGTACCTGTGTTTGTAACTGGACAAGCAGGTGGTTGCAGTGAATAAGATTGTGTGTTTGTGTGGAGAGATTATAAGCAAGAGATGGGAAAGAGATGGGGTGTGTGTTTGTGCATGACATGACAATACCGCTGCCTGTATTTTATGTAGTCCTTGTTTGAACTAGCTTGCTATGTTGCCCTGTGAGCCATGACTCTGGTCTATGAGGAAAGCTGGTATTACTTCTGCTTGTGGCGTTTTATGAGTGTCTGTGTGTGTGTGTATGTGTATGATTGTTGCATTTGTTCATTTTTAGCATAATGTTTGTGTGTGTGAGAGCCAGAGAAAGGTTGAGAGAGAGATAGAGTCTAGATCTTGTAGCTGCACTTTCCTCGTAAAAGGTATGTGTCCCAGAATGCAAAGTTTAATTGGGTAAATTGCCAAGATATAGTGAGGATGGTAGGGGTCCACTTGACAGCTGTGTAGTGCTATGTGTATATAATGCTTGCATGCTGATATTAATCTTTTTCCTGTTCTGTGTGCAAAGGAAGCTTGAACCACTTTTACTGTTACTGTAATATACCTGTGTAATGAAACATTACACTGACATTGCCCTGCCAAATTTGGGCCAAAGTAGAACATTACTGATGTCATCTATACCATACTTTTTCTGGATTTAAGAAACATTTCATTGCTCCTGTCCATGTATTACCTGTTCTGTGTCTGTGAGGCCAATTACCTTGTACTGGCCTGTTGTAACTGTTATGTGAGTGAGGGAAACTTGCTCTGCTCCTATCTGCTCTTTTCCTGTTCTGTGTGGAACTCTTCATTCCTGACAAGATGTGTTATCTGCTGTGCATTTGTAAAAGAATAAGTGACAGGGCTCAAAGTTTGTCCGGAAGCCACTGTCTGTGCTATCGAAAATCAGGGCTCACAATACCAAGGCTGTCTTGTCTTCATTGCACCTCATGCTCTCTAGTCCACCACCAGATACTCTCTGCCTCTTTATGTCACTGTTGCGGGTTGTTTTTTTTATTCCTGCTTTCTCCCTTTCTCACTGTTTCCCGTCTTTCTCTTCCTCCTTCTTTCCCTTTTTTGTGTTTTTCACTCTCTTGCCCTGGATCAAAGTCTGTTGAGAAAAAATAAGTTACCCAATAATGTGTGCCTGTGGGCCCTGTGTGCAACCACCAGCTCAAATTAAGCACTGCTGCGTTGCTCGTTTTAAAAGAGTCCAGTTCTTTTCTAGGTGCTATTCCAAGTTCCCCATTCCATCTAGGGGACACAAGTGCATTAAAATTTACATTTCTTGCCAAATTATGATGAGGAGAGCACAGTGTATGGGGTACAATCCCATTTCCATAGTTCAAAAGGTTTTTAAAAAAATGTTTTATCATACTTTTTGATCAATCAATATATCTTTATTCGATTGTAAAAACAATCATAAAAGAGCATAAATATATCATAAACCTGCCATCAGGTGAACATCAATACATTAAAAAAGAAGTTAAGAACCAGATAAGCGATCATATAACAGTACAATAAATCCACTTAAGACAGCAACAGGTTAACCAAGCCTAGAACATCTGGAACACAAAGTAGCATTAAAAAAAAGAAACAGCGAGTAGAACATACTCATTCAGTTAAAGCTGCAAATAGAAAAGTGCAGGTTGTGCTTGTGTAAAATTTAGAACTTTCAGTAAAGGTTGGAGAAAATATTTATATTGGATTACCAAATATAAAGTACCTAAAGTGCCCAAGGGGGACCAACCATGTTGACTTGCTAATAGATGATGTAAAAAATTTAACCTAAAACGTGCCACCACAAATCTGTCTTTTGCATTGGATAAAATAGAAAGAAATAGCTCCATTCCCTGAACGGATTTTTACAATTAATAAATATGTACATTGCTTTACCAAGCTCAACATGTTCACAATGCACTGAAACACGTTCTAAGAAGGAGTCCCTCACAAACAGGGTGTGATGGTTTTCCACTGAATTGTAAGCGTGTAATCATGTGATCAAGGGCCAGACAATCTGATAATAATAATACATTTAGCTGAGTGCCTTTCCCTGTCCAGATCCTTATCCAACACAAAAGGGGCCTGAGGGCTAAAAGATCCTCAATTTATCTAACCCTGAGTTCCTCATGAATAGAGAAAGCCAGGGTACTGTGTGGGACCCACAAAATAATTCTGAGAAACTTGTTTTCTTTAGTTTGGATCATTACAACAGGGTTATAATCCCAAACTTCACTTCCATATAGTACCTCGGAAATGCACTTGGACTGATAAAGCTTGACAAGGGTAGCTCGTGACCAGGAACACCGCCTGGTTGTTTTAACCAAGTCCAGAATCTTGCCCTCAACGAAGAGGTTCCATGTCAGATTGGCATCAAATAACAGCCTCAGGTACAAGAAAGCTGAAACCTTGAGGATGGGAGTTCCTACCCTAAAGAATTTAGACCTTGTTGGGCATGGGCTGACTGTCAAAATATGTGATTTATTAAAATTGACCTCTAGATCCAGATTGTCCATAAAACTAGCAAACCTATCCAGCAAACTGCAATCCCACTGCTGTGAGGGCCATAAGTACCGCATTGTCAGCATTTAGGATCACTGGTAATGACCTCGATCCTACCCGGGGTCAATCAGCCTTGGCAGAAAGAAGAGCAAATTCCTGTCCATTATATAAAGGGTGAATAAAAAAGGAGTCAAGATGCAACCCTGGCGTAATCCCCTGAAGGTCCTAAAAACTCAGTAAGCTCCACACCCAGGGAAAACCTTACAGCTGCGAAAGTGTTTTCATGCAAATTTGACAGGAGTAAAATCAGTTCTGGGTCCACACCCATCGCAAGGAGCAGATCCCACTAGAGCGCGCCCTTTAACTTTAATTACTACCGTAGCGAGTGGAACTTCCTTGTCATTCCACGAGCGGAGACCGACGAAAGCGGTTCTCCAGCATATCCAGCACAAGCAATGAATAGCTGACCCAGCTGGCTTCATAACCTTGATGTACCCGACATTCTTTGCATTAGGTGATGTTAGAACTGGGGGTCTCTAGTTGGCAGAGGTAAGGGTAAGGGGGATACACTACTAAAATAACCCCTGCTCACCCCCTTGGTAGCTTGGCACGAGCAGGCAGGCTTATCTCAGAGGCAGTGTGTAAAGCATTTGTGAACACATACAGTAATACAGTGACAACACTACAGATGGACACCACACAGGTTGTAGTATAAAAATAAGTATTTTTATATAGACTTAACACAAGACCCAAAACGACAAAAATCCACAATACACTATGAAAAATATGACTGTCAATGGTAGAAAATAGTTCAGTTCAAATGTATGCGACACTCTACGTTCAATGTACCTTTGGGTGCGTAACGCGATACAAACAAATGAGTTGCAGGGAAGGTGATGCGTCGGCTCCTTACACGCAAGAACAGTGATGCGTCGGTTCCTTGCTCCAGGGGAGGTGATGCGTCGGTTCCCTACTGCTGCGTAGGGGACGGTGATGTGTCGGTTCCTTACCGGAGAGGAGGTGATGCGTCGGTTTTTCACTGCGTGGGGAGGTGATGCGTCGGTTTCTTACTGTGCTTCTGTGGCGATGCGACCAGCAGCGCCTCGATGCGATGATGACCCGGTGCAATGAAATAAAATGGCGTCTTCCTCTCGATGCGACAACGAAGGGGCGATGCGTGCACGCCCGACGGCCGTGCGGCGACTCAGTGAATCTTCCGAGCCGCGACAGGCCCTGCGGCACACTTCTCCGGTGATGCAACGGCATCTGCTGCGGCGGCGACACACTTCTTCTTCGTGAGTCGTGCTTCCAGCTCCCAGCGACACGCAGTCTCTCAGAAGGCCCAACAGAACAGCAGGCACTTCATATTCCCAGCAAGGGAATTCAGGGGAGTTGGTTGGTGAAGTCTTGTGTCCCTGAGACTTCAGCAGGAGGCAAGCTCAATCTTCAAGCCCTTGGAGATGTTCTGCAAGATGATGAAAGTAGCACAAAGTTCCTTTCTCCTTTCCTTGGCAATCAGGCAACCACTGCAGGCCAATCCCTCAAACAGCACACAGCATAGGGATAGTCTCCTCCTTCAGCTTCTCTGGTTCCTCTCCTCAGCAAAGGTTTGTCTTGTTTGTTCCAGAAGTGATCTAAAAACTTGGGGTCTGGGTCCCAATATTTATACTAGCAAATCCTTTGTCCTCTGAAGGCAGAGGGCCCTGTACCTAGTCCAAACCAGTTCTGGGTGCATTCTGCCAGTGCACACCTTCTTCCTTTGTCAATGTGGGCCAGGGACATCAGACGCACCACAGGAGGTGGAGCCAGCATTGTGGAAGGCAGGCATAGCCCTATTCAGGCCCAGGTGCTACTCTTCCCACCACTCTACATGCAGATAGGTCTATTCAGCCCTGTGCTGACTCACCCTGTCTCCTGGAGTCCCCCAGCCCCTGTCACTCACAAACCCAGACATACAATACACAAGCTAGCCGAGGCAGGCTGGATGGTTAGGCAAGAAAATACCTACTTTCTAAAAGTGGTATTTTCAAACACAGAATGTTAAAACCAACTTCACTAAAAGATGTATTTTATCATTCTGAGTTCAGGCATACTAAATTCGTTTTTCTACCATGTTCCCTGGGTCAGTTAGGATTATAAGATGTTATAATCAAACTGCCAATTCTGGCCTATGGGGACAGGTAGCCTTGCAATAGTGAAAAACGAAATTGGCTGTAATTCACTATCAGGACATGCCACACACATCAGGGCATGCCCTACCTTACACATACAATGCACCCTGCCCTAGGGCCTACCTTAGGGGTGACTAATATGGAGGAAAGGGAAGGTTTGGGGACTGGTAAGTGGGTGCACTTACCAAGTCGACAGACAGTACCAGACTGCACACAGGCACTGCAATGGCAGGCCTGAGACACACTTTACAAGCTGCTCCTGTGAGTGGCACAACCAGTGCTGCAGGCCCACCAGCAGCACTTGACTCACAGGCCCTGGGCACAACAGTGCACTTTACTAGGGTCTGACAGTGAATCAAATAGGCCAAACATGGAGTCACTAATCCATACATCAATTTACCATAGGGAGCACTTGCACTTTGGCACTGAATAGCAGTGGCAAAGTGCCCAAAGCATCTAGACCAGCAAAAACATATCAACAACAGTGGAGGCATAGTGGAAAAATGGAAGGGAGACCCACGCCAAGGATGCCAGGTCTAACAGGTGAGAAATGGCCCGCATGTCTATCCTCACAGCTGCTGAGTGCAGCATCTAGCAGTACATTTACCCAATGTAATCCATTTTAGATGGTTCTTCCTGGACACGGATTGCCGTTTGTCCACATCTTTAACGAGGCCCAATACAAGCAGCCTCGTAGACTGTCAGCACTCTTCCCCTCACTAGGGTAAGTCACCACTTCCAATTCTGGTCGGTCCCACCCCTTTATTTAACAACATGCTCTGGCTCATTCATGCATTAATTGTTCCTATCTTTCGTCCATACAGTGCCCGGCTGGGCCCTATGTGAGTACCCTCTTCTTGCCTTTCACTTCCACAAGGTGTGCACTGCACAATCGGAGAGTGTTTCCCACTTCAGGTACAACACCTAACCATTAACCGCTTCGCCGCGATTGGAATTCCGCCCAGGTGCTGGACATTCCGATCGCGGGTGTGGTCGTGACGAGCTCAGCTCGTCATGCGCAGACGCCAACCGCGCAGCATGACGAGTTGAGCTCGTCATGAGCATCGAAGGGGTTAAGGAAAGCTTTAAGACCGTTTTTTCTCGTTCTCCTCATAACCTTTGAACTGATCCATTGGTTATCATTTTTTCAGGTGTCCCTTCATGGTTAGGTCCTGAAGAGACCCCATATTGACAGTTGGGTCGAAACGTCGTCGACAACCTAAAGCAAACCATTTCCCAGCCCCAACATTGTATTAGGAGGCTGTGTTCACTTATTGTATACTATTATTATGGTAGTCTTTGTAGTTTTTCTTGAAATCTTTTTTTATGTCACAATAGTCATAACCTTGATATGTAGGTTTCACTTTTCACTTGGGACACTAAGCACAGAATTTTGAATAATATGAAGATGCATTTATATAAACAATCTAACTTTATAAAGAATTTGTGATATATGGTCTTCTTTCTCTTTCTGACATCTCCTTGCCTTCGATTAATGCCATTGTGCTGTTTATTATTGTATATTATATGCTGATTGTCCACAGGAACCGCTGTTGTCTGTTAAACTATAATTACCCTGGTTCCATGTGAGTAGGGTGGCTCCTGTGTCCTTATACACGGCATTTAAGACTAACGTCAGGATTGGCCCCCAGTCCTTGAAGTTGTCATTAAATAGGTCCAGGTGGATTCCATCTGGGCCTGGGGCCTTGTTACATGAGAGCACCTGGATGGCATGAGACACCTCCTCAAGAGTGAAAGTCACAATTGCTTTCCCCAGCGTTATACCAACCTGGCCCACCCTATTGTCCAAAAGCCCCCATTGTACATTCCCTTAAAATGGGCCACCCACTCGAACCAGAATACGGTGACATTAAGCAGGCCCTCACTTGCTTGGGCTAGCCCCTCCCATGCTAATTTCCATGGGGATTCCCTACGGCTCTTGAGGGCCATCCTATATTTTTCCGGTAAGATGCCTTCTATCTCTGGGAGATTGATGGAGAGCCACTTTCAGGAGGCACAAACATTTTGAACAATCTTGATCAAACCACCTGGGATTTTCTGAGCTAGGTTTTTCAATGGAACTGAAAACAATGCAGTCACCTTCTGTGTGATGCATGCAAAAGCACCCAAGATAACGTCCCCTGAGGCATTCATATCTAAACATATGGCTATCTCTTCATGACAATCTCTAAAAATTGACCTATTAAATTTGCTAGAATCCACCTGTGACCATTTTAAATGCCTGCCCTGATCTGTAGGGGTGAGGCCACGCTGAGATACAGCCACCTGCCGAATCTCCCCCTTCATTCCCCCAACAACCAGTGTCAAAGGGTTATTATTAGAAATGGGATTTCTGGTTGGCGAGGGCTTGCGCCTAAGCCAGGCAGAAACCATCACTCTAGTCAGGGCAAGGGAGTTACACGCGGAAGATAACCCCTGCTCACCCCCTTGGTAGCTTGGCACAAGCAGTCAGGCTTATCCAGGAGGCATTGTGTAAAGCGTTTGCGCAACACACTCACACAGCAGTGACACACTAGGCACACCACAAAAGAAACTCCACACAAGGTTGTATAAAAAATAGCCTTTGTATTATCATAAACACATTAGAATCATAATCACAAATGTACACTGTGCCACCTGGCACTAGGCGATACTTCACAGGGGAATATATACATGACAGGGCCAATCGGGCCACAAACCATATTAGGCATAAATCACATTTAGAAGTGTACCGTAATAACACTCCCTAGGTGCATACATCAGCTCAGGCATAAACACATTATGCATCCTTTTAGGGCCTTGCGCCCTACCAATACCACCAAAATGACCCCAGGCCAACTGGCCTTCCTTGGGGTCCGTCTGGGCTGTCCCAAATGCCCTCTGTCCAAAAGTCAGGGCGCTAAATGGGGCGAGGGTGCAACTCACCCCAGTTCCTCTGTTACCAACAAAGAAATGCCCCCGTCATTGCAGCTGCACGTGCTCTCACGGTGCAGCTGAGAAAATCAGCCTTGGCACAACTGTGCCTCTGAAGCCCCACTCCGAGACTTCTAAACAAAAAGTGCCCCCATCGTTGCAGCTGCCCGCGCTCTTGCGGTGCAGCTGGGAAAGCGAAAGCACTGGCACCAACCGTGCCTTGAAAGCCCCCTTCACCGGGGCTCTTCCGGTGCCTACTCACGGCACCAACAATGCTCAAGGCTCAGCCCCTCTCACTGGGGCTCCTTGCAGGAGGAAAAATGCCACAACAGCAGGCACCAACAGTGCCCTGTGGCCCCCACTCACCGGGGCTCTTCTTTGACTCCTCCGGTCTCCTCCAATGTGGGGAAAGCTCGGCGGCGTCTCTCGGCTTTCTTCTTGGGCACCTGGGACCTGCACAGGACTTCAGCAGGGAGCCCGCGAGGCTCCGGTCCCCTTCTACAGTGTCGGGGCAACTGACGAAGTTCCGCCTCCCTCTGGCCGGTGTGCGGGCTCTCCTCGGTGCACAGGAGCCCCGCCCACACTCAGGCACAAGACGCCTGACTTCCGGTCTCCGCACTACTCCTCCCCGCTTCCTCAGGCAAGGCTCCGCCCCATCCAGGCAGTCCGCCTGACTTCCGGGACGCTGCTTGGGTTGCGGCGGCCTCTCAGCAACGCAAAAATGCGGGGTGGGCTCCTGCTCCGTTTTCTCAGCAAGACGCGGGGCTCTCTCTAGCATACAGGAGCCCCACCCGGAATGCTGCAAGTCACGGAGCGATGTCTCCACTGCTCCTGGGCACAAAACGGCGGGGTAGGCTCCCGCCCACAATCAGGCAGCCCGGGGGAATCCCCACGCCGGGATTCCCTCTGAATACTTCGCAGCACAGGGCTGCAGGGCACAAGCGCTCACCCCGTCCTGGAAGAAAGATATAGCTCTCACGAGGCGCTAAGGTCCAAGAGTTTAGAGGGGCAAAGCTGGGCCTAGGCAGGCCAGCTCACACGTCCCTCCAGCAGAGGGGCAGTCCCTCGTAGCGGTTCCTCCTGGGGCCCAGCAGGTACAGCAAGCCCCAAAAGCAGCACACCTTACATGGGGTCACAGCCCCAGTATATATACCATATTTGTGTTTGTTTTGCCTTGGCACAGGGCTTGGGGAACCAGTCCCAACTGGTTCTGGGGGGTACTGAAGCACTTTTTTTACAGTGCTCACACCCTCCTTTGTCAGGTTGGGCTCCGTCCTCAGACACACCACAGGGGGGCGGAGCCAGCATTGAACAAGGCAGGCACAGACCTATTCAGGGTCAGGGGCTACTCCTCCCACTACTCCAAATGCAGATCTGCCCATTCAGCCTAGCGCTGACTCACCCAGCCCCTCTGGAGCCACACACCTCACCAGCCCCTGTCACTCCAGAGCCAGACATGCAATACACATCAGGCAGGCAAAGACACATAGCACACAGAAATGCCAACTTCTAAAAGTGGCATTTCTAAAATAGTGATCATAAATCTGCGCACACCATTATGCAGCATTTATTATCACTATTCCAAACATACCAAACTTGACCAAGCTGCTCCTCTCATATCAGGAATTACCACTGAAACACTTATCAGGGAATCCCCAATGCGTTCCTATGAGAGGGCAGCCTCACAGCAGTGAGAAACCAAAATGGATGTTTGTCACTACCAGGACATGTCACACACTTAAGGTACATGTCCTACCTTTTACCTACAATGCACCCTGCCCATAGGGCTAGCTAGGGCCAACCTTAGGGGTGACTGACATGCAGTAAAAGGGGGGTCACAGACGTGGCACACACTTTAGGTGCCACGTCACAGCGGCAGTAAACTGAGCGCACAGGCCCTGCAATGGTAGAAGCCTAAGACAGGTTCGAAAGGCTACTTTGGTGGGTGGCGCAATCAGCGCTGCAAGCCCACCAGAAGCATTTAATTTACTGGCCCTGGGTATCTGAGATACCACTTGACAAGGGACTGACAGGTAAATTAAATACGGCAAACAGGTGTAGACCAATCTTACAATGTTTACCACAGAGAGCACACGCACTTTACACTGGACAGCAGTGCTAAAGTGCCCAGAGTTCTAAAACCACTAACACCAGGTCAGAAAAAAGACTAGGGGGAAGGCAAAAAGTTCAGGGATGACCCTGCAAAAAGGGCCAAGTCCACCAGTTATGATCAATAAAAGGGTTCTGGACTATATTAAAACTATCAATAAACAAAAACAAGGTGGAGGAGGAGGGAACACAAAAAAGATCAAAGATCGCAATCCCTCCCTTTAAATGTAGGGATCACACAGGGTTTGGTGGAATTAACCAGTTTCTCTAGTGCAAAAATCAGGTTGTAGGTACTTAAATAGTATTAAACTCACTGCCCTCTTGGGTATGTACCATATGAAGCCCATCTGCAATGGTGCAGCTTGCTTTGGCCTGTGCTAAAGCTAAAGGACATGTGTAGAGATGGTAATTAAAATCTCCTGCCAAAATAAGATTCTCCTGTCCCAATCCACCACCCTTCAAGTAGTTAATAGAAGAACATAAGGTAAGGAGATTGGAGGGTCCACTAGAACCTGATTTTGCATGATAGAAATTAATCAGAATGAGGGGCGGGGAGCCCGAAATACATAGCTTAAGGGCCTGGAACACAAGTGAATCCCATTTAAGATCTTTAACAAGTCCACAAAGCACTAGTTACGCAAATCTAATCAAGCCAACTTTAGCCCTCCCGGTTAATGAAGACACTACAGGAGAAAAAAAGTTTAAAAACCCTCAAGGAAATAACAATTGTTAATTTCTCATGTTTCCTGTAAACAGATCACATGATGTGATTGAACGAATGTCACCCAAGCACTATCATTAAAATTGGCATCCAGTCCAGCTATATTCCATGATAGGAGCCTCCAGACCTCCCTGTCACCAAGGAAGTTATCTGAACCAGGGATTAAAGGCATGGGTGAAAACTAGGGTGACTCCACAGCATCTCCGATACCTAGAGGAGTGTGTGAGCTGGGGATTGGGGGCATAAGTGGAGCTGAGTGTAACTCCATAACACCAAGTCAATCACAAGAGTCAAGGTTGCCTAAGGCCGTGAATACTTTGCCCAAAACCAGAGGTTGGTGAAGCAAGGAGAATGGAGCCAGATGACCAAAATAAGCTGAACCACCCTGTGTCCTTGTCCCAGAGATTCTACACACAGACGTGTACAAAAAATATAGGTGGGGTTAAAAGGTTTGTTGACACCTATTGCGGACAAAATACGGGCAACAATAGTAGGTCTGTTAAGATTAACCACCACACAGCCCCCTGCCCAGCACTTAACATCTGAGCCAACCAGCCCACTCTTCTAACCATAATGATAGAGTCATAGATTTCCATGCCCAAGTTGGAATGAGCCGTAAGCCCATGCGTCACCTTGTTCTTTAGTTCCTCAAAGGTTTCTAGTATGGGGTGGTTATGTGGAGGAAAATTCCCTAGCACTACAACATATGAACAAGAAGCTGGTGATATATTAATCACCACCACAGACTGTTTTGGCAGAGAGCATGTGGCTGGGGGGGGGCATGTTCTTATGGCAGGGGAAGTACGGTTGGGATTTCCTTGAGAGTCTGAACATGGCAGCATCACTGTCAATGCTGACTGAGGGCCCTGCACCCCCTGATTTGCTACAGAGCCATGAAACTGGGACAAACCAGAAATTGCTAATGACACTACAGCACTAGGCCTTCCAACCCCTTGGGAGCCCAGAAAAACACTTAACTGATTCTCTATCTGTGAGACACAGCGTTCAAGTGCTTCAAGTTTAGTAAGAATAGAGTGAAACTTAGTGGACCCAAAGCTACCAGGCACATCTGTGTCAATATCCTGTATCTGAGTAAAAAAGCTCCAGAATAAGGCACCCCCACAGAGGGCCCCATCTGCACAACAACGGAGACCAAAGAAATTTTCCATTTAGGGACAGCCTTCTTCGTTCTGCGCTTACAGCTAGGGCCAGCAGTAGGGCTAGACTCAATGCTTGGCCCCTGAGCACACTCCCTAGCTACACTCCCATGCGTATGTGCACACCCCACCTGTATTTGAGTCACCCCTCAAATATCTACCACCCATACTCTGTTGCCCACCACCCCTCCCAGCGTGTCGGTAGAAGCAAAGCGACAAGGATAGTTTTGCTAGGGTATGATTGAAAATGAATACTTTAAGGGTTTGATTATTTTTATCTCCTGTGTTCCACAAAGCACAAGCTGTGTCACACAAAGGCCTTCATGGCACTGGGGGATTGGACCATCTGCTGCACTCACTCAGCTGGTGTCTGAAGCAGCATGAAACTTCTTCTGGAGAACCATAAATCTGCTCCTTGGGCTAGTGCAGAGGAGCAAATAGCAGAATCCAGTGGAAAGTAAATTTGGGAGGCATTTCACCTCCTTATTTTTTTTTTATTCTGTTTAGAATTTCCTGAGTGACAAATATTTGGAAAATAAACCAGGCCTTCAAAAATATTGAAAACAATAAATTCAATATACAGTTTTGAAATATAAGCTTTTTGTGTGTTTTTCCTCCAGTATTTTGAATGTTTTATTCTTTAACTTGTTTTAAACAATGCTTCACAGAAAATCATTGGCAAAGCCAACAGCTATTCACTTTAATAATAAAGGCAAGGCCTATTGGCTTTGCCGTTGCTTGTTTATGTGGGAGATAGGCTTCCACTCTCACTCTCACTACCTCGAACTTTTCTTTTCGAGATTTGCTTGCATTTCTGCTCATAGTCTAAAACTTTCTGTTTGAATACAAAGGAAGCAAATGCAGCTGCTGCCAATTCTTCACAGTTTGTGAGAGAGATGCATCTGCTGCTGCCTATTCCAGTGGTTCGTACCCTTTTTATTTATGTGGACCTCCCAATTAATCATTACTGGAACCCAGGAATCCCCAGTGAATCATTATTGAAATCCGGTGACCCCCATTGAGTCATTATTGGAAGGCAAGGAAAACAATCCTCCAAAAACACTGAACTAAGCATTCATCAAAAAAATATACAAATGATGAAATATTTAATTTAATTTACAAACAAATATAAAAAATATCACATTTTTTGTTTTAAGGGGAAGGTTGAAGCTTTTCTGAATTCAATTGATGTACATGCATTTTTGTAGGGAAGCATGTGCTACCATAGCCCATACTGTACTTTTAGGGGCATATTCACAAGGAGCTATCGCCGAATTAACGGCACTTTATCGCAGCCAAAGTCGTGATAAATTTACCCCCCATTCACAAGCCCGTGTTAACAGCCCACAGCACCAGTTTACCGGCGATAGCAGCCGCAAAAAACATCGCCACCGAGGACCCTCGCAAATATCGCTAATGAGATGCAGAGTAGTCATTCCCGTGACAAAAGCAGAGACAACAGCACACCTCAACATTCACAACGACCAGCCACATCCGCGATAAAAACACAAAACAGGCGATACGGCGCGTTAGCACCAGGAAATCTACACCAGCTCTGACCTGGTGTAAACTCGGACGGCAGCCAGCACCACAAAAGGGAGCACAGCCCAGGGCCTCATCCGAAGGGCAACAGATGCCTTGGAGCCACCAATCATGCGGCCCGGACACCCAAGAGGGCCACAACACCCACCACCACCACCCCCAGGACCCCATCCCACACCCGGTACACCCCCCCCGGACCAACACAGACGCAGCGCAGACAAAGACAGCGGAACCCCAGGAAATGTACCAGCCGTACAGACCCAACACCTGACAATGTCACCTTCCACCACAGGCTGAAAGGGACAACCAACCTACGCATCCTGACCATCATCGCCTAACAGGCCTACGGCAACAACACAGCGGACTACCAACATCCCACCTCACACAAAGCTGATGGCGTGGCTGCACCTGTTGGCCCCCGGGACCCCCCATCCAACACCCGCCAGAGTCGGAGGCGTCTCACAGCCAGCCACATACAAGTCCCCCACACCTGCCCTGGACATCACCATCACCCTGGTACCCCAGTCCCCATATGTACAACACAAGGCGCAGGATCCGCTGGAGACCAAGCAAGGGCCACACGCCATAGCAGGATGCACGCACGTGTTGGGGGCAATACACAGCACACATGTACTACCTGTGCCCCCTGGTGACACAGCACACAATCACCCCAACCTGAAGCACACGTCTCACACCAATGTGCAGGCCACAACAGAACACCGTGGAACACCCAACAATGTCGCCTCCAAATACACAGCCAGTGTGCATGATACCTTCATCCTCCGACAGTCCATCATCAACCAACCTTCATCCTCCGACAGTCCATCATCAACCAGCGTTCCCAGGATGGCAACAAGGGAAATGCACACCCCCTTGGCAAGTCCGAAATGAACACCCCACACACCTCAACACCACAACCATGCAACTCACAACTCTGGCAATGCACACGTCACAAAATCACATACAACAGGCACAACAATATGCCCACCCTCCAGACATGACAGAACAACTTACAATGTCCACATGGGCAAGCCCTGAACATGAGGCAGCAACGGCATGGCACCTCAGCCACACAATATTTGAATGTGGGGAGAGGTGGCAACCAGGCATGTGTGAAGGATGCAGTAGAACCATGATTGGGAAAGTACACAATGCCAAGAGTGCCGGAGATGTGCTGGACACCTCGCAGTATGCAGAACACACCCATATCCATGGCGACATACACCGCTTGTGTATGGAGTGTAGTGGACAGTGGACGCCACCATGTCACCACAGCCAGTGGGGGACCTCGCGGAAATGTTGCCTGTTATGCCCCCCCCTAAGCGTCACCGGAGTGGGATGGCCCGGCGTACGCTACGCCAGCGTAGGGGTGTGAATAAAAAGCACGTAGGCCTAGGCGTGGTCCTCTTCCGGAAAGACCCACATCCCTGCCAGGGCGGCACCTCCCACCCCGCCACGAGGCCGACACCGGCCCCGTGTGCGGAGTTGTCCTGCGATGCTGTGCGCATCCCGGACCCCGGCACGCTGGACCACGAACCCGTCAGGCCTGCGCAGCCAGGCCACACTGATCACCTGCCGACACTGGCATGTGTCAAGGAGGGCCCACCACGTGCCGTCGCAAGCTCTAAGCCAGAGGCCCGCGACCTTGGAAGCCACCTCAGACCATCACGGCCTCCACAACACAGGCCAGCTTTATTCCTTTTTCGTTGACGTACTCTACTGCCGCCTTCGGCCTACTCTTCGGACCAGTAGGTCCCATATGTGAAACTGTGTCCTGAGTCATGAATGGCAGTGACCCCAAATCCGGGCCAGCGGCCACAGCACCAGACCCCCCCGATCAGTGAGGCATAGTTCCATATGGGCATCTTGTGACACGTGGTGCCACTAACCCTGTTCAACGCCAGCCGGCTACACGTGGTGCCACTAACCCTGTTCAACGCCAGCCGGCGACACGTGGATGAGGGACCAGGACTACCCTGCTGACCAGTAGGTCACACATCCAGCACCTAGTCACAAAGCACGAATGGCGGAGTCCACACCAGTGGTCGCACGGAGAGGTGTAAGAGGAAGACGCGGCTCAGTCCGGACGAATGCCGGGTCACATAAACGGAGGTGACCGAACACGTGGTGCCACTGAACCTGAACTACGCAGGCCGGTGGGGCCATCCAACCTATGCCAGCGACACTCGGTGAATGGGCCTTGCTGACCGCTGCCTCAGGCCTACACCACGGTCAGGTAGGTCACACATTTGGAACTGAGTCTTGATTACACCATGGCAGTGAACATTATTTAAGGCAGAGAACTATTCACCATACACCCCTCGATGTGGTGGCAACAGGTCTGTGCATGGCATCAGAACCACATGTACCTGTGGGCCTACGTGGACCACTGCCCTCAGCCTACGCTGCGCACGAGTGGGATCACAGATTTGGAAGAGAACATTGGTAATTCAAAAGGCTGAATACATTTCTTCGCACGCAGAGAGGGGCGTAAGAGGATGACGCGTTGCAGTCCAGAGGGAACAGGATCATCGTCACGGAGGTGATTGAACACTACGGACAACTGCCACTGTGTCACTAACTCTGTGCCTCAAGAGCCAACGACCTGTGGCTGTGGGCCACTGCTGACCGCTGCCTCCGGCCTACACTGCGGTCCAGTAGGTCACAGCACCTTGATTTGGCATTCTTGGAGTTCACATCTGTGTACAGGCATCATCGCAGACTGCATCCCCTCCCAGCACCTGTGCCACTGAGTTTGTTCCCCGACATTCATGGACACTCACTGGTCATACATTGGTGGCGTTTGAGTCTATGGACTAGGGGGTAGTTTTCATCCTCATGTAGCTGATCCCGAATTGTTGGTGCAAACGAGGGTTGCGCATTCCACTCCTCCATTTGCTGCTTCCAGATGACATCAGACCTTCCGCATCATGCCCTGGAGGACACCTTCCACTGTCCCCCGCAAACTCCGCAACATACACCTCGGACATTGATGGGGACCCGCTCAGGTCGCATGGCCCATCTGACTGCACCGCAAGTCACCGTCCCATGGCTGGGTGCCTGTGCCGGCCGCAGTGCATCCGGGGCCACTAACTCTGTGCTGCTCAGGCCTGGGACCCCTTCTTCTGAGACATTGAATGGCCTCTGTAGCGATGGTCTTGGGGTCATCAACGCCATGTGTCTGTGGGCCTGCGCTGTCCGCATCCTCCGGCCTCAACTGCGGGCCACCAGAGCGCACACAAAGCATCAAGTCTTGACCGGCCCGGACGTCGCATCACCGCAGGAGGCACACGCCACCACGGCAAGGACCACCTCCAACCGCCATCTGCCAGAGTCGAAAGGGTGGTCCTGATAGACCTACGGAGTTGCCCAGACCTGTCGTGGATGCCATCATCGGCCTGCTGCCCTGCTCAGCACTCCAGGTGCCAGTGACTCAGTGCACAGCAAGCCATTGTCCGTTACTGATTGAGTTTTGTGCTGTTGTGAGGTTGCGCAGCAATGTCACCTCATGCAGTGTGGAAGACCTGGGACCATGAGGAGGAGGATGTGTCAAGTGTGCGGAAGGGAGAAGGCACAGACAATGGGAGGGCAGGTGGCAGCAGCCCCAAGGCAGGAATGCAGACTGGTGGCGGTAGTCAAGCTACACACCCGGATCTGATACTGGGTATTGCGCTGTGGACTGCGGACGCAACTGTCACCTCAGGCAGTGTGGGAGACCTGGGACGTTGATGAGGAAGTTGATGCAAGTGTACCACACCCCACTGCATCTGCATCAGGACTGACCCAAAGGGACACAATCCTAGCAATTCCTTCACATGAGCGCGCTCTTCTCTAGTGCCCCTACCTCAGTGCACTGCAACTCACGGAACGTCCAGACTGTATATTGGCTGACCTCTGTCCGCTCCGGATCCCTCCATGTTGCTCTGCAATTGACTCTGTTATGCTGGTGTTTTCTGTTTCCATTAGACTGGTGTCCACTGTTCAGGTTGTTGGCAGCACCAAGCACTCCATGCAGGCTGGCTTATACTCACCCCACACACATCCAGCACAGGCGTCACTGTACATGTGGACCTGCCAATAAAGGGGCCGGGCGCACGTGCCCGTAGTCAGTTCAACATGATATGTGCATGTTTCTCTGTGGAGGTGTGGGTCTCCTTCGTGGGGTGTAGGTGGTTCCTGAAGGGTATTGGACACCCACGTATGTGGTCTAGTTCGCAATCCATGGGTTAGGCAACACCCTCACCTGTTGGGCAACCTCCTTTTGGCGTTCTGCCACCTGGCATTGGGGTGCCATGTGTGGGTGGGTGAGGTGTTGTGAGGCAGCCGTAATTGCGGGTGCTTCATGCTGTGTGGTCTGTTGCAGAGTCTGGGTTCTCCTCTGAGTGGCTTGTCTGCCCTGGTCCTGGTGGTGGGTTGTGTGGGATGTCCATGGGCTGTTGTAGGGCGTCGGGGTTGGGGGTGTGGTGTTCGTCTCGGACATCCCTGATGGGTTGTCTGTTCAGACCTGCTGGAGGTGTTGTTTGTCCCTCAGCATTGTGAAGGGGAGGGGCATGTTGGCATTTTGTTGGCGCCTTGTTCTTGTCGACATGCAGACTGTGTGACAATGTACATTGTGACTGTTTGGGCGGTGTTGGCTATTTGAGTTGGGGCAGTGTACATTTGGCCTATATGGCTGATGTGGGGTTGTAGGGGTAGATGTGCATCTCACAGTTCCCTGCTCTGTCCAATGTGATTGGTCTGTTTCTGCACCTGGTTGGACCCAGTTGTGTCCCCTGTTCTGCAGTGTGGGTGTTGCACTTTGTGCCACATTGTCATGGTATGTGCTGTGATTGCTATGTGTGTGTGCTGCAGTGTGCTACGGGGATGGGGGACATGTCCCTGGGTACTTGTGGATGTGTAGTGTGCTACACCTCATTGTGCATGTGTGGCATTGTGCCCATCACCCCCCGTCCCCCAAGTCCCTGTTGGATCCTCACCCTGTTGTTGTTGTGTCAGGACCTGTCGAGCTGTGTCCGTACTCCCTGCTCCTTGCACCCTCTCCACACTGATGACTGTGGCCTGGCTTTCCTCCTGCTCCTCCTGTGTCGCTGGACTGCCACCTCCTGTCGCCGTTGCTGCCTTCCTGTTGGCAGCGGGTTTGTGCCTGATTTCGGTTGTCACGTCCTGGCGGAGCCTCTTGGCCTCCTGGATTGGCCTCCTGGGCTCTGCGACTGCATTCCAGGGGGTCTGCTTGTGGGTCATTTGCTGGTAGTGTTCTGTCGCCTCTGTGGCCTTGGTCTTGTTTTCCTGCGTTCTGCACCCCGTCTTCCTCTCCATTTTCTCCTTGGCCTTCTCCGAGCCAGTTGTTCCTTGCTGGTGGTCTGTGGGGGTTGTGGGGTTCGCGTTGCCCTCTGCGCTTGGTCAGGGTGCATGTATGTTGCTGCGTGCTTTGGCTTGTTTCTGGTGAGTTGTGCCTTTGGTTTTTATGGTGCAATTGCCCACCAGACGCGTGGGAGTTGCAGGCCTGAGGCTGCTTTTCTCAGCTTTTTGTACCGCAATTGGCCTCATCGCATGATTTCTCGCGTTTCGCATTTTTTGGGCGTGGTGTTGATTTACACGCTGGCATTTGACGCGTTATCTGGTGACTATTGCATGGGACCGCCTTGTTGTGAATCCCACGTTGACAAGGGTTATTTTCCCGTGATAGGCTGCGTTATTGGAAGTTGCGTTACGCTACTCTTGCGGTAGTTATCACACGTTCTTGTGAATATACCCCTTAGTGTATAGTTTATTAAAAGGCACCATTCATAACTCAATTCAATTCAATACAAAAGAGCTTTATTTTGACAATGCATGTCATAAAATCAATATAAATAATTAAAACCATAAAATAGCATACGAACATATACAAGGAGCTCAAACACAACATGGATAAGCAAAGACAAATCCTCATCGTAGCCCTATTGGCCAAAATAGGTCCAGCTAAGTTGCAGTACAATTATTTTAACATTACAGTAACTAGTATTTAATCTTACATCTTATGACCCACATCCATCCCAGGAACTTAGCAACAGAAATTGCATATTGCAAAGAAGAATCTGAGCACAAAAGTCTCAGAGCAACACTGCTATTACTGGTACCCAAGTTCTTATAGGTCAGTTTTAGCCATTTTGTTCGCGGGCCCACATTAGCGGGGCAGACAAATATAACACAACAGTTGGTTTCTATTTGATCTGCACAGTTGGGACATTTGTTATCGACAGTGGAGGACCACTTGCATGTAAAAGATTTTAATGGGAGGGCACCTACACGGAATTGAAAATATAGTCTCCTTTCAAAGGGCTTCAATATTGTGTCCCAATATGACTCGTACCGGGGAAAAGGCTTACATTCTAAAAACCTCCCTGTCAATGAGGTGCTCTCAGTTGCTCTAAGGTTATTTATCCTAATCGTTTCTATTAGACTTGGCATCTTTGGCGTGGTTTCCCCAGACTTTTTGCCTCTACCTCCTGTATTTTTGATGCTGTGCTGGATTTAGTTTTTGCTGGCTTAGATGCTTTGGGCACTTTGCCACTGCTGATCAGTGTCAAAGTGCATGTGCTCCCTGTGTAAATTGCTGTTACAATTGGTTCTCCCTGATTGGCATATTTGATTTACTGGTAAGTCCCTAGTAAAGTGCACTGAAGTGTGCCAGGGCCTGTGAATCAAATGATACTAGTGGGCCATGTCGACTTGGCAAGTGCACCCACTTGCAAGGCCCTAACCTTCCCTTTTCTTACATGTAAGGCACCCCTATCGGAGGCCCAAGGTACCCCCATGGGCAAGGTGCAGCGCATGTGAAAGGTAGGACATGTACTGGTGTGTGTGATATGTCCTGATAGTGAAATACTGCCAATTTCGTTTTTCACTATTGAAAGGCTATCTTGCCCCATATGGGAAATGCTTTGTAGTATCTTACAAGTATAAATTCCGATTGGGACAAGATAGAGAAATAACGTTTAGGCTCTCTGAACTCAGAATTTAATAATACATCTTTTAGTAAAGATGGTTTTTAAATTGTGCGTTTGAAAATGCCACTTTCAGAAAGTAGTCATTTTCTTGTTTAACCATTCTGTGTGCCTCTGCCTGTTTCTGTATTGACTGTCTGGTTTTTGAGTGACAAGGGCTGGGGATGTGCATTCACTGTAGACAGCCACTGGGGTGTTGAGGTGTGCCTGGCCCTTCCTGGATGACTCAGAGCTGGGCTGAATAGACCTTGTCTGAATTTAGAGTAGTGGGAGGAGATTCCCTTGCACCTGAATAGGGCCTGTCTCCCTTGCACAATGCTGTCTCCACCCCCTGTTGTCGTACTGCACCCGTGAGGGCAGAGCTGGTTTGGACTGGGCTCAGAGACCCTTGCACAAAGAGAACAAAGACATTTTGGGGTATAAGTATTAGACCTAAGACCCCAGAACTTTAGACTACTTCTGGAATCAAGAGGAACCTTTGCCAAGGAGAAGAGCTGGAGAAACTGGAGGAGGACTACTGCCCCTTTGCTGTGTGCTGTCTGGGGTTGGCCTGCAGTAGCTGTTTCTGCCAAAAAGGACAAGGACTTTGCTGTGTGCTGTGTCCCCCTGCTTGAGGAAGATCTCCAAGGGCTTGAGTAGAGCTTGCCTCCTGTTCTGAAGTCTCAGGGACACAAATACTTCACCCCCAGCTCCCCTGAACTTCCTAGCTGGGTGTTCTGACCTGCCAAGAGGTGCCTGTGACTGTGACTGTGTTGGGCCTCTGGAGGTTGTTCCTGCTGTTGGGAGCTGGAAAAACAACGCAACTACAAGAAAACCAACGCATTGCTTTTCTTGCGGCTGTTTTTTCCGATGCAGCACCGCTGTGCAAGAAGAATCTCCATGCATCGCCGCTGCCGAAACCAATGCAGCACCTTTCGCCGCTGCAAGAACCAAAGCATCAAGGGATCGGGGCTGAAGAAACTGATGCAGCGCCGCTAAACGCCGTCGCAAAGACCGCTGACGCATCCCAGATTTCCACGCATCAAACCTGTACGGCAAGTTTTTCCGACGCATCACCCGCGGACCAGAACCGTCTCGGAATCGACTCATCACTTCCCCCTACAAACCGGATTCAACACATCACTTCTCCTGCGTGCAGCAGAACTGTTGCATCGCCTCCCCATGGTCTCAGGAACTGACACATCTCTTTGTTTTTCGACGCTTACCATCTCTGCGGCTGTTTGGCCTTGTGAATTTTGTCACAACTACAGGTACTTTGAGTGAAATCACGCATCCATAGTTTTCTATGGGCCAAGTTGTTTGAAACCTTTTGAAAGTCATATTCTTATTACATGTATGTTGGATTTTGGTTGTTTTGGTCTGGTTGAGTTTAGATAAAGATACTTTATTTTTCCTAAACTGGTGTGGTGTCCATTTGTGGTGTTATCACTGTATTACTGTGTGTTTTGAGTACAAATACTTTGCACATTGCCATTGGGATAAGTCTGTCTGCTCTGGCCAAGCTACCCAGGGGGTGAGCAGGGGTTATCTAAAGTGTGTATCCCCCTTACCCTGACTAGAAGCAAGGGTCCCTATTTGGACAAAGGTACCTACCTCTGCCAACTAGAGACCCTCATTTCTAACAATTTCCCAATACTGTTCTTTCATTTTTTCTTTTGACTGGAACTGAGTGTCCATTGGATTCTCCCATAGTTGCAGCATTCCCATATTAGACAATGTACCTTTGATGTCATGGAGCCAGCCGATCTTGCATTAGTGGTCGGCCTCAATGACATCCCTAAGAGCGTCAGCGTAATTGGCCAACTCAGGGGTGGACCATATTATCTGCCAAAATGAAATAGGGCAAAATCTTGCTATATCTTCCAGAGATTTTCGACCTAGATCGTTGAGCAGGGGTTTGAGAGGGGTGCTTTGTGGGAGGCTTGTAATTGTTTGAAATAACTTATTCTTTGCTGAAACAAGACGGGCCAAATTCTCAAAGCCCCATAGTTCTGACCCATATGAAACTGAGCTCACTACTTTAGTGTTGTGTAGTTCCTATAAAACCTATACCGTATCTGCGCGTTTGGACAGCATACACTGTAGGATTGGTGTCGGACTGATTCTGAATACCCCCACCGGGTATGTTGGCCTTTTGTACCAGCTAGCTCACAGTGCCACTAAAATCTCCTCTTACCAAGGAGAGAATAGTTCTTGGCAACCATCGAATACTACAACCCTGATCCCTCAGGAACGTGGAAACAATATACTACTTTTCGCTCAGTCACTCCTGCTTACTTAGTCTGTCTTAGAGAGGTACACAGAATAAACAGGCTGGGCGTTTTCAATAAATATTTATTGAACAGTTGTTATTCTGGTGTAAAATAGATGAGCTGCAACAACCGTTAGACAGTAGCAGATATATAGGATTAGAAGCACTATGAAAGTAAACGGATGGTAAAGCTCTACCATCTTCCAGTAATCATGAATACATTTGAGTACATAAAATACATGATAATAAAAAGATGCATACTCCTACGATGTCTCCCTAACTAGATGTACCTAGCATGTGTGTAGGTGTTAGTTAAGCCAAGAATCCCTCTAGAATAAAGTCAACACCATTACCTGAAGTGAGAGACTGTGGGACCCCGTCTTGGTCTCGAGTTGGACACCCCGCGAGGGATGTTAGACCACTGCGAGCTGGAGTGTCTGCATGCAGGAAACTCAGCGTCTCGCGTCAGTGTGTCGGCCGGGAAGTCCTGGTCTCCTCTGGGTATCTTAGCAAGATGTGATGTATATATACCCATAGCTCTCCCCAGGGGTCCTACCTCGCTGTATTACTGTGTCGGACTAAGGATGACGTCGGGCATGAACTTTATACATATATATTATACAGGAGATCCTGCTGTGCTTCCAAGAATCCTCATGCATAATGTATGAGATTTCGAACTAGGGAAAACCCGCGTTCTGAATGCAGAGTCGTATCTAGGTAAAAGGTCAGCCTCTGTAAACCGTTATAAGTGTAATGTAGGGAAGAATAAAGGTGAATGGTTATGAAGTTACCTGGGGCTATATTATGGTACCTATATGGAATATAACACCCACTCCTCTTCCGAATGGACGACATAGTTAAGTTCTCCACGTTCTACTAGGTTGACTAGACACTGGTACGCTAATAGTTTACAAAAAAACATTAGTTTTTGGTTTAAAAATAATAGAAAGTTCTAACAAAATCTTTTAAACAGTTTAAAAAGGAAATCGTCACTCAAGCCATAGCTCTAATGTGTCTGTAGGTATAGTTCGAACTACTACAAGCCTTTGAAAGCCATGCATGCTCAAAAGAATGTCAATTTTGTTATGGAGTTCCAGTTTTCAGTTTGTTTTTCAAAAAGTCGAATTTCTCCCAGCACATGACGGGCCAAATGAGTAAAAAGTTTATGTGCCCTGGCTGGTAGACGCAACATTATCATTGCCTGCTTCCGCAGACGACGGTCCCTGTAACTCCTCACAGATTATGTCAATTGAGCAAACATGATTTTCCCTACTGTCCACAGCCGACTCTGGGGCAGCCTTTGTGCCATCCAAGGCGTGGGTGTCGGAGGAGGAGCCGGTGTCCACACCAACAGGAGCCGTGACTACCTGTGGAGGCTCTAGGAATGCCGCCATCAACATTGGAATACGCTGGGGACACTGCAGAACATGGGCCGTTATTGGGACCAGTAAAGCATCAACATCCGGTTGTGCACATGATGGGAGTGTCAGACAGAGATCCAACACACATTCTTCTCCGCAAAACAGGCATCGGAGGACAGGTAAGATGCAGTCCATCCAGACTGGTCTAAATGACAAGAACCAAGATGCGCTTAGTTCTCTCAGGCGAGGTGTACCCAGATGTTGTAACATGCGAACACAGCATTTTCGCTCCAGGAGTACTGTTTCCATCTCCTTGGTGACTGGGACGTCCATTGCGTAGCAGAAAAATTACAATCAGCATACCTGCTATTAGAAACAGGATCAGCAGAAGTCCTCCAAAAATGCTTCCAAATACGGAGTGTATAAAGTTTGGTATAACTCCGAGGACCATCTGAAAGGTGCTTAATAGTCCAGAACCTATGGTCTTAAATAGGTGGATGATGCCTGTCGTATCAAACATGTTAAAGATACGATTCACCATTTCTGGGAAATGGAAGGGGCAATTTGTACGTATGAGCGCCTGTATCTCTGCTGAAGTCCTTGCGATCTGGAGATCAAAAGTCTCTCGAGCGGAGGTTAAGGGTACAGACTTCTGTAAAAGCATGGCTTTCATTCTGATCAAAGCATCAAACCGTATTAATGAAACATTTAGCGAAGGCCGTAACGGCGCCTCCCTGACTGTATATGTTGGTGGAAACAATACTTGCATACAGCAAGTAAACCTGGAGTTCACGGTTACAAGATATGCGATGCCCGGAAGCATCCCACAGCAACCTTGATCGTTCAGCATCAAGTAACTCCCATTCGAAAGTAGCCTGAACACTGGAGTGATCACGGCAGCTGGGGTACCCCTCAAGTGACAGGACAGATTCGCTACTGAACCGTTACACGCCCCATGCAGCATTATATCCTGACATATGAGTGATCCACTTAAAGTGTTCTCACAGTTCGTACTGCTTAAAAACACTTCTCTATCCCCACTCCGGCATCGAAATCTGTACGGTAATTCCCAAGATTCCTTGATGAATTCCCTACCCATTTCTTCATATCTGCCTGCCTGCTTTTTTTCAAGGCAATATTGAAATTGAAAAGTAGTGACCGGTAGAGTTACTTGGCCATGGATTAACCATTCTGTGGACGGTGATTCTGCCACTGTAAAGGCTAATCTATCCAGTTTTTCAATACGCAGCATTGTATATTTTGCACCCCTTTGTGCCATCTCTATCTGTTTGTCTGTTAGGTTATATGAAGAAAACAGAGATGTACTGTTGATAAACGCCAAAGCACATAGCCTGCGCACAAAGATTGCAGCGTCCAGCTTAACAATATAATAGAACGCAATTGAGATTGCCCGTGCTGTAATATGGACAAATCATTTTCCAATATATATATTGCAGAAGATACAATGTTGCCCAGTGAATATATCCTGGAGGTTACTGTAGTTAAACTATTGTCTACCACTGCTAGCGTTATCTCTAGGTTTGTACGATCTATTTCGTGTAATCTATTCGCGGCCTCTTGTTGTGATATTTTCCAAATTTCATTATAGACAGCATAATAGAAATGTTTGTGACGTAGCTTTCTAGGACCTAATAAAAAATCCCGTAGATCCACATCCTTCGTAAGTAAGAATAAGTGTTGTTTCACCTGTGACAGTGTCGAGGTTCTTAGCCAATCGAGGCATAACTTCCCAGCACTGTATGATGTCACTACCCCTGGATGTTCTCTCTGTACATAGCGTGGATCTGGCCTGTTGATCTTAAACCCTTTGGTTTTACCCATGAATCTTTCCTGACATCTATTAGTGTCTGTGGGCCAAACCAACCATCCCTTCCAATCGGAGTCTGATCTATTGTATTGCATGATCTCATCTAACGTAATTCCTTCTTGTAATGTTATGTTACCCTCGGTGTGTGATGGTGTGGGCATCCGAGGTGTATTTAAGTCTTTGTTCTTGGCTATTCCAAGACAGGAAGTTTGTTGCACAATTTCATTCAAAAACATGATTTGCTGAGGAATGAGGCATGCTCAAAATAGTGCTTAGTTCCCTGGACCTGACAGTCTATAGTACCCCAGACAGATTTTAAGTCTATAGTGTCTTTCCATAAGTTGAAACCCTGTTCAGACAACTGGGCAATAAAGGAAGCAGAATACATTTGTTTGGTGTTTGTCAACATATTTTTCTGTGCTGATGTTGATGCAACCTTATAGTAATATGAGGCTGGATCTTGCCTTTTTTCGTAGGCAAGATGGCCGCCGAGTAGGAGCCTCCCGAAGGAGCTCCCGGTTTGGGGATTACCTATTAGGTAGTTATCCCCGTATAAACCGTCCCACCGGCCTTCCATCCCGCCTGCCCCTGGACCGGCCTGCACTCCCCTACTGAAGCACTCCGTGGAAGCAGAATCTGACTCCCAACTTACCTGTTGGGTCGACCGCCGCGGCTGCCCAGGTACGTGCCATACTGCCTGGACTCCAGCACTTCAGCTCGAGGTAGCTCTGGCTCCTGGACCAGTCTGTTGTTGTGGGACAGACTTTCATGGCAGCGAGTCATTGGTTTTTGACACTGCTGGCTCGTCAGTTCCCGCGCCGCCTGCTTCCAGAGACCCGAGATCTCCTGGTGCCTGTGGGTGACTTTCCAGGCAGGCGCCATTCGGAGTGAATCTCCCGCTGCCCGAACGATCCGGCGACGTGTTCCTGCTTGCGGCCGGCGATCTCCGCCCATGGGGATCTGACTGTGAGTCCACCAGCCGCTCCTGGTTGTTGGGTCCTTCTCCTCCGCCCCTGGAGGACCGACAGCTCGCCTGATGACAACGCAGGGGTAGGGGGTATCGGCTCCTTGTGGCTCCGATGCCATTTTCTTGCCTCCAACGCTGCTGCCCCTCTGACCTGCCCGGATCCCGGTTCTAGCAGTGATCTCCGTCCTCGTTGGAGTCCCTCCCCTCCGCCTCCGTTTGATTCATGCGTGACGATTGCCAGGTATTTCACCGCCTTTGGCCGGTAATTGTCTACTGACGATCGTGGTCTGTGGATTGCCTGCCCTTATGATGACGGCGCCATAGGCAATGCGGGGCTCACTGCACTGGTCTCGTGTTGTTCTGTACCTCCCACGAGGCGATATGCAGGTGATCCTGTTAGGCATTGCTTTTCAGCCTTGGTGACTGAGCGCATTTAACCGGGACATTTACAGCTCCCATAGTTCTCGCATGCTGATCACTGCCTGACTTTAAAATGGCGGCAATATGAAGACATCATGATCGCCTTACATTGCCTGACTTTAAAATGGCGGCGCTACAAAGACATCGCGATTACTGTACCCTCTCTAGTTAGATTGAGAGTGGAGATCCAGGTTTGTAATTAATTGTATTGTTGCAGCTCCTACATTTCAGGTGGAATCGCCCCACTACACATCTGATTTCTTTACTATGGGCTGCCTGTGTCAAGCCTTCATTGGTTGCTGAAGCCCTAGGAACCGACTGCCGGACTTGATAATGGCTTTGGTCGGGCGCCTTCAGGAATATGCTTAGGTATAAACAATGGCCCACAACAACTGCAAAAGCCCTTGGACCCTACTGCATGTCCTTAGAACAGCGTCTGTCGGGCACTTTTTCTCACTTAGTTCGCAGTCTTGTGCCCAGGTCATAGAGCAGACCTCATTCTGCTCCCCGCTTATTTCTTACTAGATGGGCCTCCCATCGCCCTGTGTACCGTCCAGTGCCAGTCTATAGAGCCGAGATGAATTACGGGATCCCACGACTGCAGCGACTTAGGGGGCCATAGTCACTAGCTCTGCACAGCAAGAGCTCTGCGCCTCCCAACATGCTGCCATTCCACCCCCTCACCTTTCCGCTCAGAGTCCCAGAATTGTTGTCGTGTTCTCTCACCTCCTTATTCTCTTCTCTGGGCTCCCATCCTCTCTAGGATTCTACTTCACAATGGAGATAAGTCCCGACCCCAATGGTTCCAATGCCTTCATCATCAATTACCCAACTGACCTCTCTAAAAATGCGGCAAAAAAATACGAACATCGCATACTCAAAGCTAGACCTGAAATTCTATTCTCAGACCCCTACTTCTGCACCAACAAAGGTACTCTGGTTAATGACCTCATCTTTTATACCAGAAAACGGGCTTGCTGGCGAGCTGTGTTCTACTCCTTGCTTCGAATAACAGGATCTAAGAAAATCCCACATGGCCTCAAACTAACAACGTCTCCCTCGTCCACCCTCAAAGCCTCCACCACTATCACCCTCTACAATAATGGTATCATCCTAATCCAAGCCTCTAATATCAACCTAGCAAAGATTGCCAATTTTTACCCCACTCTCAGAAAAGCGGTATATGGCAACTCCACTGACCCCTACTCAACCACCACTTCTCCGCTGGGCTTAACCAGTACTCCCCCCTTAACAGTTGTGAGTAACCCACTCTCCCTTAACCCCACATCTCCTTTAGCTGATTCCAGAGCCACCTTGTCTCCAGTTGAATTATGTCAACCCACTAGAACTCCCTCTCAGGTGGTTGGCGGATCTATGGGCTGTATCTCCTCACCGTCTGTCAGTCCATCACAGGGTTTCTCTCGAGCTGAGAGGTTCCCTCAAGACCTACAGTCTTCTCGATTATTAGACGATGCCCCTTCCCCCATCCCTATAACTTTGACACATGCTGTGCCTGAATCTGGACAACGATCCTCCACACAGGCCTCAATTGGTTTACACCGATGCCCCCTGTCACCGCTCGTCTTTCCCTCACACCCTCCACCCCTAGACCAACACTCAGACTTGGCTACGCACCTTGCAGAGATATCTCGACCGTTGCACCTTCTCACTTCTGAGCTACATGACCTGGAAGCCCTCTCAAATGATCTTTTCCCCGTGATCAGCTCTCTCCTCACCTCTGCGAATTGGCACAGAGCATCCACCAGGGATAAAAGCGAAAATGGCGGTTTCAACACAGGAGGTAAATGGCGCGCGCTTAGTAACGCCCAGTATTATATATAGCTATCTCTGCGGTGCACGAAGTGGGGGAAAAAAAACACAAAAACCCCTTGAAAAGTGGACCAAGGTCCCAATAAATCACACAATGCCTATGCACACGCTACAATATTCATTTGATGGTTCAAGTGAGTACACATATGAAAAAGCGAAAAAAACTTTTATGAGTTATTTATTCGAACATCAAACACGAGGTCCAGCCAACACGTGTTTCGTCCAAAGGGGAAGTGACCCTGGACTTCTTCAGGGCTGGAAATAATACAAAAAGGCTCTTTTACAATAATGACTACGAAAAACCATGAGTGACATGGCTGTGACAGCATATAAACAAAGTCTGTGACAACTGTGCGTTGACATGTTGTGTTGCAGGAGACATAGGTCACTGCAGTACCACATGTGGGAACCTTACAATAAACGACAACGGTCTAGGTTGTATTAATGGAATCCCAAAAGTCGGAATAAGGAGAAAAGAGAGATATTTCCTGCATAATCATTTGTGTATACCAGCGTTAAAAATTACATCAAAGCATGCAGTTCTATTGTGTGCATGCTAGTGCCTTTGGTGAATGGCCATGTCTCATTGCTGTATCTCATTAGAATTGAACGTGAAACAAGGCCAGACCAATATGGTCTAATAATAAGATATAAAATGGAGAAAGACAAACAAAATTACAACGACTATGGTGTAGAAAGTGCAAAGAAGCAACACCCCGAGTGAGATGACAGATTCAAAAAATTATTAAAACCAGGGGGAGGAGTTAGAGGGAACGCATACCTGATATGACAAGAAAAAAGCTGAGACCTGCGGGAATTCAATTTAAATTTTCAATAAGTATTCCGTGTAAAAACCAACTATAATAGAGTGTACTGAAAGATGATGTCTGAGAGGAAAATACCTCACCTAGAAGCCGGTGATAATTCCAACCCGGCCGATCATGCGAGATGTTATTGGAATCTTTATACGTGAGACCAGGTTATTCTGGAACAGAGAATATATACAAAACATTCACACTTAATGTTAGCAGACCGGTTGTGAATACTAATCTGGCGTTCAGGCGATCACTAATCACAAAAGAAGGGTGAGAAAACTCACCTAAAAGCCGGTTAAAAATCCAGACCGGTAGGTCAATTGACACGCTCCAATACTTGTTATGAGGTATTGGCACCAAATCTGTTGATGAGAGGTGAATCCCATTAATACCGATGACTAACAATCTAAGTTTAAGTTAAGACTGTAAAACATTCGCCCTAGACCTTTATATTACAATGGAGATTAAAGTATGTGCGGGCGTACTGAATATCACGTCTAATTTGAATTAACATACAACACTACAGAAAGACTGATAATGCCTTGCCAGACTGTCCAAAAGAAAACAGGAAACCGGACCATGTGTAAACTCATATAGTTAAAAACAAGTGGTAAAACCAAGGCTGCCTGTTACCAGGCTGAATAAAGAAAACCCAATCAAGGAAAACAGAGGAAGAAAGAAGGGGACGAGGTAATACCTTAAAGCGAGTACGCTACAGTCCTGATTCAAAAGGCTCCCGGGAGCGCGTAAAGACCGGATATGAAAGTGCGCTGAAGCCGGAAGTTCTTATATACTAATTGAAAAAATAACCAAAAGAAACTAGAACGTAAAATCACGAACTCCGAAGAGCAAGTAGGGCACTGAAACGAGTGCGTCCGGAAGTGTAGTATCTTTACTTAGATATACGTTGTTAAGAGAAAAAAAAAGGTAAAGCCTGTTTTAATAGATTAGAAACGTAGGTGATAATTAAAACGTCGGCTGAGAATCCGGCAATTTATATTGAAATGAGTTGTGAGAAAGAAAGAAATACGACACCAATGGTAATACAACAGATGATTAATACACGCATTTGCATGTCAGGAAATACATTGCTGAAAATTGCAATGCACAACGTTTGAGACATGTTCCAAATTCAAGTCTGCTAACGACATAAGCAATGTGCATTATAAACATGTAAAATGTAAAATAACATACATAAAGTACTCAGACGCAATATGCGTTCCAAACACATGCAAAACATCAAATAACATAAATATGATGCATAATAGCGAGGTGCAGAACAACATTGTTCGTGATGATGGGAGATACACGTTAAAAAGTACCCCTCAGTGGGGATAAGGCAGTGATGCTGTTACAAAAAGAAAGACCAGAGGTAAGGTTTAAACGGTGGTTGACGACGAGAAGGCAACTTTCTTTTGGAGTTACCAAATGTTTAAAATTTGCAACAGCTTTACAGTTTGACTTGCTATAAAAACAGAACAAGCATGTGAAACATCAGATAGCATACATATGGTGCACAATAGCGAGGTACAGAGCACCATAATTCCGGATAATATTATCCACATATCATGTGATGGGAGACAAACGTTGAAACACACCCCTCAGTGGGGATAGGGCAGTGAAACTAATAAAACCAACACGACCAGAGGTAGGGTTATGATGGTAGCTCACAACCAAAGGGCACATTCTTGTGGAGTTATCAAATGTTAAAATGCAATAAATTTTACAGTATTTACTAGCTATAGGAACAGAAAAGGACCTGACATTCAGTTAGGTCAAACGCAAACGCCCAATCAGATGGAAAATCGTATAGTGTGGTGTATACTGGAAGATCTATAACAATAAACACATCACATCATGGGATACATGGTTTACATATGAAATTTCGAAAAACAAGAAATATTCGCAGAAGCTTCATAGTTAAGACGGATCCGACATGTATACCGCCAATATTTAACTATGAAGGTCCGTAATTGACAAAGCAATTGGGTGGTTACTGGCGCAGGGTAAAGATATATACAATTACAGGTGAGTTAATCACCCAAAAAGTAATGTAGCTCATGGTCACTATTGAGTCCCATCTCTACCGTTCTCAAACGCATGATCCATAAAGCCTCACTGCACCTCAAACGTAATTCTCTATTACCCCCTCTGAGATCGGGAGTGACAGTTTCTATACCATAGAATTTGAAACACTTGTTCATACCTTGAGCAGGGCAACTTGCTGTGTGCAGTGCCATGGGGTACCTGGCATCCTGCTGTTTGATGGCTCTAGCGTGTTCGCTAATTCTTTCCCTAAGTGTCCTGATTGTACTTCATATGTAAAGACGTTTACAGGCACACTCTAGTGCGTAGATCACGTATTTAGTACCACAGTTGATGTTTGACTTGATATTGTAGTTCCTATTGTGTCCAGCAAATTCTTTCATGTTGCTCTTGGCCCACCTGCACACACCGCAAGAGCCGCATTTGTAGAAGCCTAGTGATTTCTGTGTCAACCAAGTTGTGGACTTTTTTTCTGTGGGGAAACTGGAGCTCAGTCTAGTTCTCAAAGTTCTACCACATCTATATGCGATCTGTGGTCGTTTTGTAATGTGATCTTTGAGGGAGCTATCTCCTGTCAGTAATCTCCAGTGTTTATTCAGACTTTTGCTAAGGATATTGCTCAGGTTGCTGATTTCTGTGATAAACCTGACTGAATGTTTGTCCGTAGTTGTCTGTGCCCTATCCTTGAGTGTGTCTTTCCTACATATTTTCTTGATTCTACCTTCTGCTCTCCCTAGGTTGGGTTGTGTGTAGCCCCTGTTCTTAAAACGTGTTTTCATACTGGCAAGGCAGGTTTTAAAGTCATCATCGTTACTGCAATTTCTTCTCGCCCTAGTGAATTCGCCAAAGGGGATAGCTGAGATCTGATGTGGCGGGTGTGCACTTGTCGCGTGAAGAATTGCATTGCAAGCGCTCTCTTTGCGAAAAAGGCGGCTGTGTAGTGTATTGTCCATCACATATAGTTCTACATCTAAAAACGTGACACTGACCTCGCTGATAGTGTGTGTGAATTTGATGTCAAAGGAGTTGGTATTAAGATACGTGCAAAATTGGACGAGTTTCTCCTGGGTGCCAGACCAAATCAGGAGGCAATCCTCGATGTAGCAACCCCAAAAGATAATGGAGTCACTGTAGATACTGCCTTTGGTGCCCCAGATCCAGTCCTCCTCTAAAACACCCATAAAGAGGTTCGCAAAAGATGGCGAAAACTTGGAGCCCATGGCTACTCCCCTTTTCTGCCTGTACCACTGATGTTCAAATAGGAAGACATTATTCTCTAGAATCAGTTCCATCATAGATAACAACATTTAGGTGTGCTGCCACTGTGTTGCTGCCCTTTTGTGCAAATGTTTCTGCATAGCCCTAAGACCAAGTTCTGGTTTGATGCTTGTGTATAAGGCCACAACATCTAATGTTGTTAGGATCATGCCTGGTTCCCAAGACAAATCTGAGAGGGTGCTGAGAATGTGCTTGGTGTCTCTGATGTAGGAAGGGAGATTTTGTACCAATGGCCCAAGAAAAAGGTCTACGTATTCTTCAAGATGTTCTGTCGGTCCCCCTATTCCAGAAACAATGGGTCTACCTGGCGGGAAAGGCAATTGTTTGTGTATCTTTGGAAGGGTGTACAGGCATGGGAATTTCGGTCTGCAAACTTTGAGGTACATAAGCTCGTCATCATCAATAAGACCGGCACTGTGCCAATCTGTAAGATGTTTATTAATTTTGAGTGTCAGCGGCCCTATGGGGTTTTGATGAAGACATTCGTAGCAAGTCACATCATTTAGTTGTGTCATGATCTCCTTATTGTAGTCTAGTCTATTCATCACAACCACGTTACCCCCCTTGTCTGCTTCTCTTATCATGATCTCATCATCCATGGCTAATGAGTTGAGAGCCTGACGCTCGCTTGGGAGGAGATTATCCCGGTATCTGGGTCTGGTGTGAGCGTTAGAATCACTATATTTATTCAGGTCTTCTAGTACTAGTTGGTAGAAGGTGTCAATAACGTTGCCCCCTGGTAAAGTCGGAGTCCATTTGGATTGATTCCTCAAGCCACTGGTCAGTGTGTGATCTGTGTCAACTTCTAAATCCTCTAGGAGTGTCTCTATCTGGTATGGTGTATGTTCCATATCTGTAAGTGAAAGTAATAGGTGTGTGTCATGCACATCTTGAATGCTAAGTTCATTTAACAAAAGACTAGTCTGAATATTCTTAGTTCTTTTATTTGGCATTGGATTATCATTGAAAAACTTCTTGAGTTTGAGATTTCGCACAAATTTGAACAGATCGATTTTCACACTACAAATATCCCCTTCTATCTTTGGATTGAAACTCAAGCCCTTTTCTAGAAGGGAGATCATGTCATTAGTCAGTGTTTTAGAGGAAAGGTTGAGGACATTTACACCCTCCTCCGCAATTTCAATCACTTCCTGGTGTCCCCTGATCTTAGTTTCTTTCTGTAATCTTCTTTGTCCTGCCCTCTTCCCTCTACGGGTATTGTGTCCTGATCTGTTCTTCTGGGCTGTGCTCTGTTCCCCTTTCTGATTCGCTGCACCTCCCTTAAAAAAGAAAAATCACCTGGTCTGTGTCCCCAGATGTGCCCGCATTGTTCTCTGATTCCCCATCACTGGAGGGTGGAGCGCTCAAAGAGGTAGAGCTGGATGAAATGGAGATCATCTCCAATCTAATGCCTCTGTTTTTATCCTGGCCCTCCTGGAATAGCTGGTCATACTTCTTTGCAAAAGTAAACACTCTGCCTGCTTTGTAATCTATCTCATCGCGTTTCAGTTTTCTAGCTTTCCTTTCCTTTATGTCATTCTATTATGTAATTCTTCTCGGTTGCCTCTTTCAGGTCTAGTTCCCTAATTTCTCTCTCGAGGATGGTAATCTCAATCTGTAACTTGGAGACCTTGTGGTCAGCATTCTCAATAAGGATGTTCATTAGTGTAGTGGAATTGGCCGTAAGTGCCCCTTCCCATTGTTTGAGGAGGTCTTCTTCTAAATCATCGTAGGTGGGGAATATCTGGGATCTTAGTCCTCTTGGTACTCGATTGAGTCTAAGATACTGCTTAAGGGTAGCCCCATCCCACCATTTAGAGTTCTCATTTTTCTTTAGTCTTTCAAGCCTCAGAAATTTATCTCTAAGGCCTTCTTTTCTTTGAAGGTTCCCACTGCTGAGACCTATACTAATGGTGTTTCCCTTAGCTAGGTTATCGATAAGTTCTTCTGCTGCTCTGTCCCTGTCCATGTTTAAGGGATGTAATGGCGTAGCGGCTGCCTCTCCTGACTTCAGTAAACAAAAGCGAAAATGGCGGTTTCAACACAGGAGGTAAATGGCGCGCGCTTAGTAACGCCCAGTATTATATATAGCTATCTCTGCGGTGCACAAGGTGGGGGAAAAAAACCACAAAAACCCCTTGAAAAGTGGACCAAGGTCCCAATAAATCACACAATGCCTATGCACACGCTACAATATTCATTTGATGGTTCAAGTGAGTACACATATGAAAAAGCGAAAAAACTTTTATGAGTTATTTATTCGAACATCAAACACGAGGTCCAGCCAACACGTGTTTCGTCCAAAGGGGAAGTGACCCTGGACTTCTTCAGGGCTGGAAATAATACAAAAAGGCTCTTTTACAATAATGACAATGAAAAACCATGAGTGACATGGCTGTGACAGCATATAAACAAAGCCTGTGACAACTGTGCGTTGACATGTTGTGTTGCAGGAGACATAGGTCACTGCAGTACCACATGTGGGAACCTTACAATAAATGACAACGGTCTAGGTTGTATTAATGGAATCCAAAAAGTCGGAATAAGGAGAAAAGAGAGATATTTCCTGCATATTCATTTGTGTATACCAGCGTTAAAAATTACATGAAAGCATGCAGTTCTATTGTGTGCATGCTAGTGCCTATGGTGAATGGCCATGTCTCATTGCTGTATCTCATTAGAATCGAACGTGAAACAAGGCCAGACCAATATGGTCTAATAATAAGATATAAAATGGAGAAAGACAAACAAAATTACAACGACTATGGTGTAGAAAGTGCAAAGAAGCAACACCCCGAGTGAGATGACAGATTCAAAAAATTATTAAAACCAGGGGGAGGAGTTAGAGGGAACGCATACCTGATATGACAAGAGAAAAAGCTGAGACCTGCGGGAATTCAATTTAAATTTTCAATAAGTATTCCGTGTAAAAAACTAACTATAATAGAGTGTACTGAAAGATGATGTCTGAGAGGAAAATACCTCACCTAGAAGCCGGTGATAATTCCAACCCGGCCGGTCATGCGAGATGTTATTGGAATCTTTATACGTGAGACCAGGTTATTCTGGAACAGAGAATATATACAAAACATTCACACTTAATGTTAGCAGACCGGTTGTGAATACTAATCTGGCGTTCAGGCGATCACTAATCACAAAAGAAGGGTGAGAAAACTCACCTAAAAGCCGGTTAAAAATCCAGACCGGTAGGTCAATTGACACGCTCCAATACTTGTTATGAGGTATTGGCACCAAATCTGTTGATGAGAGGTGAATCCCATTAATACCGATGACTAACAATCTAAGTTTAAGTTAAGACTGTAAAACATTCGCCCTAGACCTTTATATTACAATGGAGATTAAAGTATGTGCGGGCGTACTGAATATCACGTCTAATTTGAATTAACATACAACACTACAGAAAGACTGATAATGCCTTGCCAGACTGTCCAAAAGAAAACAGGAAACCGGACCATGTGTAAACTCATATAGTTAAAAACAAGTGGTAAAACCAAGGCTGCCTGTTACCAGGCTGAATAAAGAAAACCCAATCAAGGAAAACAGAGGAAGAAAGAAGATTGCCAATTTTTACCCCACTCTCAGAAAAGCGGTATATGGCAACTCCACTGACCCCTACTCAACCACCACTTCTCCGCTGGGCTTAACCAGTACTCCCCCCTTAACAGTTGTGAGTAACCCACTCTCCCTTAACCCCACATCTCATTTAGCTGATTCCAGAGCCACCTTGTCTCCAGTTGAATTATGTCAACCCACTAGAACTCCCTCTCAGGTGGTTGGCGGATCTATGGGCTGAATCTCCTCACCGTCTGTCAGTCCATCACAGGGTTTCTCTCGAGCTGAGAGGTTCCCTCAAGACCTACAGTCTTCTCGATTATTAGACGATGCCCCTTCCCCATCCCTATAACTTTGACACATGTTATGCCTGAATCTGGACAACGATCCTCCACACAGGCCTCAATTGGTTTACACCGATGCCCCCTGTCACCGCTCGTCTTTCCCTCACACCCTCCACCCCTAGACCAACACTCAGACTTGGCTACGCACCTTGACGAGATATCTCGACAGTTGCACCTTCTCACTTCTGAGCTACATGACCTGGAAGCCCTCTCAAATGATCTTTTCCCCGTGATCAGCTCTCTCCTCACCTCTGCGAATTGGCACAGAGCATCCACCAGGGATAGCGACCACATGGATCAGCCTCCAGCCCCCTCCATCTCGAAATTCATTCCCCTACCCAATGCCTCCGCCAGCCCTAGAGGATGTGAGACACACCCGGCGTCCATTGATCTCCTGGACAGTCCCAACTCTTGCTCTTCTTGGTCCTAATCTAACAAGGTCCAGCCGAGACAAATACATTCCATCCTTTCTAACCCGAACAGAGAACCTCTTCGCAATCTTAGATGCAGCAATTCCGACAACCTCACCCGTGTGAACATCACCCAGACTTCTTCCCCCCCTAATCCACTACGACTCAAATGTGTACTACTTAATTGCAGATCAGCCAGTAAACACGCCTCCGATATCTTCGACCTCATCCAACACAATGATTTAGACATTATCATCCTCACTGAAACTTGGCTAAATCCCGCTTCCACTCCTATCTTAGACCTCCTAGTACCTCCCACTCATGACATTATTAGGCTAGACAGAGCTCTGAAGCTGGGTGGTGGCCTAGCCTGTATTCACAGGAACACACTCTCGATTTCTCACTTGGAGTCCTCTGCACCTTCCTCCAGTGAATACTTGTGTCTCAGCATCTCAAGTAAGAACCTACTGGTTTGCAAACTTCACACCTTTTACCACCCCCCGGGTGACAATCTCCCCTTCATTGAGCAACTAATGGAAATCATCACTAGCAATGTCGACTCAGCGGTGGCCCAAATCTTCCTTGGTGATTTCAACCTTCACTGGTCTAACCCCAACGACTCCGCTGTATCTTACCTTAAATCATTCTTAAATGATCAAGATCTGACTCAGCACTGCAACCAACCAACTCATATTAAAGGAGAAACTCTAGACCTCATCATCTCTAAAGGGCAGACCTTCACCCTAGATTCCATTACCCCTTGTGATTGGTCCTACCACCATAGCATCCTCTTTTACATTAACAGGGAGGTGCTGATGAGGAAGCCTTAACCATTGAAATCAAAGATATGGAAAAGAGACCTCAGATCAATAAACTCTGACGAACTAGCTGCCCAATGTAAATCTGTCCTCTCCTCCCAAGCTGACTTGGTCGAGGTGCAATCACTCACCGATGCCTACAACTCGACAATCATCAACATCATGGATGACATTGCTCCACTCCAACATAAAAATGCCTCAACAAAAATATCCAAACCGTGGTATAATGACAACTTAAACACAGAACGCCGCAACCTTAGGGCAGTTGAACGTTCCTGGTGATCCAATCCCTTCTCGGACCAACTAAAACTCCTTAGAGATGTCAGGAGCCTCTACAACAAACAAATCAAGAGTGCTAAGGCTGACTACTTCAGACACCAACTGGATCAAGCAGCAAACTGCCCCAAGAAACTGTTTGAATTGGTCAAACAGCAATCAGTCGTTGGTCCAAACCACTCTGAACCTGGTGGCAGCCCACCCACGTGCAACGAGCTTGCCGCTTTCTTCTCGGAGAAATCAAGACTCATCTCTGCTGACCTCGCCTCTAAGAAGGCTGTATTGCCTTCCTCAAGTGCCGCCTCCCCCCTTGACCCCTTTGAAAAGGGCAAATCGACCACCAAGAACACCAAGAACAATGAGTCATGGGGCACCTTTACCCCATTTAGTGAAAATGACATCCACAAGATTCTTCAGAATATCAACCCTTCCAACCACTTCAGTGACCCGTTGCCCCCGGCCATCTTCAAAGAAATCAAGAATGCACTCATCCCCACCTGGACAAGGATTGCAAATGCTTCTCTGTCACAAGGCACGATCCCCAATTGCCTAAAAGCAGCTCAGGTATCACCTATTCTAAAAAAAACTAACGCTGACAAATCTGATCTCAATAATTTCCGCCCCATTTCCAACATCCCCACCCTAGCGAAACTTCTAGAAAAGTGTGTACAATCTCAACTTTGTGCTCACATAGAGAATTATCAACTCCTAGACCAGCATCAATCTGGTTTTAGGAAGGGGCACAGCACCGAATCGGCTCTCACCCACGTTATGGATGACATTTTAAAAATGCTTGACAAAAACGAATCCTGCCTCCTGATTCTCATTGACCTTTCCTCCGCATTCAACATGGTTAATCATGACAACCTCCTATCCATCCTGCAAAACAGAATGGGTTTTGCTGATCAGGTGCTACAATGGTTCTCGTCTTTCCTACATCACAGATCACAAAGAGTCAAGGCAAACCACTCTCTCTCCCAGCCCTCTCCTGTACTCATGGGGGTCTCCCAAGGGTCCGCTCTATCTCCTATTCTCTTCAACCTTTTCCTGGAACCTCTCGCTAACTCATTAAACTCCATGAACATTCTCTTCCACATGTATGCAGACGACACACAACTCTATTTGAAAATCTCATCCCTGGAAAACATCATCTCTCTCAACACTACCCTAACGTTTACTCAAAACTGGTTAACGGAGAACCATCTCCTGCTTAACACTTCCAAAACGGAATTCCTGCTCATCTCCCCTCCGAACCACATCCCCAAGCTAGACCTATGGTTGAGTCACCTCACTGCTTTCAATTGCACTCCTCTCATCATAGACTCAGCCAAATCTCTCGGAGTCACCATGGACAAGCACCTGAATATGAAAAATCATATCAGCAATGTATGTAAGGGAGCAAACCACTTGTTGAGGTCACTCAGAACTATAAAACCTTTCCTTCCACTAAATGATTTCAAGCAAGTGGTCCAAGCGCTTGTCTTGCCGAGGCTAGACTACAGCAGTGCTACCCTCTGTGGCCTTCCCAAATACGCCCTGGCTCCACTAAGGTCATCACTGAACGCGGCGGCTAGACTGGTCACAGGCACCAAACGATACGAACATATATCCCCAGTCCTAAAATCTCTCAAATGGCTGCCCTACGAAGCACGAATTCAGTTAAAGATTGCCATTCTGGCGCACAAAGCCCTTCACTTCAATACTCCCAGGTACCTTGCGCAAAAACTTGAACTATCCTGTGGTTTAAGAGCCTCAAGAAGCGCCACTACCTTCCTCTTGAAACCACTCATCCTTAACAAAAAAAGAACTTGTCACCGAGCTTTCTCCGGCGCTGCCCCAAAGATATTGAACTCTCTTCCACCGGAGGTACGCAGAATCTCTTCAACTAAGGCTTTCAAATTGGAAGCTAAATGATTCCTAATGAACAAATTCGTACTCTAAGAGGGATAGGCTCACTTGATCGTTGACATTGTTCTCACTATCATGGTACCTCCATTTGTAATGGCTCTTCTTTAATGCACACTGTGACCCCCCCTTGTTGCCCGTGTACACCTGCTTATTGTATTACCCTCCTGGGCGCAAATGTCCCGCACTCTGCGACCATTCCAGTCTTTTTTTTTTAATTCTCTCTCTCTCTCTATCTACTGGTTGTTGATATTGCATTTATGTTCTTCCTCCCATCATATTGTGAAGCGCTCTGATATCCTTCGGGATCTTGTTCGCGCTATATAAAACTTTATAAATAAAATAAATAAACCCTGAAAAATATGGAAATTTCTGTGCAAATGTCTTTGAACTGCCTTTCGGCAGTGTAGGACAGTGTTCCCATTGCTGGTATGTAAAAACATTTCTGGATTAGCAGATTTATGCAAAAAATGATGACCACGATGTTGATAGCAATTCATTGTTTCAAAATCTGATATGTCTTCCAACATTTCACAACTGGAAAAAGCCGCAGATTTTTCTAAATCAGACAACATATTATTTACAGTTTCATAATCCCAATCATCTGAAAATATACTGGAGGTAATTATATCACTCAATGCTATTTTAAATAAATGTGGAATTTTTAAAGGTCGCTCGGACCAAATATATCGTAATCAACCTTGTCCCATACTATACCATCAGGTATAGGAACTGCTTTAATGTTCACTGATGACAAGTCTTGTGCTGCAGAGCTTTGTCGAAGGTAAGTTCCATTTATAAGCATGCTAAAAACAACTACTAAGCCTATCCAGAAAAGAAAGAAAAGTATCCCGGTAATTACCCAGGACTCTACCCAAGGTGATACCAGGTAAGTTTTTCTAAGAAAGTTCAGAAAGTCTTTAATTTGCTGGTTGCGTGTTTTTTGGGCTGGCATTGTTTCAGGTTCACTTGGATCCAATGAAAAGGTATCAAAGTTGATTATATAGCCAGATGCAGTTCTATCAATTTTTGGTTTTTCCGCAGGTCTTGTGAACACTGTAGTTTGCTCTTGTTGAGGCATGTTGATGTAGATACTTGTGTTTGGTCGAGTTTAAATTTCTCTTTCATTTTGATTTTGATTCTGATTAATAACTTCCATTTCGAGAGGAACGAGTTCCATGGCATTATTCCGTGCAGGGGACTCTTCAAACGTGATGAGTCTTTCTGTTTGAACTTCTTGTATGGTAGCGAGAGGAGGGCGTTGCTTACTCAGGAGTCCATGAGGCCTACTATTCAGTATCAGCCGCATAGTGTGGTTTGATTAAGTCGATTGAGACAAATCTTTTCTCCTTTTTTCCGGCAAGAGGCGGTAGAAGTACAGTTCTTGTTCCTTCAATGGCCAGGACTGGTACAGGCTTTCTGTAAGATGGCCCAAATTCTTTTTTGTCTGCAATTTTCTCTCTGACCAGATCCCCAACTTTAGGGACCCAGACTGGTCTTGCCGTAACTGAATTGACTTCCCCAGTGGCGGACCGCTTTACCTGGACATTGCTTTGTAGTGCCCTGGATTCATTCAGATCCTGTAAAACAGCCAAACGTTTATGGATGTCAAAATGTTTATCATCCGCCACTGTGCCTTCACAATCAAGATCAGGTACCCACATTCTTGTCCCAAATAGGACCTCATAAGGAGTGACACCCCCTAGAGAACTTCTTGGCATGTTATTCAATGCTCGTTCCACTCCATACAAATGTTTTACCCAACTCTCACCAAGCCTAATACTCTAGCTGTTAAAGACTGCTTTAAGTCCCGGTTTTTCCTTTCCACTACCAAATTTCTCTCTGGATGGTATGGAGAGGAGTACCGCAATGCTACACCCAAACCTCCCATGGCTTCCTTGTAAGCCCTGGAGCTAAGCGCGGGGCCACGGTCAGAATGTAATGTGCCAATTGCGTATGTCCCTATAAAGACGTGCAAATATTTTATAACAGTTTGAGCGTCAGCCAAGCACTGGGGCCACACCCATAGGAATCTAGAGCAGGAATCCACTGCAACCATGATATACCTGTAAGCCCCATCCGTTTGTAAGGGGCCGCAGTGGTCCAAATAAACACACCTGAGTGGTTTGTCTGATATTAGTAATGGTGTCTGCGCTGGACATGTTACGGTGGAGCCTTTCATCTGCTGACAGATGTCGCATTTCAAGACATAGTCCTTAGTCTGCTTTGTTTATCCAGGCCACCAATAGCATTGCTTCAGTAGGGAAACAGTCGCCGTGACTCCTGCGTGTGCAGCACCTATACCCTCATGTGCTGCTAGAATTAAACCTAACCTGCGATCCATATTTGGTATTACTCTATCCCCCACTCCAGGAATCTGAGCAAATGGAACGTTATTTGCATCTAACTTGTAGGAGTACTTGAGTGGAAATATTTTCGGTAGTGCCATTTTATTGCATGAAGCAATAATTGCAACCATAATCTCACCGTCTATTCTTGTTTTTGAACGGGTTATTGCAGCTACAGAAGCCGTGTGTACAGCCCCCTTTGCGGCTTCATCAGCTAATGAATTCGCTTCAACATGAACACCATCATGTTAATGACTCAGTGTGTGTATCACGTGAGACCTTGGTAGTTTGTTTTTCAACTACCTGTTCCCATAGCATTTTGTGCTTAATTGTGCCACCTTTTGCATCTTTGAACCCATTTTGTCCCCAGTGGTGTAAGTATTCAGTGTATTACTGTACACAGTAAAAGGAATCACACATGATTAGTGTGGGGAATTCTCGATCCGTATTTACCAGTGCCAGTAACAGCTTTTAATTCTGCCAGCTGTGCCGTGCAGTCTCTTAGAGACAGGGTTTTTGTACAACTCGGATGAAACTTTCCATCCTGCATGCGACCTTTAACGATTGCGCATGCGGCGCTGTATTGCTGTTTACTCCCAATGGCCGGCTGAGCAGATCCGTCAGTGTAAATTATATATTCATACTGATCTAGAGGCAATATTTCATTAGGGAGAGGATATTCTTGTTCGTATTGCAGGAATGCTTGTGTTTTTAGACTTGGGTCTTATCTATATTCTACATCTGTTGCAGTAAGAGAATTAGCCCATTGTATCCATCTCAGATGTAAGGCTTTAGCATTCGGAACGCTAGCATTTGTAGCCGCCTCTAAGGCCCGTACTGGGGTATGACAATTATTCGCTTTTCCTGAGCCAGTGCTCTTTCTCTCACTACAGCAGTCTGTCCTGCTGTAAGAATCTTTTCTGTTGATGCAAAGCGCATCTCAGCTTTTGTGTACAAATGTGATTTGTACGCTATTGGTACTGTTTCACCTTCATTATATGTTAGGTAGGTGTATCCTGATTGACCCGCAACTATACGGATAACTAAGTTGCATACATTTACGCGTGTCTGTACGTGTTTTGAAGCTATCATATCAGCTTGTAGGGAACGAAGGATATCTGTGTGTACCTGTGTCCATTGTCTAACTGAAAAGTCAGGTTTTACTAAATCGTAGAAAGTTTTAACTCTTTCTGTGTAATCCAAAATGTATGTTCTGCCAAAGTTCAGGAATCCCAGTATTGATTGTAAAAAAAAATATGATTTCGGAGGTTGTAGCAGTGCACATTTTTCTAAAAAGTTTGCTGCTAAGCTTTTCCCTTCACTGGAAAGCTCATATCCCAGAAAAAGGACATTGAGGTGGGCTATCTTTCCACAACGTAATTTTATTGTTGACAGCCAAGACAAGGTTGATGCCTCAAAGGGCACAAGCAATATGTATACATGGTTACATATAATGATATCAACATTTTCAATGATATTATAGTATTGTTTATACAGGAAATAAGTTGCTAAATAACTTTTTAGAAAAACACACTATATCTGCATGAGAAGTAGAGAAGTCTTGTATATGGGGGGAGTCCAAGCCACCCAGAACCATAGCTAATATCTATAATGTTTGAGTCCCAGTTCAGTACAATCATGTCAATTGTTCTTCGATAGTAGAAGTGGGATGAGGAGGTTCGAGATATAACCCTATATAATCTGCCCACCTTTTCCAAATTTTAAAATGCTTCTGAGGGCCTCCTCTTGCCTAAAAGCCCGGGATTTCCAGGCCCATGCTGAAATCTAAGCCCTTCTTTGCCAAAGTGAGGCCAAGAAACAATAAGTGGTGCTTGTACCTGTTGCCACCCAGACCCTCTGTAATATGCAGCATGGCCAGCCGTGGAAAAAGTGGAACCTCCCACCCCAGAACCTCAGACAGGCACGTGGTCACTCCTCTCCAAAACCTCAATAATGTTGGACATGCCCACACCGTATGTAGAACGGTACCCTCCGCTGACCCACACTGTAAGCAATGCGGGGATGCGATCAAGCCAGCGCACCACAGTCTGTGTCTAGTGTAGTAGGCTCTATGCAAATACTTAAACTGGATAAGTCGCAAACGGGCCGCTATCACTGCGCTGCATGGTGATTCCAGAGCCTCCACCCAGTCGTCTTCATCTAGGGGATCCAGGTCGTGCTGCCACGCATCTCTAGTTTTATGTAATGTTGTAGGCATATTGTTAATGAGTGTACGATAGATTTTGGTTATTTTATGGTCTCCCAGCTCACCCATAAAGACCTTCGCCTCGATGGGGTTGAATTCGGGTATATCCATTTGTTGTGTTAGATATGGGGTGAAGGCATGCCTAAACTGGAGATATCAATAGAATTGTGAGCGGGGCATAGTGTACTCCATCTGGAGCTCTTGGAAGGACTTTGAGTTTCGACCCTGCATAACCGCGCCTACCTTATCTATCCAGATAGCCTCACAGCCACGAAAGCCAGGCAGCCCCCTAGCTGTGGCATCTGTCCGTTTCGCCACAAGGAGTTTCTCTCGTGAGCTTCCCCCACCAACCCATCGTACGAAGTGCAGATTTCCAGATCTTGAAGACCATACTGGTCGCGGGCAGCAGCTCCCTTAGCATTACTGCAGAGTATAGAACTGTGTGTAAGGCATTGTCACCCAACAGCCAATGCTCCACAGCATACGCTGGGTCCCTCCGATCACCATACCACCAATCATTGAGGACGAGAAGGTGCGCAGCCATGTAGTTGCCTGGACATCCGGGGTGGCTACCCCACCCGACTACGTAGATTGAAAACAAGTCCCCAGGGCCATTCATGTCGCACCCCCCCCCCAGAGGAAACAGGCCAAAATGGCATTTAACTGCCGAAACCATGTCGGTTGTATTGGGTATGGGTGATTCTGAAGTTGGTATAAAAGACGGGGCAGGGAGATCATTTTAAATATGGCAGACCTGCCAAATAGAGACAGCTGCAGATGGGACCACACTCGGGTCTGATCACCCACCTGCGTCCACAAGGGGGCCAGATTTCTGTCCCATGCAATAGTGTGGGATGCCCACAGGAATACCCTAAATATTTGAAACCATCCTGGACCACTACCACCTCCCGTGACCATTCGCCCAATTAATCCCCACCCCGCAGGGCCACAGACAGGACTTCCCTCGATTCATATATAAGCCGGACGTTTCACCAAAAATCTGCATGATTCTGAGAAGGCGCGGACCGGTCCTATCGGGATTAGTGAGAAAAATAATACATCGTCCTCATACAATGCTATGCGGTCGGCGACTTCCGGCGCCCACTCAAAACCACGTATCTGCGCATCCATTCTTACCCATGCTCCCAGCGGCTCCATGTATAACGCAAAGAGATATGGGGAGAGGGGACATCCCTGGCATGCTCCTCGCGCGATAGTAAAGCGTCTTGAAGCCGAATCAGCCACCCGGACCGATGCCGTTATGTCCGTATATAACAGACGTATAAGGTTCAATAGGCGGGGACCAATATTTAAGCGGCCCAGCAAGGTGAAAAGGTAAGTCCAACTGAGGGAATCAAAAGCTTTATTGATGTCTGCAAGGAGGAGTGCGGCCGGGCCCTCAAGGCGGTCAATGGCAGCTATAGCATTGTGTGCACGTCTGATATTATGCCGTGCAGCCCGACCAGGCATAAAGCCTGCCTGATCCGGATGAACCAAATCTGTCACATGGGGAACCAGGCGGTTGGCGATCACTTTGGCCAAGAGTTTGGCCTCTACGTTGAGTAAAGATATCGGGCGCTATGACGAGTACTGTTCCGGGGGTCGACCCGGCTTCAAGAAATCGACAATCTCTGCATGTCTCCAATCCGGCGGAAGGCCCCCGCCCTCTGCGGCCGCCTCGAGAGCCACCAGATATGGATTCAGCAATTGTGGGTGGCATTTCTGAAAAAACTCACAGGGGAAGCCATTTGGGCCAGGTGCCTTTCCCGCACGCATATCTAGCGGTGGGGTTCGCAACTCCTCCACTGACAATGGGGCGTCCAATGTCTCTCGCACATCATCAGATAAAGCACGAGGGGGAAGATCATCAATGAATTTCTGGACGAGCTCTGCGGGGATGGTCTCGTGAGGAGCATATAAGTCCGCAAAGTATGAGGCAAAACAGTCAGCAATAAGGGACGGGTCCGTAGGAATTATCCCGTCTGGACCCCGTATACTCGGGAAGGTCTGTGGGCGCAGCGTCTGCTGACAAAGGCGATGTAGCAAGGTACTGAATTTATCTCCCCACTGGTAAATCCGGCTACGGGTAGTGAGCCAGCAAAGTCGAGCCTCATCCAAGAGCTCTCTGGCATACAATTGCTGCGTACTCAGCAGCTGTCTGCAAGCGGCGTGCCCTTCCTCGTCTCTGCTTGTGCGCTCTTAGGTGAGTAACTGGGCTTCAATCTGCAACAATTTATCGCAGCGCTGTCAGCGTCTCACGGCGCAGAAGGCAAAGTCCGCCCCCCTAAGCGTGGGCTTCATCGCTTCCCATAAAGTAACATGAGAGTCCACCGTATTCGTGTTATGTAAAAAGTTTTCCGCGAAGGACCCATGAATATACGATCTGTATTTCTCGTCCCGCAGCAGCCATGGCGATAACCGCCACCGGAACTGGGAGAGTCTAGGATCTAAGGACAATTGCAAGGAGACTGGTGAATGGTCCGACAGGCCCCGAGGCAAGATCTCCGCCGAAAGTAACCTGTGAGCATGGGCCTGTCACGTTTCTCCTTCCGTTTCCTCAGGATTGTGCTGATGCTCAAGAGGGGTCCACCTCTCGACGGCCCCAAGTCCGGAATAGAAATATACACGGACTGGTGGGATAGTCAAGCGGGGGAAGGAAAGGGTAGGAACAGCGTGGAGGGAGACCTGAGGATAACAAAGTAACACAATATAAGTCTATGTCCGGGATTCAAACAGCACAGCTAGTGTATCAGTCTCTGTTTGAACATAAGTTCATTGAGGAGGATCCCTGGTTCACTTGCAACCAACAATCCCACAAAACAACTGTGAAGTAGTACATGCGGCGTCTGCTCCTCTATCAGAACCAAAATTACCCAATGCAGGTTAAAGAAGTTGTTCACGATAACCCCTAGGGAGGAGAAGCAGCTGGCACAAGCCTACTCACATAGGGTGCTGTACACCTCCCCACATGAGACCGCAGCGGGAAACCGGTCTCTCCAACAGGGAGATGTCGGGTGAAAGTGTCCCCGTTACCCGCTAACACTCCTCTGCAAGAGACCGCCAGAAAAGCGGCTCTCAACCAACAGAGGAGATGACGAGGAAGCGCTAGAGGGGGTAACGACCACCCCAGCCTCCGTGGTCTCTGGAATACGGTCCAGAATGGTGCACAACGCACTCTTACCGCCTGAAAGTCCTGAAGTCCGCAGGCAAAAACGCTGCTTCGGGAAGCAGCCTGAATAATCGGCAGCGTTTGGTGTCACAGCCGCCCTATACCATGTTTCCGGCGTCGCGTCCGAGTCACGTGGGGCGTGACTCGCGCGTTGCTCGCCGGGAGTTGTAGTCTTTAGAGAGGGTTCGGTCCTTCCTGGTTTACACGCTATAAGCAGTCAGTGCACAACCGGAGACTAGTTCCTGACAGGACATCCCCCTCCCGGCGGACACTGACTGCCTCTAGGTTTACCAGGGTGCTGACGATGGAACCTAGCCACCAGCCTGGGCGAGTGCACAGCCTCAGCTGTTTCCCATGAGTCCTCCTCAGGCCCGTAGCCCTTCCAGGCAACCAGGTACCACAGCTTTCTCCATACCATCTTGGAATTCAGAATCCCCTTGACCTCATATTCCTGATCCTGCTGCACCCAGATGGGCACGGGCATTTTCTTCACGGGGCAGTGGGACGGTTTCAACAGGGAAACGTGGAAAACGGGGTGTATACGGTAATGAGCCGGTAGCCTCAACTTTACTGCCACTGGATTGATGTGTTTGATCACACGGTAAGGCCCTATAAACTTAGGGTTGAAGATACTGTGTTTCTTAAACCTAATATGTTTTGTCGACAGCCAAACCCATTCCCCTCTCTTATACGTGGGACCAGGCCTACGATGTTTGTCTGCATGGATCTTGTACCTTTCCTTGGCACGGAGCAGATTGTTCCGTGTCTCAAGCAGGGTTTTGCGAATATGTAATAACCTCTTGTGTAGGTCGGGAAGCTTGGTGTTGGTACTGGGAAGGATTAAGGGAGTAAAGCGAGGGTGGAACCCGTAGGTACTGAAGAAAGGTGTGTGTTGTGTAGATGCATGTTTGGCGCTATTGTACGCTATCTCTGCTACCCACAACCACTCCACCCACGCATCAGTGTTGTTGTTAACATAGCACCGGAGGAACTGTTTAAGGTTTGGTTCAGCCTCTCTGTTTGGCCGTCTGTTTGGGGGTGAAAGCTTGTGGAAAGGGAAGAGGCTATTTGTAATTTGGAACACCAGGTCTTCCAGAAGAGAGCGGTGAATTGGGCCCCTCTATCAGAAACAATGACTTTGGGAAGGCCGTGAAGTCGGACTATGTTAGTCAGAAGCAGTCGTGCCAACTGCCCTGCAGAGGGTACTTGCTTGCATGCGATGAAGTGGCCCATCTTGGACAAGTAGTCAATAACCACCACAATTGCTGTGCATCCCTGATCCTTGGGTAACCCCACTATAAAATCCACTGAGAACCGTTCCCACGGCGTATCTGGTGTGGGCATAGGATGGAGTAGTCCCTGAGCCTGTCTGTGGTCGGTTTTCATCCGGGCGCATGTGGAACAGCTCCTCACCCATGAAAGGACGTCCGGGCGGGCGGTTGGCCACCAAAATTGTCGTAAAACCCTCTCCAAGGTTTTACTTCCTCCGGTGTGTCCTGCGCACGGAAGATCATGACACCAGGCAAACACTATTTTACGTAGGTGTCTGGTAGGAATTAGCACCTGTTGGCCTTTCATGGGGAGGCCTTGGCATAATATCCAATCCGGGTGGAACTTGAGCCAGTTTCTCCAGGTAAGGGACTGTATTCCTCGTCTGAGTTTCTGCAGGAAATCATCCGTTTGTACCACACAGAGCACTCTACTAGGTTCGATGATTGCCCTTTCCAGGGCGACTGATTGATGCGTAGGGTTCTCCTGTCTCGTAAGAGCGTCTGCCTTTTTGTTGTCTATGCCAGGTCTGAAGGTGACAATAAAATGGTACTCGGCAAAAAACAGCACCCAACGAAGTTGGCGTGGCGTGAGGTGTCGTGCGGCTCGCATAAATTGGAGGTTGCGGTGGTCCGAGTAAACCGTCACCTGATGTGTTGCTCCCAACAACCAGTGTCTCCACTCCAGAAACGCGTCTCGTATAGCCAGCAGTTCCTTCTCTGCAATCGTGTAGTTCTGCTCTGCGGAATTTAGTTTCCTGGACATGAACGCGATAGGGTGAAGATATCCAGTAGTCTCGTGTCGCTGGGATAATACCGCTCCTACCGCTACTTCGGATGCGTCAGCCTCTACTATGAAAGGTAGATCCGGGTTGGCATGCGTGAGAACTTGGGCCGACGTGAAGGCCTTCTTGAGGAGATCAAACGCCTTCTGGGTTTCTTCTGTCCAGAGAAAAGGCGTCTTTTTCCTTGTCAATCTGGTCAGAGGTGCTACCAAATCGGAGAATTGCCGAATGAACCTCCTGTAGAAGTTGGCAAACCCCAGTAGACTCTGGATGTCCTTTACGTTCTGGGGGCGTGGCCATTCGATGATTGCTCTGACTTTCCTTTCTGCCATGACTTGGCCAGATGGGGTGAGCATAACCCCTAGGAACTCCACGGTGGTCACGTGGAACTCACATTTGGTGATTTTACAAAACAATCGGTGGTCACGTAGTGCCTGTAGCACGCGGCCTACATGGATAACGTGTTCTTCTTCGTTTGCGGAATAGATCAAAATATCATCGATATAAACCACAACAAAGTGGTCCAGGTAATCTCTAAGGACTTCGTTGAGGAAGAATTGGAAGGCCGCGGGGGCGTTGCATAGCCCAAAGGGCATTACGAGGTATTCAAACAACCCGTACCGCGTTTTGAAGGCTGTTTTCCACTCATCGCCTTCGCGCATCCGGACCAGATGGTACGCCCCTCTAAGATCCAATTTGGTATAGACACCGGCTGCTCTCACCTGTTCCAGAAGGACAGGGATCAATGGAAGCGGGTACTGATTCTTGACGGTGATGTTATTCAACGCTCTGTAATCTATGCAACATCTCAGATCCCCATTAGCCTTCGGGATGAAAAAGAGGGGAGAAGCAGCAGGAGACCTGGAAGGGCGAATGAACCCTAAGGCAAGGTGTTTGTCCAGATAAGCCCGCAAGTATAAGTTCTCGGGTGCTGTAAGGGCATATATTCGACCAGATGGAACCATGGCTCCTGGAACCAAATCAATTCGGCAATCATAGTCCCGGTGTGGAGGGAGTTCCTCTGCCTTGGTGTCACTGAAGACGTCGGTATAAGCCTTGTAGCACATGGGTAAGACCACGTTTTTTTCTGCCGCTGTCGCGATGTGATGTCTGGTTGCCAATACTTTCGATGGGCTGGTGAGCAGCTGGTTACAGTGGTTCTGGCAATAGGCAGACCGCAGATGCAATGTCTTGTTGATCCAGTCTATGGTAGGTTCATGTTTTTGCAACCAGGGAAGGCCTAATATCACTCCGTACTGTGAGGCTTGTATGATGTTAAATGATAACCATTCATGGTGGTATCCTTCGTAGGTAAGCTCATATTCCGGTGTGATGTGACTGATCGGTCCTGATTCCAGTTCCTTGCCGTCGACAGCGTACACCAGTTCAGGGGTTTGTTTGCAGATGAGTTGCACTCCTAACCTCAGTGCTTCCTTTCTGTCCATAAAACACCCCGTGGCCCCCGAATCCACCATTGCTCTTATGTGTTTTTGTTCTTGTTCAATCCCAATATCCAAGGAAATAAAGAAGTGTTCTGATTCCCTGTCGGCAAAGAGGTTTACGGAAGGGATAGTACATCCGCCTGAGGGTTTCCCTTCTTGTGCCCTCAAGCGTTGCAGTTTTCTGCCTCTTTTTCTGCTGTTACTGCGGCCACTTGTCCTGGCCGAGACCGTCCGTACTTTGGTTTGACAGGACAGTCACGGAGGTAGTGGCCTTTCTTCCCGCAATACAGGCATAAGCCCTGTTTGCGTCGGTGGTCTCTCTCACGGAGTGTTAACGACGCTCTCACCGCCCCGATCTCCATCGGTTCGGGCTTCGTTGACGCTTGTTCTGTGGGTTGGGCACGTTCATACAGCGGGGTATACCTCTCCTTCCGTTTGTGTTCCCCCTTCCGCTCCCTTAGTCTGTGGTCCAATCGTAGGGTTAGCTCGATGAGAGCCGCACATGTCCGGGGTTGGGGGTCGATTTGGGCGAGGACGTCCTTCAGCTCATCCTTGAGTCCCTGATAGAAGATGGCAGACTGCTTAGATTCCGGCCAGTCTGTCTCCGCTACCAGTCTTCTAAAATTATTAAGGTAACTAACCAGGTCCGAGTTACCTTGTCTGAGTTCTAGCAGGTCCCTGTCTGCTGAGAAGGTTTCTGCCCGACGGTCAAAAGTCTTCTCGAATTCCACTCTGAATTCGTCCGAGTCATAGAGCAAGGGGTTATCTCGCCTTACTATGGGGACTGCCCACTGCGCTGCCTCGCCACCCAAGTAGGAGATCAGGAAAGCCACCCGTGCCTGGTTGGTTGTAAACATCTTGGGTTTACAGGAAAAGTGGAGCAGCACTTGAGTCATAAACACCTGCACCTTCTTGATATCCCCGTAAAACCTTTCAGGGGGGGCTAATGGTACCTGTACCGGTAGTTCCACTACCACAGGGAAAGATGCCGGGGGGTGTGTCCCCCCTGCATCAAACGGGTTTCGTTGCATCCTTTCTACCCTAGCCTGTAAGGCCGCTGTTTCCTGACGTGAGGCCGCAAGCTCGGTTTGTACTAGAACCAGAGCCGTCATGACGTCTTCCAAGGTGGCCATCCCTGACACCAGCACAACCAGGAGGAATGAAATTCGTGGGCCGATTATTCTGTCACGTTTCTCCTTCCTTTTCCTCGGGATTGTGCTGATGCTCAAGAGGGGTCCACCTCTCGACGGCCCCAAGTCCGGAATAGAAATATACACGGACTGGTGGGATAGTCAAGCGGGGGAAGGAAAGGGTAGGAACAGCGTGGAGGAAGACCTGAGGATAACAAAGTAACACAATATAAGTCTATGTCCGGGATTCAAACAGCACAGCTAAAGGAAGCACTATCACTGTGATTCGCCCCAAAGCTTAGAACATGTTACCTGTAAAATAAGAGGGTGAATGATCACCGTCAGAAGAGAGCAGAGGGTGGTTGCACGTTCCCAACACGAACTATTCATAAGAGAGAACATATATTGGACATAATTCCTGCATATCATAACATCTGATGTCCTGCACATAAGAGAGAAAAATCCCCCTACATCACCTACCAAAAGTTTACATGTGGTGATGCTTGATATGCAAGGCAGAGACGTTCTGCACACCCTCTCTGGTCACTCTCTCCTAGACAAACGTGAGAAAAGAAAGAACAGCCAAACAGAAAAAGTAACAAAGGGCCAAGATACAATCAGTGTCTTGTACTTGCCCAAGGTGCCATGAGCTCGGGGGTTGTTTGGGTATCCCAATACCCTAAGCCAATTTCGTGTACTATGGTTCTCTGGTAAATGAAAGCTCTTCAGAATAATCCACAACACTCAATAGTGTATCAGTCTCTGTTTGAACATAAGTTCATTGAGGAGGATCCCTGGTTCACTTGCAACCAACAATCCCACAAAACAACTGTGAAGTAGTACATGCGGCGTCTGCTCCTCTATCAGAACCAAAATTACCCAATGCAGGTTAAAGAAGTTGTTCACGATAACCCCTAGGGAGGAGAAGCAGCTGGCACAAGCCTACTCACATAGGGTGCTGTACACCTCCCCGCATGAGACCGCAGCGGGAAACTGGTCTCTCCAACAGGGAGATGTCGGGTGAAAGTGCCCCCGTTACCCACTAACACTCCTCTGCAAGAGACCGCCAGAAAAGCGGCTCTCAACCAACAGAGGAGATGACGAGGAAGCGCTAGAGGGGGTAACGACCACCCCAGCCTCCGTGGTCTCTGGAATACGGTCCAGAATGGTGCACAACGCACTCTTACCGCCTGAAAGTCCTGAAGTCCGCAGGCAAAAACGCTGCTTCGGGAAGCAGCCTGAATAATCGGCAGCGTTTGGTGTCACAGCCACCCTATACCATGTTTCCGGCGTCGCGTCCGAGTCACGTGGGGCGGGACTCGCGCGTTGCTCGCCGGGAGTTGTAGTCCTTAGAGAGGGTTCGGTACTTCCTGGTTTACACGCTATAAGCAGTCAGTGCACAACCGGAGACTAGTTCCTGACAGGGCCATAGAGAGGAAGATGTAATCGAGGCGAGAGAAGGACTCGTGAACTCCGGAAAAATAAGTGTATTCATGGTCGGTGGGGTGCAATGCCCTCCAAGAGTCAACCCACCCCATCTCGAACTTCTTTTTACAAACTCAACCACTGTAAAAGTTGAATCCCCTCTCCCGCTGCTCTGGACGGATCACGCCTTGCTAAAATTTACATTACCTATAGACACTAAAATTATTTTCCCCAATAGGGAACCTACATGGAGAAGACCATGGCATAAAGTCACTCAATCCTCTATCGTAGCGCATTTTAATCCCCCGCCCCTAGTCCACACTGAGAACATTGACCTTGCAGTAACAGATTTAGAGGATGCAATCACTTCGGCCTTGAACATCATTGCACCTCTGTCAAGGGTTAAGAACAGGCCCAGGGCGTCACCCTGGTTTACAGAAGATCTGAAAGCCACCAAAATGTCCAGTAGGTATGCTGAACGCATATGGAGAAAAACCAAGACCAGTGAAAACCGCCAAAAATACAAACAGATCCATCGCAGCTATTTAAATAACATTAGGTCAGCCAAAAAACTGTATTTTATAGACAGGATCAATTGAGCGGCCAACTCCAATAAGGAGCTCCATAAAATACTAAAGGAGTTTACTACTCCTTTGTCTGACCAGCACGACAATATACCGTCGCAAGACTGGGTTGACACATTGTCAACTTTCTTTGATGAACAAATCAATTCTATTCATAGTTCTTTTCCAACTGCTGATACTAGTATCCTTGAGAATAATCCAGTCAGAAACCTCTCCTACTGGAATTTACCATATTCATGTCAGATGAAGTCTCAACTGCCCTGGCCAGGATTAAATCATGTTCGCCAGCTGATCTGCTTCCACCTCGCTTACTTCCAATCTTTGCTCCTTTGCTTACGGATAAACTTACAGATCTATTCAACATGTCAGCAGCCCAAGCAAAGATCCCGGTCAGATGTAAGATGTAAGGCAGCTTTAGTCAAGCCCATCATAAAAAAAACCTCAGCTGATCCTAAAGTACCCAGCAACTATCGTCATATCTCATTGCTGCCTTATTTTGGGAAGGTACTGGAACATCTGGTCAACAAGCAGCTTACCACCCATTTGGAGAACTATGGACTTCACAGTCGGGGTTCAGGGAAGCTCACAGCACCGAAACCTCATTGGTGGAGGTTGTGGATAACATCAGACTGGCCTTGGATGACAGGCAGTCAGCTATGCTCATTCTGTTGGATCTGTCAGCCGCCTTTGACACCATCTCCCACAGCATTTTAGAACAGCGGCTCTGGGAGGTGGGTGTCAGGGGCAAGGCTCTGGAATGGTTCAAGAATTATGTAATGAACCGAACAACTTCAGTCCAAATAGGCACCCTGGCCTCCCGCAGTCGGGCGGTAAGCATGGGAGTTCCTCAGGGCTCTATCCTTAGTCCCATGCTTTTCAACCTGTATGTGACACCTTTGGCCAGGGTGATCAGGTCTTACGGCTTTAATGTGGTGTCGTACGCCGACGACACACAGCTATTAATCACCTTAGGCCCTGCCCCCTCGACACAAAGGCCCGGTTTAAAAACTGTATGACCCATGTTGATAATTGGATGTGTACCAATCACCTCCAACTAAACGGAAGCAAGACCGAGGTCATCCTCTTTGGCAAGGCAGATGAACACTGGTCGAGTGATTGGTGGCCACAGAAACTGGGCCTGTGTCTATCCCCCAAATCGGTGGTGCGTAATCTTGGAGTGATTATGGACACTCAGTTGTCGATGAAAAACCATGTCAACCAGGTAATCGGCATTTGCTATGGCTTATTGCGTAAATTACGCAAAATCTTTCAATGGATTCCTATTGAATCCAGGAAACCACTGGTCCAGGGACTCATCATGAGTCGCATTGACTATGGCAATGCCCTGTTGGCCTCCATAAATGAAGAACTCCACTCTAAACTTCTAAAGTCCTGCAAAATACCGCCTCCAGACTGATATTAAACCTCCCTGCAAGAGCTCCTTCTGCGCCCAGTCTAAGATCCCTCCACTGGCTCCCTATCAAGAAGCATTGTCGTTTCAAAATACTCTGTCTAGTGCATAAGAGTATTTATGGAGCCGGGCCAAGTTACCTGGCCAAGAAACTTGTCTGGTATCAACCTAGTAGGACACTCAGATCTAGTTCTAAATGTCTTCTCACTCCTCGCAGAGTCCGTACCGCCAGAAATGGCGGCCGATCTTTCTCCTTTCTCACTCCTCTCCTCTGGAACAAGCTACCACCCCATCTCCCCGCCATCATGGATCATAAGTCCTTTCGTAGGGAATTAAAAACTTGACCTTTCGATCATTTTTAACTCTGCATTTCTGACTGTCAGTTTTCATGGAGTCCTCGCTAGCGCCATGAGACCCTATGGTGATATGTGCGCTTAACAAATGCCTTTAACTTGAACAAATGCCTTTGACTTGACTCCCCTGAACCAGGGGCAGTGGTTTGGAGTCCCGGGTCATTGTCGCTCGCACTGTGGCGCGCCATCTGTCTTTTGTCTGGCATAAAACATCATTCCAATCCCCCCCCGACTATCGTCAGTCCGGATGGGATCTCGGTCCAGAGCGTTGTCAACCGCTCCACTAGAGTCCACGTAAAGGGGGTGGCATAGATACTGCCCAGAACAATGGGTTTCCCATATAATGTTCCATATACCACAATGAACCTACCTTGGGGGTCTGACCATATCTTGCTATGTACAAAGGGGACACTGCGATGTACCAGGATTGCAAACCCACGGGATCCTCTAGTGAATCCAGCATGATAAGTTTGTGCATAGCCAAACCTTTTTATTTATTTATTTTATTTATTTATAAAGTTTTATATAGCGCGAACATGACCCACGCGGGTATCAGAGCGCTTTACAATATACAGTTATTAAACATTAGATGGTTGAGGTAGTATACATACATTCGATATTCGCCATTCAGTACAAAGAGGTAGATAGTAGTATATGGGTAGCATAGGTGACTGGTAGTCAACATTTGAAAGTATTTATAAAGCGCTGGCTAGACCCGGAGGTATCAGAGCGCTTTACATAAGAATCAGAACATAGTTGCAGGTTACATCGTTACAAAGGTTACACAGTTATTAGAGCATAGCTACATAATTACATGTTAGGTCGAGACAAACAGTAAGGACATATATGTAAGGGAAAAAGCAGGCAAGGGGAGAGATACAAGGGGAGAGGGGGTAGGAGCAGGGGAGTAGACATAGAATGAAGGGGGAAAGAGGAGGGGGAGGGTGAAAGACACAGCAAGAAAGAAGAGGGGGAGGGTTAAGGGGGCACAAACCGGTAAACGCGTAATAGCTGCGTCCAAAGTCCAGTTAACTGTGATCCCAGGGGAAGTGGCACCATTCTCCCATCTCCGTTGCGAGAGGCTCCCTATTAAGCAGTGGACTCTCTCAGAGGGGTCTCTGAGACTCCAAGGTCTACCTACTGGATCCTTCCCCAAAAAGGGGAGAGGGAGACCTTCCCAGACATGGTGCCTTGGTGCCCATTAGGTGGGTCTCCTGGAGGAGTAAAATGTCAGCTTTATAGCGCTTGGCCTGCCGCAACACGACTCTCCGTTTGATCTTATCCTCTAGCCCATTAGTATTCCAGCCTATAACTCGAAGATCCCTGCCCCTATCCCCAGTCGGATCCTGCATCATGACTGACATTGAGACATGCAGACAAATGAAAATATTTGAGTGGCTAAGGCAACTCCCAGATTACATGCAAAAAGAGATACAGTGGCATTGATAAAATACGAGAATTCCCAAACAATTTCCCCAACAACCCCCCTACCCCAATACCTCACAAACATGGAAGTATCTGTCGCAGAATGATGCGGCCCCAGCCCCCAATGGGGGGCAGCGGCGACATTCAGCCAATGGATCCCCAGTATGAGTCCCCTGCACATAGTAGAGACTAGGGATCAGGGACTCTCTGTACAGTGAAAGTCTTATTATGCATGTTAGCTAAGTTGAACATGATTCAAATAGTTACATATCTCGGTGATGCATCGGTTATGAAGCTGTAAGTTCCAGTTGTTCGTCTGACAGTCGCTTACAGGATTTACTGCGAGTCTTGGACCATTTCTTAGAGCGTGATCGGCACCGCTGCTTGCCATCCGCCACGGGGGAACCAAGTCCAGGTCCACCAGATGAGGAGTCCGAGTCGAGCCGGGGCGGAGTATGAGGTTTGATCTTCATGGTTTCATCAAGCCATTGGAATACCTCCTCTGGGGACTCGAAGAAGTGTGTGCGCGACTGGTATGCCACTCGCAAGCGAGCCGGGTACAGCAAGGAGTACTGAAGCTTGAGACCTCAAAGACGAGCCTTGGCCTCGAGAAATGACTGTCGGCGCTGCTGTACCAATTTAGTGTAATCTGGAAAAATCAGAATACGCTGGGAGTCATAGGTAAGAGAATCTTTCGTTCTTGCTTGTTGCAAGATAACGTCTCTGTCTCTGTAGTTGAGGAGACGTGCAATTATTGGGCGAGGACGGGCACCAGGCGGTGGTTTCTGCAGTAGCGCCCGATGAGCGCGCTCAAGTATGAAACACGGAGAAAGTGCATCTGGCGAGAGCCACTCCCTGGGCCACTTGGCGAGAAAGTCTTCCACGCTACTTCCTTCACACCCCTCCGGAAAACCAACAAAACTGTGATTATTTCTGCGGGCGCGCCCCTCCACATCCTCCACTTGCGCCGCCAGGCCCCTCGTGAGCGTTTCCAGAGTAGTTACTTTTTCCATTAATGTGCCCACCGTGTCCTCCACAGTCGAGATCCGGGAATCCGTTTGTGTAATGTGTTGCACAGCGTTTTGGAGATCTTGCCGAAGCAGCATTACATCTGCCCCCCCACAATGCCTATCTTGGACTCCAGTGTTTCCCTTGACTGCGTGATCGCTGCCAATAACGCCGCATTGTCCGGCATGCTTGACTCTTGGGCACACAGTGAAGGCCCTGGGGCCGCCGCCCCTGTATACTTGTCTATTGTGTTTTGCTTGGAGGACGTGCCAGGCAGCTTGACTTTTGCCACTGTAGAGTGTGGCAGGGCAAGGGAAGGCGATCCAGAAGCGAGGACACAACTATCAGTTACTGCGCTTAGGAGAAGGTTTTAGGCGGTAGGTATCAAATATGGTGGTCTTCAACGGGGGGTTCAGCCAGGTTGGGCCACTGCAGCCACAAGCCGCGCCAAACCTCGTTTGACCGCTTCCGTGAGCTGGGCACCCCCACCTCCCCTAACGGGTGCCAAGTCACAGCCCCTAAACCCGGTGCATCATTCGAGCGATCTGTGTAGTATGAGCCGCAGCCCGGGAATCTTCTACAGCCAATATCGGACACAGCACCTTAGGCCCGATCAGATCCACATCACGCCCGACATGTATGTCCAGAGGGAGAAAGGCACAGCCATGTCACATCGCGCCACGAACCAAGCAGATCGCCGAGGGCCCAAGCATGGGGGGCTGCGGTGTACTACTGCACAGTTGAAGTCAGTATATGGGTCCCACAGAGAGCAAGGGCTTTACATAAAAGCTCAGCATAAATCTCTCAGCTCCGCACTTCCAGGCCACAGCATCTGCCACTCTGAATCGGGCGCAACACTAGGCCCCTGAGCTTATCAGCCGCTGCAGGGAAATTGAGGTGGGCTATCTTTGATTTCTTAAAATTACATTTGTAGCCCTCAGATGCAAATCCCAATTTACTCTGTTCAAGTGTTCATCCAGGTCATCATCCGTTAGATAAATATCCACGTAGGACAATGCCTCTTCATCCAGATTTTGAAGTAATTCAGTTACCCTGGCCGAAAATAACCCCCGGCTGTTCTTATACCCCTGGGGAAGTCTACAAAATTGTCGCTGGGAGCCTAGCGCGGAGAATGCGGTTTAAATACCTGCTTTCAGGCGCTATATTTTGGCAAAAAAATCCATTTGAGATAACTAGTATTGTTTTCTATTTTTTCCGCACAATTTTATTCATTAGTGCGGCACTGTGTGCATTTTGTACTGCAAATGTCTTTGTGCAAGTGTTTAGATGTCTTTAATCTAACACTAGACGATATGAGTTGTCAGGTGTCATTACGGGAAACAGAGGATTATTCATTTGAGAGGTGCAAGTTTCAATCACCCCTTGGTATTCAAGTTGATCTAAGATCCCCCTGACCTGTTTTTTAGCTTCTTGCTTTATTGGATACTGCCTCTGTGGAGTCAGAGTATTTTTTAATGGAATTATGTGGTGGGTTGAATCCTCATCCCATCCAACATGGTTTTTATATAATGCCGGGGCTATGGCTACCGCCCACTCCCGCGCATATGTATATTTTAGATATTTGGAAACAGGGTCGGAAAAGGCTGGTAATATTACTGTTTCTCCCCTAGAGCAGTCCATGATGAATGCTGGTGGCCAATTTTGTTCAGCTAATAGAATGTCATAACCAAATGTCAGGTTCTCCCAAAAGAGACCTCTAACTTTCCTGGGTTTGTCCCCCTCCATTTGGAGTGTTATTTCATATAACTTATGTGGGACACTTACCCTAGTATTAGGTGTTTCTACTGTGATATAATCATTCAAGTCCGCTGTCACCAGAAATTCCATCAGGTTCTGGCCAGCTATTGTTATTTCTGCCGCACTGTCTAGCATCGTCAGAGCCCATTCCCCGTTCAGTAGTTGAGTCCTCAGAATTCTGGGCATGTCTGATCTTCAGACCTGCAACCTTCTTCTTTTTGAACTGAGGTTTTGGTTTGGCTTTATCTTCTTTTTTGGAAGTATAGTCTTGAGCGTGCTGCTTGTCTCTGGACTTTGTATGCTCTTCTTGTCTGTCTGACCGCCCTTCCCTCTCGGAGTTTTTTGTCGAACCCTGAAAGGAACGAGAGGAACGTGTATCAGTGTCCTGATACCTGTCAGGTTTCCTAACATTGTCCCTATTCCTAAGGTTATACTTCCTTTCAGAGGACTCCTGTGGAGGAGATCTACTCTGAATTGAGATCTGTTTTCTTTATTTTTCTGTTTTTTGTTATTGTACCACTTCTTTTCGAAGAAGCAGGTGCCTGCTTAAAGATGTCCTTCTCGGGACTACCCATCAGTTGGGGTTTTAATGCTTTGCCACCCAAACTGTCTCTGCTCAATTCTGCATACGCTGTCTCAATTATTTTTGGTAATTCATGTTCCTGTTGTAAAGGACTGAACTCCCTTAGGCGTTGACGGATTGCCACTGATGCTGCTTCCCCTTTAATATTTGCTAATATTATGGCTGATACCTGGGTATAATTACCTAGTAATTTCATCCCTAAGTTCAGAGCCGGTTCTGCTCCGTACTCATTTTGTATTTGTCTTAATACATCTGGTATCACTGCTAATGACGGGATACCATGTGTTCTGGTATATCTGGCAGCAAAAACTGTACCCCAAGAGGTAAAATCCTCGATCTGTGGTGTTATTCCCATGGGCAAGCAGATTGTCAGCATTCTGTATTTTTCATACGGGCTAGTATTCGGGAATACTGCTTCTAGCTGTGTTATTTTTTGAGCTACCCAGAATGGCCTTTGTTCACGTTTTGAGGGCATTTTACCCATTACTGCGTGTAAAGTTTGTGGTGTGATTTTAGTTGCTGTATTTTGACCTGTATTTGTGTTTGTTGTAATCGTTGCCGGCTGGACCGTAAGTGTCCTCATGACGAACTGTGGCATGTTTCTGTAAAGTTTTATCAGTTCTTTGTGAAGTATAAGTAAGTCTCCTCCTGGCATTGTTTCAATGTCAGATGTGGTGTGTAGGCTGCTAATACTGGCCATGACGCTCCTTCTCTTCCGAGCGGACTGAGTCTTACTTTATTTCTTGTATGGGGAGGGTGCCTTTAAACCAGTATAAATGTTCCTGGTAAGTTAGTGAAAGTTCAATGTCCTCATAGGGACAATATTCGTCCGGTATTCCACTTTCTGTGTAGAAGTGAAATGTTTTTGTTCTTGCATTTGCAACTGAGAATGTAACCCATGAATAGAATACCTCTGTTTTAAATGACTCATGGGCCTCAATCACGAAAGCTACTGGTCTACCCCTGGATGTTAGACCGTGTGCACCTAGTTTTATGGTAACAACATTTCTAACATTTTCTGCAATGGAAATTGCATCTGCGTCTTCTTCGTCTGCTGAGAGATTTAGTTCTTGCGCAACTCTATCCACTTTCTCAGTCATTGTTTTAAAAAAAAAAAAGACGAGCTTTTCAAGGGAACTAAGATAAGGTGTTTTGCACAATTTAGGAACAAAGTGTCCTTCAAGCTTGATTAACCAACAGCCAATAAATAGGATTTTTGCCTACTCAGCTGTGGCGGAGTTTGTGCCCAACCACTCCAGACGTCTCTGGGGAGTTGTGAGTAGGGGTCTCTGAGACTAGCACGACTGAACTACTCAGATTCTACTGTTAAATATGTACCCAACCAACGTTGGGCGCCATGTTGTGTAGTTCCTATAAAACCTATACAGGATCTGCGCGTTCGGAAAGCATACACTGTAGGATTGGTGTCGGACTGATTCTGAACACCCCCCCCAGGTATGTTGGCCTTTTGTACCAGCTAGCTCACAGTGCCACTAAAATCTCCTCTTACCAAGGAGAGAATTGTTCTTGGCAACCATCGAACATGACAACCCTGATCCCTCAGGACCGTGAAAACAATATACTACTTTTCGCTCAGTCACTCATGCTTACCTAGTCTGTCTTAGAGAGGTGCACAGAATAAACAGGCTGGGCGTTTTCAATAAGTATTTATTGAACAGTTGTTATTCTGGTGTAAAATAGATGAGCTGCAACAACCGTTAGACAGTAGCAGATATATAGGATTAGAAGCACTATGAAAGTAAATGGATGGTAAAGCTCTACCATCTTGCAGTAATCATGAATACATACAAGTACATAAAATACATGATAATAAAAAGTTGCGTACTCTTACGATGTCTATATTATGGTACCTATATGGAATATAACATTAGTATCGTAGATCTGCAGTACTGGACTGATCAGCATTGTCAGTGAGGTTTTGAAATCTTTTGCTAGTGCACCTGCTAGCTGATGGTGTTTTAGGACCATGATTTCGATTTGGGGCTTCCAACTCAATTTTTTTTGCTAATGTGACTCCTAGATAACTGAATACAAATGTCTGTTCTAAGGGCTCCCCATCGAGTTTAGTAGTGTCCCTGAATGATTGATGCTGATTAAAAAACGTAAATTTTGTTTTAGTAGTATTGATTACTAGCCCTCGTGTGCTGCAGAAGTCTTCAAAGCAAGAAACTGCACATTGCAAGCCACTCGGACATTTAGAAATTATGAGCGTGTCATCTGTAAACATCAAGATGGGAATCTTTGTGCCTGCTAGAACCGGGGCGTCTTATGAATATGTAGCTAAAAAGTGAGACACTCCATTCAGACAAAAGGGAAAATAATGCTGGAGCCATGACACACCCTTGGCGTACCACCTTTTCCGCTGGAAATCGATTCAGTGACATTACCCTGGGCGCCCAAATGGACTTGTGCAAAGTTGTCCTCATGAAGCAGGATGATTAAAGACAATAGATCTGTGGGCATTTCCAGATCCTGTAGTACCATCCAGAGCTTTTTGCGTGAAACGAAGTCAAAACCTGACTGAAGGTCAACAAAGGCAGCATACATGCTGCCATTTTCTATCACAACTGTCCGCCAATATATTAGCAAAAAACTGAATACTTGATCAATGGTGCGAACATGCACTTGGAAACCCGCCTGTAGAAGGGAGAGGATGTCATTAGCAGTTATCCATTCCTGTACCTTTGCCAGTACTAGATGAGTCACCACCTTTTGGGTGAATCTATTAGGCTTATAGGCATGTAGTTTCCTTGCAAGGATCTATCACCCTTTTTGAAGGTAGCTAATATCTCAGTGCTCCACCAGGAATCTGGTATGGGGGCACCACGTGCTATAGCATTAGCTAGCATTAATATATGCCTTGACCATGTGTCCTTATCATGCAAGAATAAGTCAGCCAAGATGCTGTCAAGACCGGGGGCTCTCCTGCCCGTGAGTGCGCCAAGGTCAACTTTTATATCTGAAGGTACAAAGATCAGTTCAACCGGGGGCGAGGGGATTACAAAGGGCTCATTTTGCTGGTCATCTTCGACAGCATATTGTCTTGCAAAATGTTCAGTTCATACATCTGGGGCTATATGATTTTGCGGGGGCAATGATTGCCCCTCTTCCCCATTTTACTAATTGCCAAAAATGTTGGAGATTTTTTTCTGAGCATGCCAATTTAAGGTCCTGCCATCGATTTTCATCCCAATCTTTTTCGGCTCTGCCCTGGGTGGACTCATACTGTTTCCTCGCTTGTTGGATACAAGTTGGGTTTTTAGATTTTATAGCCTCTACAAGGAGCCTCCATGCGTGTCTGCATTCTTTGTTGTACCAGTGTTGCTGTAGCATGGGAGGTTCGCCTTTATGATGAAAAGGTCTTAGGAAGTAGGTTCTTATTTTGTCAAATAGTTTATTATGGACATCTGTCATGGCTTCATATGTCGCTGCATTTGGCAGGTACACCTCCAGCTCCGCTGATGCGAATGACACGTCTCTACTTATGGTAGACAATATATCTGACTTTTTTACTACCTTAGTCCACTTGACACGTCTCATGTCATTAGAAATCAGCAAAAGTCTCTGGTTGAAGTCAAAGTAGGAGGGGTTGTTCCCTTGCTGGTTTTCAAAGATTCGATTGGTAAACTCAGTGGGTTGTGGTCACTTTCTACTCTCTCAATTATTGCCCTATTGACGAGAGTAGACCACAGTTTCAGGTCGAGATAGTCAATACGACTAACATGATGGCCATTATTATAGGTGTTGGACCACTGTATGTCAGATTTGGATCTCCCATTGGCTGCTCTAACGCCCCTTTCCAGGCAAAAAGCTTTGAGTTGTAGCGCTGCTTCTGTCCATCTTTTGATAGGTGCTAGTTTTAGGCTTGGGATACCCCAAAGCGCATCTTCCTCTTCAATTAGATTATTGTGATCTGCGTCAAAAGGCTCAAAAGTTGTGTTAGAATCCCCGGCTATTACTAGAGAAGATGTATCAAGGGAATTGTCTAGTAGTTCATCAAGAGCCATCACAGTTCTGGACCTCTGTCCACCTCTTAATCCTCCTGCATATAAAGTGTAGATGTTAACATGTGAGCTGATCTGCAGGCGAATGCCGAGAATATTTAGGCAGTCTGTGGGAAGAACTCGGTGATAAATATTTGCTGACACCTACTTTACTGGGTGATTAATATTTGCTGACACCTACTTTATTCGGTGATAAATATTTGCTGACACCTACTTTACTTGGTGATAAATATTTGCTTACACCTACTTTACTCGGTGATAAATATTTGCTGACACCTACTTTACTCAGTGATAAATATTTGCTGACACCTACTTTACTCCGTGATAAATATTTGCTGACACCTACTTTATTCGGTGATAAATATTTGCTGACACCTACTTTACTCGGTGATAAATATTTTCTGACACCTACTTTTATCAGTGATTAATATTTGCTGACATCTACTTTACTCAGTGATTAATATTTGCTGACACCTACTCTACTCGGTGATATTTGCTGACACCTACTTTACTCAGTGATAAATATTTGCTGACACCTACTTTACTCAGTGATAAATATTTGCTGACACCTACTTTACTCAGTGATTAATATTTGCTGACACCTACTTTATTCAGTGATAAATATTTGCTGACACCTACTTTACTCGGTGATAAATATTTGCTGACACCTATTTTACTCTGTTGTAAATATTTGCTGACACCTACTTTATTCTGTGATTAATATTTGCTGACACCTACTTTATTCGGTGACAAATATTTGCTGACACCTACTTTACTCGGTGATAAATATTTGCTGACACCTACTTTACTCAGTGATAAATATTTGCTGACACCTAATTTACTCAGTGATAAATATTTGCTTACACCTACTTTACTCAGTGATTAATATTTGCTGACACCTACTCTACTCGGTGATATTTGCTGACACCTACTTTACTCAGTGATAAATATTTGCTGACACCTACTTTTCTCGGTGATTAATATTTGCTGACACCAACTTTATTCGGTGATAAATATTTGCTGACACTTACTTTACTCGGTGAAAAATATTTGCTGACACCTACTTTACTCGGTGATAAAGATTTGCTGACACCTAATTTACTCGGTGATTATTATTTGCTGACCTACTTTACTCAGTGATTAATATTTGCTGACACCTACTCTACTCAGTGATATTTGCTGACACCTACTTTACTCAGTGATAAATATTTGCTGACACCAACTTTTCTCGGTGATTAATATTTGCTGACACCTACTTTACTCGGTGATTAATATTTGCTGACACCTACTCTACTCTGTGATATTTGCTGACACCTACTTTACTCAGTGATAAATATTTGCTGACACCTACTTTACTCAGTGATAAATATTTGCTGACACCTACTTTACTCAGTGATTAATATTTGCTGACACCTACTTTATTCGGTGATAAATATTTGCTGACACCTACTTTACACGGTGATAAATATTTGCTGACACCTATTTTACTCTGTTGTAAATATTTGCTGACACCTACTTTATTCGGTGATTAATATTTGCTGACACCTACTTTATTCGGTGACAAATATTTGCTGACACCTACTTTACTCGGTGATAAATATTTGCTGACACCTACTTTACTCAGTGATAAATATTTGCTGACACCTAATTTACTCAGTGATAAATATTTGCTTACACCTACTTTACTCAGTGATTAATATTTGCTGACAACTACTCTACTCGGTGATATTTGCTGACACCTACTTTACTCAGTGATAAATATTTGCTGACACCTACTTTTCTCGGTGATTAATATTTGCTGACACCAACTTTATTCGGTGATAAATATTTGCTGACACCTACTTTACTCGGTGAAAAATATTTGCTGACACCTACTTTACTCGGTGATAAAGATTTGCTGACACCTAATTTACTCGGTGATTATTATTTGCTGACCTACTTTACTCTGTGATAAATATTTGCTGACACCAACTTTTCTCGGTGATTAATATTTGCTGACACCTACTTTACTCGGTGATGAATATTTGCTGACACCTACTCTACTCTGTGATATTTGCTGACACCTACTTTACTCGGTGTTAAATATTTGCTGACACCTACTTTACTCAGTGATAAATATTTGCTGACACCTACTTTACTCAGTGATAAACATTTGCTGACACCTACTTTACTCGGTGATAAATATTTGCTGACACCTACTTTACTTAGTGATAAATATTTGCTCACACCTACATTACTCTGGGATTAATATTTGCTGACACCTACTTTATTCGGTGATAATTATTTGCTGACACATACTTTACTCGGTGATTAATATTTGCTGACACCTATGTGTTGCCTTATCCATATTGTTAACCTTCCCGATGGCCTGCCCATCATACCACGGGTCACCGGAGCGTAATAGTTCACCATCCAAATGTGGGGAGGTGAGGTATCATTCAATTTACTTGAAAATATTTATTTTCCAGTGGGCCACACGGTGCTGTTTGCAGAAACATGAAAGCCCCTCTCTATGGTTGTCCTTACATGTTTTTCAGTTTCGGCAAACTTTACCTAAAATAACAGTGTAAAATCACACATAACCGGGCAATTATTTAGCATTGAATGCATCCTCACATCCATTTTGATGTAAGGGCACATATTGCACTGAAAACACATAAAATGATGTATGATTTTTTTTCAGACTCAAACCTCTTTAATAAATGGGGGTGGCAAAACCGAGCAAACACACAGGCCCTTGCCAAGGTCTATAATGCAGAATGCCTTTATATATGCAGAGGAACTGGAATATTGTCCTACTCACTGATTAGTCAGGGATCCATTAAGCTTGGCCATCAGATGCTAAATGGGCAGAAATTACAATTAGAGGGTTTCAAGAAATGGACAAGGAAATGATGGCAAAGGAATGCAGGGTTACTGAGTAGCAGATGCCTTTCTTTTAAGTCGCACACCAAACTTCATTTTTTTGCTCATAGGGTGTTTCCTATATGCATAGTCAATACAGGCAAATCCGTTTAGACAGAGGACGTATGTACCAGCACGTATGTGCAGCACGCCCCTTCTTTGTTCATAGAAGGAGCACGTTTTAGATATCATATATTTATTAGGAAATCATTTCTCCCAGAAATGCTTTCTCTAGTAACATTACCGTTCTTAAGCTCATAACCAAATGATTGGTTATGTAGATCAATAGTGAGGGTGATTGATGGCAAAAGCAACCTATAAAAAGTGCATTTCATTTACATTACAAATTATAATCATTTTCATTTTTAGACACACAAAGATAAAGTCATTTTCCCAGAACCACGCAATGCTTGGTCAAGTGCTGAACTGGAGATTAGCGCCCATGTTTCCCAGCTCCAAAGTCGGCAACATAACCCCTAGAGCTACTGTTTCCACAGATGCTTGATTGCAGGATATGGTAAATGTGTTCAACTGCATCCATCAGTGCTGACATCAGTTCCACCCAGTGGGCCTGTAGCTGACATGTGGCACACAATCATTCAAATGTCATTGTGTGTTTAGTCATAGGCCAGCAGCTCCGTTACTATCACTAAAGAAATAAACATGTCTGTCCTGCAGGGGTGGACAGATTACCCGCTCACTGCTTTTTCAATTTATGTATTTTTGACTTTCCATCAATCAGTGCTCACTCCTTCCTCTGTGCGTGCTTGCAATAATCTATCTTTTCATGTGTTATCTCTGATATTTCCAACATTTCCCAGCACTGGTACCATTTACGTTCTCTTGCCCCTAGACTATAAAATCACGCTCTAATAATATTAATGATTTCTAACCATTTTTGCCGAAAATCCTTATTTCTAATGAGGTTGTTTCAATCAATTAAGATGTTGGGGAGATTTTGTCAAAAGATGAGTATTACACTTTTTAAGAAGTTATTTTATTTCAAAAACGGCCACGTGCATACATGATATTTGCACAATCAAATATATTAATTTTTATGGAGTACACACTTATTTCACACTGGGTGACTTCTTTTTTATTAAGATTTCCTAATAAATCCTATTAGAGAGTTTTTACAAGAAAGTCAAGGTTCCTGTCTAATTTTGATTACCACATTTGCGAACTAGATCTGTGACATAGCAGAAAAGTCAAATGTTATTATGCAATTACATTAAATCAAGATAAGAGCCGTGGAAATTAATTTGCACACAAACAGCCTCAACAAGCAAATTATTTAAATGCAAATGCAGTGGCCTGTCATTTGATGTTTCATCGAGTAGAATACAGCTTGGGTTTAAGTATTCTGAGAGAAGCCAGCTGGAAATGTAAGCCTCTTCGTGTTTTAAGGTTCACTTGGAAGGTTAATAAAGATGCTGCTTTTCATTTTATCTACAAAGCCTAATACAACAGACAATGCAGTTGATAAAAAAGACTCTTGCTTTCATTAAATCGTTTTTAGAATTCGGAAGCTTTGACTCAATTGATTTCAAAACCAAATGCAATTAAGTGGTAAAAGTTTTAAAAAGTTCTGCTTGTGTGCTGCAGTCAAGATTAGTTTAACAAGAGTCCACTACCTCTTTCGTTTATGCGCCAAAAGAGCAGAACAGACACTTTTTTATGGATTATTGTTTTTATCCATAGAAAATGTGCCTTTAATGGAGTTTGGTAAACTGACTATGCAAAAACGCAATAGGCAATACACTATAATTTCATTAACAGAGGTAATTTGGACTTTCATAACAAACACTACACTTTCCTCTTTTTCGATTAAAATTAATTTATTTTTGAAGTTTCAATTAAATGCTTGGCCATTGGAAAGCGCTTAAGAGTAGAAATGTTCACGGTCTTTTGAGCAGAGCCTATTTTGGTAATCCAATTCAAGAGGTTTACTGGTTGTGAATGTCGAAGTGCTGTGGTTCAAGATGTAGTCTGCAATGATGATTAACTTATATAGACATACCACCTCCCTAACAGTGGAAGTCTCTAAAAAGAAGGAAAAAGCCCATGGAGGGAAACCCATGATGAGAAAAATGTAAACGAAATCCTAAAAAGGAAGAAAGAGAGTTTCAATTACAGTGTATTGGAAATTGGGTTGCTGGTTGAGGGAAGTGAAACTCTGCTCAAGCAAAAACCACAACTTCTGTCAGGCTGAAACACACCCCAAATGTACCTGTGCTTAACCCTCTAGCAGCTTAGCACAAGGCAGTCAGGCATAAGTTAGAGGCAATGTATAAACTATTTTTGCAATACTTCAAACAGTAATAAAATCCCTCATCAATTTAGAAAAATAGATTCAAATTTAATAAATTATTTGAGCCAAACACTGCAAACGTCTAATCAGTAGAACTGGAAATATGCAATGTCAAGTTTTAATTAAAAATAGTGCCTAGAAGCTCAAAGCTCCAACGGCTGTTTTCTGGTTGCGTCAGACCAGAACGAAGTCACAAGTAGAGGCCGCCCACAATGGAGCACAGGCCGGATACAGGGACCAAGGGGCTGATTACGATGGCGGTGAACCCGCCACCGACAGGCTGTCGTTGGCGGGTTCACCGCCATCATGATGCCATTTTCCGCCTGCCATATTATCATGGCGAGCGGCACCGTGGCGGTCGGAGTTTCCGACCACCATGGTACCGCCCGCCATAATAATATGCGGTTGCATTGTATCAGCCTTGTGGGACCACCACCTCGTAGCCGGGTGGTCCCACTTCCAGATACGATGGCGTATGGACTTCAGTCCGTCCGCCATCATAATCACCCCCCAAGTTAGGCTCACTGAACAAAGTACCCTAAATCTGAGCTGTGGAGTGTTGCAAGACCCCGAGTCGAGGATACATTGCACAGCAGCAGTTCTGAGGAGCTGAGGCGCTGTGATGTGGAGTCCTGCATCGCAGTTGAGCATGTCATCAATGAGGGACTTGCGATGCAAAGTCCTGCATCAAAAATGCGTCATGAACTGGTGGTTCCGAAAAGACTGTGGACTGCGCTGCAAGGTCTGCATTGGGGATGTGTCGTGATGCAGCAGTTCCAAAGTAATACTGCTTGGAGATGCTCTGCGCTGCATATTTTCTGGCCACAGGACCCTATATTGGCTGGCAGACCACCTTCAGGCCCCCTTCCAAGGGTCCAGGATTGGGGTTCACCACTTGGAGGGCAAGACTCACAGCAGACAGTCTAGCTGCTTGGCTCAAGATGGTTAGAGCCTTTTCTGTCCCTCAGACTCTGATCAGGAAGCCAGCCAGCTCAGCCTTGGAGTCACTCTGGTCATCTTGCGATCAAGATACAGGTTCAGTCCTTTCTCTCAGGCAGCAGGGCAGTATGGTAGCAGTGCAGGCGGGCAACAGAGTAGCAATCCTTTTTATAGCAGTACAGCAGTCCTTCTGAGTCTTCCACAGGTACAGAGGCGCCACTCAGCAAATAAAACATGTCTCAGGCCTTCCATTGCACACAGTCACCCTTAGGTTAGGCCCTAAACAGCCCAGAGGGCAGGGAACAGTGTATTTAAAAAGTTAGACATTTAGTTTTAAGTTTTACATGTACTGGTATTAAAAACCTCTTACATTTGTTTTTTAACTACTGCAAGCCCTACCTCTCCCATAGAATACCATTGGTTTACCGTATTATATTTAATAAGTGCTAACTTTCGAATTGGGAGCAAGTAGAAATGTTGAGTTTGGTGTCCAAAGAATTGTAATTGAAAACATTTTTTAATGGCAAAGTCGAATTTTAAGTCACAAATCTGTAAATGCCACTTTTAGAAAGTTGACACTTTCTTGTCAATACCATTTAGTGCCTGAAGCTGGTTTCCTGCGCCACATGACTAGGTGTAGGAGCCAGTTAGCCTTTGGGTGTTACTCACAGATAGCCACACAATAGAGGATGTGGGTGTTGGCAGAATGGGCTATCCTAGTAGGAAGAGGGGGCGGAGCTGTGCACGACCCTATTTGCACTTAAAATCCCTGCCTCAGCTCACCCATAAATAACATCACACTAGCCTATTGTGACCCCAGACAGACTGGGCCCAGGGCAGGGAGGCATGAAATTCCAGACACTTCTCTGTAAGGGCAGACACTCCAAACGTTTCTTCCATTTCTAAGCAGAAAACAGGTATAACAATAGGACCCATGTACTCACTCTCCAGTTCACTTCTGGACCTGTAGAAGAACTCTCAGAGGACTGCCATGTGTCCTGCCTTGCTGCACTAAGAGGCCTGTTGTGCTTCCTGAAGCCTGCCTTGTGCCCACAGAGGACTGCCCTTCTGCTTGATAGCTGTTTCCTGATTGAACCAAAGACTTCTAATGTGACTCTGAGTGCTAGTTGGCTGGCCTCCTGATTAGAGCCTTAGGACAGAAAAGGCTCCAACCATCTTGAACCTCCGCCTAGCTTAAGTGAGTCCTAACCCTCCAAGTAGTGCCCCTTCAACGTCCTGGACCTTTGAAAGTGGTTCTAAAGGTGCCCAGATAACCCAAATCCAAAACTTGTGACATAGAACTTCTTTGGCCAAAAAGTGCTCTGCAAACTAAGAGGAGACCGGGACCAACCTGCTCTTCGATCTGCCCATGGTGCATCGCTGGTCAACCTAACTATGCAGCATCTCCCACTACGTTCTTCTCTGCAGCAGCAAATCCTGTTCAGCGCCTCTTCGCAGAAGAGGTATCCAGCTTTGTAGAGCCCTCGTCAGCTACAAGCTGTAGCTACGTCCTGCTGAAGCTTTTTGACTTCCAAAACAGAGACTAAGTCTGAACATAGAAATCTTCATCACAACCTTGTCCAGCAGCTCCCCAATGCCTTCTTGCCCTACTGAACTTTTCTGAGTTCAAAGTTAAGCGGAGATTAGGCCCAATCCACTTCTTCATCCTGGTCGGCCATAACTCTCGACTTTGCCCCGATTTCGCCCTACTAGATGTCTGCAATTGGCATCTTAATAATTTAAGTGCCAGTTCTCACTCGAAGCTTTAAAAATTCATAACTCTTGTTCTATTGATTGGATTTTTGTAATTGTGTTGTCAAATATTTTATTAGAATGTATTCTATTTTTCTAAATTATTTGGGGATTTTTCTTGTTTTGTGTTTTCACTTTATTACTGTTTAAGTACTGCATACATACTTTACACATTGCCTCTAAGTTAAGCCTGACTGCTTTTGTGCCTAGCTACCAGAGGTTTAAGCATAGGTTAATTTAGTGACTTGACTTTTTGAGGTTTACCTTGACAAGGATTGCGGCTGTTGCTAGGGCAGGGTTTCACCCCCTCAGCAAACAACCCAATTTCTCACACTTTCTCTCCTGGGCAAAACATCCAACATCCAGATCAACTGCACCTCATGCATATCAGAAGTCACCAGCTCGGTGATCATTAGCTATCTTAAACTCAACACAGACAAATAGAAGTGGTACTCTTTGGCGGGAACACTTCCCTGTGAAACTCTACCTGGTGGCCAGCACACATCAGACTAACTCCTTGCCCGGTCAATCAAGTTGAGAATGTGGTTATAGTGGGGGACAACCAATTCTCAATGACTAGCCAAGTCAACATGATCACCTCCTCCTGTTTCTACATCATAAAAATCCTCCAAATGTAGAAACATCACCCAGGCCCTTATCATCAGCAAACTGGACAACAGCAACGCACTCTATAATGACATCACTGTCCTACTGCCAAAAGACGTCAAGTCATAAACAATGGAGGGGCCAGACTCACTCTTAGGCTCCTACCTCACAAACCATTACTTCACACCTCAAATGGCTCCACTGCCCCTTCCGCAAGTGATCATTAGGCATGCTTGTTACTCACACAAGTAAAGCCTTGCACAATCTAGGTCCGTCTTACCTCAACAGCTGCATCAATTTCCACACTTCTAATAGAAACCTATGGTCAGCCAGGCCTCTGCTCGCTCACATCCCCAGCATCCACAATGCCGGTGGCTGTGCCTTCTTATGCCTCAGGCCAAAACCTGGAACAATCTCCCCATGCACGTCAGAGCTGCCTCCTCAGTCCTGAATTCCACAAGAAACTGAAGACATGGCTCTTTACTTAAACTTCAGCCTCAGCCTCAGCCAGCTCAGTCTCCTCCTTATTTAGAGCCTAGATAACGCCTGGTAAGATATGCACTCTTCAGCTACACTGCTGGACGTGGCCCTCTCTGCAGGCCACCCTCAAACTTTTTGCCTTCACCCTTCCAGTTTTCTAAACCCACTTTGTACACTTTACTAATGCTAACCAGTGCTAAAGTGCTTGTGCTCACTCCTTAAAACATGGTAAAATTGGCTAACAACCAATTGGCACATTTAGTATACTTACACGTCCCTAGTAAAGTGGTACAATCTGTACTCAGGACCAGTAAATTGGATGCAACTAGTGGACCTGCAGTACGTGTAGTGCCAACCACTTAACTAGCTTTTAAAAACATGTATCAGAACTGCCATTGTAAACTGCCAATTTGATGGAGTAAATTAAATCCTTTTGACAGGCCTACGCCTTCTTTTTTAATACAAATAATTCACCCTTAGGGTTGGCCCTAAACAGCCCATAGAGCAGGGTGCACTGCATTTAAAGGATAGGACATGTGGTTTTAAGTTTTACATATCCTTTTAGTGAAACACTCCCAAATTTGTTTACACCACTGTGAGGGCTATATCTCCCATAGGATAAATTTAGTACATTTATAAGTGTTAACTTTTGATTGGAAGCAGATAGAAAATAGCATGTTTGTCCTAGGAAGAAGTGCAATGTTATATCCTCTTTAATGGTAATGTAGGATTTGAGATTCCTGTTTAGAAAGTTGCCACTTTCCTGACCCACATTTTCTGAAGCCTTTTAGGATTTTCCAGCTGTCTGGGCTTGTCAGTTACTCCCCTATCAGGAATGTGTATTGGACGCAGAAACTACTGTAGTGCCTAGATGTAGCTGGGAGAGGGCCATCCTACCACAATGGGAGGGATGGAGGGATGGAGCTGTTCCTGGCTCCACTTACAATTCATAGTATGCCTCCAGCACACCCACAAAGAACTTGAACACTAATCTATTGTCACCCCACACCCTTTGGAGCCTGAAATTCCAGAACCAACTGTGGTTGGAAAACTCTAGACATTCTTCCACTTCAAAGCTGGCACCAGGTATTAAAACAGAACTCTCTGACCCACTCTTCAGTATACTCTTAGCCCTGCAGTAGACTGCACAAGGACTGCCTTATACTCCAGAGGACTGCTCTGCTGCTTGGGGCCTGCCTTGTTTCTCAGAGGACTGCCCTGCTATGTGAGGCCTGCTTTGTTCTTCAGAATACTGCCTTGTTGCTTGAGGTCTGCCTTGCTCTTTAGAGGACTGCCCTGCTGCTTGAGGCCTGCCTTGTTGCTTGAAGGAGAGAACACCATCTCCTTGAACCCAAGACTACCAGATTAACTCTATGGGTTAGTTGACTGACCTCTTGTTCTGAGCTACAGAGACACAACAAGCTTCAGAGACCTCCCTGCAACTGCCCAGCTGACCTGCAGCAGCCGACCCTGCCTGGACCTGCAAATGGACCTGTCTGAGATCTGATGGCCTCTGCTGGAGAGAGGTTTTGATCCCCAGAATGTGCCTCCCTAGGCTTTGGACCTTTGACTGGCATAAATTGAGCTTCTCCTATGAAATCCTGAAGCTTTGAAAACTACACACTGGACTTTGGGAGGGTAACTTTTTCAGCTGGACTAACCTGGTCCCTGTAACTGGCCCACACTTCAATACAGTTCACCTGAACTTGTGACTTTATCCCAGTCTAGCACAACCAGATACCCACAGTTAGCACATTCTGCTTCTTGGCACTATATTTACTTAATGCAAAAACAACAATTGATGGACAGAATGCAGAACAATGTCATACATTCACCCCAGTACAGAGATCTGGGCCTAAATCCATCGTTTTTTTGCTCCCCATGCCATTCCAGTTTGAACCCAGCCATATGCAAATCAGTCTTGACCCTGCGCCCAATGGGAACAGTCCAGCCCGAACTGCCAGGCCAGGTCCTCCCTGGACTGGAAACAAGCATCCTAGCACCAGTTTCGGGGTTTCACCCCTCATCAGCCAGGATAGCATGACTCCAGTGGCATGGAGAGCACAGTTGTTCTGCATTCCGTCCATCAATTGTGTGTCTTTTACTATATTTACTTAAACCTTTCAAGCTGCTTATCCCTGGTTCTACCGGTTGTTTTTTTGTCATTTTGGCCACATTGTATTTCTTATATTTTATTCTATTTTCCTAAATTGATGTGGGATTTTTATTGTGTTGTGTTTAAACTTTATTACTGTTTGTGTGCTGAATATTACTTAACACAGTGGCTCTAATTTAAGCCTGACTGTTTTTGTTCCAAGCTAAAAGAGGGTTAAGCACAGGTTAAGTCAGTGACTTTTATGGTTCACACTGACAAGGACTGTTCTTCTTACTTGAAAAGGGGTTTCACCTCCCTCAATCCCTTCATTTAGAGTTAAATTATGGTTCTATGAATTTGAAGCGATTTTAACATGCCTGTTTTTATTGTGCAATGGTTTTAAGTAATCATGCAAATAAAGATTTACTTACTTACTTACCTCCCTCAATCAAAAACCCTAACTTCTTACATACCATTCCATAACATACCATAACATAACATAACATAACATAACATAGCATAGCATAGCATTACATAGCATTTCAACTTAATGGGCAGTAAAGAGCTTGCATTAATCACGGCAATGTCAGAGTGAACTATTCAAACTTTTTCTTTCCTTTGGCTATTACATTTTGGGGACACTAGATTTCCAAATCTCAACACAGGTGACAGAAGAGTATTAAACCACATTATCACAGTTCTATAGGCCTGTAAGTCATGATATTGTGTCCAGAATATCAAATACCAAGATATACTTAAGGTAAGTACATATATATATATATATATATATATATATATATATATATATATATATATATATTCACTGAAAAAACCATAGGTTTTAGGGACAGTTATAGTTACTTGGACATTGCACTCGTACAAAACCCGTGAAATTCCCCCGTTATAGTTAGTTCAGCTAACTATAACTCGCGCCCCGCAATGCACTGCTGATGACGTCACATATTACATCACTCATGACATGGTCAGTGACATCACTGATGACATCACTGATGACATCTCAAATGACATCACTGATGACATCATCCAGTGACTGTGTGTTTCTCTAAAGTTTAAATATTTTTAATATATATAGGAAAAGACGTATTGAAGAATGAGTGGGTGTGTAAGTGTCTGTATGGATGATTTAGTAGGTGCGTGACTGACTGTATAAGTGAGTGATTTAACGTATCGTACTGAATGCATGGGTTAGTGACTAAACTGGGTGAATGTCTGTATCCGTCTGTCTGTTGCTGTGTAAGTGGCTGCATGTGTTTGTGAATAGCTACATGAGTGTCTATTTGAGTTATTGAATGCTTGTGTGAGTATCTGTATGGGTGCCTGAGTGTTTGTGTGGGAGGGGTGTGTGCGACTCTGTGCATAGATGTGTGAGTGGGTGATTCACTGGGTGGATGGTTTCAAGAGTGCATCTGTGATAGACTTTATGGGTGGGTAAGTGTGTGTAAGAGTGTGTTAGTGAGTGAATGTATGTCCCAGTGGTACATGTGTGAGTAACTACATATGTGAAAGGCAGTATATATGTGTGTTGGAGTATATAAATAGCTATAAGCGAGAGTGACTGATTGTGATAGTGGCTGTATGGATGAGTGTGTGCTTGTATCAGTGATTGTATAATGAATGAATGAATGAATGAATGAATGAATATAAAACTTGTAAAGCGCGAACTAAGCCCAAGGGCGTCAAGGCGCTATAAGCGGACCTAAGGATGCAGACAGAAAGACATGCTCATACCGAGGTCTGAGAGAAAAGCCAGGTCTTTAAGGCCCTACGGAAAAGAGAATGGGACACCTGACTTGAGAGCTGTTCCGGGAGGGAGTTCCACAGTTTAGCAGCAGCAGTAGAGAAAGCTCGACCTCCCCATGTGACCTTCTTAAATCTCTGTACCGTAAGCAGATTCTTATCTGCAGAACGGAGCCGCCTGTTGGGAACATAATGATGGAAAATGGACTTAATCGCTTCAGGGCCTGAAGTATAAGAGCGTAAGAATGTGCTAGTATTTGTATGAGTAAGTGGGGTGGTGTGTGTATAACTGTATAGGTGAGTAAATGGTAGTGTGTTTAATTATTTGCATGACTGACTAGGTGTGTGAGTACCTCTATGGATGAGTGGCGGTGTTTGAGTGTCTATATAGGAGTATGAGTGCATATGATAGTCCTGTACTGAGTGACCGTAAGTATGAGTGACTGTACGGGTGAGTGAGTGGATGTGTGTGTGTAGACCTAAGAATCAGTGAGTGGGTATGTAGTTATTGGTGTTGGAGTGTCTATGGTTTTGCGAATGGCAGTCTGTAATTTAGAGTGGGTGTATCAAAGGTTATATTAGGGTGTGAGGAGGTGCATCAGATTATCACGTGGATGATGTCATCAGTGATGTCATTTGAGATGTCATCAGTGATGTCATCAGTGATGTCACTGACCATGTCATGAGTGATGTAATATGTGACGTCATCAGCAGTGCATTGTGGGCGCGAGTTATAGTTAGCTGAACTAACTATAACGGGGGAATTTCACGGGTTTTGTACGAGTGCAATGTCCAAGTAACTATAACTGTCCCTAAAACCTATGGTTTTTTCAGTGAATTTCAAAGGTTTTTTAAATGCTAATTTGTAACTATAACGTGTCTGAAACCTATGGTTTTTTCAGTAAATTTCAAAGGTTTTTTAAATGCTAATTTGTAACTATAACGTGTCTGAAACCTATGGTTTTTTCAGTGAATTTCAAAGGTTTTTTAAATGCTAATTTCTAACTATAACGTGCCTGAAACCTACGTTTTTTTTAGTGAATTTCAAAGGTTTTGTAAATGACAATTTTTAAATGTATTAATTGTTATATTAATTTTTTTCATACTGATTTACTACATTTTTAGAAACAATTTTTTTTTACATATTTTATTTTTTAAATTACATTGTAATTACATTATACATTACATTACAAAAAATACTTTCTCTTAATGAATTACTTTAGTTTAAATACTTTGCAGATAGGCAATAGACTTTTAAGTACAGTAGTTACAGTTGTTGCAATGGGCAACACATTTTCAAACACAATGCAACATTCAGCTCAATGTGAATTTCTAGTTAAATGCAATTAGTTACTTTATGGATTACTTTTCTAACCACAGGACTGGATCCTAGATTCAGTCCTGGTACATCTCCTGTAAACAGTTGAGTAAAAGCGTTTTGGTTACAGTCGTGATTTTTAAGGAATATTATTGTATTTTAAAAGTTGACACTTAGAAACTTTTTCTCATAGAATCACCAATGTTATCCTATGGAAGGAAATTCACTTAGCAGGTAAAAACTGTTATCGTTACTTTTTCTTACTCAGTGTTGGATCCTGGATCCAGCACTGGTGCATCTCCTGTAAACAGTTGAAAGAATGCGTTTAAGTCATACAGGCGATTTTTAAGGAATATTTGTAGTTTGTGAAAATCAACACTTTGAAACTTTTTTGCTGAAAACCAGTCAATGTTAGCCTATGAAGGAAATTCAAGTTACCGGTAAGTACGGTTAAAATTACTTTTGAGGATCAGTACTGGGCTGAAACATGCAGCACTGAGGTCTCTCCTGATAACAGGTGAGTAAATCGAATTCGTATTTCGGCTGATTTTAGAGGAATATTTTAAAGTTCCAAAACTCCACACTTAGAAGAATTTCCAAGTGAAACCAGTCAATGTTAGCCTATGGAAGGAAATTCAAGTTACTGGTAAGTACGATTAAAATTACTTTTCAGGACCAGTACTGGGCTGAAAGATGCAGCACTGAGGTCTCTCCTGATAACAGGTGAGTAAATCAGAATTCGGATTTCGGCTGATTTTAGAGGAATATTTGTATGTTTCAAAAATCAACACTTGGAAACTTTTTCAGCAAAAAGCAGGCAATGATATCCTATGGAAGGAAATTCAAGTTACTGGTAAGTACGGTTAAAATTACTTTTGAGGATCAGTACTGGGCTGAAAGATGCAGCACTGAGGTCTCTCCTGATAACAGGTGAGTAAATCGGAATTCGTATTTCGGCTGATTTTAGAGGAATATTTTAAAGTTCCAAAACTCCACACTTAGAAGAATTTCCAAGTGAAACCAGTCAATGTTAGCCTATGGAAGGAAATTCAAGTTACTGGTAAGTACGGTTAAAATTACTTTTCAGGACCAGTACTGGGCTGAAAGATACAGCACTGAGGTCTCTCCTTATAACAGGTGAGTAAATCGGAATTCCTATTTCGGCTGATTTTAGAGGAATATTTGCACAATGGTGAAGGGAGGGGGCGGGGCCTGAGGTGACATCTTTGCAAACGCGCCCCGTGGCGCGTTTTAGGTTGGGGGATTAAGTCCCCTTGAATCCTGAGGGTCCCTAGGGGCCAACTAGACCACCAGGAACCTCCAATATGCACCAGGGGCTGCGTTGCAGAGACGTGTAGAGAGGCCACACCCTTTTTACACCTCTCTGCAACGCAGCTCTGTGGCGCATTCTGGATGTACCTGTTGGGCTAGTTGGCCCCCAGGGACTCTCAGGATTGAAGGGGATTTAATTCCCCATCTTAAAACGCGCCACGGGGCCTGTTTGCACACATGTCACCTGAAGCCCCGCCCCCTCCCTTCACCACTGTGCAAACGCGCCCCGTGGCGTGTTTTAAGTTGGGGGATTAAGTCCCCTTGAATCCTGAGGGTCCCCGGAGTCCAACTAGCCCACCATATACCTCCAAAAAGCACCACAGAGCTGCGTTGCAGAGAGGTGTAAAAAGGGGTGTGGCCTCTCTACACGTCTCTGCAAGGCAGCCCCCTGGCGCATACTGGAGGTTCCTGGTGGGCTAGTTGGCCCCCAGGGACCCCCAGTATTCAAGGTGAATTTGTTCCCCCTCTGCAAACGCGCCAGCAGAGTGGTGAAGTAAGGGGGCGGGGCCTGCGGGCCCGATCGTTTTTTTTTTTTTTTGTCCTCTGAAGGGGGCTGTGTGGCCCCCTTCCTTTTTTTCTCTTTTTGGGCCCTGGGGACCCCATCCCCCAGGGCCTTACCCCTTTTTTAAATTACCAAAAAAAAAAAAAACGGGAAGGGGGCCGCGTGGCCCCCCTTCCCTGGGCCTGTATTTGCCCCGGGGACCCCATCCCCCGGGGCATGGCCTCTATATTTATTTTTTTGAGGGGGGCAGCGTGGCCCCCCTCCTCTGGCCATTTTAAGGCCCCGGGGACCCCATCTCCCGGGGCCGGCCTTTCCATTTAAAAAAAAAAAAAAAAATAAAAAAATTCTCTTTTTTGGGGAGGGGGGCCACGTGGCCCCCCTCCCGGGCCACTACTTGCCCCGGGGACCCCATCCCCCGGGCTGGCCCTCTCCGTTGGGGACTGTGGGGGTCCCCAATCCCCCACAGTCCCGCCGGCTCCCACGTCCCTTGGGAGCCGGCATTGCTAGTCTCCACATGGGGAGCAGCTGACATGCTGCTCCCCATGTGGAAAAGCAATCGCTTTGGATATTGGAGAGAGAGCAGGTTTCCCTGCTCTCTCTTCCAATATCCAAAGCAGTTTGCTATGGCAGGACGGGAGCCGCGAGGCTCCCGTCCTGCCATAGCAAACTACAGTGTCCCGGGGGTAGGCACCCCGGGACACTGCAGGAGCCGGCCCTGGGGGTGGTGGTCCCCAGGGCCATCAAGGGCTCCAGGAGGGGGCCGCGCTGCCCCCTCCCATTCAGTACACAGCCCCGGGGAGGTGGTGGTCCCCGGGCTCTGGGGTCCGTAACGGACCCCCATATTAAAATGTTTAGTGCCCCGGGGAGGTGGCGGTTCTCGGGCGTGTGGGGGCTGGAGCCCCCCACACAGGTTTAATAATGTATAAAAAAAGCCCCGGGGAGGTGGTGGTCCTCGGGGATGCGGGAGGGCTCAGAGCCCTCCCGCACCATTTTTCAAAAAGCCCCGGGGGTGGCAGTACCTGGGCTTGGGGGCCCTTGAGGCCCCCACACATTAAATTATCCCCCCACCATGCCCCCGGGACTTGGGCCACCCGAGGGCCAATTAACATCGGGCGCGGGAGACCGCGCTCGATTTTCGGCAGGATTCGCGCACCCTGAGCGCATCCTGCCGATTTAAAAAACTTTTTTTTTTTGCCCAGGGGGTCCTTGTGGGACCCCCTGAGCAAACCTAGGGGTCAGGGTGTTTCTACCTGCCCCCTTTGTGCGCTTTGCGCACTTGTTTCTGTCCCTCGGTTCTACCGAGGGACAAATGGCTGCCAACATTTCCTGAATCGGAATGTTGACAGCCAGCTGACAGCCAATTAACATGCAGCTCGTGTTCGGGACGGTGCGCGCAGGGTGCGCTGAGGGTACGCGGACCCTACTCGGCCATAGATATCACTAACTTTTTACTTTTCATTTTCTCAGCAACTACTGAACGGATTTACACCATTTAACAAAAGGGTTCTTTCTGAACCAAGAACTACCTCTTTGCCAAATTTGGTGTAATTCCGTTCAGCAGTTCGGGCTGTAGCCGTGTCTAAAGTTTCCTATGGAAAAGTGCATGGGGAAAACACGTTTTGGGACCCCCCTTTTTTCTTGGCTCCTGCTTGACGAATCCCTCCGAGACTTTCAGGATAGGAGCGGACCGGAGCGGGCCACAAAGTTTGAAAATTTCGCGAAGATACGTCAACCGGCAAGAGAGTTATTTCAAATAGAATGTCGCGGATTTCCTATGGATAATAGGTTGTAACTATAACTATCTACTGGCGACCGCCAGTAGATAATATATATATATATATATATATATATATATATATATATATATATATATATATATATATATGTGATCTAGGCCCCACGACGTCTGAAACGCGTTTTGGCGGCGGTGCAGGGGATTCAATAAACACATTGCACCGATATCTTGGGTTTGCTTCGTCTTTTTGCTTACAAGGCACGGATAAGAGACGATTTGCTGACATATATATATATATATACATACACACACACACACCCATACTTATAAGTCACCCTGAAGGTGGGCCCTAAATGCTCATAGGGCAGGGTGCATTGTTTTAAAAAAGTAGGAGATGTGTACTTAAGCTTTACATGTCTTGGCAGTGAAAAACACTTAAAGTCATTTTGAATGTCTCTGCTGTTGGGGTTTGTGTATTACTTTTGGATATTGACACAAAGGGGCTTAGATATAGACAGGATGGGCCATCCTGACATGATGGCTGGGGAGGAGTTGTGCACAGCCCCGATTACACTTCAAAGGGATTTGTCAGCAGCACAGACAAAGGAACCTGTCACCAGGCCTGTCCTGCCTTTTTTCACCCCCAGACAGTATGGAGCCTTTACCAGGGAAAGGGAAAGAACTTTTCAGAACTAGAGTTGGGTGTAAGTCAGGGAATCCCTTACCCAAAAGCTGACACCAGAAATAAATATTGGACCTCCAGAGCCACTCATCAGAATACTCCTGGACCTGTGAAAGTTACAGGTGAATAACTGCCCTGGTGCCAGAGAACTGCCCTGCTGTTTCAAGGACTCCCCTGCTGTCTAAGAAGGAAAGCAGGACCTGCTTGCCTTCACCCCAGGCTATCCAGAGTAACTCCAAGGGCCAGTTGACTCACCTCCTGTATAAGCTACAGCGAGACAAGCTTCAGATCCCCCCACAACTGCCCAGATGAACTGCTGCAATGGACCTACCTGGACCTTCCTAAGCCCTGATGCTGACCTCTGTGCTCTTTGTGCTGATGACTGTCCACGGTGACCATCAAGATGACAATGTGAGACGTACACTTCGCACTAAAACAACAACAGCTCCCGATGACCGCCAACACGACAACCACCATTTTAGAATTTTCTGCAAGCAGAGGGCCTGGAGGTGAAAAATTGCAAAAACGACATTTATTTTCCTTAATACCCGCAGGAATTACTGTTTTGCTCCCACCCTGAATGGGATGAATCTGGAGAGGGTTAGGACTTTGGATTACCTGGGTGTTAAGTTGATAGATAATATGTCTTAGGGTATGCATATGGAAAAATGTGCCCTAAAGATGTCTCAGTATAATTTAGATATATCAAGTGTTCACAGATCATCCATGGGCAGGTCAGTTTTACCTGCAATACATATATACAACACACAGTTAGTGGGAGCAGCTTCTTATGGGGTTGAGCTGTTGGGACATCAAAGGACCCTAACTCTTGCTAAAACTGAAAGGAAATGTCAAAAGTCTTTGGGTAATTTGTCATCTAGCAACCTGTTATTACCATTATATATGGATCTGGGGATAAAGTCAATTTTAGAGTGAGCCAATCTGAGATCAGTGCTTTACTAGAGAAGATTGTGGTGAACTGAGGCAGTATGTTGGTGTAGAGATGCACTTGAAGGGATACTAAAACCTAAGGGCCATGCAGGGATACACTGGTTGAAACACGCTGGCACACAACTGCTGCAGCTTGGCCTAGATCCTCTCTGGAATACTCCAAGAGAAGCTACTTTTATTTCCAAAGAAATTATGAAGGAAAACTATTGGTCTAGGCTACAGCAACAAGTGGTGGTTGATTAAGGGCATGGTACGCTTACCAGCACCTTCTTAGATTTTAAATATATATCAGTATTTGAACCTTTTCTGAGATACAATCTCTCCCTCTCTTGTGAAGCTGCTTTGCCTGAAAATCAGATGGGGACCCTTGGTTTAAATGTATTTCATAGTAAATCAGAAAATATCTCTGCATTGACCCCTGAAAAAGAACAGCATTGCCCAGCTTGTAAGCTTGAACATGAGATAGTGAAGCACCTGCTATTCTTTTGTAGTGTGTATTTTGCCCTGCATAAGAAGTGGATTGTACCAGTATGTGACCTGATAGGGGTGCCTCAATATGGTGCCACTATGAGAATCCTAAGAACAGATACGCAGCAGACTGTTTTATTTAGTGTGGCAAAGTTTCTAAACTCTATTTGGCACGTAAGATGGACTTTTCTGAATGGAAATAATATGTCATTGTATTTACAGCCTAAATGTTTTAACTGATGATATTGCGCTTTTTATGATGAGTCTAATATGGTTATTCATTTGACAAATATAGTTGTGTATAGTATCTTTTTTAATTAATTTGATAAATGTTAGTTATTTTAATATTAAAAGTTGTTAGTAATGTAAAAATATTTTTGTGTGATATAAATTAATATATTTTGTAAATGTTTACTTCTTTTCAATTTATTTTAAATGATTAATTTAGTAGCAGGTTTTTTCGTTTGCAAAAGGTTAGGTTAGAAGTTTTTAGTAAGTTAAATATGATTTTTATTTTATGATATTTTTACTTAATTTATTTATGTAATTGATCACTAGTTATTTAAATTAATTATATGTTGTTTTAATTATTTACTCAATTTTAATGAATTATGGTTGGGCAATGTATTTCTTTCTTTCATTGTGTTAACTTTTTTACTTATTCATTAATTTTATTAAGTTTAATTGTTCTGTTTAATGTTTGATAACATATTATTAAGCTATCATTGTTTGATATTATTTATTTTGATATTCAATTTAATTGTTTGACTGTTTTCATTTTTTAGGGCAGTAGTGCGGGGAGTGTTTTATTTGAAAATATTGTACATTTTTTCTGAGAATTTGTATTTTATTTGTAATATAACATTTGTATTTGTTACATTTTATTTTTTGAATGTAATGAATACGTTTGTTATTTTAAAGATATTTTACATTTACATTTTTTGTCCATATTTAGATGCTTTATTTGAAAAACTTAAGAATGGGAATAGTAAATTGGACCACTTGAAAGTCCAACACGCTTGCCACTATTTCTCAGATTGGAGTGGGAATAATACATTTATCTTCACCAAAGTCCAACACTTTCCCTGCAGTTGCCTAGAATGAGTGGAAATAGTGAATCTGAAGCCTAAATTCCAATGCTTTTCCTACTTTTGCTTACATTGGAGTGGGAATAATAATTATGGCCTCTGCAAAGCCCACCACTTTCCTTACTGTTGCTCAGATTGGAGTGGGACTGCAAATCCTACCCCTCCACAGTCCAAACACTTTCTATACTGTTGTTAAGATTGGAGCATGAATAGTAAATCAGCCCACCTTAAGTCCAACACTTTCCCTACTTTTGCTTATGCACATGTTGGACTAGGAATAGTAAACCTGCCTTATTCAAAGTCCAACATGTTCCCTATTATTGCTCAGATTGGCATGGGAAGAGTTAATATGACCTCACCAAAGTCCAGTGCATTTCCTAATTTTGTTTATGCTGGAGTGGTAATAGAAAATCTGACCCCTGCAAAGTTCAACATTTCTCTAATTTTGCTTACGTTGGAGTGGCCATAGTAACCTAACTCCTCCAAAGTCTAACATTTTTCCTACTAGTGCTCAGATTGATGTAAGAATAGTAAATTGACTCATGCAAAGTCCCACACTTTCTCTACTTTTGTTTACATTGGACTTTGCATAGTAAATATGACTCCTCCAAAGTCCAACAATTGTACTGATGGTGCTTATGTTAGAGTTGGAATAGCAAATTGAACCCTCTAAAGTTTTACACTTTCACTTCATTTCCTTATTTGGAGTGGGAATAATAAATCTGATCCCTCAGGTTGGAGTGGGAGCAGTGAAATTGATCCCTTGAAATATATATAATATTTTATATATATTTTTTGTTTTAATTTTGAAATGTAGTTTCCTGTATTTTTTATTTATTATCTTTGAAGTAAAATGTTTTTATTGATTGATTATTATTTTAATGTTGTTATTCTATGTTGTTCAAATATTTCAATATCTATTGTTTTAAAAATATATATTTTTATGGAATTTTTAAAGGGCAATACTCAACCATAATTCATATAACATTAGCAGCAGGTAAAATAAAACAGTAGGTGTTAGCAAGATACAGGTTTAAATGTAAACCAATTGATATCCTCTTGGGTTACCAGCAGGGGCAAATAGCAAATTAACTACTGGTGGTCGCCAGGCCAGGGCGTAGTTCGCGGAGGTTTGCTATGTTGAATTCCGCGAAGTGACAAGCTGATCTTCCAGCTCGCGCTCGCCAACATACCATTCGCGAGAGGGGAAAAACTCTGCTGCACTACAGAGCGTGGAGTGCAGAAAACTCTGCAAACTCTGTGAACGGAGCGAAGTTCACTGCCAGGCCTAGTGGTCGCCAGTAGGTAGTTAAAGTTAGCACCTAGTTTCCATAGGAAAATCGTTTTTGACTGCCCTACAACATTGGCACTGTTTGATGAATCTTCACAATTTTTCTTTTTTAAAGTGGCCTGCTGGTTCTAATTCTCCATTTAAAGTTTTGGGGTGATCCGTCAATTAGGGGCCGAGAAAAAGGCAGGGGGGGGGGTAAAAAAAGTACGTTTCTATTGTTAATTCCCTTTGGGATTTTAGACACGACTACAGCCGAACCACTGAATGGAATTACACCAAATTTGGCAGAAAGCTAGATCTTGGTCCAGAAAGAAACCTTTTGTGATTTGGTGGAAATCCTTTCAGTAGTTTTTGAGATATTGAAGAGATACAAGTTTGTATATCTAAAAGCACGAATACTTCGCAAATATTGACGATCTCATGCAGATATCTGATTGGCTGCCAACACTTCAACCACAAAGTTCTGGCAGCCATTTTGGGACTTGGCCTTAGCTGAGTCCTGAAAGAAAAGTTAAAAAGAAAGAGAAAGGGGGCAGGGTAAGGATACTCTAAACCTCTAGCCCTGGTGGTGTGGTCCTCCAGGGACCCCACCAGGACAAAAAAAACATTTTTTTTTAAAATGTGTAGCAAAATAATGAGTATTAGCAAATTTGAGGCAAAAAAAAGACAAGTGCGGTCCACTGCGCTTGTTTAATGCTTAGCCAATGGGTGGGCCAGGTCCCGGGGGCTTCTTTATATGTATAAAACGGAGAGGGGTGCAAGCAGCCCCCCTCCCCATGGCCAACCTTGGCCCCTGGGACCACCATCTACTCGGGGCAAGCTGATGTAATTTTAAGTGGAAGGGGGTCTATGCGGCCCATCACCCTGAGACTTTTATAAACCCGGGACTTTATAAACAAATTTGGAGGGGGGCAGTATGGATCACCAACTTTGTCCCCTTAAGGGCCCCAGAGATGACCACCTCACCAGGGCCACAAAATACATTTAAAGGGGGAGGGTGCTGTGGGGCCCCCCTCCCGAGCCATGTACTACCCTGGGGACCACCACCTGCCAGGTTCTTTCAAAATTGTTTAGAAGAAAGGGGGCCTCCCCGGGGCAGGCCCTTGAAAATGGATGTAGAGGAGCTGCACGGCCCCCCTCCTGCAAGCCATTAATGGCCCTGGGGACCACCACCACCAGGGCTGGCTCCCTTTGTCACAGGGTGCCCACCCCAGGACATAGCTACTTGCTCTTGCTTGGCAGGATCTTTGACAGCTCCAGCCAGGTGTGATCAAACAGTAAGTCCCCTCCCAACAGTCAGCAGCAGGAAATCTGCTCCCACCAGCTGGGAGTTGACTTTTCATCTGTTTTTCTGCCCGCTATCAAGTGGGCAGGAAACAGATGAAAGGATTGCTCCTGCTCACAGGGAGAAGCATTTTTGCTGTTTGCAGGAGAAATGAATGCTCCTGCTGGAGGCAGGGAGCAGGCAGGGAATGCGGTGGCATTGGAGCTCCCGATGTAGTCCCCAACATAGCACACTGGGTGGGCCCCAGGGTACCCAGGAGCAAGAGGTAGGCCCTGAGCGATGGGGTCCCTGGGGCTGAAATCAGTCCAGGGAGTGGGGCCATGCCTCCCCTACTCTTCCAATAATTGGCTAGGCCTCTGAAGATGAGGTCTCCTGGGCCAAAATTGGACCATGGGGGGGGGCGTGCAGCCCCCCCCTTCTATAAGGGACTTCTTGGGCCTCCTGGGCTTGCTGAAGGCAAAGCAAGTGTGTTTTCTCGGCAATTCCACATTGAAAGACAATCTGAAATGCTTTGTGGAGAGGAATGCTTCATTGATCTATTGAAGCACAATCTGTAGTGACTGTGATGAGTGAGTTCTTTCCTGTCCTTACCTGGTGACAGCAGAGTCCATAGTGTTCCCTTTAAATTAATATGAGTATACATATTTGCAAATCACTTAGAACCTTCGCCCACCTTAGTAGTATGAAAAGGTCTTGCTGCCTTATTCCAGGATGACGGACAGCTTAACAAGAGGTCCCCCATCATGTTTCCTGCCGATTTTGATGAGGTGTTCTTTACCCTGAGGAATATGAGGACATCTCCACCAAACAAAGAAGCATCTCTTCATATAGTTAAGGAGAAGGACCCTTGTTTGGTGGAGACTTACCTCTTTGTACTCACGTTGTTTTCTCTATAGGAAGATTCATGTTATCACATATTTCTGTATAAAGACGCACAAGGAAGAATCACATTGCCAAAGCATACACAAGGTCACTGATGACATTTTGAACTGCTCCATTATGCAGCTGTAGTGTAGAATGCATACTGGACATTTACCCAACGAGCTAGCACTTAGTAATTAACCAGTGGAAAGTACTCCACTTGGGTAGATATTTTGTGTAAAACGCTGGACTCTTGTTGGATAAAGGGGCAGATGTGGTTCTGTTGTAGCCCAGTCACTGACACAGGTACTGACACACCCTCTCAGACACTTAGACACCCACTCACAAACTCAGATACTCACACACTCACTGACAGACCCACTCAGACACTGATGCACCCACTCAGAGACCCACTCACAGACCTATTCAGACCCTCTCACACACACTCACAAACCCACTCAGACACTCATGCACCCATTCGCACATGCCCTCAGACACTCTCACACCCACCCACTCAGAAACCCACTGTGACACTCATAAACCCACTCAGGCACTCATGCATCCACTCACAGAACCAGTCAGGCACTCTCACAGCCACTCAGAGAACCATTCAAACACTCATGCACCCACTCAGATAAATAAATATACTCACAGACCCAGTCAGACACTCATGCCCACACTTACAGAACCATTCATACTCTCTCACACCCACTCACAGAACTACTCAGACTTATACACCCACTCACAGACCCACTCAGAGACTCATGTACCCACTCACAGACTCATTCAGACATTCATGTACTCACTCATAGACTGACTCACACACTTATGGAGGCACTCACAAACCCACTCTGACACTCTCACAACCACTCAAGGACACACTCATACACTCATTCAGACACTCCTGCACCCACTAAGACATGCACTGAGACACTCATGCATCCATTCACCGACCCACTCAAACACTCATGCACCCACTCACACACCCAGTGAGACACTTATACATCCACTCCCAGACCCACTCAGACACTCACACACCCACTCACATACCATTTGAGACATGCACCCACTGAGACACTCATGCACTTACTCACACACTCACTCTCAAAGGTTACAGGTTGCAGTTAGGAAATACAATTTAAAAAAACCTTATAAATTCACTAAAAAACCCAAAGGTTACAGGGATATTATAGTTAGGAAATAACATTAAAACACCTTAGAAATTCACAGGAAAAAACAAAGGTTGCAGGGACGTTATAGTTAGGAAATAGAATTAGAAAATCTTAGAAATTCACTGAAAATAACCAAAAGTTACAGGGACGTTATAGTTAAGCTCAGATTTCACTCGTACAAAACCAGTGAAATTCAGCAGTCATAGTTACCTGTGCTAACTAAAACTTACGCCTCTGCAATGCACTGCTTATGATCTCCATTTTAATCTGTTTTTTTAAGATCATCCCAATGAAGGTCCCTATTTCCTGAATATAGACATGTAACTCTGGGCATGAGTAAAATATATGTATGACTTGTGCCTTCTCTATCCCACACCAATGGCATTTAGATTCAGGTTTCCAGCCACTTATAAATAGCTTAGTCGGGGTTTTCTATAAATCAAATACCATCTTGAAATGCTGTCCCTTTAGCCCTGCAGTTAACAATGCCTTACTACCAACCTCTAAAGGACTTTGAAGTATCAGTCTGTGTCCAGCAAATCTTTCCTCCCGCTTTGCGTTCTGTACCTCCAAGTCTTTGGGCAGAGCTTGTATGAATAGATTATAAATATGCCCAATCCTAGCCCCACTTTCAATGGCTTTCTATAATGAGGACTTTAGTGACCGAGACCTGATTCTTGCCCAACTTGCTAATAAAATTTCTAAACTGCTGATATTTAAAAAGTTTCTTTTTTCTGAGACCATACATTTCCTGCATCTCGCTAAATGAATATTGCTGCCCTTTGTCATAAAAATGACTGAGTTTTGAGTAGGTCTGGGTGGAGTTCACGGAGGGACCAAAAAACTCTGCAGCACTATGGGCAGTTCCACAAACAGCGGAGTGCATTAGGTCACGCCATTTGTGCTGATTATTAGCACTGAGTGTTTGTCCCGCACTGGAAAATCAGCGCAAAATCCACCATGTGCCGTGCAAGAGAGGGCTGCTTCTTCCTGCTGCTCGAGTAGCTTTTCTACTTGAGCAGCAGCTTCCTCAATGCAAACAGATGCTTTCTCAATGTGAGAAGTCATGACCATCCCTGACAGGCTGCGTTGAGAAATCTCACTGGTAAGTGGGCTAGCATTGGATTTTCCTCACTCACACTCGCCAACTTCATGAGATCGAGTGTGGAAAACACCGCAAACGGAGCGGAGTTCACTGCCCAGGCATAGTTTTGAGATACCACTCCGCTCCCATCTTTTACCCATATTGTCGAATATAGAGTGTAAGGCGGGGGAACTCAATAGAGGTGTATACTTATTAAGGTTAGTAATGCCTATTCTCCTCTTCAGTTGCCACCAGACCCTATATGCCCCCTTCACAGTCTTAAACCTAGTCTTTTTGTAATAGCTTAGTTACATATTTCTCAGGAAGCACCCCTTAGCCTCGGATCCCAGTGTTACTCGTATATAGTTAATGTTTCGGCATGGTTTTGGATTATGTGGCCTGCCCTGTGATCAAGAGCCCCATGTGCTGCAGCATGCAGGATCAATAGTAAAATGTGAAACTAGGGACTGCCCAAGCCCCCCGACTCTTGGGAAGTATCATAAACTTAGAGGCCTTTCTTAGCTTCTTGAACTGCCATAGAAAGCTAAAGCATACAGTCTCAAGTTTTGAAAGGCAGCAATTGTTGACCTCCAGAGGAATAGTTCTGAACATATATGGAACTTTTAGTAACATTACCATTTTTAGTTGGTCACTTCCAGTTTTAGACTTCCCATAGGTAGCCCCAGGAGACTCAGTCAAGGGCCTTTTTGGCGCCCACCAGTATTCGGCATCTTTGTTGCCTCAGGAATGAAACAACTTGATTACCCTTCTGGCATGATCAACCGTGCCCTGGCTGGGGATAAAGTCATGTTGGCGATCAATAACAGATTGTCAATTATCTTTCCTAAGCGTTTTGTGAATATCTTAGCGTAGGTTTTAACATCACTATTTATTAATTATATTGGCCTGGAAGACCCTGGGTTTAAGGGGACTTTCCTATTTTCTTGAAAATAACAACGTTAGTGGGTTCCCAAGAAGAAGGTGCCTTACCCTCGCTCTGTACTCTCAAAACGGTAGAGGTCATATCTTTCCTGAGTCCTAAAAAAGACAGTCCTGTACAACTCCAGGGGTATTCTGTCTGTTCTAGTGGCTTTCCCCAGAGCCAAAGATGCAACAGCGTTAGCTAACTCTTTGGGAGAGATCAGCAGTTCCAAGGAGGCCCGATCTTCCTCATTTAGTACTTCCCCCCTTATTCTGCTGAGAAACCGTGTATAGCTGTCTAGGGGTGGAGATATGTCCTTTGTGTAACGGTCCTCATAGAATTCTTTGAAAACCCTAATGATTCTGCCAGGATATCAGACTTATGCCCCTGACTATCCAGAATGGCATCTATCCCTCTGTGTGTGTCTTTTTGTCTGATACAGAGTGCCTGTAATCTCCCAGCATTTTTCCCATATTCATAACACTCTGCCTTATAATTTTGAAATTTGGCAGCTACCTCCGTGCTATAATGCTGATTTATTCTGGCTTTTACGACCACAATCTTCTGTTGGGTCTACTTACAATCCCATCCCCCTATCACCAGCTTGGTCTGTGATTCTTCCAGGAGTGAATGTTCCTCATACAGCCATTGAATCTGACAATGCTTCTGTTGATGTAAGCTATAACTCAGAGTTTTACCCCTGATCCCTGCGTTTAATATCCCAAACTATATTGTCAGTGGCAATACCTCTATTTGTTGCCAGAAAATCCATCACCCACTTATGCCTGTGTTCAACATATTCCACATCCAGAAGCAGTTTTTTATTGAGGATCCAGTTGCCCTGCAGCTTGACTAGACCCATAATCAGAGGTTTGAGCACCAATGGGTTGTGAACCGATAATACCCTAGCATATTTTTTGATTCCCACCTGGCCAGCTAGAGCTACAGATACCAAGAAATAATCCAAGCGCACCAGCTTGCTATGAGGGAAGGAGAAAATGTATTCCCAGGTTCTGGGGCTTTCAACTTATCCCAGACGTCTGTCAGTCCATGGTATTTCATTAACCATTCAACTGCTCCAAATACCAATGGTTTCCTGCCAGAATATGGTTCACGCACCCCAGCATTCCCACTAACTCCTATATGTATGTGGAGGTTGCCACACAAAATGAGGGGGCTGGCCAAGATGACAATTCCAGGTCTGAGTGATCAATAATAGCAGCTTTGTCTACTTTGGAACCATATATTGAACATAAGGTGAATTTCCCGGAACCAGCTTGGCACTCCAGAATCACCCATCTCCCGAGTTTATCTGCTGAGCTTCGCGTTACCACACAGCTAGTCTTATTAGCAGCTATTGCTACCTCCTGGACATCAAGCATTGTGTACTGCAGCTATGGAGTGTATACCCAGCTTCTTTTTCCCCTAAGGGACATGAGTTTCCTGGATGCAAAGGATGTTGGGCCTCATAGTCCTAAAACCAAGTGCCACTCTTCCCCTTTTAGCCCTATAATTTAATCCACAACCGTTGAGAGTACAGATATGCAAACTATTTTTAGACATTCTGTAGTTTAATTTGGACCACAATTATGAACAGTCTGGAATTTCATTATATTCAGTGACCTTGACTCTTGGGGATGTCCAAATGTGATTATTAAACATATAATTAGGCCTGGTAGGAGTTCACGTAGCCACGGCTACACAGCACTCTGCGAAGTGGTTAAAAACACTCTGCAGCACTACGAGGACTTCCACGAGCACATGGAGTTGCTTGCCGTGGCTGATCGCTTGATGTTTTCTGTCATGCGTAAAGCGAAGTGCGTTCTCGCGCCAGAAATCGCATGCGAACAGCACCACGTGGTTCGCATGGGCGTGGCCATCTTGGTTTTTTCTCTGTTTATAGTGCTGGGCCTGATTTCAATTCCTGAATAATCTTCTTAATCCTACCACTCTGAAACCTATCTACCCCTCATTTTTTATCTATAGCTTAACCATTGTCTTTGTGTTGTTGTATTTTATGTTTTTTCTAATTTGTTTGTTTTTTGTGTGACTTTTGTACTTTTTTATTTTTCACTTTACTTTCTTCCCTTTTTGCCTCCCTTCCTCCATTTCCTTCTTGTGTCTTCTACTTTCTTCTCCTCCCCGGCCCCCTCCCAGCATCATGGCAGAGCAGGGGAGTGGCAGCACCAGGCACCCCTGAACCAGCACCACCAGATGCAGCCTCGTACCTTGCAGTAGGCCGCACCGTTATTACTACGCGTTATTCAAAGAGGTGGAGATGGATTTGCTAGATTTTTATGTGCAGCACCACCTCACCTCCACCCTGGCAGCAGGCGGCAGGCCTGGTAGCGGGTACGCCCTCCGGGAGCATAAGCAGTGGTGGGAGAGTGTGCACTGGGTTGTGCGCCGCTGCTCTGGGATCCAGCACACCAAACAACAGCTTATGCACTGGTGGGCAGACATCCTGGATAGGGAATAGGACCTGCTCGACCTGCTGGGCGTGGAGGTTGCAGGACTTGGTGAGTAATAATTATTTATTTGTTATGTTCTATATGCTAATATTTTTTCCCAAATACCAAGCATGCTGCTCACACTCAGGTAAGTTAAATATTATGTGATCACCCTAGAGTAGACAGGTGCTCAACAGCGCTACCTAATCCTACTCGTTGGTGCTCGCTTCGACTGTTTATTTAAGAATTCATGCAGAGACTCTTCTGTCATGTCACTGAGATAGTGGTAGTTATTGCTGTTAGTGAGTTAGCACATTCTTTCACTTCTCTGTGCCTTTATTTTTAGTAGCTCGTACAGTCCCAACTCCCAACCCAAAGCGATTTCCCAGTGATGTGTAGTAAGTAACTAGTAACTATGCATGCATCAGCATGTATGCATTGAAAAAATATGCAGACTAAGCTGACCCATCAAAGGGTGAGAGATCGAGAATGAAATGAGATGCAAAGATCATTCATTGCAATTTATTAGTAGTTGCAAAATGTAGTTTAGGAAATTTGGTATAGGGTTAGGAAATTAAGGAATACGTCCACAATAATAACAGGAGAGGAGATCTGATTTATAAAAGTTAAATCAAATGTTACTGCGTTTGCCTCTCCCAGTCAAAATATTTTTGGGGAGATTAACTGTACCACTAATCTTTTTTTAAATGTTATTTTGTTTATTTCTTACATCAGCATCCAGGGGCAGGAGGGATCCAGCTAATACCACCACTGAGGTGCCGGTGGGTGAGGGGGCTGGAGGTGACTCCATGAGTGCCGATGGCTCTACTGGCCCCAGTAAGTCATCCTGTCTATATTATTATTATTTCCCTAGCTTAATTATTTTACCGCTCTGCATTTAGAAATATTTTTTGCCCTTGTTTCTGTGCCTGTCTCCTAATTTTTTTCTAACTCCACTTTGATCTGTTTCCTAAATCCTTCTCATCCCTGTATTATCTTATTTATTACTTACTTTCTCTATATTTCAAGTTTCTGTACTTGACTTCAAAACTATCTGTACTTGTCTGAATCTTCCTTTTTCTTTTGCTTTGTCAGTAAGCTTTCCCTCTCCCTTTATAGACTGGTGGTACAGGTAGCCTCAGAGAACCCATTTTAGGTCAGGTACTCTACTGTGAGGATTGCATGCCCAGTTAAAGTATTCTATGCATGTTTGATGAGAAGACTTTCTTTTTCTTGCTCATGTTCAAACAGTAAAACGAGAGAGTGGCCATGGTCATGGTGGACCCCCAGTATTGTGCATGTATTATTCTCATAGTATAACAGCAGTTGGCTGGACTTATGATGAGGAAGAAGGCCCCTTTGCATTTGCCAACTAAGACCATATGTCCTTCATTGACCAAATATTGCACCACTTCTTTGCACTTCAATAAATCAGATTCATTATAGCTCTGCCCCTCCATTACAAAAAGTTTTTATTTGGCATGACTACCTGGTTTTTCAATGACTGCGAGCCAACATAATGCCCAACGTGATGTTTTGAATTTTTGATAGATGATACTGTAACCAAACTGTATTGATGTTTTGTTTTGTGGTTGTATTTTGCTTAAACAAAATAGGGAGAGGCGTATCTGGGATCTAAAGTTATAAATCTGTAATGTTTTTTCTAGTCCACAGACCACCAGTGCCAGGGATGGCGCCAGTGGAGGGGACGCCGCTGCACTGGTCACCACTAAGTGGTAAGTCACATTGCTTACTTATTGACAAATAGTAATATACTCACTTTGAGGGTGTTGACAGACCCGTGAACAACACCCCACCATAGCAGACACGGTGTGAGTTGAGTAATTATGTACTCTTCTATCTGCAACTCAGCAGACAAAGGTTCATAAATTAACTTTAAGAATGACGGGTTGATGGGAAAGGCAAAACAGGATGGAAGGAGAAAGGATGGGTGACATTTAGGTAATATATGAGTGAAAGGATATGTGGGTGAAAGGATGCATATAGGTGGATGATGATAGAAATAAATCTGCATGGCTGGGTGAAGGATGGCTGAAAGGGTTTATATGGGTGAAACTGGAAGGATGCCTGCCTGGGTGGGTGCATGGTTGAAAGGAATGCTTGGGTGGGTTAAGGCAAAGCAAGATGGGTGAATGGAATGGGCGAAAGCAAGGATGCATGGGTGGGTAAATAGATGTAAGAGAAAGGTTTGTTTGAAGCTATGTTTGGATGCGTGGATTGATTGGATAATGATGACTAATTTTCATGGCGAAAGAGTGGATGAGAGAATGTAAAGCTTAAATGGTGCATATCAAACCAAAGGATGAAGATTAAGAAAGCTAGGAGAACAATGCAATGCTGAGTGGATAATGTAATTTGATTGACTTCTGTGGGTGGGATAGTCTGTGATGAACGTGCCAAAACTATATCCTGGTCCTTAATCCTTTCACTGCCTGTACTGCAGTACATCGCTTTTCCCACCATTTACTTGCTCAAAAGGATGTAGCATATAGCTGAGGGAGTTAAAGGTTAAATATGCCTGAGGTGATAATAAAATTAACATGCACATAACAGCACAAGGATTCTTGTTTGGCAATCCCAGTTGACAGCTTGTATGACCAGCTATTAAAGAAAAATAATCAAAATACCTTGACCCAAGATCCAGCAGGCTTCCCAAACCTCACAGAGACAAAGGTCTGATCACTTTGGACAATTTGTAGTGGACTGATCTCCTATGACATATATGCAAATGAAAAGGTCAGACTAGAGACTCTAAAAGAAAATTCAAGTAGTCAGAATCATTATTTTAGCTAAAACTTGACCATTCATTAGTAAATGGGCCTAATTTGTGAAGCCCCAAACCATCTAAGCACTGTACTAGGAAATCTTTCAAAAGAAAAAAACAGCGGTTTTTTAAAACTGATGTTTTGCTGTGTTTATTCTGCCTTAATTCCTTTCAGACAGTTAGAGCATTTGCCATTTGCCTTTAGTTTTATGAGAGCAGGTAATGGTGGCTTTGACTCTAATCACATGAAATCGAATGGCCCTAGGGGACCATCAATGTACTGCTACTGTGCCACCCACTACATAATTTTAAACAAGTTTTTGCCAAAGAGCATTGTTCACAATTTGTCTTTTTTTCTTCTCTAGCTGTTCCTGGTCACCAGGGCCCAACTTGCCAGGATTGAAGCAGCTTGGATGCGGCAGCAGAAGCTGGAGTCAATACGGGCCGAGTACCATGCAGCTGGTGGCCCAGGAGGAGGAGTAGGAGGAGGCAGCTGCCCAGGGCCCCAGCCAGGCCCCATCACCTCCTACTTCCCATGCACAACATTGGCACTGCAGTCTGCCGGCAGCTGCCTGCCAGCAAACACACACTGCTGCCCTCCTCTCAGACCGCACCCTACTACGCCGCGTCCTTCCAAGGCTGGCGTGGATTGAAGCCTGTCAGAGACGAATGGACCGGCACCTCAATGAGCTCCTGAGCCTGGCCCACCGTGACTAGTCCCTCTGCCTCCTTTTTAACCTTTATTATGGTGGGTGGGACTTGTTTGTTGTGGGTAGGGAGGGTGGGGATGTGGAAGTTGGGATCGGGGTTCCGTTACTTTCTACAGTTTGGAATTTTTTAGGGACAATGGACATTTTGATTTTTGTTGGGCAATGGTTTGGGACGTGGACATTTCATTTGTTTAGGTAGAGGGTTGGGCCAGTTGTTGGAGGTAGGTGGAAGGAGAGGGTTTTTTGTTAGGGTTGATTAATAAATATTTACATTTCTTTATGTATGCCTCAAATCTAGGTTTTTGGGGGTGCTTTTTTACTTTTCACTGTTGCCTTTTAGCTCATCCTATTTTAAAAAGTTGCTGATAGTGTGTAACAACAATTAGGTATGTGCTATGCCTAGGTGGTATCCTTGTCCTACTACTCTCCTAGCCTCTGTTGTCTGCAACTATATTGACCACTATTGGGGTGGATTGCCTTGCCTACAACAACTTAGTAAAACAACGAACCATATTTGTCTTACTGAATAGAAGAAGCGAGGGCTGCAGGGGTTCCCAAGGTACCATGGTGGTGGTAGTAATAGCAGGCTAGCGCACTAACAACAGTGCAGGAATCAGACAAGTCCCACTCCCATATAGGTGAGCTCCAACTGCAGTATTTTGATCAGAAGGATTATTTATTGCAGGCAACTAAATAGAAATAAAAACTGATTTAGTTAGTTATATATTAAATCATAGCTTTACAAACACTTGAGGCCATACTATTACACAACAAAGAATACCTGATGCTGAATAACAAACAAGAAACGATACTAAATTATTCAGAAAAATGGTGAGCTAGTATTTCGAGTAAACAAAAGTGATACTTGAATTGTGATTCGTTAAGAGGACTTAAAGTCTGGAGTGCGCATGGTTATTCGTTAAGCGTTTAACGCAACACACAATGCCTGAATGATGATACTGATGAATTATGTTCTTCTATAACTACAAATATCGATCACTTTTATGCGTTGGTGGGTAAATGGGGCCAGCGTGGACTATTGTTTCAGTAATAGGAGTAAAACTGAAGATCCTGCACTGAGTTGGTGTTGCTTTCACGACATCCGCCCCACCAAGTGTATGATCAATTAATGGTGTGAATTATTAAGTCACACCTCAATAAATCACAGAGCCTGGGGGAAGAGGGATAGGGATTTGATGAATGGATGGGAAAGGGGATTTTGAGAAAAAAGTGACAAAAACAAACAATGCACAAAGACAATATTCATCTTGGCAATGAGAAGCCAACCATCATCAATGTGTTATGGGAGGAAAAGGAAATGAAGGAATGTGTACAGGCAAGGTAACTTAAATGCAATGCAAACCAAACAGTCAGTCTGCCCAGAGAGACCCAAGTTACATTATTATATATCTAAATGTTCTGTCACCTAGGTTTGAAAAATGGCAAATATATTACAAATTATGTAGGAGTGTAGCGAACAACACGCAGAGTTCAAAAAAATAATTATCAAAAGAAAAAATGATACTGTATTGCCAAATTGGGAGGTGCATCTGCATTCTTCTTGGACTCTCCGTCAATCTTGGGTGCCTGGCTGATCGGTCCGGTAAGGAAAGCGTGAGTTTTATGGTGCTTTTCCCTTTTTGTGCAGGAGAAGAGAAGGCCTGCGGATTGTACAACAAAAATTATATTGTAGAATCAAGAAGAAGGACAGAAGGTAGACTTCATGAGGAGTGCACTGAGAAGGCAGCGCAGGAGAGAATAGAATAGTTCTTTTTGCAATAATTCATTTTATGAGTGATGTGTGATCAATTAGGTGAAAGCAATTTTACAGCAAACAACAATCACACACAAGTGGCCGCATGTCTCGGGCTGATCAAACTCGCATCTGTCATGATCATCAATTCATCAAAATAACAATAATAATATGTAGCCTAACAGCATGTACATAATATGATGATCATGACCACTTGTCTGTCTCAAGTTTCCTATAACAACAGGCCCCCCACCCAACAACCACATAGTTTGAGCCAGCCAGCACACACAACTAGCAACATTGCATTTTCCAAATCAAGTGAAATCAAAGCACCTCTCTCACCTCACCACCACTTCACAGAGTTGGGTATGCCTCTTTATAGTCATCATCAAATCAGATGGTTTCAGTGAAGTTGATAACTTCCTTCTTCTGGTGGCTCCTATTGAAGTAGTCACCACACCCTGTGTCCTTCCATCATCCTCCTAACTCCAAGTAACATATCCAACTCTGTACCGACTGAGTCCCAGTACAATGCTGCTGAGTGTTGATGAACCACAAGAGAAACATTGAGTCATTTTTTGTGTAGACTTGGTTTGTGTTTGTTAGCTAAAGGGACTGATCGGGTCTTTGAGGAGTGTGAAGCAGAAAACAAAGCAGTGTGGACCCAGCAAACAAATCCCACTAAGTGTCAAAGGGGCAGGAAAAAATCACCTTCAGGAAGAAAATTATCACCCTTCTTTAGGCCACCAACATTGTAAATCATCACAAACAGAATCAAACTTAACAGTTATAGTTAAACAAACACCCAAAGTCACTGCCTGCCACCATATGAATCATCTCAACACACTCACAAACAACAATTACTCAGCGTGCAATGCATGCCATTTACCTGTTCTAATTCAAGCTTGGTCACTGTGGTACATTGCCGATATATTGTTTCACGAAAGAGACATTAGCCAGTCTTGTAAATCAAATAATGTGGGGCAGTCTGGCTAGGAGAATCAATTAAGAAAGGATAGATAGGCAAGAGATGGAGGCAGGCACAAATTTGTATCTAAAATGACCTTAAGGGAAATGGGGCGGTGTGCGGAGGCTTCTTCACTGTACACTGGTGCAACTCCAATCCAGCAATAAAATATGTCTAAAATGGTGGGGCTGCATTAGTCAGTCAGACACACAAAAATAAATTAAAATAATGTTCCCCTAGCTGTATCTTTTTTGTTGTTTTGTTTTTGTTGTCAAAGCAGTTGGATGATAGAGAAAGAAAGTTCTATGGTTGGTGGCCCAGGCCTAGTAGTCAAGGAAGTAGAGTCCTTCCTCAAACTCAGGTGGTTCGCCCAGAAGTAGGTCAGCTAACACTCTATCACCATGACCTGAATCTGACCAATCACCCTCATCCTCCTCCTGTCATACTTCAGGTATGGTGTAATCTGGTGGTATAAAGTGCTGATTCATTTTGATAATGGTTAATATCTCCATGTTTAGGGGCAAGAGACTGGTCCTTCTCACTGTACCAACTGCACCAGCAGCACTGAAAACACACTCAGTGGACAGACTGGTACTGGCCAAGCCAGATAGTTTATTTCCAGCCTGCCGAGCACTGGCCATTGGCGCCTCTTCCCATGCCAATATACCAATGGGATTTGATCAAGATAGAGCTCTGTTGGGTCACCCAGATAGGCTTGGACCAGCCTCACTATAGTCATTGGTGCTCCACCTTGTTTGACCTCTTTTGCCTTAGCCTCTGCACTGGACTTAAACCCTACCTTTAGAAACCAATTGTATGCAGATTTTGGTGCTGATGCTCCAATTCCTCTTGTTGCTGTTGTTCTTGCTGGTTTTGGCTGCTGTGAGCCAACAGCACTGCCCTTAAGCTCTGAAGTTGAAGGCTGCAACAAAGAACTTGTGCCCAGGAGGATTGGGCCTTTAATTTCCAGATGTACTTCTTCCAGGTCACTGGCTTGCTCAGCAATCCACGTTTTGAAACATTCCTGTCCAAAAAAGGAATGAAGGTGGCCACAAGAATTGTGGCACAGATATAATGTTTGGACGACACAATGGCCCTAATTAAGATGTCGGTCGGAGGCTTTCCGACCGGCATCCTTATTTGAATTCTGACCGCTGTATTAGGATTAGGGCAGTCGGAATTAAAACTGTCCAGTCATTCCGGCTGGCTTCAGACAGACTTATGGTGCCCGTCAGCCAGTCGGAAACCACACATAATCCTGCGCGGATGCCGTTTCTGCTTCGGGATTAAGATGTCGGTTTCCGTCAGGCTTTCCAAGCCGGGCTTTTGACATGGAAAGCCTGTCAGAAAGTGACTTTGAGGACCCCTAGCAAGGCCACCCTCTCTCCGTGGTCTCCGGTTGGGGGCCGAGGCGGCACCATGTAAATCTCTGTACCGTGTGGCAGGCAGCGGTTCAGGGATTTACAATGACTCCCATTTCTCAATTGGAGCTTGTTCTGCGCCCAGTTTCTGACCGCCTCACAAGCTCCCATAGGGAAATGAGACTCTGCGACAGTCGCATTGTAATTGCGGTTTCGGACGACTGAACCAAGTTCAGTCGGTCTCAAAACCGTAGGGATGTCGGTCGGAGGAAACTCCAACTGACATTCTAATTAGGCCCAATGTCTCTTTGCACCCTTGCATTAACAGATAAGCAAGCGAAGGATTAAGCTCTCCACCAACTCATGAGCATCGTTTTTTATCCACACCAGCGTACATTTCAGACACCTCCTTTAGCTGTTCCTTTAGCATATGCCACAACGGGATAGCTTGGCCCATGCTACTCTCCTCCTCGCTGATTTTCCATGTGAAAACCTCAAAGGGAAGCAGAATCTCTGTCAGGCATTTCCCTAGGCCCCATTGGTCCATCTCAATGATCATGCCTTTTACAGTTGCATTCCCTCTTTGCATTGCATATTCATTGATTAGTCTGTACTGCTCTAACAGATGTTGCAACGTGTTGGCACCACCTGTATGAGTGCTTTAACTGGACTTCTATTATCACACTGAATGACCCTCAGCTGGTTCTGGGCTTTAAAAAAATGGCGGAAATGAGTGCAGATTCTTCTGCAGGTGGACAGTAAGTTGCTGACTCAGTCTTCTTTTATGAGAAAGTCCTGTACAATGATGTTGATGCAGTGTGTCAAACACAGGAACCTGAAATAGCCAGCCACCATCTGACATGGTCTTAACTGTATTACTGCCATTGTCTATGGCAACAAATCTAATGTTAAGCCCTCTTGACTGCAGCCATCCAAAGACCTTGTTGTTAAAGTCTTCCAAGATGTTTGCAGCAATATGGGATTTCTCCATGGCGAACATGGCTACACTTGCATGCTTTCGAGCATCATTAAAAATCTCTACAGTGTCAATACCTACAGATAAAATTTCTCTAACACCCACAAAAGAGATCCAGTGTACAGTGATGCACATGTAATCAGTGGCTTGGCAACTGGTCCACATATCTGCCGTCAGGTGGATAGTGTGAACAGCACTCTGCTGCAAAGCTTGTCCAAGTAATTCCAGCACATCATGATGTAGCACTGGAACAGCAACTCTGGCAAAATAGAACCAGCTGGGAACATTCCATTTCGCATAGATAGCTGCCACAAATTCTAGAAAACCCACCCCTTCCACAAAAGAAAAAGGGAGGAGGTCCAGTGCTAACATTTTAGCCAGCTTTGCGTTGTATAAACATGCCGTTGTGTGGCTGCGTTCATACTTCCCCTCCTGCCTAAACATGCCAGGAAAAGGAACCTGGATTTTTTTCTTTTTTGGTGCCACTGATGCAGGTGACTTCTTGAGAGCCGACAGTGGTAGGCTCAATGTGCATCTCAGTGGGGCAGTCACTGTAAGCTCTTGCCTTGGTGTCTCAACCTGAGTCTTGTGCCATTGCGATGTTGCTGATGTGGGCAATTCTACTGCACTGCTGGGGACAGGGCTGAGTTGCGTAATGAAAATGTCTTCCTCTTCTTCACCTTCTACCGTGATCGGATCGGATTCCCTGCTCAGTCTTTCATCCCCTTCACCAACACTACTTGCAGTTTTTTGGCCGCTAAGGTGCTCCTCCCACTATCTTGTGTGGGGTTTTCTCAAATGGGTTGTTTGGCCTCCGGTACCATAGTTTGTATCTAGCTTTCCCCGACTAACACTTGCTCTTCAAATGTAGCATATGGTAATGTCCGGCTCCGTCTTGCTAACTGTAAAGAAGTCCCAAACTGGGGAGGTCCACTTTCTACCGCTGGTGCCAATGCCGATGTCAGATGAACTGGCGGTAGGTTGGTGTTTTGATGTTTACCTCACTGCAGTACCTACTTCTACTGAGGTGGTTCTGGATGTAGGTCGCTGCTGGTGCTTTGCAAAAATGGGAGCTGGCAGTGGCAGTATCTGTGGTGCCACATCCCTCAGAGCAGGTAGAGATGAGGTAATGTCGGTACCCACTGGGGATGAGCTAACATCCATGATGTCTGGCTCGCTGTCATCCTCCTCTTCTACATCCATAAGTCTAAGGCTTTCAGGAACCTTCTTTTTCCTTAGCCTCTTGCATGGTGTGTTCCACACTCAGACTGAGGCAGGATCTAAGTGGATTCTTGATCATCAGAAGAGGGGCTTGAAGAAGAAGATGGTGGACTTACCCTCATTTTTCATGCTGGAGATTTGGAAGACAATGAATCTTCTGAAAGATTGGCTTCTTCTACTACCTCAGCATGAAGCTCAATCTCCTGAACTGCTCCTACTTCTGGAGAAACTATTATTGTTGGCTGTGGCTGCTGTTGTGCATGTATCTGAGTTTCCTGCACCGATGGGTACTACTTTGCGAAGGAGATAAGTCCATTTCAACATCACTGCTCGACGGTGTTGCCGTGATTAGATTGGCTGCCTCTGTGACAGACATGGGCTTGGGCCCAGGTTGGTGTGGGTCTGCTGATGCGGGGGAGCTTCTCCCAGCTTGCTCTCTGGAGGCCGGTGCAGCAGGCACACACTGCTTTTGCACAAAAAAGGTCTGTGGTTGTAAGCTTCTTCTTATCACTGGCCACTTTCTTGGTAGCACCTTTCTTTGGGGCCATCTTGAAGCTTTCAGTTGACAGTGGCACTTAGCTACACAAGCTGAAGAGGTGTCCATGATGTGTGGTCACACTTCATGTTGTTTACAGGTCTTCTGTCTGGCAGTACAGTGCACCAAAAAGCAAACAAGCAAGAAGAACATCAGTGAAACATGGCAGTGTTGCAGTTCAATTAGTAGTACAAACAAACAATATCATTTATTGTGATGAATGGTTACATAAAATATTATAAATAATTAACAATTCAGTGTTTCCATTCGTAAAACCACACCAACATAATGGTGTACACTCAGGAAGGATAAGAAAGAGCAACAACAACAACATTCAGATGTAACTGTTTGCTTTGTGTGCATCATGTGGAATGTGGCACTCAGGGAGGTGCAGCTGACAAATGACAATAGAATAATCTCTAGACAATGAATGCTGTTGTGCACCTATAGCAGACATAGGGTTAATTGATGCCAGATGTGATGAGAATTGGAAAAATAAGATTTACAATTAAAAAATATATATATTAAAAAAATGTAAATTAAAAAATTTAAAATAACATTTTTTAAAATTAAAATTAAAAAGATTACATTAAAAATAAAATGAAACCATTAAAAAAAATTGATTAAAAAAACTAAAAACATTAAAATGAAACAACCTACAATTAAAAAATATAAAAATTAAAAGCATTATAAATAAGTGAAATTATCCTCAAGCATATAATTTATTAAACTGCTATCTCATTTCTCAGCCATCCATGCAAGCCTATTGCAAAGGGCCACACTGGCTGGACGCACTAAATGGCTGCCAGCCAGTGCCACATGATCATCAACAACACTGATCAAGAAGGCATTGGGAACAAGGAGAAGACATGCATACCAGCTGCCTACACAAAATGGACACCGACCACATGGCGAAACAACAAGCAAGGAGGCATGGCCACAACATAATGATAGAAGAACAGCACATGCAGGCCTATGGCAAAAGTGCACTGGCTGACTACACAAAATGGCCACCAGCCACATGGTCACAACACTATTTGCAAGAAAACAAAACCATGAAATACCACATAAAAACAAATTTTGTATTTTTATCCAATGCCATCCACGGCCTAAATAATGTTTAAATTCAACAGACACCACAAAAGTAGTTGTTTCATGCACCCATGACTAGTACTGGGCCTACTGGCTGGAAGGGCTATTGGCACACTAGGCCGTATAGTGAATTAAAAGATTATTGCAAATATTTTACAAAACATGGAGAAAATGTACTAAACTTTGCTACATTTTTACTTAAAAAATTAAGATAAGAAACATTACCTGCAAAAAATAACTAGGCCCCTACAGAAACTGCAGGCCACCCCACCACAATACTAACACCTAGACAATCACCCATACAGTCAATCATACAGCCACTTACTCACCGAAACAGTTACACACCCACCCACTTACTTACTCATACAAATAGTAACACATACTCACTCAGCTATATAGTCACTGACAGAAGCATGCACTCATCCATATAACCACTCCTGTGATGCCCCCTCCCATCATGTTTAAAGCCCCGGGGAGGTGATGGTCCCCGGGGTCGTGGGGGGGTGCTTGAGCCCTCCCACACTACATTCTTTTAAAGCAGAGCCCTAGGGAGGCGGCTGTCCCCGGGGCTGGGGGGGCCGCGTGCTCCCCGCATGTATTAATTAAAGCCCTGGGGAGGTGGCAGTCCCCAGGGCTGCATGGGGGGCAGGAGCCCCCCCACGTATTTTAATAAAAATAAAGCCTTGGGGTGTGGCAGTCCCCGGGGAATCAGAGGGGCCGCGTGCCCCCGCATGTAATCAGTATGGCCCCGGGATGTTGCAGTCCCCGGGGCTGCGGAGGCCCCCGTGGGCCCCTGGAGCATATTTTGACATTGCCTCTGGGACCTGGCCCACCCAGGAGCTTAATTAAATGAAGTGTGGGAGAACGCGCTTAGTTTTTTAAAATTTTCAGTGGGAATCGTGCACCCAGCATGAATCCTGCCGATTGTTTTTTTTATGCTTTTTGGGGCCCCGGGGGTCCCTGTGGGAAGCCCTGAGCAGGCCTAGGGGATCAGGATGTTTCTACCCTGACCCTTTTTCTTTTTTTAATCGTTTTTTTACCTTTTTCTTTGTGAACCGGTTCAACCGAGTCACAAGATGGCTGCCATCACTTCCTGGTTTGAAGTGTTGGCAGCCAATCAGAGTCAGGCTCGAGATCAGGAGGGTTCGTGGATCCTTCATGACCACCAGATATTAATATTTGTAAACATAAGAATTTCTCTGGAACTGCGTAACGGATTTACACCATTTAACAAAAAGAGTGCACTCTGGACCAAGAGCTACCTTTTAGCCAAATTTTGTGTAATTCCGTTTAGCAGTTCGGGCTGTAGCTGCGTCAACAGTTTCTTATGGAAATTAACATGGAGAAAACACGTTTTGGGACCTCCCTTTTTCTCAGCCCCCGCTTGACAAATCACCCCGAAACTTACAGGATAGGAGCTGACCTGCGTAGGCCATTAGTTTTGAAAATTTTGCAAAGATTCATCAAACGGCGCCAAAGATATTGGCAAAAGTAAAAACGCTTTTTGAATAGAAACAAGTTCCTAACTATAACTACCTAGTGGCAACCTCCAGTAGGTAATATATATATATATATATATATATATATATATATATATATATATATACATCGTACATCATGATTACGCTTGATGTTACTGCTCTCTATACTTCAATTAGCCATGATTTAGGAGTACTAGCATGCGTAGTACTATTTGAAAAGAAGACCAGCGTGTTTTTTAGAACACACACGTATGTTACTAGAGATGATTCGTATCTGTTTAAAGGATAATATCTTCATGCATGATTTAAGGGTGTACAGGCAGACCATGGGGACTGCTATGGGCACCTGTTTCTCCCCCAGCTTTGCCAATTTGGTTATGGGCTGGTGGGAGAAGCAGGTGGCCTGGGCAGACGAAATTGCAAAATATATTCTACATACATTGGTCTGGACCCGTTACATTGACGATTTATTTTTGTTATGGAACAGGTCAAAACAAGAGGCAGAGGAGTATGTGGCGATCCATCAACCTGCATCTCACAGCACAGATGAGTGTAAATGACATATCCTTTTTAGATATCTTATTACAAGTAAAAGATGGTAAAATCAAAACCACTGTATTTTGCAAAACAACAGCTGGAAATAGCACTCTGCACTATAAAAGTCAACATCCGACTAATCTGAAAGCAAGCATTCCCTATGGAGGAACACTGAGGCTTAAAAGAATTTGCAGCCAGGATCAAGAATTCCAGGGACAAGTACAAAAAATGAATCAGAGGTTCAGGAAATGAGGGTATTATCTTAAGACGTTAGTTGAGGCCAAACGCAAGTCGGAAAGTGTCACCAGAAATCAGCTGCTTTATCCTAATGATAGAGCTCCGAAGGAAGGCACTGTAGCAAGATTTATCACCTGTTTTAATCAAATGTCTCAAAAAAATGTACCTGATCATGAGAAGATACTGGCAGGTTGCCAAAAGAGATAATGTAATTGGTAAGGATTTGCCGATGGCACCCCCAGTGACATACAGGAAAGGGAGGACATTAGGAGAGAATCTGACACACAGCTATTTTGATGGAGGCCGCAAACCCGAGATGTGGCTGTCCACCATGAAAGGGTTTTACAAGTGCAATCATTGCAAGGTCTGCAGAATGGTGAAAAATGTCCTTACATTTAAATCGAATGATGGACATGTGAAAAAGATTAATGGATTTTATAATTGTAACACTGACCACTGCATCTATGTACTTAGCTGCCCATGCCCACTGATGTAAGTGGGAAGTACCATTTTTCCTTTAAAAAAGCGTATGTTAGAACATCAGCGAGCAATTAGGAACCAGGATTTCACATACTCTGTGGCTAAACACTTCTATGACAAACATGACAGTGAGCCTGGCTTACTGATATTCTTTGCGGTTGATAGGATTCTCCCAAATATCAGAGGAGGCAATAGAGTCTTAAATCTAAGACACCTGGAATCTTGATACATCCTGGATATGAACACTAAATTTCCAAATGACTTGAACAGGGATGAGGAGTTAGAAGTACATTTGGGGTGAATGGCAGTCCATCTATCGTCCCGTTCCCCTCCCAGTGTTCTGTAATGTGCCTTATACTTTTGTAATGTTGGAATTCGAAATGGTTTTGGACACTAAAAGACTGTGCAACAGGAGATGGTTTTATCTTCGCACTAGGGCACTTTATACATTGGGATATTCCTGATTTCAATTACGAGGATATCTGGCACTCTGGCACTTTACGTATGTTTAGGAGTTTTGCACATGCATAACTATTTATTGTATTTATAAGAATGATTGGATTCATAAAATTGGATTCAATATTTTGATGTGAATTGACCTGTATAGGATCTATATAATACATATTTTATGGGAATTGATCCATTGGTGACCATATCTTATCATTCAATTATATATGTATTTATTTATATCCTTTCATTTTTTTAATAATGAATTAGAATTATGCTTATGCACGTTCACGACAAGTAAAATATCGTGAGGTTGGCTATGCCACGTATGTTGTAATTAGAGGTTTGATCTTAGAGAGGTAGCTTAATGCTCTCTATTAGGTTGGGGCACTGGCCCAAGAGTATGCTTCTCAAATGCTTTGCGGTCCAGGATATGTTAGATATGAAATGATAATGCCAAGGTGGCTTGTTTTTATATAAAGACAGAATTTTCTGTAAAAATCATTAAAAAAGAGTATAACATTTCTCAAAAGTAAGTAAAAAATATAGGAATTGGATTTGAATGTGTATTAATCCAGTTTAAGAGACAGTATGTATCATGAGGGGGACATGTTAGCAAAGGATGTTGTGTTTTCTATGTCTATGTGCATTGTACCTTTAAATTTGAAAACATCTAACAAAAAAATGACTTTGAAAAAGGCTGGGACCAGCCGAAACGCGTCAGGATGGATATCACCTTATGACTGAATAAATAAACAAATTTCTGCTTACCGAGAGTGCCCACATCTGCTGTTTTCATAGGGGCTGTTAGGAATAAATAAATATAAATATATATATATATATATATATATATATATATATACATACATATATATACATATTATCTACTGGCGGTCGCCAGTAGATAGTTATAGTTAGGACCTATTTTCCATAGGAAATCCGCGACATTCTATTTGAAATAACTCTCTTGCCGGTTGACATATCTTTGCGAAATTTTCAAACTTTGTGGGGCGCTCCGCTCCGCTCCTAGCCTGAAAGTCTCGGGTTGATTCGTCAAGCAGGGGCCGAGAAAAAAGGGGGGTCCCAAAACGCGTTTTCCCCATTCATTTTTCCATAGGAAACTTTAGACACGGCTACAGCCCGAACTGCTGAACGGAATTACACCAAATTTGGCAAAGAGGTAGTTCTTGGTTCAGAAAGAACCCTTTTTAGGTCGAGCCTCGAGTAGCGCGCAAGCGCTGCTAGGCGAAGACTTTAAGTAAGTGAGTTTCAAAAGCAGTCCAAAAAACGCTCGTGCGTCGTGGCTGGCCTTTTTGGGATGGGTACGCGCGGCAGACATGTGTTTCCAATTATCGTGCCCAGACGCGTGCGCGATAATTGTAAACACATGCCGGCAAAAGGCCATGACGCACGAGCGTCTGGTCAGCTGAGCAGGCTGCCGCGCTCGCTCGCCCCCGCTCCTACGTTTCGATTCCGTGCTTTTTTTCTGTCTGGGTGCTTACTTGGAAGACTCCAAGGACGGGACATTACTGGATTGGGATGTGATTGTACCATCCGATTTGTGTCAACACATTTCACTCTAAACCGTGTAGCATATTACACTTATTTATTGATTTGAATCAAAAACAGCCATGGCTGACACAGACCGGGTGTATTTTTTTCGAGAGAGTTCAGACCAGCAGCAGTCCTGCCACACACAGACACTGGTGAGTTGGGAGAAAGCTATTTTGCTGTAAGAACGAAAGTTCTGGATTTAATTTTCAGTTTCAGACTAAACAGCGGTCGTGGAGCACGAGGCGCAGACAGGCATCGGTGGGCCGCGAGGTAGGGGCGGGATGATGGCCGATGCCTTGTGTACGAACCCGGCTCCGTGGTTATGGGCAGGACTGAACTGGCCGCTACGGCAATTTGGCAGTGGCAGAAGGGCTGGTATGACCAGTGTGTGAGCCATGTTTTTTCGGGCTATCTGTGGGCCTGTTTTTACGGTTGATTTCCCTGCCCAGTGCCTTAAAATCTTGAGTGCAGCGAAATCAAATGCATGCATTCTTCTCCACCTTCCAAAACACCTTTTAGCGTGTCTTTAAAAAAGGTTATAACGGCCGCAAATTGGGGCCCTTTCTAGGTGTGTGACTGTGAGTTAGTTGCTAATGAGGCGAGGGCCACGTCTATTTGGATTACGGGGCCTATTTTCTGAACTTGGTTATGGGAACGGCAGAAATATATAGGTAGCTAAAAAGGTAAACTGGTCGAGACGTCGTAACTCGTAACTTTCATCTTAAGTGGAACCCTTTCCCATTATTACCGGGCAGACATGCTTCCAGTAGTTTTTGGAAACTGCAAAGAGTGCACCTTTCCGTGCTTTGTGTACAAATTTGCGGGTGATTGTATGTGTACGGCATATTTTGCTGCAGATTTGAACAGGCCCGTGGAAAATATACCTTTTTGCACAAAATAAGGAGTAACTTAGCTTCTACACAGGCTCGTTCTGAAGGCATTAACATAGGATAATTCACCATTCCTGAAGTATGTACCATATCCACGACAGCTTAGTAAAGCATAAGGTAATTTAGGCTATGCCACTTGAACGAGCTAATGAACTTAAAATCAAAATTTACGTTTTTCAAAACCTAGTTTTTAAAAACAAATTATGACTACAATTACACACTGGTTTTTAACAACAAAGTTGAGTGTAATTTTCGGTTCATTTGAAGAATTCCATTGTTTGAGAGAGGGCAGTCCACAAATGCTCTACATAGTGCCACTCCTAATATAAATGGCAGGCTAGCAGACTGTCAGGAATGACCTGCTCCAAATGAAGATGATTGAGGGTGATGCTAAAGCCACCCTTTCCTACTATACCTCACTCTCGCTATGCAGCAAACCACGGACTGAGAGCCAGGGAGACAAGCATTGGCATAGTCAATAGGTCTCGCCTTTGGGACCTTATAAGTGTTTAGCCATGCAACAGTTGATGTTGTTGCACCAAGGATATTGTGCTGCATAACTAAATACTTATAAGGTCCCAAAGGCGAGACCTATTGGCTATGCCAATGCTTGTTGTTAAATGGTGTAAATCCGTTCAGTAGTTGCTGAGAAAATCAAAAGTAAAAGTACATATATATCTATGGGCACGGAGGATCCGCGTACCCTCAGCGCACCCTGCGCGCACCGTCCCGATCACGAGCTGCATGCTAATTGGCTGTCAGCTGGCTGTCAACATTCCGATTCAGGAAGTGTTGGCAGCCATTTTGTCCCTCGGTAGAACCGAGGGACAGAAACAAGTGCGCAAAGCGCACAAAGGGGGCAGGGTAGAAACACCCTGACCCCCTAGGTCTGCTCAGGGGGTCCCACAAGGACCCCCTGGGCAAAAAAAAGCATTTTTTTTTTAAAAAATCAGCAGGATGCGCTCAGGGTGCGCGGATCCTGCCGATAAAAAAAAAAAAAATGTTAATTTGCCCCCGGGTGGGCCAAGTCCCGGGGGCATGCTGTGGGGGGTTTATTTTATGTATGGGGGGCCTCTAAGGGCCCTCTAAGCCCGGGGACCGCCACCCCGGGGCTTTATTTGAAAAAGTAGCGGGAGGGCTCTGAGCCCTCCCGCAGCCCCGGGGACCACCACCTCACCGGGGCTTCTTTATTTTTAAATTAACATGTGTGGGGGCTCCAGCCCCCACATGCCCCGGGGACCACCACCTCCCGGGGCACTAACAAAATTGAAACCCCGAGCCCCGGGGACCACCACCTCCCGGGGCTGTGCATTTGGATGGGAGGGGGCCGCGCGGCCCCCTCCTGGAGCCTGTGGTGGCCCTGGGGACCGCCACCCCCAGGGCCGGCTCCTGCAGTGTCCCGGGTGCCTACCCCTGGGACACTGCTGTTTGTAATGACAGGACGGGAGCCTCGCGGCTCCCGTCCTGTCATTGCAAACTGCTTTGGATTCTGGAAGCGAGAGCAGGGAAAGCTGCTCTCGCTTGCAAAATTCAAGCAGAATTGCTTTTCCACATGGGGAGCTGGATATTAGCAGCTCCCCATGTGGAAAAGCAATGCCGGCTCCCGCAGGAGGCGGGGAGCCGGCAAGGTCCGTGGGGGAGTTGGGGTCCCCCCACGGACCCCAAAAGGATAGGGCCAGCCCCGGGGGATGGGGTCCCCGGGGCCTAAGGAGGCCTCAGGCAGCCCCCCTCCATCAAATAAAAAAAATAAAAAAAGGTGGCAATGGCCCGGGGGATGGGGTCCCCGGGTCGAAATTGACCACGGGAGGGGGGCCCACGCGGTCCCCGTCCCAGTCCTTTTCTTTTTTTTTTTTTTAAAAAGGGGGGCAGGCCCTGGGGTATGGGGTCCCCAGGGCTCAAAAAATTACTAAAAAGGAAGGCCACACAGCCCCCTTTAAAAAAAAAAAAAAAAGAAACGGCATCGCGTGTGAAGGCCCTGCCCCCTCTTTGATAGCACTCTGCAAACGCGCCCCTGGCGCGTTTGCAGAGGGGAACAATCCCCTTGAATACTGGGGTCCTGGGCCAACTAGCCCACCAGGAACCTTCCAGTATCGCTGAGGCTGCGTTGCAGAGAGGTGTACAGAGGCCACGCCCTTTTACACCTCTCTGCAACGCAGCTCTGTGGCGCTTTTTGGATATACCTGTTGGGCTAGTTGGCCCCCAGGGACCCTCAGGATTCAAGGGGAGTTAATCCACGGGGCGCGTTTGCACAGTGGTGAAGGGAGGGGGCGGGGCTTCAGGTGACATGTGTGCAAACAGGCCCCGTGGCGTGTTTTAAGATGGGGGATTAAGTCCCCTTGAATCCTGAGGGTCCCTGGAGTCCAACTAGCCCACCATGTACTTCCAAAAGCGCCACAGAGCTGCCTTGCAGAGAGGTGTAAAGGGGTGTGGCCTCTGTACACGTCTCTGCAACGCAGACCCCTGGCGCATACTGGAGGTTCCTGGTGGGCTAGTTGGCCCCCAGGGACCCTCATGATTAAAGGGGACTTAATCCCCCAACTTAAAACGCGCCACGGGGCGCGTTTGCACAGATGTCACCTCAGGCCCCCCCCCCTCCCTTCACCATTGTGCAAATATTCCTCTAAAATCAGCCGAAATACGAATTCCGATTTACTCACCTGTTATCAGGAGAGACCTCAGTGCTGCATCTTTCAGCCCAGTACTGATCCTGAAAAGTAATTTTAACCGTACTTACCAGTAACTTGAATTTCCTTCCATAGGATATCATTGCCTGCTTTTTGCTGAAAAAGTTTCTAAGTGTCGATTTTTGAAACATACAAATATTCCTCTAAAATCAGCCGAAATACGAATTCCGATTTACTCACCTGTTATCAGGAGAGAACCCAGTGCTGCATCTTTTAGCCCAGCACTGACCCTGAAAAGTCATTTTAACCGTACTTACCAGTAACTTGTATTTCCTTCCATAGGAATCCATTGTCTGGTTTTCAGCAGAAAAGTTTCAAAGTGTCGATTTTCACAAACTACAAATATTCCTTAAAAATCGCCTGTATGACTTAAACGCATTCTTTCAACTGTTTACAGGAGATGCACCAGTGCTGGATCCAGGATCCACCACTGAGTGAGAAAAAGTCACGATAACACTACTTACCTGCTAAGTGAATTTCCTCCCATAGGATATCATTGGTGATTCTATGTGAAAAATTTTCAAAGTGTCAACTTTTAAAATACAATAATATTCCTTAAAAATCACTACTGTAACCAAAACGCTTTTACTCAACTGTTTACAGGAGATGTCCCAGGACTGAATCTAGGATCCAGTCCTGTGGTTAGAAAAGTAATCCATAAAGTAACTAATTGCATTTAGCTAGAAATTCACATTGAGTTCAATGTTGCATTGTGTTTGAAATTGTGTTGCCCATTGCAACAACTGTAACTACTGTACTTAAAAGTCTATTGCCTATTTGCAAAGTATTTAAAGTAAATTAATTCATTCTGAGAAACTATATTTTGTAATGTATAATGTAATTACAATGTAATTTAAAAAATAAAATATCTAAAAATAAATAGTTTAAAAAAATTAGAAAATCAGTATGAAAAAAAAATAAAAATAACAATTAATATATTTAAAAATTGGCATTTACAAAACCTTTGAAATTCACTGAAAAAAACCATAGGTTTCAGACATGTTATAGTTAGGAATTAGCATTTAAAAACCTTTGAAATTCACTGAAAAAACCATAGGTTTCAGACATGTTATAGTTAGAAATTAGCATTTAAAAACCTTTGAAATTCACTGAAAAAACCATAGGTTTTAGGCACGTTATAGTTAGAAAGTAGCATTTAAAAAACCTTACAAATTCACTGAAAAACCATAGGTTTTAGGGACAGTTATAGTTACTTGGACATTGCACTCGTACAAAACCCGTGAAATTCCCCGTTATAGTTAGTTCAGCTAACTATAACTCGCACCTCCCGCAATGCACTGCTGATGACATCACATATTACATCACTCATGACATGGTCAGTGACATCACTGATGACATCACTGATGACATCTCAAATGACATCACTGATGACATCATCCATGTGATAATTTCATTCATCTTCTCACACCCTAATATAACTTTTGATACACCCACTGTAAATTACAGACTGCCATTCTCAAAACCATAGACACTCCAACACCAATAACTACATACCCACTCACTGATTCTTAGGTCTACACACACATCCACTCACTCACCCGTACAGTCACTCATACTTACAGTCACTCAGTACAGGACTATCATATGCACTCATACACCTATATAAACACTGACACACCGCCACTCATCCATAGAGGTACTCACACACCTAGTCAGTCATGCAAAAAATTAATCACACACCCATTTACTCACCTATAGAGTTATACACACACCAGCTCAATAACTCATACAAATACTAGCACATTCTTACGCGCTTATACAATAACTGATACAAGCACACACGCATCCATACAGCCACTCTCACAATCACGCACTCTCACGAATAGCCTTTTAAATACTCTAACACACATATATACTTCCTTTTACATATGTAGTTACTCGCACATGTACCACTGAGATATACATTCACTCACTAACACACCCATACACACACTCACCCACCCAAGCAGTCCATCACAGACGCACTCTTCAAATCATGCACCCAGTGAATCACCCACTCACACATCTATGTACAGAGTCGCACACACCCCACCCACACAAACACTCAGGCACCCATACAGATACTCAGACAACCAATCAATAACTCATATAGACACTCATGTAGCTATTCACAAACCCATGCAGCCACTTACACAGCAACAGACAGACGGATACAGACATTCACCCACTTTAGTCACTAACCCATGCATTCAGTAAAATACGTTTAATCACTCACTTATACAGTTAGTCACGCACCTACTAAATCAACCATTCAGACACTTATACACCCACTCACTCTTCAATACGCCTTTCCCTATATATATTAAACATATTTAAACTTTATAGAAACACACAGTCACTGGATGATGTCATCAGTGATGTCATCAGTGATGTCATTTGAGATGTCATCAGTGATGTCATCAGTGATGTCACTGACCATGTCATGAGTGATGTAATATGTGACGTCATCAGCAGTGCATTGCGGAGGCGCGAGTTATAGTTAGCTGAACTAACTGTAACGGGGGAATTTCACGGGTTTTGTACGAGTGCAATGTCCAAGTAACTATAACTGTCCCTAAAACCTATGGTTTTTTTCAGTGAATTTGTAAGGTTTTTTAAATGCTAATTTCTAACTATAACGTGCCTGAAACCTATGGTTTTTTCAGTGAATATATATATATATAATTAGGAAGTAGTATTGAAAAACCTTAGCAATTCACTGAAAAAAACAAAGGTTACATGGACATTGTAGTTAGGCTCAGATTTCACTTGTTTAAAAACAGTAAAATTCAGCAATATAGTTACCTGAGCTAAATATATCTTATGCACCAGCAATGCACTGCTTATGACCTCACATACTACATCACTTATGACATGATCTGTGACATCACTCATTACATCACTGATGAAAATATGCTCTCATTTTAGCATCTGGAGCATCTTCCATAACCTCTATTAGAAGAAATTTTCTCTCAAACATTATTCATGAAATTCCAGCAAAAGGCTTTTTCACCGGGTAAAAACACCTTAAAACACATCACAATTTCTAAAATTAGTATGGTACCATCAACAAATTATTTAAATTGTAACTAAAATCTAATATCACCTTTTACACACTCTCCTTTTAGTGACCCTCAAAACCTGCCATTCACTACAATGCATTTCAATTGATTACTATCTTGTATATTGGTTCCAAGATTGCTGAAGGCACTTCCTGGTCGGAGTACTGACAGCTGATGGAGCAGGGGAAACGAAATAATTTTGTACCCCTTGGAAGTTAATGACCTCATAACGATTAATGATACTAACTGTTTTGAAACGCGTGAACTACCAACAAATACCCCTTTTTTAGTAGACATTACACGTGGGCAACTTGCTAAATGTTGCAAAATCTAATTTATTTACAAAATGCGAAGCAAATAACCTGAGTATTGTGATTTGCGTAGTAAATAGAGTGAATTGCATGAATTGTGTTGCGTAATAGAATTGTATTGTGGCAAAGAATGCAGATGGTAAGTAAAATGGCTTTAAATGTCGCTTCTGCTAGGTAATATCTAACACGGGTCTTTAGAATGGCGGGTGGTAAACAGAAAGGCTTATTTTCCATATTTTAATTTCTATTGTGTTTGTTCTTATATTAGTTTCGTGCGGGCCTGCTAGGCCATGCTTCTAAAATGGCCGCTGGAAAGGACGAGATCGCGTGCACTGAATAAGATGGTCCCCATGCAGACTCAGCATGATTGCTCCAGTCACGTGTATGCGGCCTGTGCTCGGAGTGAGAGATGTCAAGGCCAATCTGACCTGCAACGAGGAGCGTGCCAAGTGTTCGGCATATATGCCTGGGAACGGATGAGAAAAACGAGCGACAGGGAATGAACTAATGTGTGACCATCAAAGATTGCTACAAAATGGATTAACAAATTGGACTACTTTTTGGACACTGATCATGAGGCTTATTGTGTGCTTTATTGTCCCCAAACCGGTTCGAACAAGGAGGGCGATGAGGTGACCATCACCACCCCTCCAATGGACCAATTAGCGTGATTCTTGCCCCTAAGGATTGCAACTTTTAAGTGTAGTGAGCCAGAGAATAGGGTATAAGAGAGTCTGCTCTTACGTTGTGAAAAAACTTGCTTTTTCATTTTTCCACCTTGATGCTGCGAGAGACTCTGTCATTTTGGTCTTTGAACTTTGACTGGGGAAGGAACGAGATCGTTGCGGGAATTTACCCGGGAGGTGATTGCGTCCGAGGAGGTTAGCGGGACAGTCAGTCAGTTTGGGAGTCCTATCCTGTGATCTGTGGTTCATCTTCCTTTGGTGAACCATTCTTGTCATCGCCCTATGGCCGAGGGTAATGAGTAATTTTATCTTTTCCTAAAAATCATTCTTAAATGTTTATTGATATTACTAAATGTTTTACCTAATAAAGAATTTTACTTATTTGCTCGAAGAATTTTAGATAAAAATATATTCTAACTTTAAAATGAGTCTGTGGTTCTTTAAAAACAAAAGTTTATAATTCAATAAATGTTGAAGGTTTTAATTGTGATTGAGCTGGTCTTAATCTCCATCAACTGATTCTACTAGTTGGTCCATCGACCGAATAGCGGAGTACCTTGACGTTTAGAACTGACAGGATCCTCAGTTAATGTATATAATGTATAGGTTATTATTCTGTCAATTTTAACCAGGTATCCCGTTTGTCCAGCAGCTCATTTTCCTTAGTGTTTATTTATTTATTTGAGTTTTATATAGCGCTGGCTAGACCCAGAGGTATCAGAGCGCTTTACATAAGGTTCCACAAAATTACATTAATTACAAGTTACATCAGTTACAAGAGAACATTTCATGAGCTTAGTAGGGTAAGGGGGTGGGGTAAGGTGTAGGAGGGAGAAAGGATGGAGATAGGATGGATGGAGAGACGAAGGAGAGTCTGCCCAAAGTCCGGCTGGGTAGGTGACGGCTGAAGGGGAAGTCCACAGCCCATCTCCTCTATAGCTAACAGGTAGCTCCATCGGGCATCAGTCAAGCGGCTAGGTCTCAAAGAGAAAACAATTAGAGAGCAAAGAGGAGGGATAAATGGAGCATAAAGGAGAAAGTGGGTGGAGTAAAGGGGTATGAGGGAGAGTACGACAGAGAGACGAAGTAAGTTCTGCCCAATGTCTGGCTGGGTAGGTGATGGCCGAAGGGGTAGTCCACAGCCCATCTCCTCTATAGCTATCAAGTAGCTCCACCGGGCATCGGCCAAAAAGCTAGGTCTCCACGGTCAGAGGCAGGTTCACAGATTTGGTATCCTGAAGGGTAGGCCGGATGGGGGATGTGTGCGAGGTCTGGACGAAGTCCGTTTTTTTCTCAAGGAGTAGTACCACGTGGTAGGGAACACTGTGGCAGTCATCTTGGGGTCAGGCAGTCCCAATGATTTTAAACAAGTGATCCAAGCTCCCACAGGAAGGAGATCAGCTCCGCTACTGCCCGCGAGGATAACACCTCATTAGAGATGCGCCCCCGGCCATCAGCTAATCCGGGCTGTAAGTCAAGAAGGATCACCTTTTTCGGTGGTATAAGGGCACCTCAGAGGACTCCCCCTGCCAACACAGGTCGATTCCCCTCAATGAATTGCTGCAATGCACGGAGTAGTTTTATGTTGCCGACCATCCCCTGAGCTAAGGTTTGGGCTATAGAGTCCTGTAATGACTGCATGCTGCGCACGTTGTCGAGTTGGCACACTCACTGGGGGGGGGAGTGTGCTCACCCAGCCAAGAGATAGCGTAGAAGTTAAGGACACTATATGATTGTGCGTCCGCCTTCATTCCCTGTATGTTGCTGTGCCTCTTCAACTGGAGAACTGTTTAATCCAGAAATTGAATGAAAGTATGTATGCGGTGTCATGGGCTCCACCGACATAAGTTTTGTGTAAGTGTTTTTCTGGATTGATGTCATAAGGAGAAATTTATATTAGCCGCGCTGGATCAGATTTCTTGGTAGCAGAGTTATGGTTACTATAGATTAGTTTGGTGATTATTGAGTATTGATTTTTCGTGTCTAACACTCTATGTTGAGTTTGTGTTACGTTATGTGTAAGTCGAAATTTTGAAGCTTCCAGGAAGTAGGAAGTGGACACGTGTGGCAAGAGAAGTCACACGGAAATGTGCATTGTCTGATTTTCAAAATTGGTGATAACACAGGATTGTGTTATGTTAGGGAAATTTCACGTATGAATTGCATTTGAGTAAAATAGCAACAGGTTTTCTTGTGAAACTCTGGCCTTAATTCTCAGGAGCAGTGTAGTCTCCACATGTGTTTTATCCCCAGAGAAACGGGTTTACCTCTTGCTTGAGAGAAGGGTAAGGTAGAGAGAAGTGCTACACTTTTCGAACGAAACAGTATTCTTGTAAGTTAGAATAAACTATCTCTTTTGTTTAGAGAAAACAGACAATGGTAATGTGTTTTACGTTGTAACTAATCGATTTAGTTGAAAAGAAAAGCTAAGAAAACTGCCGATGATTTTTGTAAAGGAGGGGTCAGTAGAAGCAGTAGTAGAACTGACGTCAACAAAAACCGCGCTGGTATTGGCCAGTTGTGGAAGAACGAAGAGCTTCCTGATTGGTGCGTTGGTGTGAGACGCGCTGGGATAGGTTAGTGTGAGAGTGATGTAAAAGCTTTCTGATTGATGCGTTGGTGTGAGACGCGCTGGGATAGGTCTGAATAGCCGAGCAGCAGAAAGAACAGAGTGGTGAAGAATTGCGTGAATTTGTTTTGGGAAAAAGAACAGTGAAATATGGCTTATTACAATGAGTATGGTAGAGAGAAACCGTCATGGCTTGCGAAGATTAAAAACTTTTTCAAGAAAGATAAGAAGGTTGTGACTAGGGAAGGAGAAGTACTTCCTCCGCCGAAAACGCCAGCATCTCATATGATATTGAAATATGGCTATCATACTTGCATTTGGTTGGAAAATTGGGCGAAGTATACCAAAGATGATGGAGTATTGGCGTTTCCAGAAAATGGTTCGTTTAGCACAGCAGTGCTTCGAAATTTGAGAGAAAAGATGATGAAACTTGAACCGAGACCTAGACCAACACAGTTCAAAGCCTTAGGTGAATGGGAAGATGAGATGTATGAAAGGGAAAGAAACAGAGGTGCAAAGAATTATAGTTTAGTTCATGGAAGAGTATGGGGTTTGAATCATGAAGACAGGATGAGACGATGGCGGTATGCTAACATGACGGATGGCTTGTTTCCTGTCAGAACAGTTGAAGAAATTACAGGGAGAAAGTGTACAGAGAAAAAGAAGCATGCAGTAACAGAGAGATATGGGTATGGAGTTAGCGACACAGAGGATGAGTTGCTGGAGGACATCTTAAAAAAAAGACCCCCTCCATATCAACAGGATTCTGTGGTGGTGACACCAAATGCACCGCCAATGAGAACTGTAATAAATCAAAGTCCTGAACAAATGTCTGTGATAAATAGTCCATTTAATAAGCTAGAAACACCACAGACTGTGAAACATGATAATGGTAATACAGCTGAATTAGCCAGAACCACGAGAGAGTTGACTGAAAAGATAAGAGAATTGACAAAGAATATGGAAGCTGTGACTGTGCCAGTAACTATAGGGCCAGTATTCCCAGTATTTGAAAACCAAAAGATAGATGAACACTCCTTAACAATTCCATTAAATTCCAGTATGCAAAGAGTAAGAGAAGGGATGATTCCGGAAATAGAGAGAAAGAAGATTCTGTTGGTCCATTTAGGTCAAGTCCACCTGTAAATTTGACAATTAATGAGAGTCCGATAAATAGGATTCTTATGGGAACCGAGTCAGCAACTGAAACCCCAGAGAGAAGTGCAAATTGGATAGAATTAAATAAAACCCCTGTGGGTCCGACTGCAGAGGAATTAAATGATTGGGTGAGGAGCTTGCAGAAAAAGGATGCTGAACCACAACTTTTGGATGTGGTCAGATTAAAGATAGATATGGAAGAATTAATTCAAGGAACTATTGGTACAGATCGATTGAAGTCCTATCAAGATGATGAATTAATGTTTATGTGTAAAAGTGTCACTTGGAGAGGTAGGAACTTGCATGAAAAATTGGAAGAAACAACGAACGAACTAGGAGTAGATTTTGGAAAAATTAGAGGATTGCAGAAACCGTATAGGGTAGATTTTTGTGAAAAAGACATAAAAAATCTGAACACTTCAGGACGACTAACACAGATAAAAGAACTGATTGTTCTATTGAGAAAATGGGGAGATGTAGACAAGTGGAGAAGTAGGTGGATAAGAAGAAAGGAGGGAACAACTGATAAAGCCTCATTGGCTTTTCCAGTAAAAGAGAAAGAACCAACGGTAGTGGAATGTCCAATGAGAGAAACTCCAGGAGGAAGTTATGTACATGTCCCATGGTCCAGACAAGATATATTGTCATTTACAAATGACTTTCCAAGATTGAGAGAAAAACCTGTAGCATGGTATAGGCAGGTAGAAAGATTTGTAAAAGTTTCAAAAGTGCTGTGGGAAGGTCTGGATGGATTGTTTGAGATTGTTGTTCCTGCAGATTTATGGACAGAATGTAAAATTACAATTGACTGGCCGAAGGAAGAATATCCTAGAGATGCAAAAACAGGAGCCCCAGGTTCAGAAGTAATGAGAAAATATGAACAGGCAATCACGTTTCTGAAAAATAAAATTCCGCCAAAAGAAACGGACTGGGTAAAGATTGATAGAACAACTCAGATCAGATCAGAAAAGCTTTATTCGATTGATGAACAAAACAGTCATAAAAGCACAAAAAAAAACATTACAGTTATACAATAAAAAATTTCATGGAATATTAAACTAGGAAAGCTTTCAATGAAAGTTAATCAAATTGTGGACAATTGATTTCTGACAAAAAGGACTTTTTTCAGATAGTTAGAAACACTAAAAATAGTATATACATTTTCTAAATACTGTAGAGCTAAGAAGGCAGGTCGACATTGATGTAAACCATAATGTTTAAGAATTGGTTTTAAAAACAAAGTCCGTAGTGCAGAATAATATTTACAAAAAAGGACAACATGAATAGTAGTCTGTAGTGAAACATTATCACAAGGACAAGGCAAGAGACATTGAGACCAATAATGCGTCGTAGGAAAAGTCACAAGGCGATGAAAGGTTCCCATCCTAAAGCGTGTCAATAAAAACCTTTCATAAGCACTAGATACAACGATTAAGTACGGTTGAATATTAAGAGAACTTAAAACCATCTGGTTATGCAAGACTGTAGGTTTCAGTATCTCTGTGGACAATCTCACAGAATCTAACAAGGACAAACCCTTGTGTCTTAGTTCCTTCCTTGATATAGTACTAAGGGAGCTGGGGTTAATAAAATATTCTGGGTGACCAAGATCATTAAAAAAGTTAAAAACATATTTAAGCCACGGTATCCTCAATGCTCCTTCCAATTTCACAATATGTAATAAGAATTCACGGTTCAATTTGGCTTCATCTTTAAGCCACAGTATATGCCACAACAATACAGGTTCAAGCTTAATTGAGTCCGAAATATATGACAGACCCAATTCGGCATGACAAACATACGTAGAGGAACCGGTTGGTACTGATAAAATATATTTTAAAAATGAATTTTTCACCCTTTGAATAGGTGCTAATTCAGCAAAGCCCCAAACTCCACTCCCATAAGTTGCCACAGACACACACTTGGCTTTATAGATTTTTAAAAGCTCAACAGGTGGTCTTTTGCCTAGTTTCCTTGCAAAGGCAGTTAGTGCAGAAGTTGTACGTACAAATGATAATTTTCTAGCAGAAACTGCATGTGACCACCTGTCATTATTGGCGAAAAGAATACCTAGGTATGGAAATTTAGTTGTAACCCCGATTTTCTGACCCTCTAAAAACATGTCCTTTTGTTTCACGATACCCTTTCCACAATACATTATAAACGTCTTCGAAATATTGACTCTTAAGCCTAAATTATTCATAAAATGAAAAAAGCTATTCAGCACACGCTGAAGGCCAACTTGAGTACGGGACATCAGGACCGTGTCGTCCGCGTATAACAGTGCTGGAATTGGGCGACCGGCTACTGTAGGGAAATCCTGATTATCCTTTAGAAGAGCCTCCCCTAACCCATTTATATACAGATTAAAAAGGAACGGAGCCAGAACACACCCCTGTCTGACTCCGCTCCTAATCGGGAAGGCTTCTGAGCGCTCGCCCTTCATACCATATCGCACTGTGGCCTTGGCATCACAATAAAAACGTTTAAGAAAATTTATAATGTTTGGTTCTACACTCATTTTTTCTAAAACTGACCACAATTTAGCGTGGACCACACAGTCAAAAGTGGCTGTGAGGTCCACGAAATCTAAAAACAAGTTCCCCTTCCTAGCTCTAGTATATTTCCCTACCAGAAGTAAAAGATTCAACCCCTGCTCTGTGGTCCCCAGGCCGGGCCGGAAACCATATTGTAAGTCAGAAAGAATAGAATTCTCCTCGGCCCAGACCTGGAGGCGCTCAAGTAAAACCCTGCCTGCCACTTTTGTTATAGCGTCCAACAAAGAAATTGGATGATAGCACCCTGGATCATGCCTATCCCCCTTTTAAAAAATTGGCACAATAATGGAGACTACCCAAGTAGATAAAAAATTAGTGCAACAGCTGGCGTTAAGCACCTGGGCCAAAAGGGGCCCCCACAAAAGAACATTCGATTTAAATATGTCTATCGGGACCCCGTCTGGGCCAGGGGCCTTACCACCTTTACTTGCATGAAGTGCCCGCTCCACCTCCTCAATGGAAAACCTAAGTTCCCTATGCTGCATGGAGCGGTTTTCCCCCCGGGACCCGCAAACACACTTATCCGTCGCGAGGGGATTCCCGCTACCTTTGTAAACCTGAGAAAAATGGTTTATCCATTGTTCCTCTGGAATCGCTATCTCTACAGACGGGCCACCCGCACTAACCAAAAAAGGGGCCCTAATAGCCTTCCAGAATGCCGCACTATCTTTTGTGATTGAGGCCAAATAAAGGGCGTCCCACGCTTCCTTCTTCAATGTACTCTTTCTGTCCCTTACTGCTCTTTTGTACACGCCTCTAGCCGTCCTAATGTCAATCACAATTCTAGGGGTCTTCTGGAGCTCCTTCTTTAGTTGGGAGAGTGCTCGAGTGCAATTGGCATCGAACCATCCCCGTTGCACTCCACTATTCTTTTTATGCCTAATGAGTAAATTACTTATTACCATAGATATAGCTGAAAACGAGGCTAGAATCTGTTCGGGGGTGGCTACTTCACTCAAACAAGAGTCTATGTCGAGTTTACATCGCTTTACCACAGTGCTTACCAATTTTGCCTGGTCTACCAAAGCCCAACAAATAGAATAGCTCAGGAGAGTAAGGAATCTGTACATGCCTATTACGAGAGATTGCTTTTGGTCTTTAAACAGTATATTGGATACGAGAATTTGAGTGAAAAGGACATGAGTCATTTTGTGTATAGATTTGTATATGGTCTGAGACCTGAGATAAGTGAAATGATTAAGCAGCATATGTTGTGTTGGCAGAATAGCACAGTAGATGAGGTACTACGGTATGCAAAATATTGCAGTGATGATATTGAGTGTAGACAGCGTAAACTCAAGGAAAAGGCAATGTGGGCACTAGTAAAGGTTGCAGAAAAGCAAGAAGCTCTGTTGAATAATCAGTCCAGTGATGCAGGACAGACCAAGTCCAAACCGAATATTGGCAAGGGAAAATGTCAGATGAGTATAGAAGAAGCTAAAAAGAAATGGCCATATCATAATTGCGGAAAATTAGGGCACTGGAGAAACGAGTGTAAATTTCCTCCCAAAGTTAATACCGAAACTCAATCGTTGAATCCACAGGTGCAGAATGAGGTGAGTTACCAACAGCTGCAACAGCCGCAGGAAGTTACTCAACAGTGTCAGGTGCCGCAACCACCTCTTCCAAAGATTGTAAATCCTCAAAGATACAGTACAGAGGCAGGATTCTACGGAGGAGAGAAGGTAACAAAATTGCCCCGCGCAGCTGCAGTTTCGCAGTATTGGTTACGGCAGGATGGAGATGAGTCGGATAAAAGCTTATGACGGTGCCTAGGAGAGGAAGAAGAGTGCGTGCTTGGCGCAACTCTAGAGGTAGATCAGTCAGGTCCATTTGTGGATGGAAAAGTGAATGGTGTAAATGTTACATTCCTTGTGGACACTGGTGCTACCCGTTCTACTGTTAGATCAGTGGAAATTCCAAAACTTCCTCTCTCAGGAGAATATATCCAAGTTGTAGGTGTTTCAAACAGGCAGATTAAAACCCCTCTTACAAAACCAATAGAGGTGGAAATTGGACTATTCAAAGAGATGCATCGCTTTGTGGTGTGTGATTGTAGTCCTGTAAATTTATTGGGACGCGATATGCTTTGCAAAATGAATTGTACCATCTACTGTACCCCAGATGGTATTGCTTTTCAGACACCAGATGAGGATGTTCTGTATAAAATGACAATGGCAGAACTAGAACCAGGAGTGAATGATATGTTTTCTGTGTTTGATGCAGAGAAAATCCCAATTGAATTGAAAGGAATAGTCAGGTCTGATGTATGGGATTTCACAGGTGAAGATATTGGACTAATGAGAGAAGTTGATCCTGTAAAAATTACTGTAAAAGAAGGAATGAATTACCCAAACACCCCGCAGTACAAACTGACGCCAGAAATTATTAAAGGAATAACACCTGTAATTAATAAGATGATTGAACAAGGGATTTTGAGAGAAATAATGAGCAGCCCATGTAAGTCTCCTATAATGGGCCTGAAAAAGCCAAATGGAACATATAGGATAGTGCAAGATTTGAGAAAAGTAAACAAAATTGTTATACCTTGCTGCCCAATTGTGCCAAACCCTGCTGTAATACTGTATCAAATTCCCCATGATGCAGAGTGGTACACAGTTATTGATTTGTGCCATGCATTCTTTTCTATTCCATTGCACCCTGACAGCCAGCCATTATTTGCGTTCCGGTTCGGAGAGCGTATTTTGGCATGGTGCCGAATTCCTCAAGGGTATACTGAAAGTCCTTCAATTTTTAATCAGATTCTAAAGAAATCCTTAGAAGATTTAAAAATGCCAGAAAAATCTGTAATGGTCCAATATATTGATGACCTATTAGTGGCATCAAAGACCAGAGAAGCATGTGTTACGGACACCATTGCTTTACTGAATCATTAGGCAGAAGGAGGACACAAGGTGTCCCCATCAAAACTGCAATTCTGTCAACAGGAAGTACAGTATTTAGCTCATAAGATTGAGAAAGGGATGCGAAAAGTGACAACAGAAAGGATAAGGGTTATCAAAGGAATGAGAGCCCCAATAACACAAAGAGAGGTGAGTATGTTCCTTGGAATGGTTGGTTATTGCCGACAGTGGATAAGTGGGTTTTCATTGATTGCGAAACCTTTACAGCGATTGACAAAGAAGGATGTCAAAGATCCGATTGCATTGGATGAGGAGGAAATGAAGGCTTTCGAGGAACTGAGAACAAGTTTGTGTGAGGCACCAGCATTGGGAATGCCTGATTATGAGAAATAATTTGAGCTGTATTGTAGTGAGAGAGACGGATGTGCACTTTCAGTATTAGTGCAAAGGCCTGGAAAAATGAAACGACCAATAGCCTATTTTTCAGCTGTTTTAGACCCGGTAGCAAAGGCGTTGACTGGATGTCTGAAAGCAGTAGCTGCTACTTATGTGAGTCTGGAACAGAGTGAAGGCATTGTGATGGGATATCCTTTGAGAGTATATGTCCCACATTCAGTTGAAATCCTTCTGCCCCGAACAAAAACCCAATTCATGACACATAGTCGGCTGACTAGGTATGAAAAGGTGATCTTGGGTGCAGACAATGTAACCATTGTAAGATGCACGAGTGTGAATCCTTCCACTTCACTGCCAGATGAAGTAAATGCAGAAGTCAAAGATGATATTGATCATAAGTGTTTGGATGTGCTTGAATTTTGCACAAAGCCTCGCCCTGATATCAGGGATGAACCTCTAAAAGAGTCAGATTATGTGATGTTTGTGGACGGGTCATGCCTGAGAACAGATGAGGGAGTTTTAAGTGCTGCATATGCTGTATGTACGGTGGCAACCATAATGGAAGCATCTTGTTTGAGAGGAATACGTTCAGCCCAAGTTGCTGAGCTGATTGCTCTGATTCGAGCGTGCAAACTGGGAAAGAATTTCCGAATCACTGTGATCACGGATAGCCAGTACGGCTTCGGAGTGGTCCATGATTTTGGACAGATCTGGTCCCAGAGGGGATTCCTGACTTCCAGAGGGTCTCCTATTAGGAATGGTGTGTTTGGGAAGAAGCTGCTTGAGGCGATACAGCTGCCTAAACAGATTGCGGGGGTAAAATGCACTGCTCACAAAAATGGAACTGATTACATTGCAGTGGGTAACAAATTTGCTGACGAATTAGCTCAATATTGTGCCAGAAATATGACCTCAATGAATCGGAGAAGGGGAAAAGAAAATGTTTCATGTCCCTTGCTGTTTACTAACCCAGTTGAAACATGGGATGAGGTGAAACAATTGCAGGAAGAGGCAAGTGTTGAGGAAAAAGACGTTTGGATAAAAGCAGGTTGCAGACGGAGAGAGGAAGATGAAGTCTGGGTTTACAGGGATGAAAGACCAGTTATGCCTGATAGCATGATCTCTAACATGGCACGGATGTACCATGGACAGGCACACATAGGTAGAGATGCCATGATCAGACTTTTCAAACAGACCTGGTATAACCCAAAATTTAGGGCTATAGCTGAAAGCCTTTGCCAAAGATGCCTTATATGCCAACAGATAAATCCTGGAAGGAAGACAGTAGTAAGTTTGGGAGTAATAGGATGTGAAGGAGGTCCTTTTACCAGAATGCAATTAGATTTCATTGAAATGCCCCCGAGTAACAGACTTAGGTATGTCCTGGTGGTCGTCTGTTTGTTTTCTCGTTGGGTGGATGCCTATCCGACCAGAAGGAAGGATGGAGTTACTGTAGCTAAACTCCTGCTGAGAGATTTCATTCCTAGATATGGTTTTCCAGTAACGATAGAAACAGATAGAGTAACGCATTTCCAGAACGAACATATCCAACTGATATGCGAAGCACTAGACATTCAACAAAAGCAGCACTGTGCCTACAGACCAGAGGCTTCTGGAGTGGTAGAGCAAGTAAATGGCACCATAAAGAATAGGTTGGGTAAAATGTGTCAAGCCACAGGACTCAAATGGCCCGATGCCTTATCATTGGTGCTAATGAGCATAAGAAGCATACCTGACAGAAAAACAGGTCTGAGTCCTCATGAAATAATCATGGGATGAGCAATGAGACAAGCATATGTACCTGTCAACAAACTGCTGACTATAACTGATGATCTCATTCTGGACTATTGCAAAGGATTGGCTGATGTGGTGCATTCTGTGTTTCATCAGGTTGGACCGGATGCGACCACTCTTGAAAGAAAACCAGCTCATGATCTGAGTCCAGGAGACTGGGTCCGCATAAAAGTCCACAGAAGAAGAAATTGCTTGGTTCCACGCTGGGACAAGCCACATCAAGTGATTCTGGTGACAACGACTGCAGTAAAGTGTGCAGGTGTGAAAAATTGGATTCATGCCAGCCATACAATCAGAGTTCCAGATCCTGAAGCTCGACCTGTAAGTTGACATCTGGAAATATCGGATACCAGCTCAGCGTCTGAAGCAGAGACTGAAGCAATCAGAGTTCCAGATCTTGAAGCTCGACCTGTAAGTCGACATCTGGAAGAATCAGGTACCAGTTTGGCATCTGAAGCAGACCAACCTGAATCCTGTGAAAGACAACAGGAAGAATCCGAAAACAAAAGAACTGATATTGAAACAGGAGGCACCGAACTAATAAACAATGACAATGAAAAGCCAAGCACAAGCTTTGGGGAAATCCCTCCGGAAATTGTAGAGGTAACTCAAGAAAATTTAGATTCAGATAGAGAGATTGGGGAAATTGCGGAAGAAACACAAGGAGGATTAGACTCAAAATTACAAGCAGAAGAAACACAGGGAAATTTAGATCTAGATAGAGAGTTTGGGGAAATTGCGGAAGAAACACGAGGAGGATTAGACTCTGAATTTCAAGCAGAAGAAACACAAGAAGATTCGGATTCGGACAAAGAGACTGAGATCATAAAGTTCAAAGTTAGAGGAAGTGAAGTGAGATCTGAGACAGAATCTGAAGAAAGTGAAGAAGAAAGAAGGCAAAGAATAGGACCAAGAAAGAGATTTGGAGAGCAGAACGAGGAGAAAAAAAAAAAGTGAACTGAAAAGGCCAAGAAAAGGAGACAATTGGCCCAACGAAATTAAAAGACTGAGATATAAACTAATAAATTTGAACAAAGACAATGCAGAACAAGTAAATGAAATAACCAGTCAGGAAAGACAAAGAAAAACAGATAAAAGACAATTGCCGAGACCCAAAAGAGTGAAAAGACCTAACTTGAAATACAAGTCACCTGAATGGGTATACATAGCACTGTCTGACATTAAAGAAGTGGATAGCAGTCACGAGAACCCAGACAAAGACTGTGAACAAGTGGGTGAGAGTGAACTGCGCCAACCCTGAAAAGGCAAAGAAAGAAAACCAGATTAGACACACAAACTGATAAAGATGGTGCGCCAAAAGGCAGTTGATTCCTGTCAACACTCAGGGGCCGATTCCGATTCAGGCCGGAAATCACTCCGACCGAGCCGGACCCGGAGAGATTTCCGACCGAATCGGACTCTAGCAGCCCGACCAAATGAGTACGATGCGTACACTTGCAATCGGACTCGATTCGGTCGGACTCCCATTGAAGTCAATGGGAGCCGGTCGTACAACGCGTACGCGGGCTCTCATTGACTCAATGGGTGCGAGGCGAACAAGGGCGCCCCCTACAGCGGGTACGCGTCGATGCGAATCGCGCCGTACATGCACAGGTAGGGGGGACCCATGGGTGCGACTCGCGTGGCTATGCATACAGGGGGGTCCGACACGGACCCCCAAAGTCCGGCTCCGACTGCCCTTTGGAGCCGGACGGCGCGAGTCGGTCGGACTGCTTGATGCGCGCATCATACTTGCCCGGCTGGGGAATGTCTCCATTGCGCGGTGCGAGTCGTGTCCGTGCGAGTCGGTCGGAGCGGTTCGGAGCCGCGTACGAGTCGGTCGGCAATTTCGCGTGCGCTTGCATCGTCCTCGCTCGCCCGGACGCACGTTCGAATCGATCGGGAAAGAGGGCTCCGAATCGGATCCGGTTAAGCCGAATATTAGAATATGCATTTAGACATAATCTTACTTGTGGGTTAAGAAAGGACGAAAAGGTTTTCTTAGACATGGTAGAAGACGGAAGGGTTAAGTTTCAAAGAAAGGCAGCAGGAGAAAAGGCAAAAACCCCCCCTTGGGCGTTTGAAGAGGGAAGTCATGACACAGGCGAAACAAATGCAGCTATGGTTCTAGATTGGCCCCAACAGGGAACATTGTGTATTAGTAGAGCTAACACTATGTATGATAACTATTTCGTGGGTTCTAGTGAGTGCCGAGATACATACAAAATTTTAGGGGGATGGGGATTTAAAGGAGGAAAAGATCCAGTATTTCCAGGGATCTATTATATTTGCGGAAATAGAGCTTATTATAGGTTGCCGGACCATTGGTACGGAACATGCTATCTAGGCCTGGTCTTTCCAAAGATTTTTCACGTGGAAAGAGGAACGAAAGGAATTCACGAGATAGGTAAACCATTAATCCGAAGGAGAAGGGAAAGCTTCTCAGAGATAATAGGTGACATTTTTGGAGCATTGATACCAGCATTGGGTATATCTTTGAATGCATACACAATTCGGAAATTGTCTACAGTAGTAGATCGTTTATCAACGAATACTGCTGGAGGGTTCTTGATGGTAAATACCAAAATGGTTGCCATGAGAGCTATGGTAATGCAAAATCGACTTGCCCTTGACATTCTTTTGGCAAAAGAGGGTGGAGTCTGTGGAATGCTGAAAGTACAACATTGTTGCACTTACATTCCAGACAAAAGACAGAATATACAGAAGTATATAAAGAACATTACTGATTTGCATAAAGAAATTGCCCCACTGGAGGTTGAAGGTGCTTGGGAGAGACTTGGTAAGAGTTTTTCCTCAATGAAGAAATGGTTCACCGAAAAAGGTAGTTCTCTTATTGGGAAAATACTAATTCCAGTGACCTTAGTAATAGTGATAATATCAATATTGAGATTAGCCTATGTGTGTGTTAAAAGAAGAAAAAGACAAAATAAAGTAAAAAGAGAAAATGAGAAAAATAAAGAAAGAGAACGAGAGATGGGAGAGATCGAATTGGAAGAGTTTAAAGAGAACATGTACAAAAGGTCTAAAAGACAAGATGAAAAGAACAAGATTGTCTAAATTAACAAATGCAAGTGGACAAGAAACATTTATCTGATACATTTTGTAGGGATAGGTTTTAGTGGTGATGTTAAAAATCACCAAAGGGGGGAATTGATGGAGCAGGGGAAACGAAATCATTTTGTACCCCTTGGAAGTTAATGACCTCATAACGATTAATGATACTAACTGTTTTGAAGCGCATGAACTAACCAACAACTACACCTTTTTAGTAGACATTACACGTGGGCAACTTGCTAAATGTTGCAAAATCTAATTTATTTACAAAATGCGAAGCAAATAACCTGAGTATTGTGATTTGCGTAGTAAATAGAGTGAATTGCATGATTTGTGTTGCGTAATAGAATTGTATTGTGGCAAAGAATGCAGATGGTAAGTAAAATGGCTTTAAATGTCGCTTCTGCTAGGTAATATCTAACACGGGTCTTTAGAATGGTGGGTGGTAAACAGAAAGGCTTATTTTCCATATTTTAATTTCTATTGTGTTTGTTCTTATATTAGTTTTGTTTGGGCCTGCTAGGCCATGCTTCTAAAATGGCCGCTGGAAAGGACGAGATTGCGTGCGCTGAATAAGATGGCCCCCGCGCAGACTCAGCATTAATGCTACAGTCACGTGTATGCGGCCTGTGCTCGGAGTGAGAGATGTCAAGGCCAATCTGACCTGCAACGAGGAGCGTGCCAAGTGTTCGGCATATCTGCCTGGGAACCGGTGAGAAAAACGAGCGACAGGGAATGAACTAATGTGTGACCATCAAAGATTGCTACAAAATGGATTAACAAATTGGACTACTTTTTGGACACTGATCATGAGGCTTATTGTGTGCTTTATTGTCCCCAAACCGGTTCGAACAAGGAGGGCGATGAGGTGACCACCCCTCCAATTGACCAATTAGCGTGATTCTTGCCCCTAAGGATTGCAACTTTTAAGTGTAGTGAGCCAGAGAATAGGGTATAAGAGAGTCTGCTCTTATGTTGTGAAAAAACTTGCTTTTTCATTTTTCCACCTTGATGCTGCGAGAGACTCTGTCATTTTGGACTTTGAACTTTGACTGGGGAAGGAACGAGATCGTTGCGGGAATTTACCCGGGAGGTGATTGCGTCCGAGGAGGTTAGCGGGACAGTCAGTCAGTTTGGGAGTCCTATCGTGTGATCTGCGGTTCATCTTCCTTTGGTGAACCATTCTTGTCATCGCCCTATAGCCGAGGGTAATGAGTAATTTTATCTTTTCCTAAAAATCATTCTTAAATGTTTATTGATATTACTAAATGTTTTACGTAATAAAGAATTTTACTTATTTGCTCGAAGAATTTTAGATAAAAATATATTCTAACTTTAAAATTAGTCTGTGGTTCTTTAAAAACAAAAGTTTATAATTTAATAAATGTTGAAGGTTTTAATTGTGATTGAGCTGGTCTTAATCTCCATCAACTGATTCTACTAGTTGGTCCATCGACCGAATAGCGGAGTACCTTGATATTTAGAACCGACAGGATCCTCAGTTAATGTATATAATGTATAGGTTATTATTCCGTCAATTTTAACAAGGTATCCCGTTTGTCCAGCAGCTCATTTTCCTTAGTGTTTAATCCAGAAATTGAATGAAAGTATGTATGCGGTGTCATGGGCCCCACCGACATAAGTTTTGTGTAAGTGTTTTTCTGGATCGATGTCATAAGGAGAAATTTATATTAGCCGCGCTGGATCACAGCCAATCAGATCTCACCATGAGATCTGTGCTTATGTCTTGATATACAAATGTATTTTTCCTTTAATTTCTCAAAAACTACTGAACGGATTTACACCACATAACAAAAAGGTTGCTTTCTGAACCGGGACCTACCTTTCCTGCCAAATTTGGTATAATACTGTTCAGCAGTTCGTGCTGTAGTTGTGTTAAAAGTCCCTATGCGAAATAACATGGGAAATGCACTCTTTTTGGCCCCCTCTTTTCTTGGCCCCCACTCAACAAATCACCCCGAACCTTCCCATGCACAACTAGAATCAAGAGGACACTTCTTTTGGAAAATTTCGGGATAGTTCATCAAATGGTGCCAAAGTTATAAGCAAGTCAAAGAACATATATATATATATATATATATATATATAAATATATATCGCCAAACACTTTTCCCAAAAGGAAATCCTCTCCGCACTCACAGTTCCATTATTATCATAAAGTAATAGTCATACCAATGCCTCCAATGCGGTTCCATGGTGCTTTAATTTAATCATACAGAGTCAGCACACCCCTACGCGTTTCGATCTCAGCCGAGATCTTGTTCACAGGTTTTTTTTTGTATCCCCGTGAACAAGATCTCGGCTGAGATCGAAACGCGTAGGGTGTGCTGACTCTGTATGATTAAATAAAAGCACCGTGGAACCGCATTGGAGGCATTGGTATGACTATTACTTTATGATAATAATGGAACTGTGAGTGCGGAGAGGATTTCCTTTTGGGAAAAGTGTTTGGCGATTGGTATCGGCCTGGTTCGGCCGTACTCGAAACGCACCGCCGCAGATGCGCCCAAATGGTCAAGCAATGGGACCATGCAGGAAATGATATAAATATATATATATACATATATCACCAACTCCGCTTTATGCGCTTCCCTTTCTTGAAGAAAGATGGATACGGACCACGTTGAAATAGTGCTCATTAGTTTTTATTGGGACAGTCCGCCATTATGCGTTTCAGCCTAACACGGCCTTGATCACATGACAATGCTACCTTGTGTCAACAATCTATTTAAAGTGACGAGTGCATTCAACAGTACGAATGGACACTGTAAACAGACTGCCCTAACAGATCAATATATAAATATAGATGAATACATATATTCAATTCAATTCAATATAAGCTTTATTTTGACAGAGATGTCATAAAAGCTGCGATTACAATAAAAACACATTGCTGTTCTTTGGAAGAGCAAAATACAGATTTACAGTGTCATTAGTTTTGCATAGATGTTACTACAACAAAAATGATCAATTAAGCTCGTGAAGCAATGATGCGAATGTCATATTCAAAAAGTTAGAGATTAAAACTTTAAAGCAGAAAAACAATTAATATATACACAATTTAGTTTGAATTATTTAGTACATATCAACATTAAAACTAGGATAAAATCATATAATATTTCATTGTTACAATGGAATATTAAGAAAGTTCAAAAAGACATTCAGTTTTTCTTGGCTAATAACAAAAATTTTAACGAATAAAGTGCTTATGCAAAGTGGGTCCAGCAGCTTATATAATAGGGCTTTGAGGTCCGAACTAATCTGCTTTTGATTGAGGCTATGTCTTTCTTGCGAGCACCTTACACCTTATGAGCCATGCTTGTCCTAGAAACTTTTCTACACAGCATGCGTAAAACGGCCTAGGATCGGATCTTAGAATATGTATTGCTGTATAGTAGTCTTGTGTGCCCAGTTGTCGACAGAGCGGTTTCAGCCATTTTGCCCGCGATGATTTGTACACCGGGCAAGCAAACATTAAATGGGCAGTACTTTCAATTGGGGCCTTGCAACATGGGCAATTTTTCTCCTTGCTTGGGCTCCACTTTGCTGTCGCCTCACGGACAGGGAGAGTTCCGAGCCTAAAGTGGGTGTAGAGTGTTCTATCTCTTGGTACTTTAATTGTGTCGAGAAAGGGCTCAAAATATCTAGTCTGCTTGTGGGAATAGAATTCTAGTGTTAGTTTGCCCACATTGGGATTACGGTTCTCTCGTAGGTCCACCTATTCCGAGTATAGGCGTTTGAGTTCCTCTCTCCTCGGGGGTACCTGGCCGGCCCAGCAGCCCTGGAGACCCATAGCTGACAGCTTTCTTTTAATATTAGTAATCCAGCCTATTTTCCTGCCGGTATCTAGGCTAATAATCTCAGTCATGACTACTGCATAGGAAGAGAGTTCAGGGGTCCGCCTAATGCGGGCCCAAAAAAGTAGGGGGCGCAACATAGCAATGTCACCCAATGACCACCTACCCATATCTAACAATAGGGGAGCAAGGGGGATGTATTTGGGTACCATGACCAGGTCTCTCAGAAATTTGTATTCTGACCTGCAGAGCTCACCAAGTTTGTCAAACCCCCAGACTTCTGCTCCGTAAAGGGCATAGCTGACTGCTTTTAGGTCGTAGATTTGGAGTGCTGGGGCTACGGGCCTAGTATGCGAAAGGCGATGTTCTTTCCCAACTACTCCAGTTATTCTTTTATGTCCCAGCAACAACTTTGCTATGTGGGGTTTCCAGGACATCTTGTCAGAAAATCTTATGCCCAGATAATCAAAGGTGTCCACCTTTTCGAGGGGACACCACCTAGCAAAGGGCCGCTTTTGTATGACCTGTGGCAATTAAAAGCCATAAATTTGGTTTTGGAGCTGTTTATAACCAATCCCATGTTATTGCAGAAAAGTTGAAATCTATTAATAAGACGCTGTAGCTCTGCTGGGGTCTTAGATATCAGCAGGGTATCGTCTGCGAATAACAGGGTTGGTATCTTATTACCTCCCAAAGTGGGCGAGTCAGCAGGCTCCTCCAGGAGGAAGTCAACTACCCCGTTCACATATAGGGAGAACAGGGTTGGAGCCAAGACGTATCCCTGTCGAACCTCTCTATTAACAGGGATGCGCTCTGTTGTTTGACCCTGCTCCCCCCACCTGACCTGGGCGACATTCCCCTCATGAAGTCGAGTTAGTAGTTTAAGGATGAACGGGGGGATACCCATCCCACCAAGCGTTGCCCACAGTTTAGATCTAGGGACTAGGTCAAACGCAGTCTCCAGATCAATAAATGCGAGGTAAAGACTGCCCTTGCCCAGCACAACTACCTTCCAATAAATAAGGAGAAGTCGAAATACTTGATCCATTATCCCAGTCTTTGATCTGAATCCGGCCTGATACTGGGAAAGGATGTTCTCGTCCTCTATCCATGTCTGTATACATATATAGACAATGATGAATAAAAATGTGAGAATGAAAAAAATAACTTAAATTTCATATGGTTTTAAATTCACGGTGCAATACCTATTAAAACCTGTGTAGTCAATATTTAAAATTCCATACACAATGACAGATCTTCCTGTGTAGAGTTACCTCACATCTACATTATATGCATAAATGCTCATACTTAGGGGCCGATTCCGATCTCGCCCGGTAGGGCACCGAATCGGATTCGGCTTAACCGGATCCGATTCGGAGCCCTCGTTCCCGACCGATTCGTACGTGCGTCCGGGCGAGCGAGTACGATGCGAGCGCATGCGAAATCGCCGACCGACTCGTACGCGGGTCCGAACCGCTCCGACCGACTCGCACAGACACGACTCGCACCACCAATGGAGACGTTTCCCGGCCAGGCAAGTACGATGCGCGCCTCGAGCAGTCCGACCGACTCGCGCCGTCCAGCTCCAAAGGGCAGTTGGAGACGGACTTTGGGGGTCCGTGTCGGATCCCCCTGTATGCGTAGCCGCGCGAGTCGCACACAGGGGGGACCCATGGGTCCCCCCTACCTGTGCATGTATGGCGCGATTCACATCGACGTGTACCCGCTGTAGGGGGCGCCCTTGTTCGCCTCGCACCCATTGAGTCAATGGGAGCCCACGTACCCGTTGTACGACCGGCTCCCATTGACTTCAATGGGAGTCCGACCGAATCGAGTCCGAATGCATGCCTACGCATCGTATTCGTTCGGTCGGGCTGCCAGAGTCCGATTCGGTCGGAAATTTCTCCGGGTCCGGCTCGGTCGGAGTGATTTCCGGCCTGAATCGGAATCGGCCCCTAAGTCTCACATCTGTTATCACATCTTAATCACAAGTGCCAATGTGCATCACCAAAATAGTGCAAATACTACCCTACTATAAAGTGCCATAGTGCTATAAAAATTGTATATATATATATATTCACTGAAAAAACCATAGGTTTCAGGGACGTTATAGTTAGTTGCACATTTCACGTGTACAAAACCAAAGAAATTAGGCTGTTATAGTTAGTTCAGCTAACTATAACTCGTGCACCCGCAATGCACTGCTGATGACGTCACATATTACATCATTCATGACATGGTCAGTGACATCACTGATGACATCTCAAATGACATCACTGATGATATCATCCAGTGACTATGTGTTTCTGAAAAGTTTAAGTATTTTTTATATATATATATATATGTCAAGGTGTATTGAAGAGTAAGTGGGTGTATAAGTGTTTGAATGGATGATTTAGTAAGTGCGTGACTGTCTGTATAAGTGAGTGATTAAACATGCCTTAGTGAATGCATGGGTTAGTGACTAAACTTTGTAAATGTCTTTATCAGTCTGTCAGTTGGTGTGTATGTGGTTGCATGGGTTGGTGAGTAGCTAAATGAGCGTCTATAAGGGTTATTGATTGGTTGTCTGAGTATCTGTGTGGGTGCCTGAGTGTCTGTGTGGGTGAGTGGGGGGTGTGTGACTCCGTGCATGGATGTGTGAGTGGGTGATTCACTGGGTGTATGGGTTCAAGAGTGCATCTGTGAAGGGCCATGTGGGTGGGTGAGTGTGTGTATGGGTGTATTGGTGAGTGAATGGATGTCTCAGTGGTACATGTATAACTACATATGTGAAAGGCAGTATATGTGAGTGTTGGAGTATATAAATGAACTATATATGAGAGTGGGTGATTGTGAGAGTGGCTGTATGGATGAGTGTGTGGTTGTATCAGTGATTGTATAAGAGAGTAAGTATGTGTTAGTATTTGTATGAATAAGAGAGGTGGTGTTTGTATAACTGTATAGGTGAGTAAATGGAAGTGTGATTAATTTGTTGCATGACTGACTAGGTGTGTGAGTAACGCTATGGATGAGTGGTGGTGTGTGAGTGTCTGTATAGGTGTATGAGTGCATATTATAGTGCTGTACTGATGAGTGACCGCATGTATGAGTGACTGTATGGGTGAATGAGTGGATGTGTGTATAGACCTAGGAATCAGTGAGTGGGTATGTAGTAACTGGCATTGGTGTGTCTATGGTTTCAAAAATGGTAGTCTGTATTGTAGAGTAGGTGTATCAAAGGTTATATTAGGGTGTGAGGAGGTGCATCAGATTATCACATGGATGATGTCATCAGTGATGTCATCAGTGATGTCATTTGAGATGTCATCAGTGATGTCATCAGTGATGTCACTGACCATGTCATGAATGATGTAATATGTGACGTCATCAGCAGTGCATTGCGGGTGCGCGAGTTATAGTTAGCAGAACTAACTATAACGGGCGAGTTTCTCTGGTTTTGTACGAGTGAAATGTCCAACTAACTATAACGTCCCTGAAACCTTTGGTTTTTTCAGCGAATTTCTAAGGTTTTTTAAATGATAATTTCTAACTATGCCTGCAGAGGTAGGACATGTGAAGAAAGAGGAAGAAAGGCACAGAAAGAAGTTAGAGAAATGCAGAAAGAGGCAACAGAAGTCCAGAAAGACGAAGAAAAGTGCAGGAAGAAGCAAGAGATATGCAGAAAGAACCAACAGAGGTGCAGAAAGAGGCCTTGTTGCAAAGTCATCCTGTGCCCCCAACTTTTTGCTGACGGGCACTGGTGGTAACTGACTCTGACTAACCAGGCCTAGAGCCAGTGCTATGCTAAAAGACACTTAGAATACAGTGAAAACACCTACATACACTAGGAACACTATGCGTTGGGGTACCCCTGTGATTGGCATGACCTCCTCTGTAAGGCCCTAGTACATAATAGGGCAGGGGGATTAAAACTACCTCTAAGTCAGAGGTGCAGAAAGATGCTTCTTTAAGTAGTAGTCACGTTTGCAGAGTGGTGGAGAAAGGGTGCTGGGCCTCCGATCAGCGCTCAGGAATTCCGCTGCGTAGGACTTACAGGAGGTACCAGGAGGGCTTCTTGGTCCCCAAACTCCCTCAGGAGTAAATTGGACTTCATCCCCTATCCCGTAGTCTGCCAGGAGGCGCGTTTGCAGAGTGGTGGAGAAAGGGGGGCATGGCCTCCGAAGACGTCTTAGCAATCCCACTGTGTGGGACTTACTGGAGGTAACAAGAGGGGTAGTTGGCGTCCAAGGGCATCCTTGGGGGCCAACTACCCCTCCTATTACCTCCAGTAAGTCCCACACAGCAGCATTGGTAAGTACTCGTAGCAGGCCACACCCCCTTTGCCCACCACTCTATAAACGAGCTGCCTGGCACGCTCTTGGATGGGGATTGAAGTCCCTTCGCTGCTGGGGGTCCTTTAGGGGCCAACTAGCCTACCTCTTACCTCCAGTAAGCCCCACACAGTGGGATTGCTGAGAGGTGGACAAAGGCCACACCCCCTTTCTCCACCACTCTGCAAACAAGCGTTCTAAGTTGGGGGATTACGTCTGCTTGAATACTGAGGGTTCCTGGGGGCCAACTAGCCCACCAGGTACCTCCAGTAAGCACAACACAGCTGGATTGCAGAGAGGTGGTCTGAGGCCACGCCCCCTTTTTACACCACTCTGTAAACGCACCTCTTGGCACACTGCTGCTCGGGGGATGAAGTCCACTTGTGTCCTGAGGTCCTCAGGACACAAGAGGACCTCATTGCTCCAAAAATGCTTTTTTGGGCCCTGGGGGTCCTTGTGGGACCCCCTGAGCAAGCCTAGGGGGTCAGGGTGTTTCTACCCTGCCCCCTTTTCTTCATTTTTCACTTTTTTTCCCCCTTTTTCTTGTGACTCGGTTACCGAGTCACAAGATGGCTGCCAACACTTCCTGGTTTGGAGTGTTGGCAGCCAATCAGAGGGAAGCTCGTGCCCGGGAGGGTCCGCGAACCCTCCTCGGTGCTCAGATATCGATATTTTTATTTCTTGAATTTCTCAGCAACTACTGAACGGATTTACACCATTTAAAAAAAAGGTCGCTTTCTGGACCAAGTCCTACCTTTTTGCCAAACTTGGTGTAATTCTGTTCAGCAGTTCGGGCTGTAGCCTGTTCCAATTTTTCCTATGGAAATTAACATGGGAAAACGCGTTTTGGGACCCCCCTTTTTTCTCAGCCCCCGCTTGACGAATCACCTCGAAACTTTAAAGACAGGACCTGACCCAAGTGAACCTTTTTCTGGAAAAGTTTGCGAAGATTCGTCAAACGGCTCGAAACATATTGGCAAAATTAAAAACGCTTTTTGAATGGAAACGAGGTCCTAACTATAACTACCTACTGGCGACTGCCAGTAGGTAATATATAAATATATATATATGTATATATAGCAGCAATAATCAGTTTGAGGTTTGACACTAATCCGGAATTCTCTCTTTTTATATATATAATATATATAATATATTCTCTCTAGATTCTCTTCCTTTCTTTTTTGTTTCTTGTATATTATTTGTATATATACTTGCTGAGGTGCCATGAAAAATCTTATGGTTTTTGAGTCATTATTTTCATCACAATTCATTTCTCAACGACTTTTCACGGGGTAGATCCAATGTCTGATGTATAAGCAAAAGCTAAAGCTAATTGATCTCATAATCAGTTTGTGACCAAGCCAAACCTATATATCAACAATATAAGCTGGTAAACAGATCCTCACTAGTATTAAGCCACCCTGGGATTTTAGTATCTAACTCCAAGATATATCTAGTTTTCAATTTGCGTAACAGTGCTTCCCTATTACCTCCTCTCCTGAGCTGAGGGACTGTATCTAGCAAATAATATCTTAGGTGATTCAAATTGTTCTGATGTTTATCTTTAAAATGACGGGCCACAGGGTAGGTGGGATCTGAGTTGGTGATAGCCCTGATGTGCTATAGGATGCGTTTGTGGGCCTATAGTTTAGTACTTCCAATGTAACGAAGGCCACAAATACATACCAATACATAAATTACATGATCAGTTTTGCATGTAAGAAATTTGTTTATCTTGATCGGCTTATCACAAAAGGGCGTTAGGTAAAAGGTTTTATTTTCCCCGAATTTAAAAGCCCGGCACATAGTACATTTGAAAAAACCTTTTCTACTGGATAACCAGGTTCTCCTTTACACTATCTCTGGACTACTTTTGACCAGAGCATCACGCATGGAAGTGGATTTTCTAAATGTGATGGCGGGAGATCTGGGCAGTGTGTGTCCTATAATGGGATCATCCAGTATTAGTGGCCAGTTGCACCTAATAATATTCTTCAGTTGTTTTTGCTGTTTACTAAAAGTGAGAATCAATCTAGTCTGATCTGTAGTTTGATTTGATGTTGGGATTTGATAGGTTGTGTCCCGTGTGGTTTTGCTGAACAAAAGTTCCGACCTGTCCCGTACTTTTGATTTCTCAATTGCTGTATTTATCACCTTATTGGTATAACCTCTTGCTATAAATCTCAGTTTGCTCTCATTTTGCACTTTTACAAAATCGGCATTGCTGCTACATATGCGTCTTAATCTTAGCATTTCCCCATAAGGTATGCTTTGAATTAGATGGTTTGGATGTGTGCTGGTTGCGTGGAGCACTGAGTTCCCTGCTGTTTCTTTACGACATAGCAAAGTAACCAATTTACCATCATCAATCCTGATCTGTACATCAAGGAAATTAACTGTATGTGAGCTGACATTTGCAGTAAAATTCAAGTTAAAATCATTTGCATTAATACTGGAAACAAACTCCAAAGCGCTTTCCTCAGATCCTCGCCAAATGATAAATAAATAATCTATAAATCGCAACCATATAACCACATGTTCTTTCAGTATGGCATCCTATTTAACCTTCAGGACCATCTCCTCCCACCAGCCCATGTATAGACATGCATAGCTGGGGGAGAAGCTGGCCCCCATAGTAACTCCTCGTGCCTGTTGATAAATTTGATTTTGAAACATGAACAGGTTGTTTACCAAACAAAACATAGTCATATTGATTAACATTTTGCTGTGTTGCAATTAGTGAAGCGATCCCTGATTCAGATAGTTTTCCGTCCTTATGTCTAATACTTGTATAAAGTGCTGTAACATCAAGTGATATGAAGACGTAATTATATTGCCAATCTATATCATGTATCCTCCGCAGGAAATCACTCGTATCTTGGATAATGGAAGGAAGGCCCTTAACATGGTCTTGTAAAAAGTAATCGATATACCGTGATGTGTTCTCCAACAAACTGTTACGTGCAGATATGATAGGACGTATCAATACAAAGGGGGGGGGGGACCAGGAGCCAGTTGTGGTCCAGTGCCCGTGCTCCTTACATGGAACGTCTAATCAAAGGGGGAGCACTGTTCCGGTAGAGGGGTGCAACATGTCACCCGCTCAATGCGAGGAGGAAGAGGAAAGAGACCAAAGAAAAAAAGGGGGAACAAAGAGGGAGGTGTAGGTTCTCCTAGGTATTAGGACCCACTTGTGAGAGGGAAGAACAAGTCTTGCCTCTTGTTGCCCTCACACACCCCAAAGGATGTCATGCTTCATCATCAGGCGTTTGCTCCTCGTCGGGCCGGCGCTGCAATGCCCTACGGGTCCCCCGAAGAGTCACTTTGGCGGAGATCTTTTTAGAGAAAAGCTGTAAGGTGCATGCGGGTGTGTGGAGTGGGTCCTCTTGGAGGGTGATGTAGTGCGTGCAACGTAAGTTGAAACTGCCTAAGGGTTACCAAAAACAAGTTTAATGTGGCGGTACCCTTGACAGAGTAAAAACCCGTAGGTTGAGAGTTACCCCAATAGGCTTAATGCGCCCATGTAACTAAAATATAAAAGAGGTCGACATGATTCGCGCCTGTGTGGTCTCAAAGATCCATGGCGCTTCTTCAGGACTGAATCAAAACAAAGTGAAGTGTTGTGCATGTGAAAAGTGAAAGGGTAAATGCCCTCTTAGGGTGTCAGGGCGGGCCAGGGAACTGTGTACCCTACAGTCTGGCTACAAAACTAAATAGTTGTGACCGTTCCTGGACACCACCTATAAATAAAAGGAGAGTTGCTCCATAGGCTAGAAGAGTAGGACGCCCGCACATTACCGGGAATTTTGCTCGGGTGCCGCCTCATTTGCATCTACCCCGTCTGTACGTCTGCCTGCAGTGATATGATATGACGGCCTGGAGGTTTGTTCAAACTTTTATGGATCTTTGGTATGAAGTAGATAACTGGCATAGCAGAATGCTCTTTTTTGAGATATTTAAATTCATCCATACTCAAAAGATTAACACTCTTCCAGGCCAATAGTTTGGCATAAAATTTGTTATATGTCAATCGAACTGCTTGAATAGAACTTCTTTTGTAGCATTCGCCATCGTTCAATTGAGATAATGCCTCCTCTATGTAATCTGCTTTTTGCCAAATGACAACATTGCCACCTTTGTCCGAGTTTCTGATAAATATTGGATTATTCTTTTGCAACTTGGAGATCAATCGACGATATTACCACTCATGAGTGCTGAATTTCAGTTTAGTTTTTTGAAGGCCATGGTATAATTTTTTAATTTGGGCCACAACCTGTTCATTAAAAATATCTAACGAGTCGTGGGGCATGATGGGGTTGAAGGTAGATTTAGGCTTAAAAGGTGTATGTGTTTTTGCACTTGAATCTGCAAGTGATGATGGAGTTGATGTTATGCCTATCCCGGTTACTTCATTTGTGCTGATTTCACTGTAGTTTTCATTCTGCAATTCAATGAGATCATTTAGGAGGGGCTGATCACCAATCGACAAATGTATTACGTCGGAGATACCGTCTTCAATTTGTCCAACACTTGTATTGTTATCAGCTGTGCGCAAAAGGTGATATTTCTGTAACTTCAATTTGTGGATCAATATAAAAACATCTGTTCTTGTCTGTGCATAATTGAAACTTGTTTCAGGACAGTAGGACAGACTCAATGAGAGTAGTTGTGTTTAAGCTGCATTCAAATCGATTTTTGCCAAATTAATTATCGTTTTAGCATCTATGGTACCTGAAGTTACTTGCGTCTCCACCTGACATTTGCTGATTTGTTTCCTGCATAATTTCCTCCTTTCACACCGTTTTTGATTTCACCTCTGTCGGTTTTGATATTTCTTGGACGCAAGGTTTGTCTTCTTTCCTGGCGTAAAAAATCAAGTTCTTCTGCAAGAGATAGTTTAATTGAACAAGCATCTCTTTGATTTGTTTCCGGCTCTGATTCGCTCTCAAGCACTGAGCTTAAATCAGATGCTGACGTAGTGACTTATGGTACCTTGTTGGCGGACAAACCATGTATATTGCCACTTCTTGTGGCTGATTTTAAGCTTTTTAATGAATCATATTTTTTTTGCAAAAGTAAATATTTGCCCAGTTTCATAATCTGATTTGTGACGCTGAAATTTATGTTTCCCTGTCCTTAATTTTGTCCTCCTCTCTGCAGAGCCTAACCATCATTTCTTCCCGTAGGTTGGGTAGTGCCTGGATAGGCCCCATTTTCTCAAGATCCTCATTGATTATATCTATTTGTCTTTGCAGTTCAATTCTATCAACCTCGGCATATTTCACTAGTATTTGGACCAACCTCCTGGAAGACTCCAAATTGCACTCTGCCCATTCAGCCATCATCTTAGGGTTAGGGTTCTCGTAGCTAGGAGCAATCATAATTCTCAGTCCCCTTGGGATCCTTCCTATGTCTAAGTAACGTTGCAGAGACTTAATCTCCCACCATTTAGCTTGATCTTGTTTCATCAGTTTTTCCAATTTTCTTACTGCCTCCTTAATATTGCCGGAGCTTTCACGTGTTGTTCCACTTGTAACCTGCTCTTCTGCACCCAGCATGGGGGAATTGTCCAACATTTCATATGCTGCTGCTGCCGAACGCGGACCCCCACTCGAACTGCGGCGACGATCAAAATAGAAGCTGCTTCTTCCAGTCTTGAAACGGAAGCAAATCCTATCCGGAAGGATTGTGAATCGTCAGCCCCCCCCCACAGCCGGAGATTGGACTACCCTATCAGCGCTGGCGTCGGTGTCTGCCATGTCAGAGGACTCGTCGGACTCAGAGTGTCCAAGTGAGGTAGGGTCCACGGAGGCATTGTGGGGTGAGTGGTGTGCAAGCGGCTATCAGAGAAAAGCCACACTGTTTAGAGTTTTCTATACGTATATATGCCGCAAATATCTTTGTTATTATAAAGACCAAAATGTCTGCGGACACGCTAAGAGACCGGGAGGCGGCGGCCTCCGAGATGTTCAGTAACATTCCCCCCAGAGGGGTCAATCTTAATCAACGAAGTGCTAATTCTAATGCGACTAATGGCACACTAAAGGACAAAATTAGAAGTCTGGAGAAATTGATGCGTTCCGAACAGGGGAAATGGTGGGAGCATAAGTCCCTGCAAAGATATCTAGAAGTGGGGAGGATCCCCAGAGGCTTAAGGATTCTCACAGCACCCAGTTATGAGCAGCCAAACCCTGATATGCTGAGAGACTGGGCTCAATGCAACCTTGACTCCTCACGGAGGCTAGTTGAAATTCTCGTTAAATATGCAGAAATCGACAGAGTAGCACTGCAGGCAAAGATAGAGGCACTCAACTTAGAAATCGACAGCATGGGCAAAACCAAAGAAATTATGAAGCTAAGAGATGAAATGGCTATCAGATTGCGAAAAGAGGAGGATAAAGTTAAGGAACGCAAAGCCTTCAAATTCCACCGAGACCGAGTGGATTATGACACAGGACGTATTTTCACTTTTTCAAAAAAATACGATGTGATGAAAACTAATAAATTCAAACCCAGAGGTGATCAACTGCTTGGGGAGCGGGCAAATAAGGATGGCCAAATTAATACATCCAACTCTGACCTGAGCTCCGCTTTAGAAAGTGAAGTGGAGATTGAGACAGCCCAGGCACCCGCGAGCGGAGCACGTCCCAAGCTATCACCAGCTGAGGAGCTGGATTTTTTATTGGAAGAGAGGAGATCAACCCTCCGCCCCAGGATTCAAAGGAAAACAGCAGGGCAAGGAGAAATCGCTGCCGCAGGCAGAGGCGAAAGGCAAGGAGAAAAAACCACCCCAACAAGAGACGAGGGAGGTGTTGGTGGAAGCGCAAATAGCCACAGATGAAGAAATGGATAAAACTATTATCAACCTGACGGACATAGACCTCAATAAAGCGGAGAGGCAAATTCTAGCATTGGGTCTATCTTATTGTCCGGAGTCCAATTTCGAATAGGCCAACAATCGGATGGGCGTTTATAGATTTGTTCGCAAGTTAAAATTAAAAAAGCACCATGCTGTACTGGAACAACAAAAATTGAATATGAATAGTAATGTTGAAATAACTGCCGGCCAAGAGACAGTAACATCTGAACAATCTCTTATAGACACTCTGATAGCATTACAGGAGGAAACTGGATGCAACAACAGTCAAACGACTTTACAAGAAGGGGGTGCTGAAGCTATGTCTATTACAACCCGGAGAACAAATCCATTTAAGGGCAAATCGACCTTCACACCAATAATGGCAAGGGATGGAATTGACATTTTTAATGATAATGTGACGAATGAAATAAAGAAATTGAATGTCAAATTGCACAGCATAAAAAGTAACGTTAACAACAGAAATCGTCAGTATCATCAATTGATTACAAAGTTACAGAAAAATGATAATGTTGTCATCAGAGGCTCAGATAAAGGGGGCAACATTGTTTTATGGTCTAAGAAGGAATATGTGGAGGAAGCACTGTCACAGTTGAATCACAGAGACTGTTATCACATTAGTAATGTATTAGCACTAAGAGGTATATATAATGATTTCCATGGCAAATTGGTGGCCTGGAAAAGTGCAGGTCTTTTAACAACTGACGAGTGTAAATTTATTAGACAAGAAAATCCAAACGTTCCACACATATACTTCATTCCCAAAATTCATAAAAGTGTTCATAAGCCACAGGGAAGACCGATTAAATCGGCACAAAATAGTCTCTTAGAAAACGCTTCAAAATATGTGGACTTTTTTCTACAGGAATTGGTACAACAGTTGCCCACATATATAAGAGATACAAGTGACTTTGTTTTAAAATTGAAAGATTTCATCTGGAAACAAAATTACCTATTAATGACTCTTGACATTGTGTCCCTTTACACGTGTATTAATCATAAAGATGGGATACAGGCTCTTTCATACTATTTAGGAACTAATAAGTTTGCCCTATCCCAACACAGTATAATGTTAATGAACATGATTAGCTTCTGCTTACACAACAATGTGTTTATGTTCGATAAAACTTACTATCAGCAGATGCGTGGGGTGGCAATGGGGGCCAGCTTCTCCCCCAGCTATGCTTGTTTGTGTATGGGCTGGTGGGAGAAGCTGGTCCTCGGTGTCACCCACAAACATTATTTGGAGAACAATGTCAAGATGTTATATCGTTTTATTGCTGATTTATTTATTGTGTGGGAGGGGTCGGAGGTAGAAGCTATGGAATTTGTGGCAGATATCAATATAAATGACATCAACTTAAAATTCACATCCACCATCAGCGATGGGAAAATTCATTTTCTAGATGTCGAAGTATATATAGAAAACAACAAGGTGGAAACAAGAATTTATAGAAAGGATACAGCTGGAAACTCGGTCTTACATTCAACGAGTTTTCATCCCACGCACCTGGTTGAGAGTATCCCCTAAGGGGAAATGCTGCGACTCAAACGGGTCTGCAGCAACCCCGTAGACCTAGCTACAGCACAGCAAGAGAGTATGAAAAGATTTATAGCACAAGGGTACTCAAAAAAGACTATAGAAGTAGCTATCAATAAATCCCAAAAGCAAGATAGATCCCTTCTACTTCAAACCAAAAAGATGAGAGACAATACTGAACCACCACAACCAATGGAAGTAAGATTAATCTTAGCATATAATGACCAACAAAAGGAGATTAAAAAGATCATGCAGCGGAATTGGCCCATTGTGCGGGGTGACCCGGTGATAGGGGTCAAACTGCCACCAAACGTGGGGATCACCTACAGAAGAGCTCCCTCAATGCACAACAGTCTGGTAAGCATCAGCCCAGAAATAAAAGACCAAAGCAAATGGTGGGTACAAAATGGTTTTATAAAATGCAAGAATTGCAAGGCATGCCAATATGGTATAAACAAGAAAACATACAGGACGGCGTTCAGTGAAAGAGAATTCCTCATTAACAAACCACTTAACTGTAAAACTGAAAGTGCTGTGTATGTTTTGGAATGCTCTGGCAACCTTAAATATGTGGGGAGCACCAAGCTTCCCGCACACAAAAGAATTTTGCAACACATTAGAGCCATCAACAACTATGATCAAACGTACCCAGTAGCAAGACACTTCTGGGAGGTACATGGCAGCGATCTCAAGGACCTGTCGTATTACCTCATAGACACAATTCCCTTAAACAGAAGGGGAGGTGACAGAGAGGGGCAACTTAGAAAGTTAGAAACAAGATACATTCTTAACTTTGATAGCAAGACCCCGGGAGGTTTGAATACGACGGAGGACCTTTACACCTGCCTTTAGTGACCATTAAGAATTAGCAGACCCTGCATTTGACCCTTACCAAAATACGGACTCCCCTTAGACTAAATCTATCCCATATACAAGGGAATATTTCCAAATTAAGTTAAAGGGGGTTCGAGGGTCAAAGTTACACTAAATGAAAGAAAATGTAAGAACACTTCAAGTAATTGAAAGCAGGCCGCCTGACCAACCCCAACCACAAGAATAGTGGTTTTTTAATCAAGCACCTTTTTAAATTATAGACACAATACCTTGATGTTAGAAGGGAAAATTGAGTTATTTTCACTAATAGGACTGCACTAGCACTTTTCAGTTCACGAAAGCTTGGATTAAGAACAGTTGTGATCTGTGAGGACACATGGTAGGAATTGTTTGTACTTGCATAATTGGTATCAGAAAGTTTGTTACAAATGAAATAATGCATTTAAGCAAAGATTTAATGATGAAAATGTATTTATTTATTTATTCATTTAATTATATAATGACTCTAAGCAGTGAAGCTTAACATATGAGATCAAAGAATATATTTATATATATATTTTTTTTAGAGTTTTGTACTTTTGATACGGTTTTAGCTTATATTAATTTATCTAATATGGATTCCTACAGATACAAAATAAGTATTGCACTTGTTATATGCTGTCTTAAAATTTTTTGAGAAAGACGGCCAAAGTACTAATGAAATCGAAAAAAATGGAAGTGTATTATACTGAGATGTGATGAGACAGTATGTTTTTTATGTCTATTGCCCATTATGAGCACAAGTCACTTTAAAAAGGGTGTAAAAACCAAAGGCGTTGTCATGTGATCAAGGTCCGGCTGGACCGAAACGCGTTATGGCCGACACTCAATAAACTACAATCTTTGCACCCAGGAGGGTGTCCTACACAAATTGCAGATGGTGCAAAATGCAGCAGCAAGAATTCTCACAGGCACCCCCAAGTTCAAACCTATCTCCAAGGAGCTCCGATAGTTACACTGGTTGCCTATTAAATGTAGAACAAAGTTCAAGGCCCTCTGCATCGCCTATAAGGCTATCCACAATACAGGACCTAAATTTCTCAAACAAAGTCTATGCCCCTATAGACCTACAAGATCCTTACGATCTTCAGCAGCTTATCTGCTGACTGTACCCAGAACCAAAAAGACCACCTGGGGTGACAAAAGGTTTACTGTCGCCACTGCTAAACTCTGGAACACACTCCCTCTACATCTCAAAACAATACCTACATTGCTATCCTTCCGTAAACAATTAAAAACCTGGTTATTCAATCAATAAACCCCTCCCCTTCTCCCCCTCAACTCAGCTGTCCTCAGCGCCGAGACACCTAAGGATATTTGCGCGCTCAATAAATTGCCTAAAATAAAATAAAAATAAATCTTGTAGGTCCGCGACTGCTTTGGCGAAGTAGATTGCTGAGAGAGAAGGCGGTTCATTGGAATATATATATATATATATATATATATATATATATATATATATATATATATATATATATATTCACTGAAAAAACCATAGGTTTCAGGGACGTTATAGTTAGCTGTACATTTCAGTTGTACAAAACCATAGAAATTCCACCGTTATAGTTAGTTCAGCTAACTATAATTCACGCCCCCGCAATGCATTGCTCAGGACGTCACATATTACATAATTCATGGCATGGTCAGTGACATCACTGATGACATCACTGATGACATCTCAAATGACATCACTGATGACATCACTGATGACATTATCCAGTGACTGTGTGTTTCTGTAAAGTTTAAGTATGTTTTATATATATGCCAAGATGTATTGAAGAATGAGTGGGTGTATAAGTGTCTGGATGGAGGATTTAGGAGGTGTGTGACTGATTGTATAAGTGACTGATTAAACGTGTCTTACTGAATGCATGGGTTAGTGACTAAACTGTGTGAATGTCTGTATCAGTCTGTCTGTTGTTGTGTAAGCTGGTACATGGGTTGGTCAGTAGCTACATGAGTTTCTATATGGGTTATTGATTGTTTGCCTGATTATTTGTATGGGTGTCTGAGTGTGTGTGTGGGTGGGTTGGAGGTGTGTGACTCTGTGCATAGAAGATGTGTGAGTAGTTGATTCACTGGGTGTATGGGTTCAAGAGTGCATGTGGAAACAGCTCTATGAGTGAGTGAGTGTGTGTATGGCTGTGTTGGTGAGTGAATGGATGTCTCAGTGGTATATGTGAGTAACTACATATGTAAAAGGCAGTATATGTGAGTGATGGTGTATATAAATAACTATATGTGAGAGTGAGTGATTGTGAGAGTGGCTGTATGGATGAGTGTGTACTTGTATCAGTGATTATATAAGAGAGTAAGGGTCAGATGTAGGTGGCGAAATACCGGTCGGTAACGCAGAATTTCAAAGTGCAATGTAGGTGAGTTCATACCTACATGCAAAATAAGGAATCGCAAAATAGCGATTCCTTATTTTGCTCTTGCATTTAAGGAATCGGAAATACCGATTCCTTAAATGCAATGTACGTAGCACTAAAAATAGTGCACTTGAGTTTTAAGGAATCGCTAATTACCACCAACTTCAAGTTGGTGGTAAGTAGCGATTTCCTTTAAAAAGCACTTTTTTGCTTTTTCAAATGTGCCATGTGGCACACATCCATGCCCTTAGGGCATATATGTGCGCCACATGTGCACAAATGCACATTTATGGGGTGCAACAGGGTGTCCTTTGGACACCCTGGCACCCTTGAAATACCTCCCGCTATTAGCGATTCGGTAATACCGAATCGCTAATAGTGAATATCTTCCCATTCATTCCTATGGGCCTCCTAGCCCATAGGAATTAATGGTTAGGTATTCCTTAATAAAGAATCTCAATTACCGATTCGTTATTAAGGAATGTTAAGGAATCGCTAATATTTTAGCGATTCCTACCTACATTCCATTTAGCGAGTCCTTAATAGCGATTCGGTAAAAATCGCTATTAAGGACTCGCTAAATTGAAGTTACCTAAATCTGGCCCTAAGTATGCGTTACTATCTGTATGAATTAGTGAGGTGGTGTGTGTATAACTGTATAGGTGAGTAAATGGGAGTGTGATTGATTCTTTACATGACTGACTAGGTGTGTGAGTAACTCCATGGTTGAGTGGCAGTGTGTGAGTGTCTGAATAGGTGTATGAGTGCATATGATAGTGCTGTATTGATGAGTGACTGCATGTATAAGTGATTGTATGGGTGAATGAGTGGATGTGTGTGTAGACCTAGGAATCAGTAAGTGCATATGTAGTAACTGTATTGGTGTCTTGATGGTTTCGAAAATGGTAGTCTGTATTTTACAGTGGGTGTATCAAAGGATACATTAGACTGTGAGGAGGTGCATCAGATTTTCACGTGGATGATGTCATCAGTGATGTCATCAGTGATGTCATTTGAGATGTCATCAGTGATGTCATCAGTGATGTCACTGACCATGCCATGAATGATGTAATATGTGACGTCATGAGCAGTGCATTGCGGGGGCGCGAGTTATAGTTAGCTGAACTAACTATAACGGTGGAATTTCTATGGTTTTGTACGAGTGAAATGTACAGCTAACTATAACGTCCCTGAAACCTATGGTTTTTTCAGTGAATTTCTAAGGTTTTTTAAATGCTAATTTCTAACTATAACGTCTATAAAACCTATGTTTTTTCCAGTGAATTTCAAAGATTTTATAAATGCTAATTTCAAACTACAATGTCCCTGAAACCTATATTGTTTTTAAGTAAATTTTAAAAAGACGTGCATACTTTTTGTAGTGAAAAACTAACTGTAACAGTAGTCTGTTATAAGTTATAATTTAACAATGTTTAAAACTTAATTAGCAGTAATTAACATATAAGTGTGGAAAAAGTGTGGCGCAGCAGCTATGATACCTGACTTCGAACAACAGCGTTCACAGTTCGATTCCCGCCTCCAGCGGCACGTTAGCCCACCACTATGTCACTGTGGGCAACACCTTGCTTAATCTTCCCGCCGCTCCCGAGCGCCGGCACACCTTTCCGGGGGTACCTGTACGCTTTACAAATGCTGGTATTTTTTTAATTTAAAACCATAGTGATGAGAAATATTAGCACATACTTTTTTTTTCTTCTATTCTGAACGATTTTTTTTTATATCTTCTATTTAGAATTACGGCAATTAATAGATGTTTTTAGTCATGAGAAAGGAAATGACACGGTTTGCCGGGTAACAGTTTTTAAGCTCTCCAACGTATGTACATATTAAGCAACTTATACTTATGAGGATCGAAAGCGAAACCTTTACCTCTTCACATTTTGTAACTTTTCCCAACACATGCACAAGTGAAACAGTGAAAACGGGAGCACGTGTCAACTGTAAAACGTGACATCTAAATGGGCGGAGCTGCATCTTCCTTCCATAGTCTACTCAATAACCAAAAAGTATATAAACCACACCCGTTGTTCGATTAGTTTAGTTTTTGTGAGTTATTTACGCGTGTCCATTCTGTGATGCAGGTTCCCTTTTCTAGTGTCGGATTCTTCTTTTGCGACATCAAAACATATTACGGATTTGAAAGTTGTTTGATTATGGCATAGTAGATATTTATAATACGTAGCTATTCGTGAATATTTAAAGATTTGTATTACGAAAAAAGTGTTATTGGTTGTTTTTGCCATTTATATGTAACGTCCGCAGCTTGTATTGAGAAACACCCAGAATAGAGGAAACACTGTTCCTTTTCTGGTTCCTTTGAGGTTAGATACTGTGACTATGTACATTGTAATAATCAGAGTATAGCAAACTTCAGAGGTGTTCGTGACCCGTCGACGCGAAGACTAAAGATTCATATGTAACGTGAACAGCTTCTCCTTCTTACTCTGTTTCCCCCCTTTGATCATATACTGTGAATATGTATATTATAAGATTCACAGTCATTATGATCTGAGAGGAGTTTATGAGCCGTCGGCGTGAAGACGAAAGATTTCGAAGTTCTGGATCAGATATTTTTACAGTGTGAATATTTTTCAAAATTGCAGTTTAAAAAAAGATTGTTTACATAGATACTTTTTTACTGAATGCCTTTGATAAACCCTACATTTCTTAACTGATATTTTTGTATTTCTTTTTTTCTTTGTTGTGGTTCCTATTCTCGTTCTCCCTATAGAATATATAGGAATAGTATTGTATATATTACTACTTTCCTATATATTCTTAAAGGAGTACGTGATCTGTTAGCAGAGCAGTGAGCGACCTCTAAGCACTACGACAAAACTTTCCTGATTTCAACAGAACAGAGATTGTAAAAATTTGTTTTTTTTTGTTGTGCTCCTTATTCTTCTTTTCCTGTGGAATACTATAAACTCACCCTGTACATTTTAATACTGTGAACTTATAGTACTTCAGAGGGGTTGGAGATCTATCTCTGTGAGAAATTAACAACATATACTACAGTTATTTCCGTTGATAACTTACTACCTCACAGTTTGTAGCACTGCTAATATTTTATAAAATAGTAGTCCCTAAAAAAAAAAATTGTATACATACTGCTTTATTTAATGTTTTGATGAAGCGTACATTTCTAGGTAATATGACGTCATTTGTGTTTAACTGTTTTTTACTTGTTATTTTTGTTGTGACCTGAGATGATGTAGTGCTGGAGTGTTTCTTGTAGCACTTCTTTTCTACTTTATCTAAAAGTAACTGATGCCCTCTTATATTAACAAGAATATGGGGCAACACTTTTACAAACTATAGGCGACAAAAAAAAGGAGGGTGTGGCCACGCCTAAGGGATATTTTATGAATTGCGTTTTTATTTGTCACCCCTCTGATATATACAGCTACACTTTCCTAAGAAAGTATATTTGTGATTGCTTAATAAAAACTGTTTAAATTGCGCAACCACACCTACTATTTTGCTGCAAGGAAATAGCACTATCCGCGACAGAAGTAAGCACCGCACTATAACTATACATTATAAGTAAACATTGCTCCCGAGAAGTAGCTTACTGAGAACCTTATTTAAATAAAGACCGCAACAGCGCGCTTTCTTTTTCAACCCCTTCCTCCATATTATAATATTTGCTCCAAAGATGTAGCACTCCCCGTCAGAAAAGTAAACACCACATTATAAGTAAATACTGCTCCTGTGAAGTATCCCACCCGCTGACTTAATAAAAAGAAGACCGCAACACACTGTTATTTTCCCAACGTGATTTGTAGGCCCCACGCAAATTATATAAATGTCCCTTAAAATATATAAAAAACAATTTTTACCTTCACAGTCCCTGTCCACCACCTTGTGACCACTGTACAGAGTTAATAGTGTTCCTACCCTCCCCTCTACTACTTTGTTTTCCCGTACTCCTTTGAAGTGCGTCACAAAATGGCTGGCAACAGTGAACCGTTCCCACCCAATAAGGAGCAAACTTGTACTCGGAACACTTTAGTCAATAAAATGTCCATGGTGTTCCGCAGAAGGGGAGGGAATGGCTGCCATCACTTCTACTTTTAATGCTTCACAGCCAATGAACATTAAGCTTGGGAAGGTCCTCCTTGGAACACGTTAGCCAATTAGATGTCCCTGATACTCCGCGGAGGGGAAGGGAATGGCTGGCAACACTTCTACTTTCAATGGTTTACAGCCAATCAACATTAAGCTTGGGAAGGTCCTCCTTCGAACACGTCAGCCAATCAGATGTCCCTCCTACTCCGCGGAGGGGAAGGGAATGGCTGGCAACACTTCTACTTTCAATGGTTTGCAGCCAATGAACATTAAGCTCTGGAAGGTCCTCCTTGGAACATGTGAGCCAATCAGATGTCCTTGCTACTCCGCGGAGGGGAAGGGAATGGCTGGAAACACTTCTACTTTCAATGTTTTGCAGCCAATGAACATTAAGCTCGTTGTTGCAATACCTCAGCCAATTAAACGTTAATTTTGTTCGGTGCACAGGGAGAGAACACGCCCTCCCACATAATATTACATTTCCTCTAACAAAGTGACACTATCCGTGATAAAAGTGAACACCACATTATAAGTAAACATTACTCTGCATTATATTAAAGAAAGGCCGCAATACGGCGCATTGTTGTTTTCCCGATATGATTTCCACAGCCTACTGAACATTGCCGCAATACCGCGCATCGTTGTTTTGCGGACGTGATTTCCACGGCCTACGCAACATTCACACTACCTGTGTTTGCACCCTACACACTGCTTGTCGCAATACGGCGCATTGTTTTCCCGACGGGCTTTCCAGAGCCTACCCAACCTTGCCGCAATACCACGCACTGTTGTTCTGCGCACGTGATTTCCACGGCCAATGCAACATTCAAACTCCCTGCCTCTGCATCGTACAGACTGCAGTAACTCCACAGTGTTCCTACTATACCCTCTTATACAATTTTTCTCTTTTTTTCCCCCTACTCCTTTGAAGTGAGTCACAAAATGGCTGCCAACACTTCCTAGTTTCAACCGTTCACAGCCAATGAGCCGCAAGCTCGTGCTCGTAACCCCTCAGCCAATCAGATGTCAGAATTCTCAAATATCGATATCTGTAAAATTTGATATTTCTCAAAAACTGCTGAACGGATTTACCCCATTTAAACAAAAGCGTGCTTTCTGGACCAAGACCTTTCTCCCTGCCAAATTTGGCGTAATTCCGTTCAGCAGTTTGACCTGTAGCCTTGTCTAAAGTTTCCTATGGAAATTGCATGGAGAAAACACGTTTTGGGACCCCCTTTTTTCTCAGCCCCCCTTAACCAATCACCCCCAAACTTTGAAGATAGGAACTGATCTAAAAAGAGAAACGTTTGGGAAAATTTCGTAAAGATTCATCAAACGACGCCAAAGTTATAAGCACATGAAAAAATGCTTTACCTATGGAAACGTGGTCCTAACTATAACTACCTACTGGCGACCGCCAGTAGGTAATATATATTTAGTCATGTGATCAAGGCCCCTGGTGGGTTGAAACGCGTCATGGCGGCACAGCACGAAAAATAAATAATTGCACTGAATAAGAGAAGTCTGTGCCTTTTTGATTCCTGGTTGTGGAGAATCGAGCGAAAAAGGAGTATTGGATATATATATATATATATATATATTATCTACTGGCGGTCGCCAGTAGATAGTTATAGTTAGGACCTATTTTCCATAGGAAATCCGCGACATTCTATTTGAAATAACTCTCTTGCCGGTTGACGTATCTTGCGAAATTTTCAAACTTTGTAGGGCACTCCGCTCCGCTCCTAGCCTGAAAGTCTCGGGTTGATTCATCAAGCGGGGGCCGAGAAAAAAGGGGGGTCCCAAAACGCTTTTTCCCCATTCATTTTTCCATAGGAAACTTTAGACACGGCTACAGCCCGAACTGCTGAACGGAATTACACCAAATTTGGCAAAGAGGTAGTTCTTGGTTCAGAAAGAACCCTTTTTGTTAAATGGTGTAAATCCGTTCAGTAGTTGCTGAGAAAATCAAAAGTAAAAGTACATATATATCTATGTGCACGGAGTATCCGCGTACCCTCAGCGCACCCTGCGCGCACCGTCCCGATCACGAGCTGCATGCTAATTGGCTGTCAGCTGGCTGTCAACATTCCGATTCAGGAAGTGTTGGCAGCCATTTTGTCCTCGGTAGAACCGAGGGACAGAAACAAGTGCGCAAAGCGCACAAAGGGGGCAGGGTAGAAACACCCTGACCCCCTAGGTCTGCTCAGGGGTCCCACAAGGACCCCTGGGCAAAAGCATTTTTTTTTTAAATCGGCAGGATGCGCTCAGGGTGCGCGGATCCTGCCGATAAAAAATCGAAGCGCGGTCTCCCGCGCTCGATGTTAATTGCCCCCGGGTGGGCCAAGTCCTGGGGGCATGCTGTGGGGGTTTATTTTATGTATGGGGGGCCTCTAAGGGCCCCCAAGCCCCAGGGACAGCCACCCCGGGGCTTTATTTGAAAAAGTAGCGGGAGGGCTCTGAGCCCTCCCGCAGCCCCGGGGACCACCACCTCCCGGGGCTTCTTTATTTTTAAATTAACATGTGTGGGGGCTCCAGCCCCCACACGCCCGGGACCACCACCTCCCGGGGCACTAACAAAGTTGAAAATGGGGGTCCGTTAGGACCCCGAGCCTCGAGGACCACCACCTCCCCAGGGCTGTGCATTTGGATGGGAGGGGGCCGCGCGGCCCCCTCCTGGAGCCTGTGGTGGCCCTGGGGACCGCCACCCCCAGGGCCGGCTCCTGCAGTGTCCCGGGGTGCCTACCCCTGGGACACTGCTGTTTGCAATGACAGGACGGGAGCCTCGCGGCTCCCGTCCTGTCATTGCTAACTGCTTTGAATTTTGGAAGCGAGAGCAGGGAAAGCTGCTCTCGCTTCCAAAATTCAAAGCAGAATTGCTTTTCCACATGGGGAGCTGCATATTAGCAGCTCCCCATGTGGAAAAGCAATGCCGGCTCCCGCAGGAGGCGGGGAGCCGGCAGGGTCCGTGGGGGAGTTGGGGTCCCCCCACGGACCCCAAAAGGATAGGGCCAGCCCCGGGGGATGGGGTCCCCGGGGCAAGAAGTGGCCCGGGAGGGGGGCCATGCGGTCCCCTTCCCCAAAAAATGTTAAGAAAAAAAAAAAAAAGGACGGCCCCGGGGGATGGGGTCCCGGGGCCTAAGGAGGCCTTAGGAGGGGGCCAGGCAGCCCCCTCCATCAAATAAAAAAAATTAAAAAAGGTGGCAATAGCCCGGGGATGGGGTCCCCGGTCGAAATTGACCACGGGAGGGGGCCACACGCGGTCCCCGACCCAGTCCTTTTTTTTTTTTTTTAAGAGGGACAGGCCCTGGGGTATGGGGTCCCCAGGGCTCAAAAAATTACTAAAAAGAGGGGCCACACAGCCCCCTTTAAAAAAAAAATAATAATAAAAAAAAAAAACGGCATCGCGAGGGAGGCCCTGCCCCCTCTTTGACAGCACTCTGCAAACGCGCCCCCTGGTGCGTTTGCAGAGAGAATAAATTCCCTTGAATACTGGGGGTCCCTGAGGGCCAACTAGCCCACCAGGAACCTCCAGTATGCGCCAGGGAGCTGCGTTGCAGAGAGGTGTACAGAGGCCACGCCCCTTTTACACCTCTCTGCAACGCAGCTCTGTGGCGCTTTGGATATACCTGTTGGGCTAGTTGGCCCCCAGGGACCCTCAGGATTCAAGGGAGTTAATCCCTGACTTAAAACGCACCACGGGGCGTTTGCACAGTGGTGAAGGGAGGGGCGGGGCTTCAGGTGACATGTGAAAACAGGCCCCGTGGCGTGTTTTAAGATGGGATTAACTCCCTTGAATCCTGAGGGTCCCTGGGGGCCAACTAGCCCAACAGGTACTTCCAAAAGCGCCACAGAGCTGCCTTGCAGAGAGGTGTAAAAGGGGTGTGGCCTCTGTACACGTCTCTGCAACGCAGCCCCTGGCGCATACTGGAGGTTCCTGGTGGGCTGAGTTGGCCCAAGGACCCTCATGACTAAGGGGACTTAATCCCAACTTAAAACGCGCCACGGGGCGCGTTTGCACAGATGTCACCTCAGGCCCCGCCCCCTTCACCATTGTGCAAATATTCCTCTAAAATCAGCCGAAATACGAATTCCGATTTACTCACCTGTTATCAGGAGAGACCTCAGTGCTGCATCTTTCAGCCCAGTACTGATCCTGAAAAGTAATTTTAACCGTACTTACCAGTAACTTGAATTTCCTTCCATAGGATATCATTGCCTGCTTTTTGCTGAAAAAGTTTCTAAGTGTCGATTTTTGAAACATACAAATATTCCTCTAAAATCAGCCGAAATACGAATTCCGATTTACTCACCTGTTATCAGGAGAGAACCCAGTGCTGCATCTTTTAGCCCAGCACTGACCCTGAAAAGTCATTTTAACCGTACTTACCAGTAACTTGTATTTCCTTCCATAGGAATCCATTGTCTGGTTTTCAGCAGAAAAGTTTCAAAGTGTCGATTTTCACAAACTACAAATATTCCTTAAAAATCGCCTGTATGACTTAAACGCATTCTTTCAACTGTTTACAGGAGATGCACCAGTGCTGGATCCAGGATCCACCACTGAGTGAGAAAAAGTCACGATAACACTACTTACCTGCTAAGTGAATTTCCTCCCATAGGATATCATTGGTGATTCTATGTGAAAAAGTTTCAAAGTGTCAACTTTTAAAATACAATAATATTCCTTAAAAATCACTACTGTAACCAAAACGCTTTTACTCAACTGTTTACAGGAGATGTCCCAGGACTGAATCTAGGATCCAGTCCTGTGGTTAGAAAAAGTAATCCATAAAGTAACTAATTGCATTTAGCTAGAAATTCACTTTGAGCTCAATGTTGCATTGTGTTTGAAATTGTGTTGCCCATTGCAACAACTGTAACTACTGTACTTAAAAGTCTATTGCCTATTTGCAAAGTATTTAAAGTAAATTAATTCATTCTGAGAAACTATATTTTGTAATGTAATGTATAATGTAATTACAATGTAATTTAAAAAATAAAATATCTAAAAATAAATAATTTAAAAAAATGTAGAAAATCAGTATGAAAAAAATAAAAATAACAATTAATATATTTAAAAATTGGCATTTACAAAACCTTTGAAATTCACTGAAAAAACCATAGGTTTCAGACATGTTATAGTTAGGAATTAGCATTTAAAAACCTTTGAAATTCACTGAAAAAACCATAGGTTTCAGACATGTTATAGTTAGAAATTAGCATTTAAAAAACCTTTGAAATTCACTGAAAAAACCATAGGTTTCAGGCACGTTATAGTTAGAAATTAGCATTTAAAAAACCTTACAAATTCACTGAAAAAACCATAGGTTTTAGGGACAGTTATAGTTACTTGGACATTGCACTCGTACAAAACCCGTGAAATTCCCCTGTTATAGTTAGTTCAGCTAACTATAACTCGCGCCCGCAATGCACTGCTGATGACGTCACATATTACATCACTCATGACATGGTCAGTGACATCACTGATGACATCACTGATGACATCTCAAATGACATCACTGATGACATCATCCATGTGATAATTTCATTCATCTTCTCACACCCTAATATAACTTTTGATACACCCACTGTAAATTACAGACTGCCATTCTCAAAACCATAGACACTCCAACACCAATAACTACATACCCACTCACTGATTCTTAGGTCTACACACACATCCACTCACTCACCCGTACAGTCACTCATACTTACAGTCACTCAGTACAGGACTATCATATGCACTCATACACCTATATAAACACTGACACACCGCCACTCATCCATAGAGGTACTCACACACCTAGTCAGTCATGCAAAAAATTAATCACACACCCATTTACTCACCTATAGAGTTATACACACACCAGCTCAATAACTCATACAAATACTAGCACATTCTTACGCTCTTATACAATAACTGATACAAGCACACACGCATCCATACAGCCACTCTCACAATCACACACTCTCACGTATAGCCTTTTAAATACTCTAACACACATATATACTTCCTTTTACATATGTAGTTACTCGCACATGTACCACTGAGATATACATTCACTCACTAACACACCCATACACACACTCACCCACCCAAGCAGTCCATCACAGACGCACTCTTCAAATCATGCACCCAGTGAATCACCCACTCACACATCTATGTACAGAGTCGCACACACCCCACCCACACAAACACTCAGGCACCCATACAGATACTCAGACAACCAATCAATAACTCATATAGACACTCATGTAGCTATTCACAAACCCATGCAGCCACTTACACAGCAACAGACAGACGGATACAGACATTCACCCACTTTAGTCACTAATCCATGCATTCAGTAAAATACGTTTAATCACTCACTTATACAGTTAGTCACGCACCTACTAAATCAACCATTCAGACACTTATACACCCACTCACTCTTCAATACGCCTTTCCCTATATATATTAAACATATTTAAACTTTACAGAAACACACAGTCACTGGATGATGTCATCAGTGATGTCATCAGTGATGTCATTTGAGATGTCATCAGTGATGTCACTGACCATGTCATGAGTGATGTAATATGTGACGTCATCAGCAGTGCATTACGGGACCGCGAGTTATAGTTAGCTGAACTAACTATAACGGGGAATTTCACGGGTTTTGTACGAGTGCAATGTCCAAGTAACTATAACTGTCCCTAAAACCTATGGTTTTTTCAGTGAATATATACATATATATGTGCAAAAAAAGAAGCAGAGAACTCTGGGCAGTTCTCAAGTGAAGGTGGAAAGCAGCTCCTGTATAGAGCACCCTCAACACCAGCGACACTCCAGATCTGCTCACCTCAAATGTCTGCTTTTCTATCAAAGTCTTTAAGCATAGGATTAGTACAGTGCCATCCATGCCGAAATAGAAAGGGACAAAATCTTTTGCCTTTTCTACAGCAAAGTCTTTAAGCATAGGACTAGCACAGTGCTGTCCATGCCAATCTGTAAAATGACAAAAGCCATTTACCACTCCAGGCACAGTACTACAGCTTTGAATTGTCAAAATACCAACCAAGCCAACCTGAAATGAGTAAAAGCAACCCCTGAGACAGTGCTTTGCTCTCACTAGAGCTCTTCAGAGAGGTATAGCTTTGTCCAGACACAAGGGACCACCCAGTATAAGTCAAAACAATACCCTTTCAGGCATAGAGTGACACATAAATTATGCAAAAAAAAGAAGCAGAGAACTCTGGGTAGTTCTCAAGTTTAGGTGGAAAGCAGCTCCAGTATAGAGCACTCTCAACACCAGTGACACTCCAGATCTGCTCACCTCAAATGTCTGCTTTTCTATCAAAGTCTTTAAGCATAGGATTAGCACAGTGCCATCCACGCAGAGATAGAAAGGGACAAAGGGCCAGATGCATCAAGGCAAAAACCGGTCGCAAACGGGCAGATTAATTGAATCTGCCCCTTTTCGACCGGTATTTTTTGCATTTGGGATCCATCATCCCAAATGCAAAAATCATAATTAAGCAATCGCAACAATTGCGATTATTTAAATTACGATTGCATTTAAGGAATCGCAAATTGCGATTCCTTAAATGCAATGCATGAAGCAAATTGAAATAGCGATTTTGCTATTAGGGAGTCGCAAATTACCGTCAAATGAAACTGGACGGTAATTTGCAAAGCTTTGAAAAAACACTAAAGTGCATTTTTCAAAGTTACATGTTACACACACACATGCCCTTGGGGCATGTGTGTGTTCAACATGTGGTCACATGGCAATTTCAGGGGTGCAACAGGGTGTCCTTTTGGCACCCTTGCACCCTTGAAATGGCATGCGCAATTTGCGAGTACCTATTTGGTACTCGCAAATTGCGCATGCAATTTCCATTTATTCCTATGGGCCCCACTCACCCCAGACACCCACTCACAAACTCACTCAGATATACATGCACCCACCCACTCACCCAGTCAAGGCTTATGTATCCACTCACAGACCCACCCAGACACTCGCGCTCACAGTCACAGACACACTCAGATACTCATGCATGCACTCATTCACTCACCTACTCAGAGACTTATGCTGTCACTCACAGACCCATTGAGACAATAATACACCCACTCACAGATCCACTCAGATACTCATACATCCACCCATGGACCCACTCAGATACTCACAAACCCATAGTCACTCACACAGCCACTCATAGACCCACTCAGAGACTTATGCACCCAGTTAGTTGTATACTCAGAGACTCATGTACCTGCGCACAGTCACATTCACAGACCCACACACCCACTGTCAGACCCACTCAGATACTCATGCTGCCAGTCATGGACCCACTGAGAGATTTATGCACTCACTCACAGACCCACTCAGACACTCGTTCACCAACTCACTCACCCATTCAGACACCCCCTTAACCTCTTCCGTGCTAATGACGGCCCCCGGCCGTCATGAGTCATGGTGGGCATGTGCTCACGACGCGTGGGGGCCGTCCGAGCCACGCCCGCGATCGGAATGTCCAGCACCTGGGCGGAATTCCGGCCGCAGCGAAGCGGTTAGACACTCATGTATCCACTCACAGATCCAGTTAGACAGTGATATACGTACTTACAAATGCACAAAGGCATTCATGCACCTACTCACCAATTGAGTGAGAGACTTACCCAACCAACCACAGACCCATTGTGACACTGATGCACCCACTCATATATGCACTGAGGCAGTCACGCAGTTCATTACAGAAGTATTGATAGACTGATGCACCATCTTGCAGATCCCTCAAATACTTATAAAGTGAATGAGAGACTTAGTGATACAGTGATGCATGCAGTTATAGATTACACTGAAAATGTTATGCACTGTGTTATAAAGATGTTAAGGGAGTTGTACATGCTATTATACAGTTGTTTAGATAGGAATGTGTTTAGTGTGTTGGTTATAATCCATTTCGCAGTTAAAAGTTTTGAATGTGGTAGTGGCTTTTGAATGGCTGCATTGGTTTTGTCATTTCGTGACGTATTTGCTGTGACCGCGGCTAGCGATATCATCCCGATGCCCGGTGTCACCGCGAAAACAGAAAACTGGTTTAAATGTTTTTTTATACAAACTCTCTACAAAAATATGGCTTTAAACAGTGAAGTAATAAACCCCTAGTGTCTAAAATACTGTAAAATGTGTGCATATATGTGTTTTGCACACCTTAAAAAAGGTGTGATCGTCGTGGTTACAGGAGCCATGGTGACTTTCGGCATAGTTGAAAAAACGGGAAGTAGGGTACAAACACAGTTTAAAAAAAAAAAGTTACTACAAATATATGTGTACAAACATGTTCTTTAAGTTAGTAATATGTGTATTGTAATAGTTCGAGTGAATTTTTTAAGTTCACATTTTTTAATGTGGTGGTGGCTGTTGAATGTCTGCTTTTGTTTTGCGATCTCGCGACGTGATTGCAATCATCGCGATGTCATCGCAAAATTGAAAAAGTTTCAAAAAAATGTATTTGAGAAGAAAATGAACAACATTTTGGCCTCTTGGCTGGCTCTGACAAGAGCCTTTGTGTTGAGAGTGTGTATAAGACAGCTACAGATAAGACTGTATGCAGAGTTTAAGGTTGCTTAGAAACACCCTGTTTCCTTCGTCTGTAAAGTGAACTTCATCCCTTCTATACATTCCATGCATGTCAAAAATCAGATTGTTGTTATAGATAGAGCCCATATTATGGTCTCTGAGGAAAGCAGAAACAGTTTTATTAACATGTTTCCTGGCTTTGTCAATCTGTGGACAGAACTGATTTAACCACTTCCATTTCTGTCTTTGGCATATATTAGAATACACCAACACAGTGTAAGGAAAATGCGACATTAGTTCTGCAAAGGTATCCTTCATTAGGATTTCCAGCACTACCCCAGTCAATGTGCCCAGGTCATTGCCACCACAGTGCACAATCATGAGCTGAGGAGCTTGGAAATCTACAATGGTCGTAACAAAAGGCAGTAGCTGATGAAATGTTATCCCCTCTCTGACCAAACCAACTAATCTCCACATTTAGCAAACCCAAGTCCTTGTCAATACTTTTGTTTTTTGCAGCCTCTTTAGCCCAATAGACATAGCTGTAGCCCACAATCCACACTGTAAGCATTTTGTAGGAAGGAGGAGTAGCACACAGGACAGGTCTGCAGCTTAATATGACAGTTGGTACTATGAAAGACAGTGAAAATGCATGTGTGCTGGTGGTTTGCAAAAAGTTCAATTTTGTTTGGATGAAGGCAATATGTAGGTGAATACAAGTAGGTTGCGTTTGGAAATGATTAGTAAATAGATGTTTTATTGGCTCTGGTAAATTGAAAAAATGTAGTACAGAGTTGGATATGCTTTACAGTATGTGCAGTAAACCACACCTGCTGTACTTCATTGTGTAACTAGTACGGCCCTTCTGGAATGTGTTGTGAACTTGTGACCTACTAGTTGTAATGGGTTTCTATGGAGAATCTGCAGAGGGAGTATTGGGGGAAGGGTGTTAAAGAAACAGGTATTCATTTTTTTTTTAAATTGGAGAGATTTAGGTACATTGTTTCATAAGGTAGAAATGATTCCCTAGTGAGGATATTCCAAGAAAGTGTAATATAGTGATAGAAATATAAAAGTATTAAGGGAAGTAGCTTTTCCAACTCCCATCGTTTTTTTTTCGTGAAGTCATCGCGATCATCGCAATTACGTCGCAAGTGTTGAAACAAAGGCATGCATTTTGGGCTTCCTCCAAACAGGAGTGAAAGGGTTAATAGACAGTGATCATTTAGAAATGCAGTTACAAGACTGAAATATGAATTAAATATTTTTATTTGTTGACTTTTGCAGTATCAGACAATGCAAAGTTCAGAAGGTTGCCATTTTTACAAACCCTGAGAATATTGCATCTATCTAATAAGAGAAAAAAAGTGATTTAACCAATGAACGCAATCTTCTGGTATGTTAATTACATTTTTTGTAAGTCAAAAAAATGATTAATAAGGTATATAATTGTGTCATATTGTAATAAAAAGATTTTGAAATATGTATAATTATTTAAAAAGAAAGGATGATATATATATCAAATTGTAAGTCATTTTTATATATCTATTAATAGGTAAGTAGGACATAGTTTGTTTCAGGTGCACATGAGATGTCTGTAAAGTTAGTTTAGAATGTATTTCCATTGAGGTCAATCTTGCACTTGTATTGCTTTACTGCTTTCTGGAAGTGGTAGGAGAAAAAAACTGCACACTAATCGTTAAACCTGGGTGCTATTTTGTAGTATAACATGTAAAAGTTGTATATATGTATATATGATGTGCTGCTTATAACTAATGTTTTTATTTGAATTGTGGGAGTTGTTATCTTATTTGTTCCATTATAAAAGATGAATACAACAGTCAGTTTTGAAAGTGGAATGTATGCACTATAGCTGAATTATGATTCTGAATTGATCTATGCATGGAAGTTTATTGGAAGGGCTGCTTTATCACTTAAAACTGATACACCAGGTGTAAGTTTCTCTTAAACCATATATAACTGAAGAGTGAGGTAGGCTGTTGCTAGGCCATAGTGCAGGGAGCTACTCGCTTAAAAATGAAAAGATGCAATTCGATGTTTCAGTGAGCTGTATGCACTCCTAGAAACCTATGTGCACAATTATGCATCCAGCCTACACCCAGACTTAAATATAAGATAGGTAAGTGGAAAAGCAGACAGACACTGAAACACCTAGTGAGGTAGTTAGAGAAGCACACAAAGATTCACTCATATGGACAGGCACTACTGTTGTGTGTTTTGGGGTAATGAAACTAAGCAGTTTCTTACATACTTAACCCAATATTCAGTAGTACACCCACGAGACAATCTATGCAGGCCCTTACAGACACATTCATACAATCACATATCACATAAACAGAGGCAGTGATTTAGTAAAAATGTGCACACACACGGAATCATAATCCCAGATAGGAACTGAAACACTCATTGAGGACTGTAGATATCACAAAAGCAGACAATCATTAACGAACAAAGTTACATACTCATAGAATATCAGGTCCTGATAGGGACTCACACAGTTATTCACATATAAGTGAAAAAACTGACACATTCAAGTCTAACATGTAATTCCCTAGTCAAGTTTTATGCTACTCATCTGCAACACATACCTGTCCCCTGAGGTAGATTGTAGTTAGTGAATAGGGTATGTTTCTTTAAGTTAATGTCCATGTAAGTAGGTATGTAGGGTGAGTGAGAGGGCGTGTGAATAAGTCTATGGGTGAGTAAGTGTATCTGTGAGTAGCTGTATGAGCAACCTCTCATTCATCCATACATCTAACTGAGCAGTAAAGTAGGGTGTCAGTAGTTAAAAGGATGGGTGCTGCATACTTAAAAGTGAACACATGTAGTCTGAAGATTGCCTAAGTTATATATCGCCATGTAACTAAATGTTTAAATAGTTAAAATATGTAATGCGACACTATATAATTAAGTGTTGAATGCACTTTTTTATTTTTGTTTTCAGACATCAATATCTAGTTATCTACATAGAATTACCATGCCAACAAAAAGTCAGAGAAGAAAGAAGCAGCAGCAAATAGAGGGTCTCCTTAGAACTAAGAAACAAAAAGGGCAAAATGCAGAAAAGATGGTGAAAGAGGAAAGGCTTGCTGGTAAGAGGACCAAGGCATTTCTTAAAATTGTTTGTGCACAACTGGAAAAAGTACAAAAAGAAGTAAAGAAAAGAAAACTATAGCACAGAGTACTAAAGGTTATGATGTAAAAAGTAAGAAGTCATTGAAAAAGGAAAGACTTTAAGCAGAAGGCAGAGGCAGTTCAAGGAAATCAGAGGCATGATGTTCCCTACTAGAGTAATTCACAACTTGTTAGCATCTATGTAGAAGTATAAAAGAAGAACACAGGCAATCAGATAAAAGGAATATGTTGAAGGTGTAGTTGATACTGTGTTTGCTCTGAAGAGGAAACTAGTTATCTTAGTTTTAAACCGAATAAAGACACAGGACAAAATATTGTTATCTATGAGGAGACAGAGCCAAAAGAAGAGACTTGTTAATAGAAGTAACTTTTGCAAAGTGTTTAGTGGTGAATGGATACATACTTCAAGTACTGAGCCTTTCTTTAATGAAGAAGGCTATTTCCAAGACAACACTGAATCTGGACGATGTTATGAGATGCAAAATGGTATTCCTGTTCCAAAGGAAGTAATGGTACCTAAACATGTTGAGGAAGAGATTGCTGAAGAGATGCAAGGAAGACATAGACAGGCCCCTGTGTACAAATGGAATTGTAGTAGTGTTTGTAGTATTCGTCTATAATCAATTGATATATTGAGAAATGTCCTCTGTATGTTTGTTTCCAGAAGCTTAAAACAGAAAATACATACTTTCCAAGGATTAGTTCCATGCAAAGTAAGAAAGCATACTAATTTACAGAGACACTCACTAGCTTGTCTGACAAAAAAAAGTGTGTCAAAGAAGCTTTCATCATTTTAGAATGTTAGGTGTACACCATTCAATAATGAGAACTTTTGATAGAAGGCGTTATTATGTAAAAGCTCCTGCTCTATGTTTAGGAGAAATTAATAGAGCTCTTTTTCATGGTAGTGTAGTAGAAGTCCAAAAGGTTTGTGACGATGTTGAATTTCATTTTTTTGGACCGGAACAGCAGTGTAGGGTAAATGAAGAGTTGGAAACAACAGGAGTTGTGGAACAGAACAGATGTATTAGTGTTAGTAATTTTGTGAAAGAGATTAGAAAGTTTAACGCAGTTTCTTCAGAGCAACCAAACTGTGTTTTTTATATGTTGTCAACGCACTCACTACAAAAATCCAACTCGTAATGTTGATTTGTACATTAAAACTGAAAAGAAGGGGGGCATGGCCAAGATGGCGGAGTGAGCGGACGCGTTTTGTTGGAGCTCTGTCCCAGCCGGGCCATTGCATTTACATAGCACCTGCATCCTTGCTTTTGGCACTAGAGGCTCCCCCTTGCCGAGGGGCTTCGGCGACACGGCTGTGCGGCTCTGAAAACAATCTGTCACTGCACCGGATTACGGAGTCCTGGGCCTCCCTCGAGCGATTGACCTGCCTCGCTGAGAGGAGCGAGGGGCGCTGGCCAGCCCGTGAGAATAAACGCCAGGGCCTGCGTTGCAAGGGGAGAACAGGGCGCAACCCCGCCGGCACTGCAACAGTGATTCGAGTGCCGAGGCAGGGGATCGGCACTGACTTGCCCCTGGAGGTGTCTGGATCGCCGGAGCCCGGGTCTTCTGACCTGAATAGCGGGCTTGCCATAGGGCCTACGTGACGGAGTCTGGGAACTCTCCCGGGCCTGCAGTCCGACGCCTGCTGGTGACGAATAAGAGGCGTACCGGAGTCCGCGTTGTCTTGGGAGCTGGTCGGTGACAGGCCTGGTTGGTGTCTCCCACGTCGCCCCACAGAGACGGTGACGATGGTTTCCCCACTTGGGAGGCGCCACAGGAGTAGGGACTGCATCGGTCTCCAAAGAAAGGTGAGCGACGGAGGTGGGTGGACAAAATATCGAAAACACAAATATCCTTTGGTGGCTTGGGGTGAAGAGATTGGCGGAGCACAGTGAAGTTCAACCTGCCCTACTTCACACAGCAGTATTTGGGGCGGCTGATGGAGACCTGAGTCTGGACTTGCGTGCCCTCAGGAAGCCGTGGTCTTGGTTTGCGGCCCCCGCCGTTTCCCCACTGGTTGCTGCCCGGGGCCGTCTGTTGCCCTGCGCTGTGGCGGACTGGGGGACATTTGCTGTTATTGTACCGGCAACGTTTAACCCCGACCCTCCCTGGAACTTGCATGTCACCCTGATCTCTGCACTGATTGGGAGGGGTGGCCCCCATTTAATGTGACAGCTCCCGGGGGTGGCACCAGCAGGAGGATTTGGAGTGACCTGTCCTACATCTCGATACGGGGCCCGCACGCATATCTTACCCTATGGAAGCTCAGCCCATTGCTTCTTGGCTGCGACCGACATAGTAATCAGGCTGGGGCATATGAATCGCTAAATCAACCCCTCTGACGCCAGATGCCCTATAACTAACAGGGAGCTGACCAGATCGTACCATGATGATGGCCAAAGCGAAAAAGGAGCGCTCAGTGCGTGACCTACTCATGAAAACTACAGGTTACCCGCAGGGCCCGGGACAAGCTGGGTAATCCAGGCACACTACTCCACCTCCTATGGAACTGCACAAAACTTTCTAGATACTGGGAGCGAATTTTGGATGAGATTGACAAGGACTTTGACACTACCATTCCCAGATTCCCGCGTATACCTTGCTGGGTCTACCTAAAGAATTAACATTCCCGCTCCGCTCAAAAAATGGTAGACAGATGGCCCTGGCACTTACCGCCACCCATCGAGTGCTTTTGCCATGCTGGAAATCTGACAGAATCCCAGATCACACGCAGTGGCTTCACCAATTGTGGTCTCTACTTGGCATGGAAAGACTGTCGATGACAACTTTGGGAGATAAGTCTGATTATACAAAGATTTAGGCCCCCTTTATATCTATCCTCTCCTGTGAGGTTCGAGAATTGACTTGCCCTAAATACCTATTCATTTTAAGATTGATCCCGGACTCTCAGGAGGAGAGTGACATCACTGGTTCTGCTTCGCGGCCACCATAGCCTTGCTTTTGTTCAGTGGGCTATATTTCTAGGCTCTTGGCTCGTCCAGAAGGGGCTGGGGTGGGGAGGAGGGGATTTTATTCCATAGGGTTTCTTTTGTTCGTTTTAGGTTTTAAAATGACAAGATATAAGGCTCTGCAGCTATCCCTTGACGTGAGTGGCACTTGGAGGACTTATACAATGTATAATGGCTGTCTCTTCTATTGCATGTATGTGGGTTGTCTTTAAGCCCCCTAGTTCCTCTGCTGAGGCGGCCGGCCCAAGATGGGTTGTAGGTGGCTTGCTGTGTAACCTCTATTTTGTACTGTGCTCTCAATTGCCTCTCGCATTGTCTTTCCTGTTAACGCTTATTGCGGCTGGCCCGTTGGGGTTGTATGCAGATTGCTGTGTATAGCTTTCATTAAGCGTCCTGCTAATAAAATTTGACTTAATCCTAAAACTGAAAAGAAGTATAATATTAAGTGTGGAGAATTTGCTGTTTATTTATTTGTAGAGGGACAATTTGACTTGTCCACCCGACAAGTTATATGAAAGAACTGCTATAATAAGTTAGAGGAAAACAAAATGCCTGCTAGAGCAGTACACAACAACTTAGAAATAGTACCGGTTCCAGAAGTACTTAAAGATTTGAATGTTTATGATTCCATATTAATACAGTCTATACATCCATTTCAAGCTATAGTTCGCATGGATCCAAAGACAAGGAAATTACCTCCAAGTGAGCTCCAGAAAGGTCTCAAAGGTAGAGTTGTATACTTGCCATTAGATTTTAAGGAAAATATTGAAGCTGTAGGGGTACAGAGAAATTTGGAAGAGGGACTTCTAGATAAAGCTGCCCCGACCAAGAGTAAAAAAATATGGCAAGAGATAGTAGATGTTAGCAAAGTTAAAAATGCAACTTCACAACTGGTACAAAATACCATATATTATAAAAATGCAGACATTCTTCAAGATATCACACATCTGGAGGACAACATATCATCATCAACAGGTCAGATAGAAAAAGTGGATCGAAGCAGTGTAGAAGAAATTTATGAACATTACAGAATCCATCCCCCACATTCGAAAGAGATTGTTGGTGATGCTATTGATCCATATCAACTAAAAGAAGCAAAAGGAAGTCCCGTAAGTGTATGGGAAAAATATTTAGAAGCTCGCTGTTTTCCTCATCTCTTTCATACTGGAGTATGTGGTAGGTATGATGATCGGTCTGTACAAAAACCTGCAGCTGAATACAGATGTACTAGACTTTATTCAGAGGATCCTAGATTTCGCCAATGTATCACTTATATGTTTCATCTATTATTTGAAGGTGATTTGTCTTCATTGTCTTATGCTGTAAACCACATTTTGAAGGCAGGTGTAAATCTGCTAAATCTATCTGCAAGAGAATTTGTTGAGAAAAACACTGAAAAGATGAACAACTGGAATACAACTTCATTAATCTCATGGCATGCCAATGTAAGAACAATGAATATTGGTATTGTTGTCAATGTGAACTAAAATGCATGCTGAGAAATGAGTAGGAGCACCTACATGGTTTCTAACACTCAGTTTTGCTGGGTATGCATGGGATGACCTGCTTCAATTCTTGCAAGAAGCACATTTAAATATAGAAGACATTGATCTAAAGACTCCAGGAGAACTCTGCTCATTGGTCCCTGCAAATGTTTGCAGATATTTTAACCACACATTTCAAGCCATGATGACTTTTATAAACAACAAGAGCAATCCACCTCTTGGTGAAGTGTCTGATTTCCTTTGGCGTGAAGAATACCAAGACAGAGGTGCTCTACAAATTCACATGCTACTATGGGTAAAAGATTTTCCAAAGTTTGAAACAGACACTGATGAGTCTGTGTTGTCTTTCATAGAGCAGTATGTTACTTGCACCATCCCAAATGAGAGTGTTGATAAAATATTAAGACAACAAGTTCTAAGATTCCAAAACCATAGGTTTGGAAAATACCTTCGTAGAAAATATAGATCTAAAGGAAAATTTTATACAAGATGTTGTTTTGGATTTCCACAACCTGTGATCTCAGAAGGAAGAGTTAATAGCATTTTGTCTGCAGTCAGACACACTCTCACATGGAAATCACCAAAGAACACATATAACCTCAGAAGAACAGAATCCTCAAAATACATCAAAGACTACAATCCTGTGATTTTGAAGATGTTGAATGCAAATATGGATCTACAGTTTGTTGCACATAACTCAATGGCTATTGCTCAGTATGTCACCTCTTATATAAAAACGTCAGAGAAAACTGAGTTGAAGGAGTTGTAGGAGGAGATTTGAACAGGAAAGAGTCTTACAAAGAGATTTTACAGTTTTAGTTTGAAAATGCTTGCTCACTGAGAGATCGGTTATTATGAATATGCAGACCGGTAAAGCTCAGCTAGCTTGTTTTCAAAATCTAGAGGAGTTCTATGGGTGAGTTTAGGGCTTGCTAATACTCGTGGCAGAGTACTGAAGTCTTTTCCTGAAACCCAATGTCTTGAGGAATTTGAGCCACACAGTACAGATATTCGGAAGATGAACATGCTGGATACGTACTATCCAAGAAGGAGTCCTCATCTAGAAAGGATGTGTCTGCATGAAATACTTCAACATTATACATACAGAATTAATGTCAGTGAAAATATAGAAGGAGGAACATTTTCTGGCAATGGATGTGAAGGATGTTTGGTCAGACATAACAAAGAAGTTTCATCAACCATCGAAAGCTAAGTTACCAAACTCCAGATACACAAGAGTTTTTCTATTTAACCTTGTTACAGTTGTTCAAGCCATGGCGAATTGAAAGTGAGCTACTTGGAGAATTTGACCGTTATGAAGACTCATTCAATGCTGTGAAAGACAGCATTTAGGTGCTCTGTGTTTCCAGTATGTTGAACAAGAAGAAACAATTGCTGCTGAGATAGCAAGAGAGAGTTTTCAGAGTAGTCAAATTTCAGCACCTGGAAGACAAGATCCTCTTGGAGAGCCAATCATTCAAAATGAAGCTGCAATAGCCATGAATGAAGTGGAGAATGCAATGCAGCAAGCAAGACAGGAAACTCTGGATCTAGAACAACTAATACAGCTATTGAATATTGATCAGAAAGACATTTTTGATGAAGTAAAAGGTAAAATAGAACATGGATTTCTGCATGAGAAAAAAGAGTGTACTTGTTCTACATATAAACCAGTTCTAATGTATATAAGTGGTCAAGCTGGAACTGGAAAAAGCTTCTTGATTAAAGTACTGACAAGTTATCTACAGAACACAATAGATTCCAATTTGTCATGTTACAGCACCAACAGGGTTAGCTGCACATAATATTAAAGGAGTCACTATTCATCGGTAATTAATGCTGCCTGTTGAACATAATAACAAATCAGAATGCAACAAATTATCTGGTGATGCTTGTCATGAAGTGGGAAGAATATTACAGACATTAAAGCTAGTAATTATTGATGAAGTCAGCATGGTATCTAACCTAATGCTAGCTTTTATACATTTAAGAATGCAGCAAATAATAAAAACTGACTACGATGTGCTTTTTAGAGGAAAACACTTGATAGTGTTTGGAGACCTGTAACAACTAACTCCAGTCAAAGGACAACCTGTCTATAATACACTACTACATACTGAATCTGGGAATTCACTAAAATATATTGGAAATGTAAACATTTGGGAAAACTTTGAATACAAAGACTTAATCAGAAATATGTGCCAAGCATCAGATATGCAATACGTATATATACTAAACGACATTACATTGTGAGTCCTCAAAAAGCAGGAAAGAAATCATTACAAACCCGTCTGATCAAAAATCTGTTTCCAAGTAATATTTCACCTACAGAAGTAATATATAATTTTGTTAAGGAAGAAAAGTCTGTTTGTTTGATGCCAACTCTGGAGGAGTGCAATAAATTCAATGAACAATTTTTGCTACTGGAAAAAGAAGAGATAATTGAAACTGGAGCAAATGCTAAAATGGAACATCAAGGAATTTCAGTGCTACTAACAGAAAAACTGCAATCAAAATTGAATAGTTTAGAAAAGTCTGTGTCAAAAACTTTCAGGATTAGAAAAACAGTTTAGTATCTGTAAAAACTGTTGTGTAATCTTACATTGTAACTTAAATGTTGAAGAAGGGCTAGTGAATGGCGCAATGGGTAAAGAAATGAAATTTATTAATTATCCAAACAGAAATGACAAGGAATATTTAGCCATAAAATTTGATAATATTGGTGAAGTTAAGCAGATTGGTAGATGCCTTGTACGATTCCTACAGATGAAAGATTTGTATGTCCAGCGAAAGCAGTTCCCAGTGTCTTTAGCGTATTCAGTAACCATCCATAAATCACAAGGTTTAAGTGTAGATACAGCTCTTGTTAATATTGCTAGTAGTGTATTCAAAGAAGGAATGTCATAGGTAGCTTTGTCACAAATTAGAACATTGTCTGGTTTATTTCTGATTGAGTTTGATGAGAAGAAAGTAAGTGCTGATGTGAGCTGTGTAAGGGACTATAATTGGTTAAGAGCTCAATATGCTCCTCATTTAGGCCAGTATCCTGTGTTTGAAAAAACAATAATGTGTCCAAAGCCGAAAATAACAAAGCAGTCTATCAGAGTTGAAGAGAAAGATGAACAAAAAGAAGAAACAACAAGGACCTAAGAGAAGAAAAGTACAGCAGAATCAGGAAATAGAAGGGTATTACCTTGATAATAAATCTGGAGTGAACTGTTATGCAAATGTAGAGTGAAATGGACTACAATATTTGCCTCATTTTACAAATTCAGGTACTGCACTTGCATTTATCCAATTTCCCAGCCACTACTCAGGCAGTCATCCAATCACCCAGGTGGTACCCATTGAGTCATGCCTTCACTTAGTCACTACTAATACAGTTATGGAATCACCTAGGCACTCCACTTGCACTCATCCATTCACCCAGGCACTACCCATGCACTCATCCAATCACCCAGACACTACCCATGCACTCATCCAATCAACCTGGCACTACTCGTGCACTCATACAATCATCTAAGCAGTACGCATAAACTCATACAGTCACCCAGGCACTACCCATGTACTCATCCAATCACCCAGGTACTACCCATACACTAATTCTATCACCCAGGCACTAACCATGCACTCATCCAATCACCCAGGCACTACCCTTGCACTCATCCATTCACGCAGGCACTACCCATGGACTCATCCAATCACCCAGGCACTACCCATGCACTCATCCAATTATCCAGACCCTACCCTCGCATTCATCCAATCACCCAGACACTCAAGATGAAGTTACCCAACCTCTCATGTTCTCATTTAATCATTCATGCTCCACTTATGCAATCAGTCCATCCTCCATGGCAAATTATATACTTGTTCAATAAGGCACGCACCACTCATGCATTCGGGGAGAGGATGTGGCCTAACGGCAAGGGGGATCAACCTAAAATCTGGGGAATCAGGTTTGAGTCTCGGCAACAACGCTCAACATCCTGTGATTCTGGGCAAATCACTTTATCTCCCGTGCCTACCAAAATTGAATGTGTTCTTATGTAATGCAACTGGTGCTCATGTAAAGCGCTCTGATACCTCATACGTTCGGGTCAAGTTTGAGCTATATAAAACTCTGGGAAAAAATATTCAATCATGCTGGCACCACTTATGCACTCATTCAGTCATCCATGCACCACTCATACACTGATTCAATGAACCATGCACCACTCAAACACTCATTCAATCATTAATGCACTACTCTGGCATGCATTTAATCACCATATACATGTTCATATACTAATTCGTTCAACTTATCTTTTTTTAACTGAATAGATGTTTTTTGGGAGGTTTATTTGTGAATATTAAAGTTTAAAAAAAATGTTGTCCTTGCAGGAAAAACAAATGGCAACTGGGAGTGCAAAAACTTCAACATGCACTCAAAAATGTAGAAAAACTGAAGGGCCGAAAAAAAAAATCAACGTTTGTGATTCTTTCGGGCATTATTAAGGGCTGTTATGGACTGCTCTCCAGCATTCACTACAACTCCACAATCCATGCATTATGATGCAATGTGGGAAAAATCTGAAGCCAAATCTTGAACTTGTGATAGGATCTTTGAAGGGTCTCTCTGCCCTGGTGTTGTTGCGGCTGCTACTGAAGTTGTGGGTCGTTCAGCCTCACATTGTCTTCTTGCTGCTTTCAGATGATTGCCATGGTATGTTTTTAAATGGTAAAGCATGGACCTAGTCCCGCAAGAATATTTCTTATTTGTACCCCTTAACAATGTCTTCTCTCATATGTGCATTGCACACATTTGGTGACTGTTTTTGTTTCTCCCGATGGAATCCTGAAGAAATCCCAGGCAATGCTTGATTTCTTCTGGGGAAGCCCCTCATCTCCAGAGCCAACAAAATCCACCTCTTGGACTTTCTGGTCCACCTGCTGTTGCACCTGATCTCCCTCTTCTGGCTAATTTGCCATTTTTGCAAAAATATGCAAAAAAAGTACCCCAACAAATATAAGTGAGCTGCGCGCAATGAACTCTTCTTAAAGAATGTTTAAGATAGATAAAGGGGCAAGTTCTTCCTATTCTTATAGTTGAAAAGTGTTTCTTCCAATCATATTCCTTTCTTTCCCGGTCACATGATCTTTGCGACCATATGCATCCTTGCGAAGACCAGAAATTAAACACAGTAATATTTTATTTGAAAATAAGTACTCAAACATTAATGTTAGTCGACTGATATTAAACCCCAAATGTGTCTCTTACAATGTAATATGTATAGATATGTGTTATATACTTTACCAAAAACATGCATTCATTGCAGTTACCAACATCATCATGGCTTCCGGCTTTGCCGTCAATCACACAAAACACCAAATAAAAGACTTTTATTTGAAAAAAATCTTCCAAAAGTTAAGTTTAAAGAGTATATCAATAAACAACTTGTGTCAAATAATAATTAAAATATGTCTAAGTATGTGTCCCCGGGTTTTAAAAAAACATGCACACTTCGTGACTACCGATGAGGCAGCAGTCTACAGAGTCTCCGCGAATATATAAAACACCAAATTGAAGAGGTTTTTTCACAAAACCATCACACAAACTCAAATATAAACCCAACATTACTAAACAACTAGTGTCGGCTATTAAGTAAAATCTGTCTATATATATGTTTAGGACTTCTCAAAAACATGCACCTTTCGCGATGCCACCGTGGGTATTGTGACGTCGTCGCGAAAATAAAACAATATAAAAAAAACAACGCTTATTAAGCCACTGAAGAAAATAGAAGCTTATAAAAATATACCTTTTAGAACAATTTTAGATAGAAAATACAAATTAAAAACCTTAAAAATTTAATTAAAAAAACATACGTTACATTAACTTTATACTTGGGAAATAGAATTTGAAAAACCTTAGACAATCACTGAAAAAACCAAAGGTTACAGGGACGTTATAGTTAGGTAATAGACTTAAAAAAACATAGAAATTCACTGAAACAAAAACAAAGATTACAAGGGTGTTATATTTAGAAATTAGCATTTAAAAAACCTTAGAAATTCACTGAAATACAAAGGTTACAGGGACATTATAGTTAGGCTCAAGTTTCACTCATACAGAACCAGAGAAATTCAGCTAACTGTAACTTGCGCCTCCGCAATGCACTACTTATGACCTCACATATTACATCACTCATGACATGGTCAGTAGCATCACTGATAACATCACTGATGACATCTCGAGTGACATCTCTGATTACATCAATTATGACACCATCTACATAATCTCTGATGCACCCACTCATACCCCAATATAACCTTTCATACAACCCTTCCAATATCCGCACTACCATTCTCAAAACCATTGACACACCCATAACAGTACTTTATCACCCACTCACTGATTCATAGGTCTACACACACATCTACTCATACACCAACTCATTCACTAATACAGCCACTGAAATATCCACTCATACACACATACAGTCACTCACACACTGGCAGTCACCCATGGAGCTACTCACAAACCTACTCACTCACCCATAGAGTCCATCACACAACCACTTACTCACCTATACAGGTATACACACACCTACTCACTTATTCATACAGATACTAACATGTACTCACTCACCTATACAGTCACTGACACAAGCACAGACTCACCCATAGAGCCACTCTCACAATCACTCACTCACACATAAAGTCACTCATATACTCAAACACTCAACTACAGTGCCTTTCACATATGCAGTTACTCACCCATATCCACTGACATATCCATTTATTCACAGACACAGCCATACACACTCAGTCACCCATACAGCGTCTCACAGACATGCTCACTAACCCATACAGGCACCGACTCACCCACTCACTCATCTATGCAGGCAGTAACACACACCCTCACCCACCCACACAGATACTCATACACCCATACAGGTACTAAGACAACCAATCAATCACCCGTACAGACACTCACATATCCACTCACCAACCCATACAGGCACTTAGACTGGCAGACTGATACAGATATTCACAGAACCTAGTCACTCATCCATACATTCACTCTGACACATAATAACCTCTTTATACAGTCAGTCACGCACAAACTGAATCATCCATACAGGCACTCATACACCCACTGATTCACGTATACACCTTGGTATTTATATTTAAAACTCATACATTTTTTAAAACACTCTCAGTCACTGGATGAAGTCATCAGTGATGTAATTAGGGATGTCATCAGTGATATCATCAGTGATGTCACTGACATGTCATGAGTGATGTAATATGTGAGGTCATAAGCAGTGCGGTCGCCAGTAGATAGTTATAGTTAGGACCTATTTTCCATAGGAAATCCGCAACATTCTATTTGAAATAACGTTGGCGCCGGTTGACGAATCTTCACGAAAGTTTCCAACTTGTTGGGGCGCTCCGGTCCGCTCCTATCCTGAAAGTCTCGGGGTGATTCATCAAGCGGGGCCGAGAAAAGGGGTCCCAAAGCGTGTTTTCCCCATTCATTTTTCCATAGGAACCTTTAATCGCAGCTACAGCCCGAACTGCTGAACGGAATTACACCAAATTTGGCAAAGAGGTAGCCCTTGGGTCAGTGTCGTGCCTTTTGCTTAAATGGTGTAAATCCGTTCAGTAGTTCCTGAGAAAATCAAAGTAAAATCACATATATATCTGGGCGGAGCCTAACCACACATGTCATCGTGAGATCTGATTGGCTGTCAGCACTTCATCCTGGAATTGCTGGCAGCCATCTTGGGACCAATATAAATGATAGTACCCCATTGAAATGCATTGTAGTGAATCAAAGATTTTGAGGGTTACCAAAAGGAGAACTATAAAGGGTGATAACAAACTTTAGTTACATTAGAATTCATTTGTTGATGGTACCATACTAATTTCAGGAATTGTGGTGTGTTCTAAGGTGATTTTACCCTGTGAAAAACCTTCTGCTAGGATAGCATGAATCATGTTTGAGAGAAAACTATTTTCACATGCTTGTCCCATTCAGTTTTGGAAGGTGCTCCAGAAGCTAAAATGATAGCATATTTTCTGTAAATTCACATTATTTTTCTCAGTCATGTGAGAATGAAGTCTGACATTCTCAGTAAAACATGTACATCCAACAAGGGCAGAGACTGTCAGTTGATTCCTTTGTGTTCTACTGCAGCTTCCCAGAGTGTTCTAAAGAACAACTAGAATGCTAACAGCCTTACTTATGACAAAGGTATGGCACACCTGAAGCCATCTTGATTGGAATAAACTGGTAACACTTAAAACATTTAATTTAAAAAGGAACAAAATGATGGGGTTCATTTTGTCATAGAAATTATGGTTAGTGCTGTAGAAAGAAAAATTAGGACATGTTTCAAGTGTGATCTCAAATATCTTCCTGTTATATTTCAACAGGAGCAGCCTGCCAGTTGATGCCTTTGTGTTCTACTGCAGCTTCCCAGAGTGTTCTAAAGAACAACTAGAGCTCTAACAGCCTTACTTATGACAAAAGTATGGCACACCTGAAGCCATCTTGATTGGAATAAACCGGTAACACTTAAAACATTTAATTTAAAAAGGAACAAAATGAGGGGTTCTTTTGAAATAGAAATTATGGTTAGTGCTGCAGAAAGAAAAATTAGGGCATGTTTTAAGTGAGATCTCAAATCCTCTTCTATTTCATTAGAAAATTCTAACATGCAGACTGAAACAATCACTTTCAATACCAGCAGCAGACTTCCTGTTAACTCCCTGGTGAGCAGTAGCTTTACTACAGTGATCTAATGAGCAACTAGAGTGCTAACATTCTGAATTTATGGCAAATGTGAAACACATCTGAATGCCTTCTTGATGGAATCAAAGTAAAAAACTGAAAGCATTTCCTACTGAGGAGACTGCAGTAAATCAGGAAATTAGGAAACTTCATAACAAAGAAGTCTTCCAAGATGGCCACCAGTGTAAAAAGAGCCCAAATGTAGCACAAATATTACCCAGATGTAGCCCACATATAGCCCAATGACAAAAGTGTGCAAAACACTTTTTATTTTTAGTTTTTGCAGTTTTATGTAGTGCAGACTGGTCAGGTATTGGAGCGTTGCATGTTAAAACATGACCACCCTACACAACAAAAACACCACTGCACTACCCTAAAACACTACCCCCAGCACGACCCCCTACACTACACAAGCACTACTGCACTATCCTAAACCCTAAAACACTACCCCCAGCATGACCCCCTACACTAACCAAACACCACTGCACTACCCTAAACCTTAAAACACTACCCCGAGCACGACCTCCTACACTACCCAAACACCACTGCACTAACCTAAATCCTAAAACACTACCCCCAGCACGACCCCCTACACTGCCCAAATACCAATGCACTACCCTAAAACATGACCCCCTACACTACACAAACACCACTGCACTACCCTAAACCCTAAAACACTACCCCCAGCACGACCCTTTACACTACACAAACACCACTGCACTACCCTAAACCCTAAAACACTACCCGCTGCATGACCCCCTACACTACACAAACACCACTGCACTACCCTAAACCCTAAAACACTACCCCCAGCATGACCCCTACACTAACCAAACACCACTGCACTAACCTAAATCCTAAAACACTACTCCCAGCACGACCCCCTACACTACCCAAACACCACTGCATTACCCTAAAACATGACCCCCTACACTACACAAACACCACTGCACTACCCTAAACCCTAAAACACTACCCCAGCACGACCCCCTACACTACACAAGCACCACTGCACTACCCTAAACCCTAAAACACTACCCCCAGCATGACCCCCTGCACTGCCCGAACACCACTGCACTGCCCTAAACCCTGAAACACCAGCCCCTGCACGACCCCCTACACTGCCCGAACACCACTGCACTGCCCTAAACCCTGAAACACCACCCCTAGCACGACCCCTACACTGCCCGAACACCACTGCACTGCCCTAAACCCTGAAACACTACCCCCAGCAAGACCCCCTACACTGCCCGAACACAACTGCACTGCCCTAAACCCTGAAACATCACCCCCAGCAAGACCCCCTACATTGCCCGAACACCACTGCACTAAACCCTGAAACACCACTCCCAGCACAACCCCCTACACTGCCCGAACACCACTGCACTGCCCTAAACCCTGAAACACCACCCCCAGCACGACCCCCTACACTGACTGAACACCACTGCTCTGTCCAAAACCCTGAAACACCAGCCCCAGCACGACGCCCTACACTTCCCGAACACCACTGCACTGCCCTAAACCTTGAAACACCAGCCCCAGTACGACCCCCTACACTGCCCGAACACCACTGCACTACCCTAAACCCTGAAACACCCCCCCCAGCACGACCCCCTACACTGCCCGAGCACCACTGCACTGCCCTAAACCCTGAAACACCAACCCCAGCACGACCCCCTACACTGCCCGGACACCACTGCACTGCCCTAAACCCTGAAACACCAGCCACAGCACGACCGCCTACACTGCCCGAACACCACTGCACTGCCCTAAACCCTGAAACACCAGCCCCAGCACGACCCCCTACACTGCCCGAACACCACTGCACTGCCCTAAACCGTGAAACACCAGCCTCAGCATGACCCCCTACACTGCCCGAACACCACTGCACTGCCCTAAACCCTGAAACACCACCCCCAGCTCGACCCCCTACACTGCCCGAACACCACTGCACTGCCCTAAACCCTGAAACACCACCCCCAGCACGACCCCTACACTGCCCGAACACCACTGCACTGCCCTAAACCCTGAAACACCAGCCCCAGCACGACCCCCTACACTGCCCGAACACCACTGCACTGCCCTAAACCCTGAAACACCACCCCTGCACGACCCCCTACACTGCCTGAACACCACTGCACTGCCCTAAACACTAAAACACCACCCCCAGCACGACCCCCTACACTGCCCGAACACCACTGCACTGCCCTAAACCCTGAAACACCACCCCTGCACGACCCCCTACACTGCCCGAAAACTACTGCACTGCCCTAAACCCTGAAACACCACCCCCAGCATGACCCCCTGCACTGCACGAACACCATTGCACTGCCCTAAACCCTGAAACACTACCCCCAGCAAGACCCCCTATACTGCCCGAACACCACTGCCCTAAACCCTGAAACATCACCCCCAGCAAGACCCACTACACTGCCCGAACACCACTGCCCTAAACCCTGAAACACCAGCCCCAGCACGACCCCCTACACTGCCCAAACACCACTGCACTGCCCTAAACCCTGAAACACCAGCCCCAGCAAGACCCCCTACACTTCCCAAACACCACTGCACTGCCCTAAACCCTGAAACACCACCCCCTGCACGACCCCTATACTGCCCGAACAACACTGCACTGCCCTAAACCCTGAAACACCACCCCTCAGCACGACACCCTACACTGCCCGAACACCACTGCACTGCCCTAAACCCTGAAACACCACCCCAGCACGACCCCCTACACTGCCCAAACACCACTGCACTGCTCCTAAACCCTGAAACACCACCCCTGCACGACCCCCTACACTGCCGGAACACCACTGCACTGCCCTAAACCCTGAAACACCACCCCCAGCACGACCCCCTACACTGCCCGAACACCACTGCACTAAACCCTGAAACACCACCCCCAGCAAGACCACCTACACTGGCCGAACACCACTGCACTGCCCTAAACCCTGAAACACCACCCCCTGCACGACCCCTACACTGCCCAAACACCGCTGCACTGCCCTAAACCCTGAAACACCACCCCTGCACGACCCCCTACACTGCCCGAACACCACTGCACTGCCCTAAACCCTGAAACACCACCCCTCAGCATGACACCCTACAATGCCCGAACACCACTGCACTGCCCTAAACCCTGAAACACCACCCCCAGCAAGACCACCTACACTGGCCGAACACCACTGCACTGCCCTAAACCCTGAAACACCACCCCCTGCACGACCCCCTACACTGCCCAAACACCGCTGCACTGCCCTAAACCCTGAAACACCACCCCTGCACCACCCCCTACACTGCCCGAACACCACTGCACTGCCCTAAACCCTGAAACACCACCCCCAGCACGACCCCCTACACTGCCCGAACACCACTGCACTGCCCTAAACCCTGAAACATCACCCCCAGCAAGACCCCCTACACTGCCTGAACACCACTGCCCTAAACCCTGAAACACCACCCCAGCAAGACCCCCTACACTGCCCAAACACCACTGCACTGCCCTAAACCCTGAAACACCACCTCCAGCACAACCCCCTACACTGCCTGAACACCATTGCTCTGCCCTATACCCTGAAACACTAGCGCCAGCACGACCCCTACACTGCCCGAACACCACTGCACTGCCCTAAACCCTGAAACACCACCCCCAGCACGACCCCCTACACTGCCCTAAACCCTGAAACACCAGCCCCAGCAAGACCACCTACACTGCCCGAACACCACTGCACTGCCCTAAACCCTGAAACACCACCCCAGCACGACCCCCTACACTGCCCTAAACCCTGAAACACCAGCCCCAGCAAGACCACCTACACTGCCCGAACACCACTGCACTGCCCTAAACCCTGAAACACCAGCCCCAGCATGACCCCCTACACTGCCTGAACACCACTGGACTGCCCTAAACCCTGAAACACCAGCCCCAGCACGACCCCCTACACTGCCCGATCACCACTGTACTGCCCTAAACCCTGAAACACCAGCCCCAGCATGACCCGCTACACTGCCTGAACACCACTGTACTGCCCTAAACCCTGAAACACCAGCCCCAGCAGGACCCCCTACACTGCCCGAACACCACTGCACTGCCCTAAACCCTGAAACACCACCCCTGCATGACCCCCTACACTGCCCGAACACCACTGCACTGCCCTTAACCCTGAAACACCACCCCTGCACCACCCCCTACACTGCCCGAACACCACTGCCCTGCCCTAAACCCTGAAACACCACCCTCAGCATGACACCCTACACTGCCCGAACACCACTGCACTGCCCTAAACCCTGAAACACCACCCCCAGCACGACCCCCTACACTGCCCAAACACCACTGCACTGCCCTAAACCCTGAAACACCACCCCTGCACCACCCCCTACACTGCCCGAACACCACTGCACTGCCCTAAGCCCTGAAACACCACCCCCAGCACGACCCCCTACACTGCCCGAACACCACTGCACTGCCCTAAACCCTGAAACATCACCCCCAGCAAGACCCCCTACACTGCCTGAACACCACTGCCCTAAACCCTGAAACAACACCCCCAGCAAGACCCCCTACACTGCCCAAACACCACTGCACTGCCCTAAACCCTGAAACACCACCTCCAGCACGACCCCCTACACTGCCTGAACACCATTGCTCTGCCCTAAACCCTGAAACACTAGCCCCAGCACGACCCCCTACACTGCCCGAACACCACTGCACTGCCCTAAACCCTGAAACACCACCCCCAGCACGAGCCCCTACACTGCCCTAAACCCTGAAACACCAGCCCCAGCAAGACCCCCTACACTGCCCAAACACCACTGCACTGCCCTAAACCCTGAAACACCAGCCCCAGCACGACCCCCTACACTGCCCGATCACCACTGTACTGCCCTAAACCCTGAAACACCACCCCAAGCACGACCCCCTACACTGCCCAAACACCACTGCACTGCCCTAAACCCTGAAACACCACCCCCTGCACCACCCCCTACACTGCCCGAACACCACTGCACTGCCCTAAACCCTGAAACGCTACCCCCAGCACGACCCCCTACACTGCCCGAACACCACTGCACTGCCCTAAACCCTGAAACATCACCCCCAGCAAGACCCCCTACACTGCCTGAAACACCACTGCCCTAAACCCTGAATCACCACCCCCAGCAAGACCCCCTACACTGCCCAAACACCACTGCACTGCCCTAAACCCTGAAACACCACCTCCAGCACAACCCCCTACACTGCCTGAACACCATTGCTCTGCCCTAAACCCTGAAGCACTAGCCCCAGCACGACCCCTACACTGCCCGAACACCACTGCACTGCCCTAAACCCTGAAACACCACCCTCAGCACGACCCCCTACACTGCCCTAAACCCTGAAACACCAGCCCCAGCAAGACCCCCTACACTGCCCGAACACCACTACACTGCCCTAAACCCTGAAACACCAGCCCCAGCATGACCCCCTACACTGCCTGAACACCACTGCACTGCCCTAAACCCTGAAACACCAGCCCCAGCACGACCCCCTACACTGCCCGATCACCACTGTACTGCCCTAAACCCTGAAACACCAGCCCCAGCACGACCCCCTACACTGCCCGAACACCACTGTACTGCCCTAAACCCTGAAACACCAGCCCCAGCAGGACCCCTACACTGCCCGAACACCACTGCACTGCCCTAAACCCTGAAACACCACCCCCTGCACGACACCCTACACTGCCCGAACACCACTGCACTGCCCTAAACCCTGAAACATCACCCTCAGCAAGACCCCCTACACTGCCTGAACACCACTGCCTCTAAACCCTGAAACACCACCCTCAGCAAGACCCCCTACACTGCCCAAACACCACTGCACTGCCCTAAACCCTGAAACACCACCTCCAGCACAACCCCCTACTCTGCCTGAACACCATTGCTCTGCCCTAAACCCTGAAACACTAGCCCCAGCACGACCCCCTACACTGCCCGAACACCACTGCACTGCCCTAAACCCTGAAACACCACCCCCAGCACGACCCCCTACACTGCCCTAAACCCTGAAACACCAGCCCCAGCAAGACCCCTACACTGCCCGAACACCACTGCACTGCCCTAAACCCTGAAACACCAGCCCCAGCATGACCCCCTACACTGCCTGAACACCACTGCACTGCCCTAAACCCTGAAACACCAGCCCCAGCACGACCCCCTACACTGCCCGATCACCACTGTACTGCCCTAAACCCTGAAATACCAGCCCCAGCACGACCCCCTACACTGCCCGAACACCACTGTACTGCCCTAAACCCTGAAACACCAGCCCCAGCAGGAACCCCTACACTGCCCGAACACCACTGCACTGCCCTAAACCCTGAAACACCACCCCCTGCACGACCCCCTACACTGCCCGAACACCACTGCACTGCCCTTAACCCTGAAACACCACCCCCTGCACCACCCCCTACACTGCCCGAACACCACTGCACTGCCCTAAACCCTGAAACACCACCCCCAGCACGACCCCCTACACTGCCCTAAACCCTGAAACACCAGCCCCAGCAAGACCCCCTACACTGCCCGAACACCACTGCACTGCCCTAAACCCTGAAACACCAGCCCCAGCATGACCCCCTACACTGCCTGAACACCACTGCACTGCCCTAAACCCTGAAACACCAGCCCCAGCACGACCCCCTACACTGCCCGATCACCACTGTACTGCCCTAAACCCTGAAATACCAGCCCCAGCACGACCCCCTACACTGCCCGAACACCACTGTACTGCCCTAAACCCTGAAACACCAGCCCCAGCAGGAACCCCTACACTGCCCGAACACCACTGCACTGCCCTAAACCCTGAAACACCACCCCCTGCACGACCCCCTACACTGCCCGAACACCACTGCACTGCCCTTAACCCTGAAACACCACCCCCTGCACCACCCCCTACACTGCCCGAACACCACTGCACTGCCCTAAACCCTGAAACACCACCCCCTGCACCGCCCCCTACACTTCCCGAACACTACTGCACTGCCCTTAACCCTGAATACCACCCCCAGCACGACCCCCTTTACTGCTCGAACACCACTGCACTGCCCCAAACACTGAAACACCACCCCCAGCACGACCCCCTACACTGCCCAAACACCACTGCCCTAAACCCTGAAACACCACCCCTGCACGACCCCCTACACTGCCCGAACACCACAGCACTGCCCTAAACCCTGAAACACCACCCCCTGCATGACCCCCTGCACTGCCCGAACACCACTGCACTGCCCTATACCCTGAAACACCACCCCCAGCACGACCCCCTACACTGCCCGAACACCACTGTACTGCCCTAAACCCTGAAACACCAGCCCCAGCAGGACCCCCTACACTGCCCGAACACCACTGCACTGCCCTAAACCCTGAAACACCAGCCCCAGCACGTCTCCCTACACTGCCCGAACACCACTGCACTGTCCAAAACCCTGAAACACCAGCCCCAGGACGACCCCCTACACTGCCCGATCACCACTGTACTGCCCTAAACCCTGAAACACCAGTCCCAGCACGACCCCCTACACTGCCCGAACACCACTGTACTGCCCTAAACCCTGAAACACCAGCCCCAGCAGGACCCCCTACACTGCCCGAACACCACTGCACTGCCCTAAACCCTGAAACACCACCCCCTGCACGACCCCCTACACTGCCCGAACACCACTGCACTGCCCTAAACCCTAAAACACCGACCCCCTGCACGACCCCCTACACTGCCCGAACACCACTGCACTGCCCTAAACCCTGAAACATCACCCCCAGCAAGACCCCTACACTGCCTGAACACCACTGCCCTAAACCCTGAAACACCACCCCCAGCAAGACCCCCTACACTGCCCAAACACCACTGCACTGCCCTAAACCCTGAAACACCACCTCCAGCACAACCCCTACACTGCCTGAACACCATTGCTCTGCCCTAAACCCTGAAACACTAGCCCCAGCACGACCCCCTACACTGCCCGAACACCACTGCACTGCCCTAAACCCTGAAACACCACCCCCAGCACGACACCCCTACACTGCCCTAAACCCTGAAACACCAGCCCCAGCAAGACCCCTACACTGCCCGAACACCACTGCACTGCCCTAAACCCTGAAACACCAGCCCCAGCATGACCCCCTACACTGCCTGAACACCACTGCACTGCCCTAAACCCTGAAACACCAGCCCCAGCACGACCCCCTACACTGCCCGATCACCACTGTACTGCCCTAAACCCTGAAATTCCAGCCCCAGCACGACCCCCTACACTGCCCGAACACCACTGTACTGCCCTAAACCCTGAAACACCAGCCCCAGCAGGACCCCTTACACTGCCCGAACACCACTGCACTGCCCTAAACCCTGAAACACCACCCCCTGCATGACCCCCTACACTGCCCGAACACCACTGCACTGCCCTTAACCCTGAAACACCACCCCTGCACCACCCCCTACACTGCCCGAACACCACTGCACTGCCCTAAACCCTGAAACACCACCCCCTGCACCGCCCCCTACACTTCCCGAACACTACTGCACTGCCCTTAACCCTGAAACACCACCCCCAGCACGACCCCCTTTACTGCTCGAACACCACTGCACTGCCCCAAACCCTGAAACACCACCCCCAGCACGACCCCCTACACTGCCCAAACACCACTGCCCTAAACCCTGAAACACCACCCCCTGCACGACCCCCTACACTGCCCGAACACCACAGCACTGCCCTAAACCCTGAAACACCACCCCTGCACGACCCCCTGCACTGCCCGAACACCACTGCACTGCCCTATACCCTGAAACACCACCCCCAGCACGACCCCCTACACTGCCCGAACACCACAGCACTGCCCTAAACCCTGAAACACCACCCCCAGCACGACCCCTACACTGCCCGAACACCACAGCACTGCCCTAAACCCTGAAACACCACCCCTGCATGACCCCTACACTGCCTGAACACCACTGCACTGCCCTAAACCCTGAAACACCACCCCCAGCACGACCCCCTACACTGCCCGAACACCACTGCACTGCCCTAAACCCTGAAACATCACCCCCAGCAAGACCCCCTACACTGCCCGAACACCACTGCCCTAAACCCTGAAACACCACCCCCAGCAAGACCCCCTACACTGCCCTAACACCACTGCACTGCCCTAAACCCTAAAACACCACCCCCAGCATGACCCCCTACACTGCCCGAACACCACTGCACTGCCCTAAACCCTGAAACACCACCCCCTGCATGACCCCCTACACTGCCCGAACACTACTGCACTGCCCTAAACCCTGAAACACCACCCCCAGCAAGACCCACTACACTGCCCGAACACCACTGCCCTAAACCCTGAAACACCAGCCCCAGCACGACCCCCTACACTGCCCGAACACCACTGCACTGCCCTAAACCCTGAAACACCAGCCCCAGCAAGACCCTCTACACTGCCCGAACACCACTGCACTGCCCTAAACCCTGAAACACCAGCCCCAGCAGGACCCCCTACACTGCCCGAACACCACTGCACTGCCCTAAACCCTGAAACACCACCCCTGCATGACCCCCTACACTGCCCGAACACCACTGCACTGCCCTTAACCCTGAAACACCACCCCCTGCACCACCCCCTACACTGCCCGAACACCACTGCCCTGCCCTAAACCCTGAAACACCACCCCTCAGCATGACACCCTACACTGCCCGAACACCACTGCACTGCCCTAAACCCTGAAACACCACCCCCAGCACGACCCCCTACACTGCCCAAACACCACTGCACTGCCCTAAACCCTGAAACACCACCCCCTGCACCACCCCCTACACTGCCCGAACACCACTGCACTGCCCTAAGCCCTGAAACACCACCCCCAGCACGACCCCCTACACTGCCCGAACACCACTGCACTGCCCTAAACCCTGAAACATCACCCCCAGCAAGACCCCTACACTGCCTGAACACCACTGCCCTAAACCCTGAAACACCACCCCCAGCAAGACCCCCTACACTGCCCAAACACCACTGCACTGCCCTAAACCCTGAAACACCACCTCCAGCACAACCCTCTACACTGCCTGAACACCATTGCTCTGCCCTAAACCCTGAAACACTAGCCCCAGCACGACCCCCTACACTGCCCGAAGACCACTGCACTGCCCTAAACCCTGAAACACCACCCCCAGCACGAGCCCCTACACTGCCCTAAACCCTGAAACACCAGCCCCAGCAAGACCCCCTACACTGCCCAAACACCACTGCACTGCCCTAAACCCTGAAACACCAGCCCCAGCACGACCCCCTACACTGCCCGATCACCACTGTACTGCCCTAAACCCTGAAACACCACCCCCAGCACGACCCCCTACACTGCCCAAACACCACTGCACTGCCCTAAACCCTGAAACACCACCCCTGCACCACCCCCTACACTGCCCGAACACCACTGCACTGCCCTAACCCCTGAAACGCTACCCCCAGCACGACCCCCTACACTGCCCGAACACCACTGCACTGCCCTAAACCCTGAAACATCACCCCCAGCAAGACCCCCTACACTGCCTGAACACCACTGCCCTAAACCCTGAATCACCACCCCCAGCAAGACCCCTACACTGCCCAAACACCACTGCACTGCCCTAAACCCTGAAACACCACCTCCAGCACAACCCCCTACACTACCTGAACACCATTGCTCTGCCCTAAACCCTGAAGCACTAGCCCCAGCACGACCCCCTACACTGCCCGAACACCACTGCACTGCCCTAAACCCTGAAACACCACCCTCAGCACGACCCCCTGCCACACTGCCCCTAAACCCTGAAACACCAGCCCCAGCAAGACCCCCTACACTGCCCGAACACCACTGCACTGCCCTAAACCCTGAAACACCAGCCCCAGCATGACCCCCTACACTGCCTGAACACCACTGCACTGCCCTAAACCCTGAAACACCAGCCCCAGGACGACCCCCTACACTGCCCGATCACCACTGTACTGCCCTAAACCCTGAAACACCAGCCCCAGCACGACCCCCTACACTGCCCGAACACCACTGTACTGCCCTAAACCCTGAAACACCAGCCCCAGCAGGACCCCCTACACTGCCCGAACACCACTGCACTGCCCTAAACACTGAAACACCACCCCCTGCACGACCCCCTACACTGCCCGAACACCACTGCACTGCCCTAAACCCTGAAACATCACCCCCAGCAAGACCCCCTACACTGCCTGAACACCACTGCCCTAAACCCTGAAACACCACCCCCAGCAAGACCCCCTACACTGCCCAAACACCACTGCACTGCCCTAAACCCTGAAACACCACCTCCAGCACAACCCCCTACTCTGCCTGAACACCATTGCTCTGCCCTAAACCCTGAAACACTAGCCCCAGCACGACCCCCTACACTGCCCGAACACCACTGCACTGCCCTAAACCCTGAAACACCACCCCCAGCACGACCCCCTACACTGCCCTAAACCCTGAAACACCAGCCCCAGCAAGACCCCTACACTGCCCGAACACCACTGCACTGCCCTAAACCCTGAAACACCAGCCCCAGCATGACCCCTACACTGCCTGAACACCACTGCACTGCCCTAAACCCTGAAACACCAGCCCCAGCACGACCCCCTACACTGCCCGATCACCACTGTACTGCCCTAAACCCTGAAATACCAGCCCCAGCACGACCCCCTACACTGCCCGAACACCACTGTACTGCCCTAAACCCTGAAACACCAGCCCCAGCAGGAACCCCTACACTGCCCGAACACCACTGCACTGCCCTAAACCCTGAAACACCACCCCCTGCACGACCCCCTACACTGCCCGAACACCACTGCACTGCCCTTAACCCTGAAACACCACCCCCTGCACCACCCCCTACACTGCCCGAACACCACTGCACTGCCCTAAACCCTGAAACACCACCCCCTGCACCGCCCCCTACACTTCCCGAACACTACTGCACTGCCCTTAACCCTGAAACACCACCCCAGCACGACCCCTTTACTGCCTCGAACACCACTGCACTGCCCCAAACACTGAAACACCACCCCCAGCACGACCCCCTACACTGCCCGAACACCACAGCACTGCCCTAAACCCTGAAACACCACCCCCTGCATGACCCCCTGCACTGCCTGAACACCACTGCACTGCCCTATACCCTGAAACACCACCCCCAGCACGACCCCCTACACTGCCCGAACACCACTGTACTGCCCTAAACCCTGAAACACCAGCCCCAGCAGGACCCCCTACACTGCCCGAACACCACTGCACTGCCCTAAACCCTGAAACACCAGCCCCAGCATGACCCCCTACACTGCCTGAACACCACTGCACTGCCCTAAACCCTGAAACACCAGCCCCAGGACGACCCCCTACACTGCCCGATCACCACTGTACTGCCCTAAACCCTGAAACACCAGCCCCAGCACGACCCCCTACACTGCCCGAACACCACTGTACTGCCCTAAACCCTGAAACACCAGCCCCAGCAGGACCCCCTACACTGCCCGAACACCACTGCACTGCCCTAAACCCTGAAACACCACCCCCTGCACGACCCCCTACACTGCCCGAACACCACTGCACTGCCCTAAACCCTGAAACACGACCCCCTGCACGACCCCCTACACTGCCCGAACACCACTGCACTGCCCTAAACCCTGAAACATCACCCCCAGCAAGACCCCCTACACTGCCTGAACACCACTGCCCTAAACCCTGAAACACCACCCCCAGCAAGACCCCTACACTGCCCAAACACCACTGCACTGCCCTAAACCCTGAAACACCACCTCCAGCACAACCCCCTACACTGCCTGAACACCATTGCTCTGCCCTAAACCCTGAAACACTAGCCCCAGCACGACCCCCTACACTGCCCGAACACCACTGCACTGCCCTAAACCCTGAAACACCACCCCCAGCACGACCCCCCCTACACTGCCCCTAAACCCTGAAACACCAGCCCCAGCAAGACCCCCTACACTGCCCGAACACCACTGCACTGCCCTAAACCCTGAAACACCAGCCCCAGCATGACCCCCTACACTGCCTGAACACCACTGCACTGCCCTAAACCCTGAAACACCAGCCCCAGCACGACCCCCTACACTGCCCGATCACCACTGTACTGCCCTAAACCCTGAAATACCAGCCCCAGCACGACCCCCTACACTGCCCGAACACCACTGTACTGCCCTAAACCCTGAAACACCAGCCCCAGCAGGACCCCCTACACTGCGCCGAACACCACTGCACTGCCCTAAACCCTGAAACACCACCCCCTGCATGACCCCCTACACTGCCCGAACACCACTGCACTGCCCTTAACCCTGAAACACCACCCCCTGCACCACCCCCTACACTGCCCGAACACCACTGCACTGCCCTAAACCCTGAAACACCACCCCCTGCACCGCCCCTACACTTCCCGAACACTACTGCACTGCCCTTAACCCTGAAACACCACCCCCAGCACGACCCCCTTTACTGCTCGAACACCACTGCACTGCCCCAAACCCTGAAACACCACCCCCAGCACGACCCCCTACACTGCCCAAACACCACTGCCCTAAACCCTGAAACACCACCCCTGCACGACCCCCTACACTGCCCGAACACCACAGCACTGCCCTAAACCCTGAAACACCACCCCTGCACGACCCCCTGCACTGCCCGAACACCACTGCACTGCCCTATACCCTGAAACACCACCCCCAGCACGACCCCCTACACTGCCCGAACACCACAGCACTGCCCTAAACCCTGAAACACCACCCCCAGCACGACCCCCTACACTGCCCGAACACCACAGCACTGCCCTAAACCCTGAAACACCACCCCTGCACAACCCCCTACACTGCCTGAACACCACTGCACTGCCCTAAACCCTGAAACACCACCCCCAGCACGACCCCCTACACTGCCCGAACACCACTGCACTGCCCTAAACCCTGAAACATCACCCCCAGCAAGACCCCCTACACTGCCCGAACACTCACTGCCCTAAACCCTGAAACACCACCCCCAGCAAGACCCCCTACACTGCCCTAACACCACTGCACTGCCCTAAACCCTAAAACACCACCCCCAGCATGACCCCCTACACTGCCCGAACACCACTGCACTGCCCTAAACCCTGAAACACCACCCCTGCATGACCCCCTACACTGCCCGAACACTACTGCACTGCCCTAAACCCTGAAACACCACCCCCAGCAAGACCCACTACACTGCCCGAACACCACTGCCCTAAACCCTGAAACACCAGCCCCAGCACGACCCCCTACACTGCCCGAACACCACTGCACTGCCCTAAACCCTGAAACACCAGCCCCAGCAAGACCCTCTACACTGCCCGAACACCACTGCACTGCCCTAAACCCTGAAACACCAGCCCCAGCCGGACCCCCTACACTGCCCGAACACCACTGCACTGCCCTAAACCCTGAAACACCACCCCCTGCATGACCCCCTACACTGCCCGAACACCACTGCCCTAAACCCTGAAACACCAGCCCCAGCACGACCCCCTACACTGCCCGAACACCACTGCACTGCCCTAAACCCTGAAACACCAGCCCCAGCAAGACCCTCTACACTGCCCGAACACCACTGCACTGCCCTAAACCCTGAAACACCAGCCCCAGCAGGACCCCCTACACTGCCCGAACACCACTGCACTGCCCTAAACCCTGAAACACCACCCCTGCATGACCCCCTACACTGCCCGAACACCACTGCACTGCCCTTAACCCTGAAACACCACCCCCTGCACCACCCCCTACACTGCCCGAACACCACTGCCCTGCCCTAAACCCTGAAACACCACCCCTCAGCATGACACCCTACACTGCCCGAACACCACTGCACTGCCCTAAACCCTGAAACACCACCCCCAGCACGACCCCCTACACTGCCCAAACACCACTGCACTGCCCTAAACCCTGAAACACCACCCCTGCACCACCCCTACACTGCCCGAACACCACTGCACTGCCCTAAGCCCTGAAACACCACCCCCAGCACGACCCCCTACACTGCCCGAACACCACTGCACTGCCCTAAACCCTGAAACATCACCCCCAGCAAGACCCCCTACACTGCCTGAACACCACTGCCCTAAACCCTGAAACACCACCCCCAGCAAGACCCCCTACACTGCCCAAACACCACTGCACTGCCCTAAACCCTGAAACACCACCTCCAGCACAACCCCCTACACTGCCTGAACACCATTGCTCTGCCCTAAACCCTGAAACACTAGCCCCAGCACGACCCCCTACACTGCCCGAACACCACTGCACTGCCCTAAACCCTGAAACACCACCCCCAGCACGAGCCCCTACACTGCCCTAAACCCTGAAACACCAGCCCCAGCAAGACCCCTACACTGCCCAAACACCACTGCACTGCCCTAAACCCTGAAACACCAGCCCCAGCACGACCCCCTACACTGCCCGATCACCACTGTACTGCCCTAAACCCTGAAACACCACCCCCAGCACGACCCCCTACACTGCCCGAACACCACTGCACTGCCCTAAACCCTGAAACACCACCCCTGCACCACCCCCTACACTGCCCGAACACCACTGCACTGCCCTAAACCCTGAAACGCTACCCCCAGCACGACCCCCTACACTGCCCGAACACCACTGCACTGCCCTAAACCCTGAAACATCACCCCCAGCAAGACCCCCTACACTGCCTGAACACTACTGCCCTAAACCCTGAATCACCACCCCCAGCAAGACCCCCTACACTGCCCAAACACCACTGCACTGCCCTAAACCCTGAAACACCACCTCCAGCACAACCCCCTACACTGCCTGAACACCATTGCTCTGCCCTAAACCCTGAAGCACTAGCCCCAGCACGAGCCCCTACACTGCCCGAACACCACTGCACTGCCCTAAACCCTGAAACACCACCCTCAGCACGACCCCCTACACTGCCCTAAACCCTGAAACACCAGCCCCAGCAAGACCCCCTACACTGCCCGAACACCACTGCACTGCCCTAAACCCTGAAACACCAGCCCCAGCATGACCCCCTACACTGCCTGAACACCACTGCACTGCCCTAAACCCTGAAACACCAGCCCCAGGACGACCCCCTACACTGCCCGATCACCACTGTACTGCCCTAAACCCTGAAACACCAGCCCCAGCACGACCCCCTACACTGCCCGAACACCACTGTACTGCCCTAAACCCTGAAACACCAGCCCCAGCAGGACCCCCTACACTGCCCGAACACCACTGCACTGCCCTAAACCCTGAAACACCACCCCCTGCACGACCCCCTACACTGCCCGAACACCACTGCACTGCCCTAAACCCTGAAACATCACCCCCAGCAAGACCCCCTACACTGCCTGAACACCACTCTGCCCTAAACCCTGAAACACCACCCCCAGCAAGACCCCCTACACTGCCCAAACACCACTGCACTGCCCTAAACCCTGAAACACCACCTCCAGCACAACCCCCTACTCTGCCTGAACACCATTGCTCTGCCCTAAACCCTGAAACACTTGCCCCAGCACGACCCCCTACACTGCCCGAACACCACTGCACTGCCCTAAACCCTGAAACACCACCCCCAGCACGACCCCCTACACTGCCCTAAACCCTGAAACACCAGCCCCAGCAAGACCCCCTACACTGCCCGAACACCACTGCACTGCCCTAAACCCTGAAACACCAGCCCCAGCATGACCCCCTACACTGCCTGAACACCACTGCACTGCCCTAAACCCTGAAACACCAGCCCCAGCACGACCCCCTACACTGCCCGATCACCACTGTACTGCCCTAAACCCTGAAATACCAGCCCCAGCACGACCCCCTACACTGCCCGAACACCACTGTACTGCCCTAAATCCTGAAACACCAGCCCCATCAGGACCCCCTACACTGCCCGAACACCACTGCACTGCCCTAAACCCTGAAACACCACCCCCTGCACGTCCCCCTACACTGCCCGAACACCACTGCACTGCCCTTAACCCTGAAACACCACCCCCTGCACCACCCCCTACACTGCCCGAACACCACTGCACTGCCCTAAACCCTGAAACACCACCCCTGCACCGCCCCCTACACTTCCCGAACACTACTGCACTGCCCTTAACCCTGAAACACCACCCCCAGCACGACCCCCTTTACTGCTCGAACACCACTGCACTGCCCCAAACACTGAAACACCACCCCCAGCACGACCCCCTACACTGCCCAAACACCACTGCCCTAAACCCTGAAACACCACCCCCTGCACGACCCCCTACACTGCCCGAACACCACAGCACTGCCCTAAACCCTGAAACACCACCCCCTGCATGACCCCCTGCACTGCCCGAACACCACTGCACTGCCCTATACCCTGAAACACCACCCCCAGCACGACCCCCTACACTGCCCGAACACCACTGTACTGCCCTAAACCCTGAAACACCAGCCCCAGCAGGACCCCCTACACTGCCCGAACACCACTGCACTGCCCTAAACCCTGAAACACCAGCCCCAGCAGGACCCCTACACTGCCTGAACACCACTGCACTGCCCTAAACCCTGAAACACCAGCCCCAGGACGACCCCCTACACTGCCCGATCACCACTGTACTGCCCTAAACCCTGAAACACCAGCCCCAGCACGACCCCCTACACTGCCCGAACACCACTGTACTGCCCTAAACCCTGAAACACCAGCCCCAGCAGGACCCCCTACACTGCCCGAACACCACTGCACTGCCCTAAACCCTGAAACGCCACCCCTGCACGACCCCCTACACTGCCCGAACACCACTGCACTGCCCTAAACCCTGAAACACGACCCCCTGCACGATCCCCTACACTGCCCGAACACCACTGCACTGCCCTAAACCCTGAAACATCACCCCCAGCAAGACCCCCTACACTGCCTGAACAGCACTGCCCTAAACCCTGAAACACCACCCCAGCAAGACCCCCTACACTGCCCAAACACCACTGCACTGCCCTAAACCCTGAAACACCACCTCCAGCACAACCCCCTACACTGCCTGAACACCATTGCTCTGCCCTAAACCCTGAAACACTAGCCCCAGCACGACCCCCTACACTGCCCGAACACCACTGCACTGCCCTAAACCCTGAAACACCACCCCCAGCACGACCCCCTACACTGCCCTAAACCCTGAAACACCAGCCCCAGCAAGACCCCCTACACTGCCCGAACACCACTGCACTGCCCTAAACCCTGAAACACCAGCCCCAGCATGACCCCTACACTGCCTGAACACCACTGCACTGCCCTAAACCCTGAAACACCAGCCCCAGCACGACCCCCTACACTGCCCGATCACCACTGTACTGCCCTAAACCCTGAAATACCAGCCCCAGCACGACCCCCTACACTGCCCGAACACCACTGTACTGCCCTAAACCCTGAAACACCAGCCCCAGCAGGACCCCCTACACTGCCCGAACACCACTGCACTGCCCTAAACCCTGAAACACCACCCCCTGCAGGACCCCCTACACTGCCCGAACACCACTGCACTGCCCTTAACCCTGAAACACCACCCCCTGCACCACCCCCTACACTGCCCGAACACCACTGCACTGCCCTAAACCCTGAAACACCACCCCTGCACCGCCCCCTACACTTCCCGAACACTACTGCACTGCCCTTAACCCTGAAACACCACCCCCAGCACGACCCCCTATACTGCTCGAACACCACTGCACTGCCCCAAACCCTGAAACACCACCCCCAGCACGACCCCCTACACTGCCCAAACACCACTGCCCTAAACCCTGAAACACCACCCCCTGCACGACCCCCTACACTGCCCGAACACCACAGCACTGCCCTAAACCCTGAAACACCACCCCCTGCACGACCCCCTGCACTGCCCGAACACCACTGCACTGCCCTATACCCTGAAACACCACCCCCAGCACGACCCCCTACACTGCCCGAACACCACAGCACTGCCCTAAACCCTGAAACACCACCCCCAGCACGACCCCCTACACTGCCCGAACACCACAGCACTGCCCTAAACCCTGAAACACCACCCCTGCACGACCCCCTACACTGCCTGAACACCACTGCACTGCCCTAAACCCTGAAACACCACCCCCAGCACGACCCCCTACACTGCCCGAACACCACTGCACTGCCCTAAACCCTGAAACATCACCCCCAGCAAGACCCCCTACACTGCCCGAACACCACTGCCCTAAACCCTGAAACACCACCCCCAGCAAGACCCCCTACACTGCCCTAACACCACTGCACAGCCCTAAACCCTAAAACACCACCCCCAGCATGACCCCCTACACTGCCCGAACACCACTGCACTGCCCTAAACCCTGAAACACCACCCCCTGCATGACCCCCTACACTGCCCGAACACTACTGCACTGCCCTAAACCCTGAAACACCACCCCCAGCAAGACCCACTACACTGCCCGAACACCACTGCCCTAAACCCTGAAACACCAGCCCCAGCACGACCCCCTACACTGCCCGAACACCACTGCACTGCCCTAAACCCTGAAACACCAGCCCCAGCAAGACCCTCTACACTGCCCGAACACCACTGCACTGCCCTAAACCCTGAAACACCACCCCCAGCAAGACCCACTACACTGCCCGAACACCACTGCACTAAACCCTGAAACACCACCCCCAGCAAGACCACCTACACTGGCCGAACACCACTGCACTGCCCTAAACCCTGAAACACCACCCCCTGCACGACCCCCTACACTGCCCAAACACCACTGCACTGCCCTAAACCCTGAAACACCACCCCCTGCACGACCCCCTACACTGCCGAACACCACTGCACTGCCCTAAACCCTGATACACCACCCCTCAGCACGACACCCTACACTGCCCGAACACCACTGCACTGCCCTAAACCCTGAAACACCACCCCCAGCACGACCCCCTACACTGCCCAAACACCACTGCACTGCCCTAAACCCTGAAACACCACCCCTGCACGACCCCCTACACTGCCGGAACACCACTGCACTGCCCTAAACCCTGAAACACCACCCCCTGCACGACCCCCTACACTGCCGGAACACCACTGCACTGCCCTAAACCCTGAAACACCACCCCCAGCACGACCCCCTACACTGCCCGAACACCACTGCACTAAACCCTGAAACACAACCCCCAGCAAGACCACCTACACTGGCCGAACACCACTGCACTGCCCTAAACCCTGAAACACCACCCCCTGCACGACCCCCTACACTGCCCAAACACCGCTGCACTGCCCTAAACCCTGAAACACCACCCCTGCACGACCCCCTACACTGCCCGAACACCACTGCACTGCCCTAAACCCTGAAACACCAGCCCCAGCATGACCCCCTACACTGCCTGAACACCACTGCACTGCCCTAAACCCTGAAACACCAGCCCCAGCACGACCCCCTACGCTGCCCGATCACCACTGTACTGCCCTAAACCCTGAAATACCAGCCCCAGCACGACCCCCTACACTGCCCGAACACCACTGTACTGCCCTAAACCCTGAAACACCAGCCCCAGCAGGACCCCCTACACTGCCCGAACACCACTGCACTGCCCTAAACCCTGAAACACCACCCCTGCATGACCCCCTACACTGCCCGAACACCACTGCACTGCCCTTAACCCTGAAACACCACCCCCTGCACCACCCACTACACTGCCCGAACACCACTGCACTGCCCTAAACCCTGAAACACCACCCCCTGCACCGCCCCCTACACTTCCCAAACACTACTGCACTGCCCTTAACCCTGAAACACCACCCCCAGCACGACCCCTTTACTGCTCGAACACCACTGCACTGCCCCAAACCCTGAAACACCACCCCCAGCACGACCCCCTACACTGCCCAAACACCACTGCCCTAAACCCTGAAACACCACCCCCTGCACGACCCCCTACACTACCCGAACACCACAGCACTCACCTAAACCCTGAAACACCACCGCCCTGCATGACCCCCTGCACTGCCCGAACACCACTGCACTGCCCTATACCCTGAAACACCACCCCCAGCACGACCCCCTACACTGCCCGAACACCACAGCACTGCCCTAAACCCTGAAACACCACCCCCAGCACGACCCCCTACACTGCCCGAACACCACAGCACTGCCCTAAACCCTGAAACACCACCCCCTGCACGACCCACTACACTGCCTGAACACCACTGCACTGCCCTAAACCCTGAAACACCACCCCCAGCACGACCCCCTACACTGCCCGAACACCACTGCACTGCCCTAAACCCTGAAACATCACCCCCAGCAAGACCCCCTACACTGCCCGAACACCACTGCCCTAAACCCTGAAACACCACCCCCAGCAAGACCCCCTACACTGCCCTAACACCACTGCACTGCCCTAAACCCTAAAACACCACCCCCAGCATGACCCCCTACACTGCCCGAACACCACTGCACTGCCCTAAACCCTGAAACACCACCCCCTGCATGACCCCCTACACTGCCCGAACACTACTGCACTGCCCTAAACCCTGAAACACCACCCCCAGCAAGACCCACTACACTGCCCGAACACCACTGCTCCCTAAACCCTGAAACACCAGCCCCAGCACGACCCCCTACACTGCCCGAACACCACTGCACTGCCCTAAACCCTGAAACACCAGCCCCAGCAAGACCCCCTACAGTGCCCGAACACCACTGCACTGCCCTAAACCCTGAAACACCACCCCCAGCAAGACCCACTACACTGCCCGAACACCACTGCACTGCCCTAAACCCTGAAACACCACCCCCTGCACGACCCCCTACACTGCCCAAACACCACTGCACTGCCCTAAACCCTGAAACACCACCCCCAGCACGACACCCTACACTGCCCGAACACCACTGCACTGCCCTAAACCCTGAAACACCACCCCCAGCTCGACCCCCTACACTGCCCAAACACCACTGCACTGCCCTAAACCCTGAAACACCACCCCCTGCATGACCCCCTACACTGCCGGAACACCACTGCACTGCCCTAAACCCTGAAACACCACCCCAGCACGACCCCCTACACTGCCCGAACACCACTGCACTAAACCCTGAAACACCACCCCCAGCAAGACCACCTACACTGGCCGAACACCACTGCACTGCCCTAAACCCTGAACCACCACCCCCTGCACGACCCCCTACACTGCCCAAACACCGCTGCACTGCCCTAAACCCTGAAACACCACCCCCTGCACGACCCCCTACACTGCCCGAACACCACTGCACTGCCCTAAACCCTGAAACACCACCCCTCAGCATGACACCCTACACTGCCCGAACACCACTGCACTGCCCTAAACCCTGAAACACCACACCCAGCACGACCCCCTACACTGCCCAAACACCACTGCACTGCCCTAAACCCTGAAACACCACACCCTGCACCACCCCCTACACTGCCCGAACACCACTGCACTGCCCTAAACCCTGAAACACCACCCCCAGCACGACCCCCTACACTGCCCGAACACCACTGCACTGCCCTAAACCCTGAAACATCACCCCCAGCAAGACCCCCTACACTGCCTGAACACCACTGCCCTAAACCCTGAAACACCACCCCCAGCAAGACCCCCTACACTGCCCAAACACCACTGCACTGCCCTAAACCCTGAAACACCACCTCCAGCACAACCCCCTACACTGCCTGAACAACATTGCTCTGCCCTAATCCCTGAAACACTAGCCCCAGCACGACCCCCTTTACTGCTCGAACACCACTGCACTGCCCCAAACCCTGAAACACCACCCCCAGCACGACCCCCTACACTGCCCAAACACCACTGCCCTAAACCCTGAAACACCACCCCCTGCACGACCCCCTACACTACCCGAACACCACAGCACTGCCCTAAACCCTGAAACACCACCCCTGCATGACCCCCTGCACTGCCCGAACACCACTGCACTGCCCTATACCCTGAAACACCACCCCCAGCATGACCCCCTACACTGCCCGAACACCACAGCACTGCCCTAAACCCTGAAACACCACCCCCAGCACGACCCCAACACAGCCCGAACACCACAGCACTGCCCTAAACCCAGAAACACCACCCCCTGCACGACCCCCTACACTGCCTGAACACCACTGCACTGCCCTAAACCCTGAAACACCACCCCCAGCACGACCCCCTACACTGCCCGAACACCACTGCACTGCCCTAAACCCTGAAACATCACCCCCAGCAAGACCCCCTACACTGCCCGAACACCACTGCCCTAAACCCTGAAACACCACCCCCAGCAAGACCCCCTACACTGCCCTAACACCACTGCTCTGCCCTAAACCCTAAAACACCACCCCCAGCATGACCCCCTACACTGCCCGAACACCACTGCACTGCCCTAAACCCTGAAACACCACCCCCTGCATGACCCCCTACACTGCCCGAACACTACTGCACTGCCCTAAACCCTGAAACACCACCCCCAGCAAGACCCACTACACTGCCCGAACACCACTGCCCTAAACCCTGAAACACCAGCCCCAGCACGACCCCCTACACTGCCCGAACACCACTGCACTGCCCTAAACCCTGAAATACCAGCCCCAGCAAGACCCTCTACACTGCCCGAACACCACTGCACTGCCCTAAACCCTGAAACACCACCCCCAGCAAGACCCACTACACTGCCCGAACACCACTGCACTGCCCTAAACCCTGAAACACCACCCCCTGCACGACCCCCTACACTGCCCGAACACCACTGCACTGCCCTAAACCCTGAAACACCACCCCTCAGCACGACACCCTACACTGCCCGAACACCACTGCACTGCCCTAAACCCTGAAACAACACCCCCAGCACAACCCCTACACTGCCCAAACACCACTGCACTGCCCTAAACCCTGAAACACCACCCCTGCATGACCCCCTACACTGCCGGAACACCACTGCACTGCCCTAAACCCTGAAACACCACCCCCAGCACGACCCCCTACACTGCCCGAACACTACTGCACTAAACCCTGAAACACCACCCCCAGCAAGACCACCCTACACTGGCCGAACACCACTGCACTGCCCTAAACCCTGAAACACCACCCCCTGCACGACCCCCTACACTGCCCAAACACCGCTGCACTGCCCTAAACCCTGAAACACCACCCCTGCACGACCCCCTACACTGCCCGAACACCACTGCACTGCCCTAAACCCTGAAACACCACCCCACAGCATGACACCCTACACTGCCCGAACACCACTGCACTGCCCTAAACCCTGAAACACCACCCCCAGCACGACCCCCTACACTGCCCAAACACCACTGCACTGCCCTAAACCCTGAAACACCACACCCTGCACCACCCCCTACACTGCCCGAACACCACTGCACTGCCCTAAACCCTGAAACACCACCCCCTGCACCGCCCCCTACACTGCCCGAACACTACTGCACTGCCCTAAACCCTGAAACACCACCCCCAGCAAGACCCCCTACACTGCCCGAACACCACTGCCCTAAACCCTGAAACACCACCCCTGCACGACCCCCTACACTGCCCGAACACCACTGCACTGCCCTAAACCCTGAAACACCACCCCCTGCACGACCCCCTACACTGCCCGAACACTACTGCACTGCCCTAAACCCTGAAACACCACCCCCAGCACGACCCCCTGCACGGCACCAACACCACTGCACTGCCCTAAACCCTGAAACACTACCCCCAGCAAGACCCCCTACACTGCCCGAACACCACTGCACTGCCCTAAACCCTGAAACATCACCCCCAGCAAGACCCACTACACTGCCCGAACACCACTGCCCTAAACCCTGAAACACCAGCCCCAGCATGACCCCCTACACTGCCCAAACACCACTGCACTGCCCTAAACCCTGAAACACCACCCCCAGCAAGACCCCCTACACTGCCCGAACACCACTGCACTAAACCCTGAAACACCACCCCCACCAAGACCACCTACACTGGCCAAACACCACTGCACTGCCCTAAACCCTGAAAACCACCCCTGCACGACCCCCTACACTGCCCAAACACCACTGCACTGCCCTAAACCCTGAAACACCACCCCCTGCACGACCCCCTACACTGCCCGAACACCACTGCACTGCCCTAAACCCTGAAACACCACCCCTCAGCACGACACCCTACACTGCCCGAACACCACTGCACTGCCCTAAACCCTGAAACACCACCCCCAGCACGACCCCCTACACTGCCCAAACACCACTGCACTGCCCTAAACCCTGAAACACCACCACCTGCACGACCCCCTACACTGCCGGAACACCACTGCACTGCCCTAAACCCTGAAACACCACCCCCAGCACGACCCCCTACACTGCCCGAACACCACTGCACTAAACCCTGAAACACCACCCCCAGCAAGACCACCTACACTGGCCGAACACCACTGCACTGCCCTAAACCCTGAAACACCACCCCCAGCAAGACCCCCTACACTGCCCAAACACCACTGCACTGCCCTAAACCCTGAAACACCACCTCCAGCACAACCCCCTACACTGCCTGAACACCATTGCTCTGCCCTAAACCCTGAAACACTAGCCCCAGCACGACCCCCTACACTGCCCGAACACCACTGCACTGCCCTAAACCCTGAAACACCACCCCCAGCACGACCCCCTACACTGCCCTAAACCCTGAAACACCAGCCCCAGCAAGACCCCTACACTGCCCGAACACCACTGCACTGCCCTAAACCCTGAAACACCAGCCCCAGCATGACCCCCTACACTGCCTGAACACCACTGCACTGCCCTAAACCCTGAAACACCAGCCCCAGCACGACCCCCTACACTGCCCGATCACCACTGTACTGCCCTAAACCCTGAAATACCAGCCCCAGCACGACCCCCTACACTGCCCGAACACCACTGTACTGCCCTAAACCCTGAAACACCAGCCCCAGCAGGACCCCCTACACTGCCCGAACACCACTGCACTGCCCTAAACCCTGAAACACCACCCCTGCATGACCCCCTACACTGCCCGAACACCACTGCACTGCCCTTAACCCTGAAACACCACCCCCTGCACCACCCCCTACACTGCCCGAACACCACTGCACTGCCCTAAACCCTGAAACACCACCCCTGCACCGCCCCCTACACTTCCCGAACACTACTGCACTGCCCTTAACCCTGAAACACCACCCCCAGCACGACCCCCTTTACTGCCTCGAACACCACTGCACTGCCCCAAACCCTGAAACACCACCCCCAGCACGACCCCCTACACTGCCCAAACACCACTGCCCTAAACCCTGAAACACCACCCCCTGCACGACCCCCTACACTGCCCGAACACCACAGCACTGCCCTAAACCCTGAAACACCACCCCCTGCACGACCCCCTGCACTGCCCGAACACCAGTGCACTGCCCTATACCCTGAAACACCACCCCCAGCACGACCCCCTACACTGCCCGAACACCACAGCACTGCCCTAAACCCTGAAACACCACCCCCAGCACGACCCCCTACACTGCCCGAACACCACAGCACTGCCCTAAACCCTGAAACACCACCCCCTGCACGACCCCCTACACTGCCTGAACACCACTGCACTGCCCTAAACCCTGAAACACCACCCCCAGCACGACCCCCTACACTGCCCGAACACCACTGCACTGCCCTAAACCCTGAAACATCACCCCCAGCAAGACCCCCTACACTGCCCGAACACCACTGCCCTAAACCGTGAAACACCACCCCAGCAAGACCCCCTACACTGCCCTAACACCACTGCACTGCCCTAAACCCTAAAACACCACCCCCAGCATGACCCCCTACACTGCCCGAACACCACTGCACTGCCCTAAACCCTGAAACACCACCCCTGCATGACCCCCTACACTGCCCGAACACTACTGCACTGCCCTAAACCCTGAAACACCACCCCCAGCAAGACCCACTACACTGCCCGAACACCACTGCCCTAAACCCTGAAACACCAGCCCCAGCACGACCCCTACACTGCCCGAACACCACTGCACTGCCCTAAACCCTGAAACACCAGCCCCAGCAAGACCCCCTACACTGCCCGAACACCACTGCACTGCCCTAAACCCTGAAACACCAGCCCCAGCAGGACCCCTACACTGCCCGAACACCACTGCACTGCTCTAAACCCTGAAACACCACCCCCTGCATGACCCCCTACACTGCCCGAACACCACTGCCCTAAACCCTGAAACACCAGCCCCAGCACGACCCCCTACACTGCCCGAACACCACTGCACTACCCTAAACCCTGAAACACCAGCCCCAGCAAGACCCTCTACACTGCCCGAACACCACTGCACTGCCCTAAACCCTGAAACACCAGCCCCAGCAGGACCCCCTACACTGCCCGAACACCACTGCACTGCCCTAAACCCTGAAACACCACCCCCTGCATGACCCCCTACACTGCCCGAACACCACTGCACTGCCCTTAACCCTGAAACACCACCCCCTGCACCACCCCCTACACTGCCCGAACACCACTGCCCTGCCCTAAACCCTGAAACACCACCCCTCAGCATGACACCCTACACTGCCCGAACACCACTGCACTGCCCTAAACCCTGAAACACCACCCCCAGCACGACCCCCTACACTGCCCAAACACCACTGCACTGCCCTAAACCCTGAAACACCACCCCCTGCACCACCCCCTACACTGCCCGAACACCACTGCACTGCCCTAAGCCCTGAAACACCACCCCCAGCACGACCCCCTACACTGCCCGAACACCACTGCACTGCCCTAAACCCTGAAACATCACCCCCAGCAAGACCCCCTACACTGCCTGAACACCACTGCCCTAAACCCTGAAACACCACCCCCAGCAAGACCCCCTACACTGCCCAAACACCACTGCACTGCCCTAAACCCTGAAACACCACCTCCAGCACAACCCCCTACACTGCCTGAACACCATTGCTCTGCCCTAAACCCTGAAACACTAGCCCCAGCACGACCCCCTACACTGCCCGAACACCACTGCACTGCCCTAAACCCTGAAACACCACCCCCAGCACGAGCCCCTACACTGCCCTAAACCCTGAAACACCAGCCCCAGCAAGACCCCCTACACTGCCCAAACACCACTGCACTGCCCTAAACCCTGAAACACCAGCCCCAGCACGACCCCCTACACTGCCCGATCACCACTGTACTGCCCTAAACCCTGAAACACCACCCCCAGCACGACCCCCTACACTGCCCGAACACCACTGCACTGCCCTAAACCCTGAAACACCACCCCTGCACCACCCCCTACACTGCCCGAACACCACTGCACTGCCCTAAACCCTGAAACGCTACCCCCAGCACGACCCCCTACACTGCCCGAACACCACTGCACTGCCCTAAACCCTGAAACATCACCCCCAGCAAGACCCCCTACACTGCCTGAACACTACTGCCCTAAACCCTGAATCACCACCCCCAGCAAGACCCCCTACACTGCCCAAACACCACTGCACTGCCCTAAACCCTGAAACACCACCTCCAGCACAACCCCCTACACTGCCTGAACACCATTGCTCTGCCCTAAACCCTGAAGCACTAGCCCCAGCACGACCCCCTACACTGCCCGAACACCACTGCACTGCCCTAAACCCTGAAACACCACCCTCAGCACGACCCCCTACACTGCCCTAAACCCTGAAACACCAGCCCCAGCAAGACCCCCTACACTGCCCGAACACCACTGCACTGCCCTAAACCCTGAAACACCAGCCCCAGCATGACCCCCTACACTGCCTGAACACCACTGCACTGCCCTAAACCCTGAAACACCAGCCCCAGGACGACCCCCTACACTGCCCGATCACCACTGTACTGCCCTAAACCCTGAAACACCAGCCCCAGCACGACCCCCTACACTGCCCGAACACCACTGTACTGCCCTAAACCCTGAAACACCAGCCCCAGCAGGACCCCCTACACTGCCCGAACACCACTGCACTGCCCTAAACCCTGAAACACCACCCCCGGCACGACCCCCTACACTGCCCGAACACCACTGCACTGCCCTAAACCCTGAAACATCACCCCCAGCAAGACCCCCACACTGCCTGAACACCACTGCCCTAAACCCTGAAACACCACCCCCAGCAAGACCCCCTACACTGCCCAAACACCACTGCACTGCCCTAAACCCTGAAACACCACCTCCAGCACAACCCCCTACTCTGCCTGAACACCATTGCTCTGCCCTAAACCCTGAAACACTTGCCCCAGCACGACCCCCTACACTGCCCGAACACCACTGCACTGCCCTAAACCCTGAAACACCACCCCCAGCACGACCCCCTACACTGCCCTAAACCCTGAAACACCAGCCCCAGCAAGACCCCCTACACTGCCCGAACACCACTGCACTGCCCTAAACCCTGAAACACCAGCCCCAGCATGACCCCCTACACTGCCTGAACACCACTGCACTGCCCTAAACCCTGAAACACCAGCCCCAGCAGGACCCCCTACACTGCCCGAACACCACTGCACTGCCCTAAACCCTGAAACACCACCCCCTGCATGACCCCCTACACTGCCCGAACACCACTGCACTGCCCTTAACCCTGAAACACCACCCCCTGCACCACCCCCTACACTGCTCGAACACCACTGCACTGCCCCAAACCCTGAAACACCACCCCCAGCACGACCCCCTACACTGCCCAAACACCACTGCCCTAAACCCTGAAACACCACCCCCTGCACGACCCCCTACACTGCCCGAACACCACAGCACTGCCCTAAACCCTGAAACACCACCCCTGCACGACCCCCTGCACTGCCCGAACACCACTGCACTGCCCTATACCCTGAAACACCACCCCCAGCACGACCCCCTACACTGCCCGAACACCACAGCACTGCCCTAAACCCTGAAACACCACCCCCAGCACGACCCCCTACACTGCCCGAACACCACAGCACTGCCCTAAACCCTGAAACACCACCCCTGCACGACCCCCTACACTGCCTGAACACCACTGCACTGCCCTAAACCCTGAAACACCACCCCCAGCACGACCCCCTACACTGCCCGAACACCACTGCACTGCCCTAAACCCTGAAACATCACCCCCAGCAAGACCCCCTACACTGCCCGAACACCACTGCCCTAAACCCTGAAACACCACCCCCAGCAAGACCCCCTACACTGCCCTAACACCACTGCACAGCCCTAAACCCTAAAACACCACCCCCAGCATGACCCCCTACACTGCCCGAACACCACTGCACTGCCCTAAACCCTGAAACACCACCCCCTGCATGACCCCCTACACTGCCCGAACACTACTGCACTGCCCTAAACCCTGAAACACCACCCCCAGCAAGACCCACTACACTGCCCGAACACCACTGCCCTAAACCCTGAAACACCAGCCCCAGCACGACCCCCTACACTGCCCGAACACCACTGCACTGCCCTAAACCCTGAAACACCAGCCCCAGCAAGACCCTCTACACTGCCCGAACACCACTGCACTGCCCTAAACCCTGAAACACCACCCCCAGCAAGACCCACTACACTGCCCGAACACCACTGCACTAAACCCTGAAACACCACCCCCAGCAAGACCACCTACACTGGCCGAACACCACTGCACTGCCCTAAACCCTGAAACACCACCCCCTGCACGACCCCCTACACTGCCCAAACACCACTGCACTGCCCTAAACCCTGAAACACCACCCCCTGCACGACCCCCTACACTGCCGAACACCACTGCACTGCCCTAAACCCTGATACACCACCCCTCAGCACGACACCCTACACTGCCCGAACACCACTGCACTGCCCTAAACCCTGAAACACCACCCCCAGCACGACCCCCTACACTGCCCAAACACCACTGCACTGCCCTAAACCCTGAAACACCACCCCTTGCACGACCCCCTACACTGCCGGAACACCACTGCACTGCCCTAAACCCTGAAACACCACCCCTGCACGACCCCCTACACTGCCGGAACACCACTGCACTGCCCTAAACCCTGAAACACCACCCCCAGCACGACCCCCTACACTGCCCGAACACCACTGCACTAAACCCTGAAACACAACCCCCAGCAAGACCACCTACACTGGCCGAACACCACTGCACTGCCCTAAACCCTGAAACACCACCCCCTGCACGACCCCCTACACTGCCCAAACACCGCTGCACTGCCCTAAACCCTGAAACACCACCCCCTTCACGACCCCCTACACTGCCCGAACACCACTGCACTGCCCTAAACCCTGAAACACCAGCCCCAGCATGACCCCCTACACTGCCTGAACACCACTGCACTGCCCTAAACCCTGAAACACCAGCCCCAGCACGACCCCCTACGCTGCCCGATCACCACTGTACTGCCCTAAACCCTGAAATACCAGCCCCAGCACGACCCCCTACACTGCCCGAACACCACTGTACTGCCCTAAACCCTGAAACACCAGCCCCAGCAGGACCCCCTACACTGCCCGAACACCACTGCACTGCCCTAAACCCTGAAACACCACCCCCTGCATGACCCCCTACACTGCCCGAACACCACTGCACTGCCCTTAACCCTGAAACACCACCCCCTGCACCACCCACTACACTGCCCGAACACCACTGCACTGCCCTAAACCCTGAAACACCACCCCCTGCACCGCCCCTACACTTCCCGAACACTACTGCACTGCCCTTAACCCTGAAACACCACCCCCAGCACGACCCCCTTTACTGCTCGAACACCACTGCACTGCCCCAAACCCTGAAACACCACCCCCAGCACGACCCCCTACACTGCCCAAACACCACTGCCCTAAACCCTGAAACACCACCCCCTGCACGACCCCCTACACTACCCGAACACCACAGCACTGACCTAAACCCTGAAACACCACCGCCCTGCATGACCCCCCTGCACTGCCCGAACACCACTGCACTGCCCTATACCCTGAAACACCACCCCCAGCACGACCCCCTACACTGCCCGAACACCACAGCACTGCCCTAAACCCTGAAACACCACCCCCAGCACGACCCCCTACACTGCCCGAACACCACAGCACTGCCCTAAACCCTGAAACACCACCCCCTGCACGACCCCCTACACTGCCTGAACACCACTGCACTGCCCTAAACCCTGAAACACCACCCCCAGCACGACCCCCTACACTGCCCGAACACCACTGCACTGCCCTAAACCCTGAAACATCACCCCCAGCAAGACCCCCTACACTGCCCGAACACCACTGCCCTAAACCCTGAAACACCACCCCCAGCAAGACCCCTACACTGCCCTAACACCACTGCACTGCCCTAAACCCTAAAACACCACCCCCAGCATGACCCCCTACACTGCCCGAACACCACTGCACTGCCCTAAACCCTGAAACACCACCCCCTGCATGACCCCCTACACTGCCCGAACACTACTGCACTGCCCTAAACCCTGAAACACCACCCCCAGCAAGACCCACTACACTGCCCGAACACCACTGCCCTAAACCCTGAAACACCAGCCCCAGCACGACCCCCTACACTGCCCGAACACCACTGCACTGCCCTAAACCCTGAAACACCAGCCCCAGCAAGACCCTCTACACTGCCCGAACACCACTGCACTGCCCTAAACCCTGAAACACCACCCCCAGCAAGACCCACTACACTGCCCGAACACCACTGCACTGCCCTAAACCCTGAAACACCACCCCCTGCACGACCCCCTACACTGCCCGAACACCACTGCACTGCCCTAAACCCTGAAACACCACCCCTCAGCACAACACCCTACACTGCCCGAACACCACTGCACTGCCCTAAACCCTGAAACACCACCCCCAGCTCGACCCCCTACACTGCCCAAACACCACTGCACTGCCCTAAACCCTGAAACACCACCCCCTGCATGACCCCCTACACTGCCGGAACACCACTGCACTGCCCTAAACCCTGAAACACCACCCCCAGCACGACCCCCTACACTGCCCGAACACCACTGCACTAAACCCTGAAACACCACCCCCAGCAAGACCACCTACACTGGCCGAACACCACTGCACTGCCCTAAACCCTGAACCACCTCCCCCTGCACGACCCCCTACACTGCCCAAACACCGCTGCACTGCCCTAAACCCTGAAACACCACCCCTGCACGACCCCCTACACTGCCCGAACACCACTGCACTGCCCTAAACCCTGAAACACCACCCTCAGCATGACACCCTACACTGCCCGAACACCACTGCACTGCCCTAAACCCTGAAACACCACCCCCAGCACGACCCCCTACACTGCCCAAACACCACTGCACTGCCCTAAACCCTGAAACACCACACCCTGCACCACCCCCTACACTGCCCGAACACCACTGCACTGCCCTAAACCCTGAAACACCACCCCCAGCACGACCCCCTACACTGCCCGAACACCACTGCACTGCCCTAAACCCTGAAACATCACCCCCAGCAAGACCCCCTACACTGCCTGAACACCACTGCCCTAAACCCTGAAACACCACCCCCAGCAAGACCCCCTACACTGCCCAAACACCACTGCACTGCCCTAAACCCTGAAACACCACCTCCAGCACAACCCCCTACACTGCCTGAACAACATTGCTCTGCCCTAATCCCTGAAACACTAGCCCCAGCACGACCCCCTTTACTGCCTCGAACACCACTGCACTGCCCCAAACCCTGAAACACCACCCCCAGCACGACCCCCTACACTGCCCAAACACCACTGCCCTAAACCCTGAAACACCACCCCTGCACGACCCCCTACACTACCCGAACACCACAGCACTGCCCTAAACCCTGAAACACCACCCCCTGCATGACCCCCTGCACTGCCCGAACACCACTGCACTGCCCTATACCCTGAAACACCACCCCCAGCATGACCCCCTACACTGCCCGAACACCACAGCACTGCCCTAAACCCTGAAACACCACCCCCAGCACGACCCCCTACACTGCCCGAACACCACAGCACTGCCCTAAACCCTGAAACACCACCCCTGCACGACCCCCTACACTGCCTGAACACCACTGCACTGCCCTAAACCCTGAAACACCACCCCCAGCACGACCCCCTACACTGCCCGAACACCACTGCACTGCCCTAAACCCTGAAACATCACCCCCAGCAAGACCCCCTACACTGCCCGAACACCACTGCCCTAAACCCTGAAACACCACCCCCAGCAAGACCCCCTACACTGCCCTAACACCACTGCACTGCCCTAAACCCTAAAACACCACCCCCAGCATGACCCCCTACACTGCCCGAACACCACTGCACTGCCCTAAACCCTGAAACACCACCCCTGCATGACCCCCTACACTGCCCGAACACTACTGCACTGCCCTAAACCCTGAAACACCACCCCCAGCAAGACCCACTACACTGCCCGAACACCACTGCCCTAAACCCTGAAACACCAGCCCCAGCACGACCCCCTACACTGCCCGAACACCACTGCACTGCCCTAAACCCTGAAATACCAGCCCCAGCAAGACCCTCTACACTGCCCGAACACCACTGCACTGCCCTAAACCCTGAAACACCACCCCCAGCAAGACCCACTACACTGCCCGAACACCACTGCACTGCCCTAAACCCTGAAACACCACCCCCTGCACGACCCCCTACACTGCCCGAACACCACTGCACTGCCCTAAACCCTGAAACACCACCCCTCAGCACGACACCCTACACTGCCCGAACACCACTGCACTGCCCTAAACCCTGAAACAACACCCCCAGCACAACCCCTACACTGCCCAAACACCACTGCACTACCCTAAACCCTGAAACACCACCCCCTGCATGACCCCCTACACTGCCGGAACACCACTGCACTGCCCTAAACCCTGAAACACCACCCCCAGCACGACCCCCTACACTGCCCGAACACCACTGCACTAAACCCTGAAACACCACCCCCAGCAAGACCACCTACACTGGCCGAACACCACTGCACTGCCCTAAACCCTGAAACACCACCCCCTGCACGACCCCCTACACTGCCCAAACACCGCTGCACTGCCCTAAACCCTGAAACACCACCCCTGCACGACCCCCTACACTGCCCGAACACCACTGCACTGCCCTAAACCCTGAAACACCACCCCACAGCATGACACCCTACACTGCCCGAACACCACTGCACTGCCCTAAACCCTGAAACACCACCCCCAGCACGACCCCCTACACTGCCCAAACACCACTGCACTGCCCTAAACCCTGAAACACCACACCCTGCACCACCCCCTACACTGCCCGAACACCACTGCACTGCCCTAAACCCCTGAAACACCACCCCCTGCACCGCCCCCTACACTGCCCGAACACTACTGCACTGCCCTAAACCCTGAAACACCACCCCCAGCAAGACCCCCTACACTGCCCGAACACCACTGCCCTAAACCCTGAAACACCACCCCCTGCACGACCCCCTACACTGCCCGAACACCACTGCACTGCCCTAAACCCTGAAACACCACCCCCTGCACGACCCCCTACACTGCCCGAACACTACTGCACTGCCCTAAACCCTGAAACACCACCCCCAGCACGACCCCTGCACGGCACCAACACCACTGCACTGCCCTAAACCCTGAAACACTACCCCCAGCAAGACCCCCTACACTGCCCGAACACCACTGCACTGCCCTAAACCCTGAAACATCACCCCCAGCAAGACCCACTACACTGCCCGAACACCACTGCCCTAAACCCTGAAACACCAGCCCCAGCATGACCCCCTACACTGCCCAAACACCACTGCACTGCCCTAAACCCTGAAACACCACCCCCAGCAAGACCCCCTACACTGCCCGAACACCACTGCACTAAACCCTGAAACACCACCCCCAGCAAGACCACCTACACTGGCCAAACACCACTGCACTGCCCTAAACCCTGAAAAACCACCCCTGCACGACCCCCTACACTGCCCAAACACCACTGCACTGCCCTAAACCCTGAAACACCACCCCCTGCACGACCCCCTACACTGCCCGAACACCACTGCACTGCCCTAAACCCTGAAACACCACCCCTCAGCACGACACCCTACACTGCCCGAACACCACTGCACTGCCCTAAACCCTGAAACACCACCCCCAGCACGACCCCCTACACTGCCCAAACACCACTGCACTGCCCTAAACCCTGAAACACCACCCCCTGCACGACCCCCTACACTGCCGGAACACCACTGCACTGCCCTAAACCCTGAAACACCACCCCCAGCACGACCCCCTACACTGCCCGAACACCACTGCACTAAACCCTGAAACACCACCCCCAGCAAGACCACCTACACTGGCCGAACACCACTGCACTGCCCTAAACCCTGAAACACCACCCCCTGCACGACCCCCTACACTGCCCAAACACCGCTGCACTGCCCTAAATCCTGAAACACCACCCCCTGCACGACCCCCTACACTGCCCGAACACCACTGCACTGCCCTAAACCCTGAAACACCACCCCTCAGCATGACACCCTACACTGCCCGAACACCACTGCACTGCCCTAAACCCTGAAACACCACCCCCAGCACGACCCCCTACACTGCCCAAACACCACTGCACTGCCCTAAACCCTGAAACACCACCCCAGCACGACCCCCTACACTGCCCGAACACCACTGCACTGCCCTAAACCCTGAAACACCACCCCCAGCACAACCCCCTACACTGCCCTAACACCACTGCTCTGCCCTAAACCCTGAAACATCACCCCCAGCAAGACCCCCTACACTGCCTGAACACCACTGCCCTAAACCCTGAAACACCACCCCCAGCAAGACCCCCTACACTGCCCGAACACCACTGCACTGCCCTAAACCCTGAAACACCACCTCCAGCACAACCCCCTACACTGCCTGAACACCATTGCTCTGCCCTAATCCCTGAAACACTAGCCCCAGCACGACCCCCTACACTGCCCGAAAACCACTGCACTGCCCTAAACCCTGAAACACCACCCCCAGCACGACCCCCTGCTAAACCCTGAAACACCAGCCCCAGCAAGACCCCCTACACTGCCCGAACACCACTGCACTGCCCTAAACCCTGAAACACCACCCCCAGCACGACCCCCTACACTGCCCTAAACCCTGAAACACCAGCCCCAGCATGACCCCCTACACTGCCTGAACACCACTGCACTGCCCTAAACCCTGAAACACCACCCCCTGCACGACCCCCTACACTGCCCGAACACCACTGCACTGCCCTTAACCCTGAAACACCACCCCCTGCACCACCCCTACACTGCCCGAACACCACTGCACTGCCCTAAACCCTGAAACACCACCCCCTGCACTGCCCCCTACACTGCCTTAACACTACTGCACTGCCCTAAACCCTGAAACACCACCCCCAGCACGACCCCCTTTACTGCTCGAACACCACTGCACTGCCCCAAACCCTGAAACACCACCCCCAGCACGACCCCCTACACTGCCCAAACACCACTGCCCTAAACCCTGAAACACCACCCCCTGCACGACCCCCTACACTGCCCGAACACCACAGCACTGCCCTAAACCCTGAAACACCACCCCTGCACGACCCCCTACACTGCCCAAACACCACTGCACTGCCCTAAACCCTGAAATACCACCCCCAGCACGACCCCCTACACTGCCCGAACACCACTGCACTGCCCTAAACCCTAAAACACCACCCCCAGCCTGACCCCCTACACTGCCCGAACACCACTGCACTGCCCTAAACCCTAGAACACTACCCCCAGCATGACCCCCTACACTACCCGAACACCACTGCACTACCCTAAACCCTAAAATACTCCCCCAGCACGACCCCCTACACTACTCGAACATGACTGCACTGCCCTAAACCCTCAAACACTCCCCCAGCACGACCCCCTACACTACCCGAACACCACTGCACTGCCCTAAACCCTAAAACACTCCCCCAGCACGACCCCCTACACTACCCGAACACCACTGCACTGCCCTAAAGCCTAAAACACTCCCCCCAGCATGACCCCCTACACTACCCAAACACCACTGCACTGCCCTAAACCCTAAAACACTACCCCCCGCATGACCCCCTACACTACCCAAACACCAATGCACTACCCTAATCCCTAAAACACTACCCCCGCACGACCCCCTACACTACCCAAAGACCACTGCACTACCCTAAACCCTAAAACACTACCCCCCGCACGACTCCCTACACTACCCAAAGACCACTGCACTACCCTAAACCCTAAAACACGACCTCCTACACTACACAAACACCACTGCACTACCCTAAACCCTAAAACACTACCCCCTACACTACACAAACTCCACTGCACTACCCTAAACCCTAAAAAACTACCCCAGCACGAACCCCTACACTACCCAAACACCACTGCACTACCCTAAACCCTAAAACACTACCCCCAGCAGTACCCCTACACTACCCAAACACCACTGCACTGCCCTAAACCCTAAAACACTACCCCCAACACTACCCAAACACTATTGCACTACCCTAAACTCTAAAACACTACCCCCAGCAGTACCCCCTACACTACCCAAACACCACTGCACTACCCTAAATCACTACCCCCATCACGACCCCCTACACTACCCAAACACCACTGCACTACCCTAAACCCTAAAACACTACCCCCAGCAGGACCCCCTACACTACCCAAACACCACTGCACTACCCTAAACCCTAAAACACTCCCCCAGCACAACTCCCTACACTACCCAAACACCACTGCACTACCCTAAACCCTAAATCTACCCCCAGCATGACCCCCTACACTACACAAACACCACTGCACTACCCTAAACCCTAAAACACTACCCCCAGCACGACCCTCTTCACTACCTAAACACAACTGCACAATTTGTTACAGGCGTTGCAACGCAGGCCTAAGGTGCTTACTGGAAGTACCTGGTGGGCTAGTTGGGCCCCAGGGACCCTCAGGATTCAAGGTGACCTAATCCCCCAACTTAAAACGCTCCACGGGGTGGGTTTGCACAGTGGTGAAGGGAGGGGCGGGGCCTCAGGTGACATGTGCGCAAACACGCCCTGTGGTGCGTTTTAAGTTGGGGAATTAATTCCTTTGAATCCTGAGGGACCCTGGGGCCAACTAGCCCACCAGGTACCTTCAGTAAGCACAACTGAGTTGCGTTGCAGAGAGGTGAAAAAAGGTGCGTGGCCTCGGAACGCCTCTCTGCAACTCAGCTCTGTGGTCCTAACTGTAGGTACCTGGGGGCTAGTTGGGCCCCAGGGACCCTCAGGATTCAAGGGGACTTAATCCCGCAACTCTAAAACGCGCCACGGGGCGCGTTTGCACACATGTCACCTCAGGCCCCCCTCCCTTCACCACTGTGCAAACGCGCCCTGTAGCGCGTTTTAAGAGGTAGTTTTAATCCCCCTGCCCTATTATGTACTAGGGACTTGCAGAGGAGGTCATGCTAATCACAGGGGTACCCCAGTGCATAGTGTTCCCTAGTGTATGTAGGTGTTTTCACTGTATTCTAAGTGTCTTTTAGCATAGCACTGGCTCTGGTTAGTCAGAGTCAGTTACCACCAGTACCCGTCTGAAAAAGTTGTGGGCACAGGATGATTTTGCAACAAGGCCTCTTTCTGCTCCTCTGTTGGTTCTTTCTGCACATCTTTTGCTTCTTTCTGTGCGTTTTTTCTTCTTTCTTCACATGTCCTACCTCTGTAGGCATAGTTAGAAACTAGCATTTAAAAAACCTTTGAAATTCACTTAAAAAATCATAGGTTTCAGGCACGTTATAGTTAGAAATTAGCATTTAAAAACCTTTGAAATTCACTGAAAAAACCATAGGTTTCAGACACGTTATAGTTAGAAATTAGCATTTAAAAAACCTTTGAAATTCACTGAAAAAACCATAGGTTTTAGGGACAGTTATAGTTAGATGGACATTTCACTCGTACAAAACCATAGAAATTCCACCGTTATAGTTAGTTCAGCTAACTATAACTCGCGCCCCTGCAATGCACTGCTGATGACGCCACATATTACATCACTCATGACATGGTCAGTGACATCACTGATGACATCTCAAATGACATCACTGATGACATCATCCATGTGATAATTTCATGCATCTTCTCACACCCTAATATAACTTTTGATACACCCACTCTAAATTACAGACTGCCATTCTCAAAACCATAGACACTCCAACACCAAAAACTACATACCCACTCACTGATTCTTAGGTCTACACACACATCCATTCACTCACCCGTACAGTCACTCATACTTACAGTCACTCAGTACAGGACTATCATATGCACTCATTTTGAAGCAAATCTTCATAGCAAGACTTATGGTTCTGCCCATTAAGGACATTAACAGGCGCTGGAATACCTTAGCGGAAATAACAACTTGCAGACTTTGTCATAAATATGAGGAATCTCTGGTCCATATAATTTGCACATGTCAACGTTTATTATTTGCACGACGCACTTTATTGAAACCTCTCTTTTGAAACATGGAGCGAGGACTTGCGCTGAAGCCATGAAACTCCTCTTTAAACTGGAAATTCCAATGGACTTGGCACGGTTCGCTAAGTTTATACACAAGGTTGAGGAACTTTTAAGAAAAGAAGTATAGATCTTGATTGTTTTAAATGAATTTATCATGTAGTAAGTACTTGTGTTTTATCCAGGACTGCATACTGTGTATTTTATTGAATTGGTACTGTGCCGCCCACTTAGCTTTGGTACCACATAAGCTAATACCTTAATTTCATGATGAATGCACTTCTAAGTTGTGGTCCACTAGATTGTCACAAAACCACTATATAATAGGAAGGATCCATCAGTATTGAATTGTTTCATTGGTCCTATACTATTTTATTGGTTTTATCTTGTTTTAAGTATAGCACATAAAAAAGAAAGTAAATATATATATGTATATGTATATGTATATATATATATATATATTTTATTTAGCTGAACATGTATGATATTACTTAACTAGGCATGTATTTATATGAAATAGGTAAGTTTTGTTGAGATTTTATTGGAATTTTTGTAACAATTTTTGTTAATTGATACAATAAAAATTATTCATTCATTCATTCATTCATTCACTCATACACATATATAAACACTCACACACCGCCACTCATCCATAGAGGTACTCACACACCTAGTCAGTCATGCAAAAAATTAATCACACACCCATTTACTCACCTATACAGTTATACACACACCAGCTCACTTACTCATACAAATACTAGCACATTCTTACGCTCTTATACAATAACTGATACAAGCACACACGCATCCATACAGCCACTCTCACTATCACATACTCTCACTTATAGCCATTTGAATACTCTAACACACATATATACTGCCTTTTACATATGTAGTTACTCGCACATGTACCACTGAGATATACATTCACTCACTAACACACCCATACACACACTCACCCACCCAAGCAGTCCATCACAGATGCACTCTTGAAATCATGCACCCAGTGAATCACCCACTCACACATCTATGTACAGAGTCACACACACCCCACCCACACAAACACTCAGGCAGCCATACAGATACGCAGAAAACCAATCAATAACCCATATAGACACTCATGTAGCTATTCGCAAATCCATGCATCCACTTACACACCAACAAACAGACGGATACAGACATTCACACAGTTTAGTCACTAACCCATGCATTCAGTAAGATACGTTTAATCACTCACTTGTAGAGTCAGTCACTCACGTACTAAATCATCCATTCAGACACTTATACACCCACTCATTCTTCAATACGCCTTTCCCTATATATATTAAACATATTTAAACTTTACAGAAACACACAGTCACTGGATGATGTCATCAGTGATGTCATCAGTGATGTCATTTGAGATGTCATCAGTGATGTCATCAGTGATGTCACTGACCATGTCATGAGTGATGTAATATGTGACGTCATCAGCAGTGCATTATGGGCGCGAGTTATAGTTAGCTGAACTAACTATAACGGGGGAATTTCTATGGTTTTGTACGAGTGAAATGTCCAACTAACTATAACTGTCCCTAAAACCTATGGTTTTTTCAGTGAATATATATATATATATATATAGTAGTATCACATACCAAAGTATTTTGACATTCAAGGATACAAACGGGCACGGACTCCAATGTTTCTGGTGCTATTTGAATTTGTTTGCACGTAACATGTTGTGACACATTACGGCCACCTCGGCCATTTCGGCTAACTATAAGATACCTTATAGTTAAAGTAAGGTCTGCTTTTAAATAGAATTGCCATTTTTTGGTTTGCTTTTAACTTTGCCCTGTTTGATAAGTCTTCATCAAAACTTTCCAAAGAAAAAGTTCATCCATCTCAGCTTCTTCATGGAAAGTTTCGGGATGATCCGTCAAGCAGGCGGCCTAGAAAAATGCAGGGGTGCCAAAATGTAAAATCCTAATGCATTTTCCCTAGACATCTTTAAGACTGGCGACTGGCTACAGCAAAAACTGCTGAACAGAATTACATGAAATTTGGTAAGAAGCTAGATCTTGGTGCGCAGATTGTGCTTTTTTGATTTGGTGTAAATCAGTTTAGTCGTTTTTGAGAAATGAAGGGCAAAAAATAATGGTATATTTTAGCAGCTGGGTACGGGAGAGTCTCAGTGACTCTCTGCAGGAGAACCAATTATAAATGTAGAGTGTTCTGATAGGCCCAGGTAGATTTAGTTCTCTTGGGCCATCTCGCTTCACAGGAGTCAGATTCCATCGAGAGCGAGCGAGCGCTCTGATTGGCTGCCAGTAAAAATGTTGCTTGCAGCCCTTACATGACACAGTGACTTAGTTCCCTGTCCTGAAGTTTAAAAAAAATAAAGATATATTGGAGTGGGCTAGGGGTACCCTGAACCCTTGGCCCCATGGGAGATACCAAGAGGGAACCACCTGGGGAGAAAAAAAGAAAAAAAAGGCAAAAAATGCACCATTCCCGCAAGACGTCGTGAAGGATCAAAAAAAAAAAAGCTGGGCCTATTTAAATGACTTATGCACCGCGGAGCTACCCACGGGGCTAATGTCATAAAGAGGAGTGGGACTTCGTGGCTTCCCTGCCCGAGCCTCGAGAGGTCCCAGGGATCCCACACCCAGGTCTGAAATTTAAGAAAATCAGGAGAGGGTCTCCTGGGAATGGGGTCCATGTGGCCACAATCGGGCCAGGGAGGGGGGCCCCTTGCCCCTCCCCTTTCACAATTATGCTGGGCCCCAGAAGATGGGTCCCTGGGGCTGAAATCAGCCTGGGGAGGGGGGCCCGTGCTCCCCCTAAACAATTATGCTTAGCCCCGAGAGATGGGGCCCCAGGACCAAAATGAGCGTGGAGAGGAGGCTGCATTCACCTCTCCCCTTAAACATTAATGCCAGGACCTGTACGATGGTGTCCCTGGGGCTGAAATCAGCCCAGGGGAGGAGGGCCTTGTGCCTCCCTCCCTCTAACCAATAGTGCCTGGCCCCAGGGGATGGGGTCACCAGGGCCGAAAACTGCCCATGGAGGAGGGCTGTGTGCCCCCACCCCTTCACAATTACACCAGCCCTGAGGGATGGGGTCCCCAGGACCAAAATTGGCCCAGGGATAGGGCAGCAAGCCCCCTCCCCTACACAATAACACCGGACCCCACGACATGGGGTCCAGGCCATAATTATCCCTGGGGGCCATGTGCACCCCTCCCCTTTATTTAAAAGAGCAGCTCTTGAAGATTGGGTCCCCTGGGCCTAACAAGGCTTGTCTAGGGGGAACGCATGACCCTTATCTCCTTTAATTAAAAAACGAATGACCATTGGAGATGGGGTCCCCAGGGCCAGGCCCTATGGCCAACTCTCCACTTCGCATGGCCGCAGGCCATTCACAGCAAGGGGTTGGCTCTATAGGCTGTGTTGGCTGCAGGGCAGGGGTTGCAATTAAGTATCACTTTACGTTTAAAAGCAAGGAATTCACTACAAAACATAAAGGTTAAACTAACGTTATAGTTAGGTGTCATAAAAAGATTTGTCCACACTATGGAACATAATGGACACAATTTGTCAACTGTCACCTGCACACAGGGTTAGTCTTCAATGCAAACATATATAACCTCTTCAATTCCTCAGCACACCTAGTAGCACATGCGTTTTGTAAAAAATTACACCCATTACCTGGACTCTGGCTGTACAAAAGAAGGTAGAGAAAAAATATGGTAGTTGCTCTTTACTACATAAACTATAAAACTATATATGATGCTCTGTACATTAGCTATGCACTAGTGCATAGCTATCAATGTTGCTGTAGGTATAGTGGCACTGGGGTCTACTACTGAACTTATTTATTGCTGTATTTTACTACTTAGCAGATAGTCAGAGGCCCATTGTTCTTGCTTGCACTGGGACTCATTGCACCCTTGTAACAACTCTGCCTGCTGTAGGCAAATCACAGGGCTATTGCACAACCCTGGCATGCAACACGCCTGCTCACTGAAGTCAACAAAATTGTGAAACAAGAAAACCACTTGAATCACAAATTTGAAACACAAACACTCTGGAAAAGCGGAAGGGATGGGGTGTTTTTATCGGGTAGCAATGTAGGTGCTTGTCTCTACGGAGAGACTCATCCTCAGATTAAGAGCAAGAACAAGAAATGCGGATGAGGAGGTAATGTGATTTAAGAACCCAACTGGTGTAAACTTTAGAAATGTAGGTGGTCACACCCATAGTCAGTATTTTAATGTCAGAATTGATGTGGCTTCTATTGTGTTGTTTTGAGTGACCGTGACACGAGGTCATTTTTAGTCATGAGCGGCGCACAAAGGAAGATTTTCATGAACTCATCACCACGATCACATTTACTAGGGCAATCGTCTAGGGCCATAATTCATCAATTTTAATCTAATGCATAAAAGACCTGAGCTGGGCTTCACATGCAATATCTATCATAGCTAAATTCAGAGTTATCAAATTATATTTCCTCCAAATAACTTAAAGCATATTGGAGTAGGTGTTTTCCTGAAGCAAATCGATTGCAAAGCATATTAAAGTCTTAAGAAAAAAAATTGTGATGACTATAAATGTTATTTGTGCAGGTAACACCACTTGTACTATCATCTTCGCATGGCCACCGGACTTACTTAGTACTGCCTGACTAACGATAGTCAATTAAGTGCTCTTTTGACTATACAGTGTTTACTTTTCGTCTTGCTATATGCCTAGTACATTTATTAGAATTTGAACTAGATTGCAGTATTTGAGTACCTAGTTAATCTAACATTTCATGAATCGTATTATGGTTTCTTCTATACTTCATGGCATATTTTGTTTAACTTTAGAGTGATCCCTGATGAAAGGCACCCGCCCGAAATGCATTGGATTTCGGAAATTCTAAAAGGACTATGATGATGGCCTTTGAATATCCAATGTTAATGAATTGAATTGAAGTTCATTATATAAAATTGATTGGATTGAAAACACCGACTACTGTTTTCTTCAAAAGAGCATACAAATTTCCCTCTATTTTAATAGAGGTCAAGATTGTGCACAGGGGGATTCAGCCCAATACGTGTTGGACTATTGATTTAGTTTCATTACGCTCTGGATCAATGAGCGATACCCTAGGAGCACATCAAGCTATAACTACCTTTATTTAACGCAGCTAAAAACAGGCTGTGCACGAGCACATATTCGTGATTTGTGCAGTTATGACACAAGGCTTTTGTGCCCATCTAGCTTGGAACCATTTTCTGCAGTGTAGAGTTTTCCCATTCTAGTTTTATTCCTATCACCATTTTGCCCAAGGAAAGAGTGTTTTGATTTATTTTCCTTATTGGATGAAATGAGAAGAAAACACACAATCAGCCAAACTGAGATAACGTGCAAAATCAGCTCTAAACATGAATAAAATAAATAGCCTCTTCCTGGCTCTGCAAAGAATGCATTTTTTGCCGTTTCATCTCTTACAACTAGAGTATTGCAGAAATGAAAAAAATTGTCCTAGTGTATGTTATGACAGAGGTTACTTGCGAATGCCATAATGAATCTTTATAATCTGCATAATATTTAACACTCTGGCATCACACGTGACCGTTAGGAGTTTAGAAAGCAAGGAATTCAGCTGTTATCTAAATATCACATACACACCGGGAGAAGAAGATGCCTCAAACAAAGGTGATGCAGACAAGACGATGAGCCCGGCCAAAGGGGAACCCACACTCAAGGATGTCATGGCAGCCATAGCGGGAGTACGCACATCGCTAGAACAAAGCCTGGACACCATTACTATAGAAATGACACTGATAAGAGCCAATTTGCAGAAAACAAGTGAGAAAGTGAAATCCATGGAAGCAGTGACTGCTGAGCTCAGTAACGAAACCCATCAGATGCGACAAGAGATTAAAGAACTACAGGCCGCTCAGGAAAGGACAGAAAGTCAGCTGGATGACTACGAAGGCCAAGTGAGGCGCAACAATGTTAGAATCACAGGAGTTCCCGAGAGGGCAGAGGGGCCAGCAGTCGATCTGTTCGTAGAGGACCTAATACTGAACTACCTGCGGTCCAAAACCCTATCGAAGTACTTTACAGTAGAAAGAGCGCACAGGGTACCAGGAGGAAGGCTGAAGCCGGGAGCTCCCCCGCGTCCAATTCTGGCGAAACTCTTGAATTTCAGGGACCGCGACACCATACTGCAAATGGCTCGATCGAATCCTCCCCTTAAATTCGAGAACAGTGAACTGTCCTTCTTCCCGGACTTTACCATTGCAGTCCACCGACAAAGAAGAACCTTCCGCAATGTCAAGAAGCAATTGAGGGACAAAGGCATTCAGTACTCAATGTTGTTACCCGCAAAACTGCGAGTTAAAATGAATGGCAGGACATGGTTCTTTGACACCCCAGAAGCAGCACAAGAATGGCTGGAGGGCTGGTGGCCGGCGAAAGACCACAATGCACAATGAGGAAGGGCTCCCTCCCCCACAAGACAAGTATTCTCAGCTGATTGACCTGCAATGTGTGACGGCTGGAACAGTCCCGGGCAGTAACTTGGCAAAACGTGACCAGCGGATCAAGAGGACGATGCTTACGCTAAGTGACACTGTTGGAAATCAAATATGTTTTAGTTCACAGAATGGGGACACACAGAAGCCGGTAGACAGTCGTGGGGAGGGTGTCGCCACCCCCCCCGATTTTTTAGTTAGTTTAGAAGAATAGGGCGACAGGCACTCTGCACTATTGGGGGTATGGGCAGTTTTAGGCCCAGAGTGCGGGGAAGCAGGGAGGGGGGTTATTGGGGATTAAGAGTTAAATCAGCTCACTTGAGGGACAGCCAAGTAAATTTCACAGCCGGGTTTGGGAGGGACGGCACATATGTAGCAATAACTGAAGGCCTCAGGATGCTGGTGATCAGCGAGGTAAATATTCACGCACACCCAGGAACCGGAGCTAAATATAGTACAGGGGAGGGGCGTGGGGGAGATGAAAATGAGTCCAATGGGTGAGAAAAAATTCAGACTCCAGTCCTGGAATGTAAACGGTTTAGGGGATAAGCTGAAGAGGGGAATTGTATTACAGTTTATTAAACAACACGCCCCAGATGTGGTGTTGCTCCAGGAGACACACCTGGTAGGAAACACATGCGAGGCACTAGACAGGTGGGGCTACCGACTGGTTGTACATTCGGGGTTTACCTCAGGTTCACGGGGTGTTGGCATAATGTCGCGCAAATCCTTCCCGATGTCAATTGAGCACACCTGGACTGACGACCTGGGCAGATACGCAGCAGTGTCGGGGAAATAGGAAGGAGGGCTACTAACTCTGGTGTCTGTCTATGTCCCTCTAGAACTGCAAGCAATAGCATTTCGAGATTTGGGAAGCACTATGATAGAGTTCCTAGAAGGGAGGCTGATGCTTGGAGGGGACTTCAATTCAGTGGTATGCAGCAGGCGTGATCGTTGTCCTCCCAGAGACCTGGGACCCGCGCAATTGGTTCTGCCCACCTTCCTAGATGCTATCGGATTGGTGGATGGATGGTGGATATGCCATCCCACCGATACCCAGTTTACATTCCACTCAGGGGTACATAATAGCCTCTCCCGTATTGATTATATCCTCACGCCGGCAGACCGAGTGGGACACATCACAGAAATCAGACATAAGGCATGCGGTATATCTGACCAGTCTCCGATATGGGCGCAGGTGAGAATGGGTGAGGGTCAGGTGGACAGAATAGCGCCCATAGACCTGTGGCACTTGCGTAACCCCACTATAAGGCAGAACATTGCTCAGGGTAGGGGATCTGCGAGGACGCTATGGGAGGCATTTAAAACAGTGGTTCGTGGGTAGGCACTCTCTGAGATAACTGGGGCAAAAAAAGTGAAGAACGCTGAACTAACTAGGCTGGAAGAGGAAATTTTAGTGCTAGAAGGAGAAATGCTAGTGTCGGGGGACCCTGACACAACACACAAACTCAACCTCAAGAAGGAAGAATATAAAAGTGTAGCTACGGACAGGGCTAAAACATTACAAAGGGATAAACTCGGCAGAATATACGAGCTTGGGGACAGAGCAGGCAAATTACTTGTGTGGCTAGACCATCGTGATCATGCCAATCGCCTGGTCTTGGAACTCACAGCAGAGGCGGGGGAGACGATGTCAGACACTCACTTGATAGTGGACGAATTTGTCAAACATTACACTCGGATATACAAATCTCACTCCGTTCGTCCGGTGGAGGAGTCGAGGGCCCTGTTAGCGGACATTAGGCTTCTGACATTATTGGAGGAGGACTGTGACTTACTTGATAGCGACCTTACGTACGATGAAGTAGCACGGGCCATCAGGGACCTACAATCCGGGAAGGCGATGGGCCCCAATGGCCTCCCAATAGAACTTTACAAATTAAAGCCCGATAAAATTGCCCCTTACCTCAAAGCGATGTATGAGAAAGCCGAGAGATCGCCCGACTTCCCCAAGATCAGCAACTCGCCACAGTGGTGGTTATAAATAAGGAAGGTAAACCTAGGGACCAGTGCTCCTCATATTGGCCTATCTCACTTTTGAATGCAGAGGCAAAGATATTAGCCAAATTGTTGGCAACTCGCCTGATCGGAGTAATTTCTTGCCTGGTCCATCCGGACCAATCCGGATTCATGCCCGCTAGAAACACCTCCCTAAATCTCCGCCGACTACACGGGGTACTTGGGAGAGTGAACACACGGAGGGAGGATGCGGTTGTGGTGTCCCTGGACGCCACCATGGCATTCGATACGATAGAATGGCCCTATCTCTTCGCGGTGCTGGAGAAGATGGGGTTCTGCCCGGGATTTACTGGATGGGTGAGGCTCCTATACTCGGAACCATTGGCACAGGTGGTCGTGAATAATAAAAAGTCTGGGATCTTCGCCCTCGGAAGGGGAACGAGACAGGGATGCCCTCTATCCCCACTGCATTTTGCCCTGGCGCTGGAGCCCCTGGTGTGCTGGATCCGCAGGGACCCAATTGTGAGAGGTTTGAAATGGTCAGAGGAATGGGAGGATCACATCTCCCTCTATGCCGACGACATCCTGTTGGCTCTAGCATCACCGAGGGCCTCGATATATTCACCACCTTTGGCCGGTATTCTGGATGCACTATTAACTGGACCAAATCATTAATTTACGTACACAGGGGGAGTTCCCACTCTTGCCCAGGGGGTGTAGTGTGACAGAGGCAATGGACGGCTTTAAATACTTGGGCATCTACATCACTGGCGATCCTAAGTTGTATTACGAACACAACATTCAGCCACCGCTGAGGCAACTTTGGAGGGATGTGGAGCACTGGAAGTCTCTCCCGCTGTCCCTGCTGGGCAGGGCGGCGCTTTTTAAAATCATGTCCCTACCCCGCTTTCTATACGTTCTACATAACTCGCCCAATTCGGTCCCAGCGACCTACTTTGCGGCAATAGAGAGCGAACAAAGAGCCCGCCTCTGGGTTACGGGAATGCCACAAATATCAGTTCCCAAATTGGTGCGGGGTTGGTACGATGGATGAATTGGACTCCCAGACACTAAAAGATACTACTGGGCTGCGCAATTGACAGCTATTAACCAGGGCATATACCCGCCACATGACGATCCGGGATATCGAATCGATAGATGGCTCCTACCAGGAGGATCCTATGCCAGGGCACTTTACTCCAGACCCGCTAAGTTACGACTGACGGGGCCTACATTGCACTCTGTCCGGACATGGCATACAACCCACAAAAGTCTAGGTTGGGATAAGGAAATCACACAGTCTACCCCCCTGTGGGACTCTTACCTGTTGGAACCCCTCTGGAACACTAAGGGCTTTGATAGATGGGATCTAATAGGGCTCTCCAGGGTGGGTGACATGTGGAGGGAGGGCAAAGTGATAGAATTCACCGTGCTGCAACGCGAATACGGCCTAGCAGACTCGGAAATATTCAGATACTACCAAGTAAGACATGACCTATATGCATGCATCCCATTGGGGGAGACGCTACCCGAAGCAACGCCACTGGAGGACAGGTTCCTCGACGGCTATATGCCCAGCAAAACAATATCCCTTCCCTACCGAAAGTTAATCAATCACGCATCCGATCCCCTTATATGGCTTCCACAGAAATGGACAGATGACCTGCTAGTGCTAGACGACGAAAACTGGACAGAGGCGCTAGCCTCTCCCAGAGAAGTCACAATCTCATCGCGGCTTAAACTAGTGCAATTAAAAATTCTTCACAGAATATATTATTCAGGACCAGCCTTGGCCCGGATGGGATACGGGGAGGACTCAAGTTGTAGACGAAACTGTGGGAAGGAAGGCACGTTCCTGCATATTCTGTGGGAGTGTACCAACATTCGTAAATACTGGAAGGGTGTGCTAAAATGTATGATGGAGGTGCTAGGCCAAGACTTGAACCTGGAGGCCAGATGGTGTCTGCTCAATGTGTAGGGGCTGACAGACTTGAGTAGCAAAGAAAAACTATGGGCAACCCTGGGGTACATGATAGCTAAGCGTAACATTGCTAGAATGTGGGGGGCAAGAGAGGCTCCTGGACTAAAATCATGGAAACAAGACATGGACTGGTGCATGTTTCGAGAAAAAACAGTGTATGTTTCCAGATGGTGCCCCAAAATGGTCTCAGATTTGGACTAAACGCAACGTCTATCGTGGTAACATCTATGCTCCCCTCTTCTCCCAGCCCTTCCCCTCCCTGATGAACATATACATGCTGAACACTGTGAAATCTGAATATCTAAAGATGTAAATGACATATGTACCATCCAGAAACCGCCTGTATTACCTATGCATGATCCAAGAGCCTGCCGGCTGTATAAAATGTTTTATTTGCTGTCTTTAATAAAAAGATATAATTAAAAAAAATATCACATACACCTACAGCAGCCTGGTGCGCAAGATGACTTACCAGAGATTGGGGAACATGCTGGAAAAAACACTGGTTTTAGTCAAAAGGGAACTTCGATCTGCATGATTAGAAAAACGTATGTATCGAGCCATGATGAACTCAGAACTAGCCAAAGTTAATAAAATATTCAATGTTCTATTTCAATTAGCTATTTCTTTGTACAAAAGTCTAGAGCGACAATTCTATATTCATCAGAGTGTGTTTTGTTCTACTACAATCTATGTGTATTGATAGTTTTGTCAACGACACACAAATATTAATCTATAGGGCACTTCTATATGGACTGACATTTGTGGTGATCAAGTTACTTCAAGTCTTCCTATATCACAAATTCAGAGTGATTGCAGTAAATGCCTGTCTAATTACCAACAGCAAAAAGTTGGTGAGAAACTAAAATGAGCAAATTAGATACACTATGTGGTACAGAAGCGTGGTATTTGCACCCACCATTCCCCAAATGTGATGGTATATTTCCCTTCTAGTCTCCATGGTAATTCAGGACCTCTCAATGTATTCTTCTAATTGGAGCATTTGGGGTACTATCACTGGGTGTACCCCTACTTCTACGGGCATAATTAAACAGATGTGAGAACAATGACTCAGTAATTCTGCACCAGGCATTACTAATAAAATTATCAGGTACGGGGGCGTGGCCAGGCAAGATGGCCGGGTGGACGTGATTCACCTCTGCTCTGAAGCCCTTTGGTTGTCCTGTGGGCTACCCGTGGCAATATTTAGCCAAAACACAGCCATTGGGAGTGTGAGGCCCTGCGGTGACGACGCTGAACTGCTAATTTAATGGCACAAGCGGATTCTGGATCGCAAACAGGTGACGACGTGGAACAGTCACGGAGCAGCGCGGCCCTCAAAATGGCGGCACCCTCCAGAGCATCCGATCCTTTTCGGGTGAGCTGCTGAGGAACCGCATGGACCGCTGCAGCGAACAGATCAGGAGTCTCTGAGAGCTGATGCGGGTGGCGGGGCTCGGCGGATTTGAAAAAGGGTGACGAGCCATGAGGATGCTGCGCTAGGGGCCACGCCCGCCATCTGCACTTCGAAACTGGATGGTAAGAGGGAGCCGTACGGCACCGCCGGGGACCCAATTGAAAACGGGTTTCCCTGGATTTGACCCGCGACTATAAATAAGCGGCCCGGGGGCAGAGATATTGTGCCGAGGTGACCGGACGCGGCATGCCTGACCCTAGAATCGAGCGGCCGCCGCTGCCTCTCAATGCAAAATGCAGGCACTGTGAGAGAGAGGCACCACCGACAAGATAGATCAATAAGCTTCCCCCAGGGGGGGTCAGAGGAGCAAGCAGAGGGTGAGCAGCAGCTCAGGAAGCCACTGTTCCTAACACAAAATGAACACTGGAAACAGATGAGACCGGAGGGTTCTGCTAAGGGGCTGAAGGTAGACCTACCTATACAGCTCTGGTGAGGAGTTCGAAAACGCTTCTTTTTGAGGTGAGGGAGAGGCCCTAGGGACCATTAGATTGTCACAGCAGGAGGAAGCATTGCCTGGGGGAGCCTGACAATAAGTGGCAAAGGCGGCCCACCCACGGAGAGAGGGGAAGGTTGGGCCGCATCTATGCAACTGAAAAAAGGGTTGGCTAAGGTTTCCAGCTACTTTACCACCACCGAGAAAAAGCAGACACAGGAACAAGGCGGTGATGCCACCAACATGTCACTCACTAAGGACGATCTAATAGCATCCCTCAGGGAATTCAAAATGGAGCTCCACTCCGAGATGAAGGTGGATTTTAAGTCCTCCATGGATCAACTTGAAGCAGACCTATCTGAGCGAATGACAGCTCTCCAACAGCATCTAGACTCTGTGGGTATACGGGTTCTGGAAGTGAAATCTCAGGCTCAAGAGCTGGATAAAAGAACAACGGCCACCCAGGATAAAATGAAAGATCTCCACACCCAGTTACAATTAGCCCTGCTAAAGACAGAAGATTTGGAAAACAGATCAAGAAGAGATAACATCAGAATTAAGGACTTAGAGGAAGGGGCGGAAGGGCCAGACCTGGAGGCATTTACCAAAGGGCTCTTTGCGGAAATACTGGGGTTGAGTCAGCTGAAAATCAAGATTGAAAGGGCACACCGAGTGGGGATCCAGCCGGCAAGAGAGCGTTGGCGCACCCTCGAAGTCCTTGTCAAACTCCATTACTTTAAAGTAAAGGAAACAATCCTGCAAGCAGCCAGAAAAAAAGATGAGATATCCTTCCAGGGCTTTTGTTGCAGCCTCTATCAGGACCTGGTACCCTCTACACTACTACGATGACAGCTGACCTTCCAGCTTAACAACAAAATGAAACACATCACGGATCTTGAGGAAGGATTAAGACCCTTGGGTCTCCCCCCTACTCCATAGGAACACACCGGTGGTGCTTCAAGAGGGGAAGAAAGCAGCAGACCTTCCCAGTGGAACCTGAGCTCCAGGGGCCGTCACTCTAAGGACTAGAGTTTAATGCAAGATGGGAATTTTTGCCACGAGGGCTTTATAATTGGGGCCTATCTCAGACAAAAGAAACTGCAGAGAGGAGAGATCAGGCGGGGCTTCGGACACGGAAGGGTCGCCCTACATCACGAACCCTACCTTCCAGGATGCTTCGACTGGGGGGACAAGTGCTGCCCGGAGCAGGTTTTGTTTGAACAATTATTTTCAATGTTGGGGAGAGGGGGGGTTTACGGGGGGAGGTTGGATACTTAGAGGTAATGGTCACACAACACCACTGGTCCAAAGAACATTTACAAGACTCGAGAGGCAAATGATATATCATTCAATAGAAGTAATTTGAGGGAGAGAGGTATGCATGCGACAGGTCCAGCTTACTAGGGTTGGTTTAGAATAGTATCATGCCGATCTCAATAGCTTCATGGAATGCAAAGGGTTTGAACTCATCACTCAAAAGACATAAATTTTGGAAGTATCTGACAGATTACAACTTTGAGGTGGTGGCTCTTCATGATACACACATTAAAGCGAGTGGAGGAGCTGCGGCTACGTCATAAAAGCTATGCACTGATCTATAGGTCTTCGGCTAGCACAAAACATAGAGGCATAGCCTTACTATTTCACAACTCTACAAAATTTCAGCCTGAAGCCATAAAATCAGATAAGGAGGATAGGATCATTATGGTAAAGGGGAAACTGAAGGAGCGGCTATGTACACTCATTTCGGCGTATGCCCCCAACACAGGGCAACATGCTTTCTTATCCTCCCTGCTCAACATGATAGGCGGATTTGCTAAGAGACCGACAATACTGATGGGAGACTTTAATCTCACATGGCATGCAGAAATAGATAGCACTCATCCTCATAGAACGTCCACAGGTAGCTTTCCTAAAGGCATTAAACACTCCATACACACACTTGGGCTATTAGATGCATGCAACAAATCTACCAGACACCAAAGATTACACATTTTTTTCCCATGTATACCCAACATATTCAAGACTTGATTAAATCTTTATAAGACAAGGGTTATTAGGGTCCCTCCAAGCTGCGAAAATTCTCCCAATCTCTATATCGGACCATAGTCTAATAACGATCTGTCTAGCTTGGGAAGGCGGTGCATCCAAGTCACCGAGATGGTATTTCCCGGTCTCCTTGACGAGAGATAAACTAAACCAACCACAGGATACCTCTCCCCTAAATAACTGGGATGCTTTTAATGCGGTCCTACAGAGAAAGTGCATGGAGCTTAACTCCACTTTAAATAAACAGAGAGCCAGGGAGAGGGAAACTTTGGAGGTTGAACAGGAGGTTATTGAAAAGGAACATAAAAAGAACCCCTCGTGGACCTTGCAGCGCAAATTGAGTGCCTTAAAAGTGAAAATTACAGCGATCTACTCCACAGGGCAGAATATACCCTTTTACAGCTGTGTCACATCTCTTACGCGCAGGGGAACAAGATAAGAACACATCTAACCAGACAGCTACGGGAAAAGAGGGAGAAAGAACACATCGGAGGTATAGCTGACTCAATGGGCAACATATCACACTCAGATGCTGATAAGGCGAAGGCATTCGGGGCATTTTATGAGAAACTGTATACAAAGGACCTCATTGATACAACAGCACAACATCACTACTTACTATCACTAAACCTACCACAGGTCTCCCAGGCCTGGAATGATATTCTAAATGCTCCCATCACTGAGGAGGAGGTAGGGAAAGCGATTGCAGCACTTAAACTTAACAAGCCTCCGGGTCCTGATGGCTTGACAGCCCATTTTTGCAAAACTTTTGGCGCCGGACATCATCCCACAGCTTACGCAATTATTCAATGTAATGGCCCATCCGTATCACAATCCATGGCACAGGCCGTTATAACGGTCATCCACAAGCCCGGGAAAAATCCACAAAAGTGTGCCTCTTACAGGCCTATTGCGCTCCTGAACATAGACGCCAAATTATACTCCGCGGTACTGGCGGCGAGGCTGGAGGACCTGATGCCAATTTTAAACCACCCTGACCAATCAGGCTTCATAAAAGGCAGCGAGACCCACGACAATATTCATAGGACCCTTCATCTGATAGAGAAGGTATCCAAATACAAGATACCGGCAATTTTGGTGGGTCTGGATGCTGAGAAGGCCTTTGTCAGGGTGGACTGGTCGTTCCTCTTTCTCACGCTTGAATACTTTGGTTTCGGCAAGGCATTTATAGACATGGTTAGAGCTAATTATCCACACCCGCGTTCTAGAGTTCAGGTTAATGGGACCACTTCGGCCCTTTTTTCACTAGAGAGGTGGACGAGGCAGGGATGCCCATTCTCGCTTCTACTCTTCGCCCAAAGTATAGAACCAATGGCATTACGGGTCCGGGCGGCACCAGAAATTTGGGGCATAACTTTTGGGGGTGAGGAACATAAAATATCGCTCTTCACAGATGATGTCTTGCTGTCACTCACTACCCCTGACCACTCGCTGCAAGCATTACAAGTTGAACTGCGGGAATTTGAAGAGGTGTCGGGCTTTAAGGTAAACTTGGAGAAGTTGCACATCCTGAACCTCACCTTGACTGAGGAAGAAACCGGCAGGCTTCCGGAACACACCTCCCTTCAATGGGCCAAGCATGCACTTAAATACCTGGATATTCAATTAACTCCCAGACTGAAGGACTTATTTAAGGCTAACTACCCACCAATCTTGCTTCAAATCCAGCAGGATCTCAAACGCTGGAAGCCTCTCTTTATCTCATGGTTGGGTCGCATACACGCGATAAAAATGACTGTATTACCCACATTTTTATATATATTCCAGGCCCTGCCAATAGAACTGGACAGGGATTTCCTGCCCAGGCTATGTTCTCTTATTATACGATACATCTGGCAGACCGGGAGAGCGCGGCTTCCCTTTCACACATTAAGACGTGCAAGAAACGAGGGGGGGTGGCGCTGCCGGACTTTAATCTCTTAAAGCCGCCCAGCTAAGAATCCTGTCAGAATGGTCCAAGAGAGAATCTGATAAGCATTGGTTGCATATGGACAGGGCGATAGTGGGGAGAACAATCTGGGATGTGGTATGGAAACCTAAGAAAGACAGACCACCGAACGCTTACATTAGCACCCCTACACAAACCACACTCAAAGTATGGGATGAGGTATCCAGAGGGCTGGATTGGACTACATTCCCTTCACCATACACTCCGCTCCACTTTAATCCGGAATTCCCCCCAGCGATGCACGAAGGTCCATTCGATGCCTGGAGGGAAGGAGGGGTCCTGATGCTCTCACACTTATTTCACAACCATGATATTCTCACATTTAACAGCTGCCAAAGGGATTTTCATGTCCCGCCTAGTGAACATTTCCACTACCTTCAACTTAAACACTGGACACTACAGCCACAGGTCAGAGAAGCAGCAACACGAGAAAGGACGCCAATAAAAGAATTTGTGCAGCGGGTGGGTTCGATGAGGGGAGTGATCTCCTTTTTATACAGCCTTCTTCTCTCCACTTCACACGCATCGAGACCCCGATATATGAACACATGGGACCATTTGGCAGGAAGGGACATCTCAGAAGTAGAATGGAAGCATTTATGGAGGGATATTGCTAAAGACAACCACTCCCTAGATCTGAGGGAAGTACATTATAAGATTCTCTTTGATTGGCACCTGTGCCCAACCAAACTCAAAAAGATTTTCCCAGAGACATCAGATCTGTGCTGGAGGGGATGTGGTTTCCTGAGGGGCTTTTGTCATATTTGGTGGGATTGTCCTACAATTAGAACATTCTGGGAGGAAATACTAGCTCACATGAAGGACATCCTTGGATATCCTATTCCAATCTCCATGGAGGGAGTCCTGCTGGAGATAAGAGACCCAGAGCTAGAACATCAAACAAAAGCTGATAGGGCCATAATGTGGGTATGTCTAGGAGCCGCCAAAATAGTGATTGCAGCATCATGGAAAAAAAAGGCGGCACCGGGGCTTTCCCAATGGCACTCACACCTCTGGAGACTATTGACCACGGAGAGGGTGGCTGAGATTTTTAGATATGTGTTAGACCTGGCATCCTTGGCGTGGTTTCCCCTGACTTTTTGCCTCTACCTCCTGTATTTTTGACACTGTGCTGGAATTCGTTTTTGCTGGTTTAGATGCTTTGGGCACTTTGCTACTGCTGATCAGTGCCAAAGTGCAAGTGCTCCCTGGTTAAATTGTTATTGTGATTGGCTATCCATGATTGGTATATTTGCTTTACCAATAAGTCCCTAGTAAAGAGCACTAAGTGTGCCAGGGCTGGTGATTCAAATGCTACTAGTGGGCCTTCAGCACTGATTGTGCCACCCACAGGAGTAGCCCTAAGATGGTGTCTCAGGCCTGCCACTGCAGTGTCTGTGCGCAGTTTGTGAACTGCCATGTTGTCCTGGCCAGTGTACACACTTGCCAGGCGTAACCCTTCCCATTTCTTACACATTGAACACCCCTATGGTAGGCCCAAGGTACCCCCCTGGGCAGGGTGCAGTGTATGTGAAAGGTAGGACATGTACTAGTGTGGGTAACATGTCCTGATAGTGAAATACTGCCAAATTCGTTTTTCACTATTGAAAGGCTATCTTGCCCATAGGATAACATGGGGAATGCTGTATAACATGGTTACCTGCATATCTTCCCATAGCAGCAAGATAGAAAGTTGGAATCTGGTACCCCTGAACTCAGAATTTAATTACACATCTTTTAGTGAAGATGGTTTTTACATTCTAAGTTTGGAAATAGCACTTTTAGAAAGTGGCTATTTTCTTGTTCAACCTTTCTGTGTGCCTCTGCCTGTTTGTGAATTGACTGTCTGGTTTGTGAGTGACAGGGGCTGGGGGTGGCTGCAGGAGGCTGGGTGAGTCAGCACTAGGCTGAATAAACCTATCTACATGTAGAGTGGTGGGAGGAGTGGCACCTGGGTCTGAATAGGGCTGTGCCTGACTTCCACAATGCTGGCTCCACCTCCTGCGGTGTGTCTGATGACCCTGGCCCACACTCACAAAGGAAGGAGAGGTGCCCTGGCAGAATGCACCCTGAACTGGTTTGGACTGGGTCCGGGACCCCTCACACATGGAGAACAAAGACTTTTGGGGTATAAATGCTAGAGCTGAAACCCCTGAACTTTAGACTACTTTTGGAATCAAGAAGAATCCCTGCCAAAGAAGATCAGCTGAAGAGACTAAAGGAGAAGTACTGCCCAAGTGTGTCTAGGGCTGGCCTGCAGTTTGCTGTTTCTACTGAGGAGAGATCTAAAGGACTTTGCTGTGTGCTGTGTCCATCTGAAGAAAAGTCTCCAAGGGCCTGAGAAGAGCTGGCCTCCTGTTTCTGAAGTCCCAGGCACAAAAGGACTTCACCCCCAGCCTCCCTGAACTTCCTTGCTGGGAGTTCCAGTCTGCCAGCAGGGCCTGTAACTGTGTGTGAGGCCTCTCTTGCTGTTGGGAGCTGGAAGTGCGACGCAACGAGAGAAGCGTGACGCCGCCGCAGCAGCCGCTGTCGCATCATCGAGAAGCGTGTCACCGTTGCCGCTGTTCACCGCCGCAACACCGGAGAAGCATGCCGCCATCACCGAGGGTGTCGTCGCATCACCGGAGAAGCGTGTCGCAGGGCCGTCGCATCGCTGAGAAAGTGCACCGCCGCTGATCGCCGCCGCATCACCGGAGAAGCGTGTCGTCGTCACCGAGGGTGTCGTCGCAACACCGGAGAAGCATGTCGCAGGGCCTGTCGCGGCTCCGAAGATCACCGAGTTCACCGCACGGCCGTCGGGCATGCACGTATCGCATCTACAGTGTCGCATCGCAACAAAGATGCCATTTCATCGCATCGGACCGGATCAGCGCAACGCATCAAGGCGCCATTTTGTCGCACCGGAATCGGCGCGCAGGAAGAACCGACGCATCGCCTTCACTGTGCCCCTTTTTGCTTGTTTTGCATTACGCATCCCAGGTGTTAGACCTGGCACCATTGGCGTGGGTCTCCCTTCCATTTTTCGCTGTTGTCTCCTCTGTTTTACTGGTGTTAGATGCTCTGGGCGCTGTGCCCCTGCCATTCAGTGTCACAGCGCGAATGCTCCCTGTATAAATATGTCTATGTGAATTGGTATATCCCTGATTGGCTTATTTGGTTTACCTGTTAGTCCCTAGTAGTGTGGCCTATGTGTGCCCAGGGCTGGTAAACCAAATGCTGCTGGTGGGCCTGCAGCACTGATGTGTGCCACCCACAGAAGCAGCTTGTAAAGTGTGTCTTAGACCTGCCACTGCAGTGTCTGTGTGCAGTCCAGAACTGCCATCTTGGCTGTGAAGTGCAACCACTTCCCAGCCCCTGAACCTTCCCTTGGCATCCTGTAAGTCGCCCTCGGGTAGGGTGCATTGTATGTAAGGTAGGACATGCCTTGGTGTGTGTAGCATGTCCTGGTAGTGAATTATGCACCATTTCGTTTTTCACTACTGTAAGGCTACCTGTTCCTCATAGGCTAGAAGGGGCAGTTTGACTATTACATGCTATAGTCCTAACTGACCCCAGGGACATGGTAGAAAAACGAATTTAGTATGCCTGAGCTCAGAATATTAAAATACACCTTTTAGTGAAGTTTATTTTTATATTCTGTGTTTGAAAATACCACTTTTAGAAAGTAGGTATTTTCTTGCCTAAGCCTTCCAGTGTGCTCTGCCGTTATGTGTATTGGCTGTCTGGTTTTAGAGGGGCAGGACAGGCTGAGTCAGACCTTGGTGGAATAGAGAGATCTGCATTTAGAGTGTGGGGAAGGGTGGCTCTTTGATCTGAATAGGGCTGTGCCTGGCAAGGTGAATGCTGGCTCCACCTCCCACTGTGTGTCTGCTAGCAGACCCCTCTTTCTGAAAGGAAGGATGCAGCCTGGTAAACAAAGTGCTCCAGGCCTGAGCAGAACTGGTTCTGGCTAGGTTCAGGGACTGGTAGCTTCAAGGATCAAAGGCTTTTGGGGTATAAATATCTGTGCTCAAACCCCTATTTTTTGTATTGCTTTTGGGATCTGGAGAGGAAACTCTGTCTGTGCCACTGGAGGAATCTGCAGGAAGTGACTGTCCTTGTGCTTGTGTGTTGTTTCTTGCACTGGCCTGCAGCAGTGACCACTGGACCTTGAAGAAGAGGAAAAGGAACTATTGAGAGAACTTTTATTTTTGTACAGCAATCACCCAAGGGCTAGGAAAAGAGCTAGCCTCCTGCTGGAGTCTCAGGCACAACAGACTCCACCACCAACCTCCTGCTTCCTCCCTGCGAGGACTGCTATCTGCTGAGGAGGCTCCTGTGAGTTCCAGGGCCTCTAGTTTGCATCAGAGAGAAGAGGGTAAGAAATCGACGCTAACGCATCTTTGCGGGCCGCTGCAGTCGAGAGCGCTGGGAAAATCATCGCGCTGCTGCCGCCGAGGGCCCGCAACCCGAAACCATCGCTGACGCCCCTTTGCGAGCCGCTGCAGCCGAGACGCGCTGGAAAGATCATCGCGCTGCTGTCACCGCGCACTCGCAACCCTGACAGAAATCATCGCTTCGAGACATCGCAGTGCGGACGCCGTGCGTTCGCCACTTTGATCGCATCACACCGAATTTCGTCGCTCCTCGCGGAGCGTCTTGTCTTCGCATCGCAACACGATCGCACAGCGCAACAGGATCACCGCATCGACTTCTCCCACGCGGCAAGAAAGTCATCGCATCGGCGGTCCAGCGTGCAGAAGTTTGTCGCATCGTCTCCGCACGCATCCCGCAGATCGGCGCATCATCCTCCCTTGCGGCAAGGATTTCAACGCATCGCCGGCCTCGCGTGCCGAGAATCATCGCTACAGCTTCTTTGCGACACTTTGTTGGTTTTGCAACTAAACCCAGGTACTTTGTGAAAGAAAGGGTCGCAGAGACCACTGCTTTGAACTTAAACCTTATTTTTGCAACCTTTGAACTATTTTTGACAGCCCTTCAACAGCTATCCTATTTTTGACAGTATTGTGGCTTTTACAGTTATTAGTCTTGTGATAAATCTGCCTTTATATAAAGATACTTATTTTTTATAATAACTACTTGTGTGGTGTCCCTTTGTAGTGTTCCTCATTGTGTTACTGTGTATGATCATAAATGCTTCACACCCTGCCTCTGAGATAAGCCTACCTGCTCGTGCTACGTTACCACAGGGTTGAGCAGGGGTATTAAAGAGGGTAGCCCTCTCACTCTGACTTAGGAAGAAGGGTCCCTACTTGGACAGTGGCCCGCCATTGCCAACTAGAGACCCCCATTTCTAACATTGGTGGTCAGCGGTGAGGATCTGGACTTGCATTTATGATCGCATACAGTAATTATAGTGTACACTACTAGTGAGTGCAGACCATAACGTACCGCATACATTTTTTTTGAGAATTGTTTTTTTTTGCTTCTATATTGTGATTGATATTGCCGGTGATTTTTCACCCGCGCACATTTTCTGAGAGTTTTGGGATCCTATATTGTGATTGATACTGCCGGTGATTTTTCACCCGCGCCCATTTATTGAAAGTTTTTGATCCCCTATTGTGATTGATATTGCTGGTGATTTTTCACCCACGCACATTTCTGAGAGTTTTTGGGATCCTGTATTGTGATTGATATTGCCGGTGATTTTTCACCCGCGCACATTTATTGAAAGTTTTTGATCCCCTATTGTGATTGATATTGCTGGTGATTTTTCACCCACGCACATTTCTGAGAATTTTTAGGATCCTATATTGTGATTGATATTGCCGGTGATTTTTCACTCGCTTACAATTTTTGAGAAGTTTTCTTCTGTCCTTTATTGATATTGCCAGTTATTTCTACCATGGGCAAGCCCAGATCCAATGCTCTCAGAAGATCTCTCCTGGGAAGAAGAGAAAATAGAAACCTACAATGCCAAGCAGCTCAAATATTTTTGCAAGCAATTCACAGCCCCTATCACAGGTCTCACTAGGAGGGAGGAGTATTACAAGGCGCTGAAGGCCTGGCTAGAAGCCAGGGATGCCCCCAAGGATCTAGGAGAGCTTGTGGAGGGAGGAGAGCAGCAGGGCAATGTAGTAGACTTAGTAGGAGACCCAGCCCTTTCCAACCCGGGCTCTAGTGTGTCCGCTAAGGGTCTGTCCCCAGAAGAGCTGGAGGACAGGGAGAGAGATAGGCGGCATAATATGGAGATGGCTAAGCTTAAAATGGATGGTCACCGGGACCTAGAGAACAAGAAGTTAGAAATTGAGATTATGAGGATGAAGCTTGAGCATGAGAGAGTATTGAGGGAGTTGGAGATTAAAGCTAAGAGCATGGAAATCTCCCCTCTGGTGGCAGCGTACCTGTAGTGCACCCTGAGAGTAGGGTGTATATACCCAAGGAGGTTATTAAAGATTTCCACAAAAGCGAAGATATTGGGCAATGGTTTGCCGCTTATGAAGTAGCCATGGTGTCCCACCGGGTCCCTGAGAAGGATTGGGGAGCAGGGTTGTGGGGACGCTTTGTGAGTGAGGGGAGGGATACCTTGTTGGACCTGCCCCCAGAAAGTAGGATGGTTTACGCCCACATGAAGGAAGCGTTGGTGACCCGCTATGGTTTGACCCCTGAGATGTATAGACAGAGGTTTAGGGTCTGTAAGAAGCTAGAGGGTACCACATGGGTTGAATATGTGTCCTTTTTTGCAGAGCCATGGAACGCTGGGTAAGAGGTAGCAAAGTAGAAACTTTTGCACAGTTTTATGATTTGATTGCATGGGAGCATTTATCTAGCAATTGTTTTCCTGAGCTACGCCAGCACCTAATTGATTGCAAGCTAACTAACCCTAGAAAGCTTGCTGAGGAGGCGGACCGCTGGGTGAGCACCCGGGTCCGCAAGGGTCCAGTGGGAGACGTCGCCAAAGGTGGGCAGGGTCCCCAGCAGAGGAGTGGGGGGACAAGGGTCAACAGAGGGAGTTCCCCGAGGGCCCCAAAGTAATCCCCCAGGGAACCAAGCAGTGGTGTCCCAGCCCCCCAAGAAAGGAGGACCGGGCCCCCAACAGGTAGGCCTGTTCCCAGGGGGCCCCCACGTGTTACAACTGTGGTCAAGTGGGCCACAGATATTTTGATCCCCAGTGCCCCCAAAGGGGGCCAGTGCACCCCCGTGCACCACCCCGCCAGATTGCTAGTGTAGCCCTGGGAGAGGAGGAGATGGGTGCCCAAGAGGGGTGGGATCCCGTAGAATTGACCCTTGTCTCATTAGGGGACTTTGAGATGGTCCCCAAGCCTGCACTGCCTGCTAACACTAAAAAATACAGGCAGTGGGTGACCATCAATGGCCATAGGGTGGAGGCTCTAAGAGACACAGGGGCCAGTGTAACTGCTGTCAGCTCCCGGTTGGTGTCCAAAGAGCAGGTTGTCCCCCATGCATTCTACCCAGTAGTGTCCGCCGACAACTCAGAGAGCCAATGTGAGGTGGCTCAGGTTCCCTTTGAGTGGGGGGTCTCAGGAACTCTTCAGGTAGCTGTGAGGCCCGCCATGCCTGTAGACTGTCTGCTGGGCAATGATTTAGAGGACTCCCCGTGGGCTACGGTGGAGAGGAAGGCTCACTTAGAGATGTTGGGTCTGCCTGAGTGGGCGTGTGCTACCACGCGGTCCATGGCAGCCAAGGAGGGTGTTGAAAAGGATCTGGAGCCTGAGAGTAGGGCCCAGATCCCTGCCTTAGAGAGAAGGGGCAAGGGGCGCGGGAAGCCGGCCCCCTTGGTTCCCACGGCCCAGGAAGAAGCAGACCCTGAGGGGGATGCCCTGGAGCCTACCGGGGAGCAGATCACCGAACTGTGGGACCTGCCTGAGCTGACCCATTGGCAGCAGGAAGGGGGACCCACCAGGGAGGAATTTTGTGAGCAGCAGAGAGTTTGCCCCTCTCTTGAGGGTATGCGGCGACAGGCTGCAGCCCAGGCAGAAGGTGACATGTCTGGTTCACATCTGATTTATTGGGAGAACAGTCTCCTATATAGTGAGCCTAAGGTTGCTGAGCCAGGGTCAGCCCGTGTGCTGGTGGTACCCGAGTGCTTCAGAACCTTCCTACTGGGGTTGGCTCATGACATTCCATTGGCAGGACATCTGGGGCAGACCAAGACCTTTGAGAGGCTGGCTGCCCACTTTATTGGCCCCAGATGCACAAGAGTTCAGACTCTCATTGCAGGACCTGTGAGACTTGCCAGGCAAGTGGGAAGAGTGGGGGAAGATCAAGGCCCCACTCCAGCCCTTTCCAGTTGTGAGTACCCCATTCGAGCGAGTGGGCATTGACATTGTGGGGCCTCTGGACCCCAAGACAGCCATGGGCAACAGGTTCATCCTGGTCTTGGTGGACCATGCCACCCGGTACCCTGAAGCCATCCCGCTCAGGACAGTGACGGCCCCCGTGGTGGGACGTGCACTGATGGGGATTTTCTCCCGTGTGGGATTCCCCAGAGAGGTGGTGTCTGACAGGGGGACCAACTTCATCTCCCAGTACATGAAGTCTCTGTGGAAGGAGTGTGGGGTAACGTATAAGTTCACCACTCCTTACCACCCCCAAGGTAATGGTCTGGTTGAAAGGTTCAACCGGACCTTGAAGGGCATGATCATGGGCCTAGAAGAGCCCCTGAGGCGTAAGTGGGACGTCCTCTTGCCATGCCTGTTGTTTGCCTACCGGGAGGTGCCACAGAAGTCCTTAGGGTTCAGTCCCTTTGAACTCCTCTATGGCCACCCGGTTAGAGGACCTCTGAGTCTGGTCAAGGAAGGCTGGGAGCAATCTCCCAGGAAACCTCCCCAAGATGTATTTAGCTACATGTTGGCCTTCAGGAACCAGACTCGGCGTTTCAGAAAAATTGCTGAGGCAAATCTGGAAGCCAGCCAAGAAGAAATGAAACGTTGGCACGACCAGAATGCCACTCTGGTCGAATTTCAACCTGGTCAGAAGGTTTGGGTACTGGCCCCAGTGGAGCCTTGTGCGCTCCAAGATAAGTGGACCGGTCCCTTTGAGGTGGTGGAGCGCAAAAGTCCAGTTACCTACTTGGTGGACTTTCAGTCTCCCAGGAACCCCTTGCGGGTCCTGCATGTGAACCGCCTAAAGCCCCACTTTGAGAGGTCTGAAGTGGGCATGCTTCTTGCCACAGATGATGGGGTTGAGGAGGAGAGTGAGCCTCTCCCTGACCTCCTGTGTGCAGAAGAGAAGGATGGGTCAGTGGAGGGTGTGATCCTCTCCACCACACTGACCCCTGAGCAGCAGAGAGATTGTCACCACCTGTTGGGGCAATTTTCTGATTTGTTCTCCCTGGTACCTGGTGTCACTGATTGGTGCGTCCATGAGGTGGATACCGGGGACAGTTCTCCTGTCAAGCACAAGGCTTACAGGGTAACTGACAGGGTCAGGGCTTGCATTAAGGAGGAGGTCTCCAAAATGTTCGCCCTAGGGGTGGTTGAGTCCTCTAGCAGCCCCTGGTCCAGCCCGTGGTCTTGGTACCAAAAGCTGCGACGCCTGGTGCCACTCCTGAACTTAGGTTCTGTGTGGACTACCGAGGTCTCAATTTGGTCACCAAGACCGACGCGCACCCCATCCCCAGAGCTGATGAGCTCATAGACCGGTTAGGGGCTGCCCGGTACCTCAGCACGTTTGATCTGACGTCTGGGTACTGGCAGATCGCCTTAACGGATGGGGCAAAGGAGAGGTCAGCATTCTCCACACCAGATGGGCACTACCAGTTCCGTGTGATGCCCTTTGGGATGAAGAATGCCCCTGCCACCTTCCAGAGATTGGTCAACCAGGTGTTGGTTGGGCTGGAGGCTTTCAGTGCCGCCTACCTGGATGACATTGCAGTGTTTAGTTCCTCCTGGGAGGACCACTTGCGCCACCTCTGGGAAGTGTTGATGGCGCTGCGCAGAGCAGGCCTCACAATCAAGGCCAGTAAGTGCCAGATTGGGCAGGGTTCTGTGGTGTACTTGGGACACCAGGTGGGGAGCGGCCAGGTGGCGCCCCTGCAGCCCAAGATTGAAACCATCCTGACTTGGGAGCCCCCAAGGACCCAGACCCAGGTGAGGGCCTTCTTAGGACTCACGGGTTATTACAGGAGGTTTGTCAAGGGGTATGGCAACATTGTTGCACCCTTGACTGAGCTGACTTCCAAGAAGCGGCCAAAGATTGTGAACTGGACTGACACCTGTCAGAAAGCCTTTGATGCCCTCAAAACTGCTATGTGTACAGCACCCGTACTCCAGGCGCCCAATTTTGCTAAGGAATTTGTTGTCCAGACAGACGCTTCAGAGCATGGGGTGGGGGCCGTTCTGTCACAGATAAATGAGGAGGGACTAGACCAACCTGTAGCCTTCATCAGTAGGAGGTTACTTCCACGGGAACAGAGGTGGAGTGCAATTGAGCGTGAGGCATTTGCTGTGGTCTGGGCACTGAAGAAGCTGAGACCATACCTGTTTGGGACTCACTTCCGGGTTCAGACAGACCACAGGCCCCTCAGATGGCTGATGCAGATGAGGGGTGAGAATCCCAAGTTGTTGAGGTGGTCCATTTCCCTACAGGGTATGGACTTCACGGTGGAACACCGCCCTGGTACAGAACACGCCAATGCTGATGGTCTGTCCAGATTTTTCCGCCTTAGCGATGAGAACTTCCAAGGGGATGGGTAGTTCTCCCACATTTCAGCTGGAGGGGACGTGTGTTAGACCTGGCACCATTGGCGTGGGTCTCCCTTCCATTTTTCGCTGTTGTCTCCTCTGTTTTACTGGTGTTAGATGCTCTGGGCGCTGTGCCCCTGCCATTCAGTGTCACAGCGCGAATGCTCCCTGTATAAATATGTCTATGTGAATTGGTATATCCCTGATTGGCTTATTTGGTTTACCTGTTAGTCCCTAGTAGTGTGGCCTATGTGTGCCCAGGGCTGGTAAACCAAATGCTGCTGGTGGGCCTGCAGCACTGATGTGTGCCACCCACAGAAGCAGCTTGTAAAGTGTGTCTTAGACCTGCCACTGCAGTGTCTGTGTGCAGTCCAGAACTGCCATCTTGGCTGTGAAGTGCAACCACTTCCCAGCCCCTGAACCTTCCCTTGGCATCCTGTAAGTCGCCCCTCGGGTAGGGTGCATTGTATGTGTAAGGTAGGACATGCCTTGGTGTGTGTAGCATGTCCTGGTAGTGAATTATGCACCATTTCGTTTTTCACTACTGTAAGGCTACCTGTTCCTCATAGGCTAGAAGGGGCAGTTTGACTATTACATGCTATAGTCCTAACTGACCCCAGGGACATGGTAGAAAAACGAATTTAGTATGCCTGAGCTCAGAATATTAAAATACACCTTTTAGTGAAGTTTATTTTTATATTCTGTGTTTGAAAATACCACTTTTAGAAAGTAGGTATTTTCTTGCCTAAGCCTTCCAGTGTGCTCTGCCGTTATGTGTATTGGCTGTCTGGTTTTAGAGGGGCAGGACAGGCTGAGTCAGACCTTGGTGGAATAGAGAGATCTGCATTTAGAGTGTGGGGAAGGGTGGCTCTTTGATCTGAATAGGGCTGTGCCTGGCAAGGTGAATGCTGGCTCCACCTCCCACTGTGTGTCTGCTAGCAGACCCCTCTTTCTGAAAGGAAGGATGCAGCCTGGTAAACAAAGTGCTCCAGGCCTGAGCAGAACTGGTTCTGGCTAGGTTCAGGGACTGGTAGCTTCAAGGATCAAAGGCTTTTGGGGTATAAATATCTGTGCTCAAACCCCTATTTTTTGTATTGCTTTTGGGATCTGGAGAGGAAACTCTGTCCGTGCCACTGGAGGAATCTGCAGGAAGTGACTGTCCTTGTGCTTGTGTGTTGTTTCTTGCACTGGCCTGCAGCAGTGACCACTGGACCTTGAAGAAGAGGAAAAGGAACTATTGAGAGAACTTTTATTTTTGTACAGCAATCACCCAAGGGCTAGGAAAAGAGCTAGCCTCCTGCTGGAGTCTCAGGCACAACAGACTCCACCACCAACCTCCTGCTTCCTCCCTGCGAGGACTGCTATCTGCTGAGGAGGCTCCTGTGAGTTCCAGGGCCTCTAGTTTGCATCAGAGAGAAGAGGGTAAGAAATCGACGCTAACGCATCTTTGCGGGCCGCTGCAGTCGAGAGCGCTGGGAAAATCATCGCGCTGCTGCCGCCGAGGGCCCGCAACCCGAAACCATCGCTGACGCCCCTTTGCGAGCCGCTGCAGCCGAGACGCGCTGGAAAGATCATCGCGCTGCTGTCGCCGCGCACTCGCAACCCTGACAGAAATCATCGCTTTGAGACATCGCAGTGCGGACGCCGTGCGTTCGCCACTTTGATCGCATCACACCGAATTTCGTCGCTCCTCGCGGAGCGTCTTGTCTTCGCATCGCAACACGATCGCACAGCGCAACAGGATCACCGCATCGACTTCTCCCACGCGGCAAGAAAGTCATCGCATCGGCGGTCCAGCATGCAGAAGTTTGTCGCATCGTCTCCGCACGCATCCCGCAGATCGGCGCATCATCCTCCCTTGCGGCAAGGATTTCAACGCATCGCCGGCCTCGCGTGCCGAGAATCATCGCTACAGCTTCTTTGCGACACTTTGTTGGTTTTGCAACTAAATCCAGGTACTTTGTGAAAGAAAGGGTCGCAGAGACCACTGCTTTGAACTTGAACCTTATTTTTGCAACCTTTGAACTATTTTTGACAGCCCTTCAACAGCTGTCCTATTTTTGACAGTATTGTGGCTTTTACAGTTATTGGTCTTGTGATAAATCTGCCTTTATATAAAGATACTTATTTTTTATAATAACTACTTGTGTGGTGTCCCTTTGTAGTGTTCCTCATTGTGTTACTGTGTATGATCATAAATGCTTCACACCCTGCCTCTGAGATAAGCCTACCTGCTCGTGCTACGTTACCACAGGGTTGAGCAGGGGTATTAAAGAGGGTAGCCCTCTCACTCTGACTTAGGAAGAAGGGTCCCTACTTGGACAGTGGCCCGCCATTGCCAACTAGAGACCCCCATTTCTAACACCAGGTACTTTGAGACTGTAAGTGTCGCATTTGAGATCTACAAGTTTATTTTTGCAACAACCCTTTTTAAAGATATTCTACTGATTTTTGTATGTTGGATTTTTGTCGTTTTGGTCTTGTGTAGTTTAGATAAAGATACTTTATTTTTCTAAACTGGTGTGGTGTCCATTTGTGGTGTTTTCACTGTGTTACTGTGAGTTTTGGTACAAATACTTTACACATTGCCTTTGGGATAAGCCTGTCTACTCGTGCCAAGCTACCAAGGGGGTGAGCAGGGGTTATCTAAAGTGTGTATCCCCCTTACCCTGACTAGAAGCAAGGGTCCCTATTTGGACAAAGGTACCTACCTCTGCCAACTAGAGACCCCCAGTTCTAACATTGGTGGTCAGCAGTGAGGATTTGAACTTGTATTTGTACTTGACCCACAGTGATTGGTGTACATCACTAGATTAGTGCAGACGACTACGCAGCCACATACTGTACTTTCTTTTTGGTTCTATTTTTGATCTGGTCCTAAAGTCATCCAAGCATCATGTCTCAGAAGGGGAATGCAGTCAGTGAAAAGGCAGAATTGGAGTTCCACATTGAGGATTTGTATTCCTACAAGGTAGACCAGCTTAAACAATTCTGCAAAGATTTGGGATGTCCCACAAGGAGTAGCGCTAAGAAAGATGAGCTACAAAAGGCCTTAAAAGCCTGGTGGGAGGCCAAAGGAGCTGCAGGAGGAGATGATGCAAATGAGGAGGTGGATGACCAGGGGAATGGGTTTGGGTCACAGGATTTGCCTGTGCCAGGAGCAGCCCCCAGGGCTGTCAGCATCCATTCCGCAGGAAGTCTCTCCCGGGAAGAGCGGGAAGAGAACCAGAGGATCAGGGAACATGAGCTAGAAGTTTTGAAACTACAGAACCAAAAAGCAGCAATTGCTTATGGAGAGTGAAAAGAGGGCAGAAGAGAGCAAGCACGCTCTAGCACTGGAAGAAAAGAAATTGCTTTTGGCTTATGAGTTGAGCATGAGGGAGCTGGGCCTGAAGGCCAAACAATTGGAGTCCAGCTCAAATGGTGGCAGCGCACAGCCAGTGCAAGGGGGTAAAGTATACATCCCCAAGGATATAGTGCAGAATTTCCAGAAGGGACAGGATATTTTTGCATGTTTTGAATCATAAGGGGTGTCTTTGAGGATGCATGAGGTGCCTGAAAAGAGCTGGGGGGCAGGCCTGTGGAAACATTTTGAGGCGTCAGGGACCGCAGTTTTGACACCTTTAGAGAAGGAGGGTGCCCTGACTTATGCCAACATGAAGGAGGCTTTATGCCTCAAGTATAGGCTCACCCCAGAACAGTATAGAGTGAGGTTCAGGAACTCGAAGAAGAATGATTCAAACACTTGGCTGGAATGTGTGAGAGTGTACACCCGCGCACTGGAAGGTTGGATCAAGGGCAGCAAAGTTACTGATTATGAGGGGTTGTGCCATCTAATTAGTTGGGAGCACTTGATCAGTCTATGTGTTCCAGAGCTGCGCCAGCATCTTTTGGATAGTAAGTTAACTAATCCTAGTGAGCTTGCTAAGGAGGCGGACCGCTGGACCAGCACCAGGGTCCACAAGGGGATTGTGGGTACCACAGCCAAAGGTGGGCAGGGTCCCCAGCAGAAGAGTGGGGGGGACAAAGGTAATCAAAAGGAGTTCTCTAAAGGGCCCCAAAATAATGCAGAAGGAAAGGAGTCCCAGCCCCCCAGCCTAAGACATCGCAGCCCCCTAAGGGCAGGCGTAGTAACTTTCCGGATTCCCTCAGGTGTTATAACTGTAACGAGAAGGGCCACATTGCCCCTAAGTGCCCCAAGAAGTCCCAAGCACCCACTGGTGCTCCGTCACCGGGTTTAGTGAGTGTAGCTTTGGGAGAGGAATTAGTTTCCAGTGGGGAGGAGGAGCAAGCAGTGATGACCCTTGTCTCGCTAGGAGACAGAGAGATGGTCCAGGAGTCCTACTTGCCTGAGAACACTAAAAAGTACAGGCAGTGGGTGACCATCAATGGGAGGAGGGTGGAGGCTCTGAGAGACACAGGAGCCAGCGTGACATCCGTGAGGTGTCAGTGGGTGTCTGAGGAGCAGGTCATTCCTGATGCACTTCACCCTGTAGTTGCAGCGGACAACTCAGTGCTCCTCTGCAAAGTGGCACAGGTTCCCTTAGAGTGGGGGGGTCTCAGGTTCCTTGAAGGTCGTGGTTAGTCCATCCATGCCTGTAGACTGTCTGCTAGGAAATGACCTGGAGAGTTCCCCATGGAGGGAGGTGGAACGCCAGGCTCATTTGGAGATGTTGGGTCTGCCTGAGTGGGTTTGTGTGACCACTCGGTCAATGGCAGCCAGTAGGGGTAACCAAGCGGACCTGGAGCCTGAAACAGTGGCCCAGGTACCTGCCAGGAAGAGGAAGGGCAGGGGGCGTGGGAAACCAGCACCCACAATTCCCACGGTCCAGGAGGAGGCAGAACCTGAGGGGGATGCCCTGGAACCTACCGGGGAACAGATAGCCGAACTGGGAGACCTGCCTGAGCTGACCCATTGGCAGCAAGAAGGAGGTCCCTCCAGGGAGGAGTTCTGCAAGGTGCAGAGAGAATGCCCTTCTCTCATTGGTATGTGGAAACAGGCCGCAGACCAGGCAGCAGGTGGCGAGTCCAAGAATCATCTCATTTACTGGCAGGATGGGTTACTCTATAGTGAGCCTAAGGTCGCTGAGCCCGGTGCAGCCTGTGTGCTGGTGGTACCCGAGCGCTTCAGGACCTTCCTAATGGGTCTGGCTCATGACGTGCCTCTCGCAGGTCATCTGGGGCATGACAAGACCTAACAAAGGCTTGTCACCCACTTTTACTGGCCCCAGATGTAGACGCACGTTGGTACACACTGTAGGACTTGCCAGACTTGCCAGGCAAGTGGCAAGAGTGGATGGAAGTGTAAGGCTCCCCTCCAACCCTTTCCCGTGGTGAGCACCCCTTTCGAGCGGGTGGGCATCAACATTGTGGGGCCTCTGGAACCCAAGACAGCCTTAGGCAACAAGTTTATCTTGGTCTTGGTGGACCATGCCACCCGGTACCCGGAAGCTGTCCCTCTCCGGACAATCACTGCCCCCGTGGTGGGTCGTGCATTGATGGGGATCTTTTCCCGTGTGGGGTTCCCCAGAGAGGTGGTATCAGACCGGGGTACCGACTTCATCTCGAAGTACATGAAGTCTTTGTGGGAGGAGTGCGGGGTAACTTACAAGTTTACCACTCCTTACCATCCTCAAGGGAATGGGTTGGTTGAGAGATTCAACCGAACCCTGAAAGGCATGATAATGGGCCTTGCGGAGCCCATGAGATGGAAGTGGGACGTCTTCTTACCATGCCTGTTGTTTGCCTACTGTGAGGTGCCTCAGAAGTCCTTAGGGTTCAGTCCCTTTGAACTCCTGTATGGCCACCCTGTTAGAGGACCTCTCAGTCTGGTGAAGGAGGGTCAGGAGAAATCCCCTGGTAAGATCCCCAGAATGTGTTCAGCTATGTGCTGGCCTTCCGCAACCAGACTCAACGCTTCAGGAAACTCGCTCAGGCGAACCTGGAAGCTAGCCAGGAAGAAATGAAAAGGTGGTACGACCAGAATGCCACTCTGGTCGAATTTCAACCTGGGCAGAAGGTGTGGGTGATGGCGCCAGTGGAGTCTTGTGCGCTCCAAGACAAGTGGACTGGGCCATATGAGGTGGTGGAGCGCAAGAGCGATGTAACCTATCTGGTTGACTTGCAGTCTCCCAGGTACTCTTTGAGGGTCCTACACGTGAACTGCCTCAAGCCACACTTTGAGAGGTCTGATGTGAAAATGCTTCTTACCACAGATGATGGGATGGAGGAGGAAAGTGACCCTCTTCCTGACCTCCTGTCAGCAGAGGAGCAAGATGGGTCAGTGGATGGGGTAAACCTCTCTCCCACACTGACCCCAGAACAGCAGAAGGACTGTCACCATGTGTTGGGTCAGTTCGCCTCCCTGTTCTCCCTGACACCAGGAGTCACCAATTGGTGCATCCATGATGTGGACACTGGGGACAGCCTACCTGTGAAGCAGAAATTTTACAGGGTAGCTGACAAGGTCAGGGCCAGCATCAAGGAAGAAGTTTACAAGATGTTGGCGCTAGGGGTGATTGAGCCCTCCAGCAGCCCGTGGGCTTGCCCAGTGGTCTTAGTACCCAGAGCTGCTGCACCCGGTGCCACTCCAGAACTCAGGTTTTGTGTGGACTACCGTGGGCTCAATACGGTCACCAAGACTGACGCACACCCCATCCCCAGAGCTGATGAGCTCATGGATCGGTTGGGCGCTGCCCAGTACCTCAGTACGTTTGATTTAACTTCTGAGTACTGGCAGATTGCCTTAACTGAGGGGGCCAAGGAGAGGTCAGCATTTTCAACGCCAGAGGGGCACTTCCAGTTCCGTGTCATGCCCTTTGGGTTGAAGAACGCCCCTGCCACATTCCAGAGACTGGTCAACCAGGTACTGTCCGGGCTGGAGGAATTCAGCGCCGCATACCTGGATGCATTGCTGTGTTCAGCTCCAGTTGGGAAGAACATTTGCAACACCTCTGCGAAGTGTTGAAGGCTCTGCAAAGGGCAGGCCTCACTATCAAGGCCAGCAAGTGCCAGATAGGGCAGGGATCTGTGGTGTATTTGGAACACCAGGTAGGGAGCGGCCAGGTGGCGCCCCTCCAAGCGAAGATTGATACCACCGATTTGTCAAGGAATATGGCACCATTGTTGCCCCCTTGACAGAGCTGACTTCAAGGATGCAGCCCAGGAAGGTGATCTGGACCGATGCCTGCCAGACCGCGTTTGATGCCCTGAAAGCTGCCATGTGCATGGCACCCGTGCTCAAGGCGCCTGATTTCTCCAAAGAGTTTGTGGTGCAGACAGATGCTTCAGAGCATGGAGTGGGAGCAGTACTCTCACAACTAAACGACGAGGGCTTGGACCAACCCGTAGCTTTCCTTAGCAGGAGGCTACTTCCCAGGGAACAGAGGTGGAGTGCAATTGAAAGGGAAGCTCTTGCTGTGGTCTGGGCACTGAAGAAGCTAAGGCCCTACTTGTTTGGGACTCACTTCCGGGTTCAGACAGACCACAGGCCCCTCAGATGGTTAATGCAGATGAGCGGTGAGAACCCACAACTGTTGAGGTGGTCCATCTCCCTACAGGGAATGGACTTTACGGTGGAACACCGCCCTGGTACAGAACATGCCAATGCTGATGGTCTGTCCAGGTTCTTCCGCCTTAGTGATGAGAACTACCCAGGCGATGGGTAGTTCTCCCCACTTTTCAGCTGGAGGGAACAAGTGTTAGACCTGGCACCCTTGGCATGGTTTCCCCTGACTTTTTGCCTCTACCTCCTGTATTTTTGACACTGTGCTGGAATTCGTTTTTGCTGGTTTAGATGCTTTGGGCACTTTGCCACTGCTGATCAGTGCCAAAGTGCAAGTGCTCCCTGGTTAAATTGTTATTGTGATTGGCTATCCATGATTGGTATATTTGCTTTACCAATAAGTCCCTAGTAAAGTGCGCTAAGTGTGCCAGGGCTGGTGATTCAAATGCTACTAGTGCACTGATTGTGCCACCCACAGGAGTAGCCCTAAGATGGTGTCTCAGGCTTGCCACTGCAGTGCCTGTGCGCAGTTTGTGAACTGCCATGTTGTCCTGGCCAGTGTACACACTTGCCAGGCCTAACCCTTCCCTTTTCTTACACATTGGACACCCCTATGGTAGGCCCAAGGTACCCCCCTCGGCAGGGTGCAGTGTATGTGAAAGGTAGGACATGTACTAGTGTGGGTAACATGTCCTGATAGTGAAATACTGCCAAATTCGTTTTTCACTATTGAAAGGCTATCTTGCCCATAGGATAACATGGGGAATGCTGTATAACATGGTTACCTGCATATTTCCCATGGCAGCAAGATAGAAAGTTGGAATCTGGTACCCCTGAACTCAGAATTTAATTACACATCTGTTAGTGAAATGGTTTTTACATTCTAAGTTTGGAAATAGCACTTTTAGAAAGTGGCTATTTTCTTGTTCTCTGTTTGTGAATTGACTGTCTGGTTTGTGAGTGACAGGGGCTGGGGTGACTGCAGGAGGCTGGGTGAGTCAGCACTAGGCTGAATAGACCTATCTACATGTAGAGTGGTGGGAGGAGTGGCACCTTGGGTCTGAATAGGGCTGTGCCTACCTTCCACAATGCTGGCTCCACCTCCTGCGGTGTGTCTGATGACCCTGGCCCACACTCACAAAGGAAGGAGAGGTGCCCTGGCAGAATGCACCCTGAACTGGTTTGGACTGGGTCCAGGACCCCTCACACATGGAGAACAAACACTTTTGGGGTATAAATACTAGAGCTGAAACCCCTGAACTTTAGACTACTTTTGGAATCAAGAAGAAGCCCTGCCAAAGAAGATCAGCTGAAGAGACTAAAGGAGAAGTACTGCCCAAGTGTGTCTAGGGCTGGCCTGCAGTTTGCTGTTTCTACTGAGGAGAGATCTAAAGGACTTTGCTGTGTGCTGTGTCCCCCTGCTTGAAAAAGGACTTTGCTGAGTGCTGTGTCCATCTGAAGAAAAGTCTCCAAGGGCCTGAGAAGAGCTGGCCTCCTGTTTCTGTAGTCCCAGGCACAAAAGGACTTCACCCCCAGCCTCCCTGAACTTCCTTGCTGGGAGTTCCAGTCTGCCAGCAGGGCCTGTAACTGTGTGTGAGGCCTCTCTTGCTGTTGGGAGCTGGAAGCGTGACGCAACAAGAGAAGTGTGATAAAAAAAAAAAATGTAAATCCAGTACTTGTATAGCGCACGAATCACCCCCGAAGGGGTATCTCGGCGCTGGGGGCCGTTGGGAAGATTAAGCGAGCTATTGCCCAGAGTCGCATGGTGCTGGGCAGACCCCTGCCGCCGGAGCCAGGGATCGAACCGTGATCCCCAGCGTCCAGCATCAGTCGCCCTGGCCGCGGTGCCACACCTCTCCCCATAATGCCGCCGCAGCAGCCGCTGTCGCATCATCGAGAAGCGTGTCACCGTTGCCGCTGTTCACTGCGCAACACCGGAGAAGCGTGTCGCCGTCACCGAAGGTGTCGTCGCATCACTGGAGAAGCGTGTCGCAGGGCTGTCGCATCGCTGATGAAGCGCACCGCAGCTGATCACCGCCGCATCACCGGAGAAGCTTGTAGCCGTCACTGAGGGTGTCATCGCAACACCGGAGAAGCGTGTCGCAGCGCCTATCGCGGCTCCGAAGATCACCGAGTTCGCCGCACGGCCGTCGGGCGTGCACGCATCGCATCTACAGTGTTGCATCGCAACAAAGAGGCCATTTCATCGCATCGCACCGGATCAGCGCAACGCATCAAGGCGCCATTTTGTCGCACTGGAACCAGCGCGCAGGAAGAACCGACGCATCGCCTTCACTGCGCCCCTTTTTGCTTGTTTTGCGTTACGCATCCCAGGTACTTTGAGACTGAAAGTGTCGCATTTCAGATCTACAAGTTTATTTTTGCAACAACCCTTTTTAAAGACATTCTACTGAGTTTTGTATGTTGGATTTTTGTCATTTTGGTCTTGTGTAGTTTAGATAAAGATACTTTATTTTTCTAAACTGGTGTGGTGTCCATTTGTGGTGTTTTCACTGTCTTACTGTGAGTGTTGGTACAAATACTTTACACATTGCCTTTGGGATAAGCCTGTCTGCTCATGCCAAGCTACCAAGGGGTGAGCAGGGGTTATCTAAAGTGTGTATCCCCCTTACCCTGACTAGAAGCAAGGGTCCCTATTTGGACAAAGGTACCTACCTCTGCCAACTAGAGACCCCCAGTTCTAACAAGATGAATATAAAAATTTCGAATATAAATTGGGTCCCCTTGTCGCTTATCTTACAAATGGCCTTCCCTTGGCGGTATGCCCACCCTTGTTGTGCGATATGTATCTATTTCAGTTCTACTCGGGGGCTCTTGGCCTCTCTGATTGGCTGACCCGACATCGGAAGTTCGCAGAGTGATAGCAGACATATATATTAGACTCAGAGACCAGAATACGCACCATCCAACGTCCACCTCCCTTGTTGTTATTTTGTTATGGGTGGGTGGGGGAGGGAGGGAGGAGTTGGGAGGGGGGCATAAAGTTCTAGGACTCATGATATCTAAAGTATAAGAATATCAGGGTAGGTTGATCACTAACAGCGGCTAACGATCTCGACCCCCTCGAATGAGGAAACTGTACCCCCGATAGCATGTTTAACAGCCTTGGGGAATGTCGCTTCATTTTATATCTTTGATGTACAGCCACCCTGTGTATTGTTTCTATGTCTAATAAAATGAATTTTGATTAAAAAAAATCAGATACAACATTAGCACAGTATCACAATTTAACCATTAAGGAATTGGACTATCTATGGGAATCGATGATTTTGCACCTGTTTCTTAAGGGTTTTCCCCTCATTCTGGGATTTTTCCACCGCACATTTTTTTAAATCTTTCCAAGTGAAAGGTATGAGGGTGGCGAAAAGATTCTGATGTGAGTGTTCCTGTATAACTTGTAATCCAGATTTAGAGAGTTGCCCCCTTCACCTGTCAAATTTGGATTGACTCAGAAACTGCAACAAGGGCATAAATGAGTTGAGAATTACAGTTGGTATTCATTCCAGAACTTTCACAATGACCAAATAGTTGTATTTTGCTACACTTTGAAAACAAGCACACAACAGTTCTTCGGGTAGCAGTGACGAGACAAAAATCACATTGTTATTGGAAATTTGATTGTTAAGCTAGCTGTTATGGTCTTGGAGTGTGCAGTTATTTAGCATCTAAAAGTCCAAATAACCAATTCTGAAAGGTAAACTAGTTTCTGTGAGATTTGCTATGCTTTTTTTTCATGAAAAAATGAACTTCTAAAATGAAAGAAAATAAATAAAAACTGATGTTTTTAGGTCACACTAAGGGGTCGATTCCGATCTCGGCCGGTAGGGCTCCGAATCGGATTTGGCTTTACCGGATCCGATTCGGAGCCCTGTTTCCCGACCGAACCGTACGCGGGTCCGGCCGAGCGAGTACGATGCGACTCGCCGACCGACTCGTCCGGGCGTCCCGACCGCTCCGACCGACTTCGCTCCCGGCTCGAACCGCTCCGACCGACTCGCTCGGACTCGACTCGCACCGCGCAATGGAGACGTTCCCCGGCCGGGTAAGTACGATGCGCGCCGCGAGCAGTCCGACCGAGCCGCGCACTCCGGCTCGAAAGAGCTGTCGGAGCCGTACTTTGGGGGTCCGTGTCGGACCCCCCTGTACGCGTAGCCGCGCGAGTCGCACACAGGGTGGACCCATGGGTCCCCCCTACCTGTGCGTGTTCGGCGCGAATCGCTTCGCCGCGTACCCGCTGTAGGGGGCGCACTTGTCCGACTCGCACCTATTGAGTCAATGGGAGCCCGCGTACGCGTTGTACGACCGGCTCCCATTGACTTCAATGGGAGTCCGACCGACTCGAGTCCGATAACATACGGACGCATCGTACTCGTTCGGTCGGACTGCACGGGTCCGATTCGGTCGGAAATCTCTCCGGGTCCGGCTCGGTCGGAGAAATTTCCGGCCCGAATCGGAATCGACCCCTTAGTGTCATGCGTGCTCTAATGAAATATTGACTAACTAAAATCAGTACTGGCATGTGTGTTGTTGTGTGCTAGTAGCCTTACTGATTATGGGTCAAAACCCTCTTTAGTTAATTTACTTTTAGAAACTTGGCATTTTTCTGCCTACACCAAATGTGACTTTCTCGCAGTGTCTGAGACACATGCCTGTGAATGGCTCTCCTGTTGTGGGTGTGTATTGCTTCCAGACATTGAGACAAAAGAGGTCTAGGTGTGAGAGTAGAGGGTCTTCCTTAGAGGATTGCTGGGGAGGAGTTGTGCCCTGCTCAGATTACACTTCAAAAGGCCCTGCCATAGCACAAACAAAGGAACCTGATGCCAGGCATGCCTTGCCTTTGTCACCCTAGACAGTTTGGAGCCAGGACCAGGTGAAGGGAAAGAACAGAAGCGAATCAGTTTTGGGGGTAGGTCAGGGAATTTTCCAACCCAGATGCTGGCACCTGGAACTTTCAGAACCTCTCATCAGAACACTCCTGGACCTGTGGAAGATTCAGAAGAAGGACTGCCAGGCTGTCTTAAAAAGAGGGACTGTCCCGCTGAATGAAGAAGGATAATTGGTACCACTTGGCTTGAACCCAGACTACCCAGAGATACTCCAAGGGTCAACTGGTTGACCGCCTGTGTGACACAACAAGATTCCAGAGGCCTCTCTGCCACTGCCCAGCTGACCAGAACCAACTGGACCTGCCTAGACCTGTCTGAGCCCTGTTGCTGGCCTTTGTTGGAGTCAGTCCTGAACCCCAAGAGGTGCCCTCTAGGCCCTAGACCCTTGGCTGGCACTAGTGTGAACTCCTCCTGAAGAAATGTTGAAGAGTCAGAACTTTTGGGATCCTCACTGCCAGAGTGTCCTCTTCACATCGAGAATCGACACACATGAAGACCGCCAATGCAAAGCTCCATTGGGACCAGCTCTTCGGTCCAACATCGACCATCCACAATGGCAGTAACACCGAATGTTCGCAACAATCACCAACGCAAAGCTACAGTGATGACAGGCTCACCGTGCTTCAGCAATGACCACCCTTGACGCTCGACTTCCTCCTCATGCCGACAGCCTCCTCCTTGTGGCCCCCACCAAAATGAACAGCATCCTTTGCACAGAACATGAGGAGGTAACGCTTCAGTGGGATGAACCTGGTTTCTGTATCTGACCGTGATAATGATTTTCTTCCAGTCTAGCGCGACCAAATAACTGTGAGTGGCATTTTGTGCTTCTTGGCTCTATTTGAACCTAAAACTTTAAAAACTCATATCTCCAGTTCTACGGATTGGAATGTTGTCAGTTTGGTGTCATTTCATTTATTAAAATGTACTCTATTTTCCTAAATTGGTATGGGATTTTTCTTGTGTTGTCTTTTCACTTTATTACTGTTTGAGTGCTGCATAAGTGCTTTACACATTGCCTCTAAGTTAAGCCTGATTGCTTTTGTGCTGAGCTACCAGAAGGTTATGCACATGTTTATTTATTGACTTTTGTGGTTCACTCTCACAAGGGTTCGGCTTAATATTTGAGATATTTTCACCTACACCCATTGCTCCTGTTTGTTTATAGCCTTATAATGACATGTTGTGAATTGTGTTTTTTCATTTACAGGACATTTCCCTGACGAAGGCCCAGATGGGCCAAAAATGCATTGGGGACACCTTTTTTACTTGTACCATCAGTAACAGTATTCTAGTGACATGGATGGATTGTTTAAACATCTGATATTATGGTGGCATCATGCGTTCTTGAGGATTCTTTGAAAAGGATATTCTTTCAAACTAAAAACCAGGCATTAAATTGATTATAGATATAAAATCGGCATGCTTATTGTGTTCTTTTTATAAAAAAAAAATGAGGTAGCTTATATTGGCTGTGCTCCCCATAACGACTCTCTTATTTGAGAATAGCAATACTTGGATGTGTGTGGTAGTGTCATGGGTAAATTTCCAGTCTCCTCCCACACATAACTCTAAAATCCAGTTTGAAGCAGGTACTCTACCCACAACAAACCCAATGACAGATGTCTGGTAGGACAAAAGCAGAGCCCTTCAGCAACCAGACAGGTGATCTACAAGAATTATCTTGGCCTCAACCGCACCAAGTGTTACATGTGGCTTAACAGACCTGTCAAGCAGGATTTCAGTGTGGTGTCATAGGATGCCCACAGCCCCCACTGTAAATATTCTGTGGAGTACTGAGGAGTCATCTCTGCACCTTCAGGTCAGCTTATTATTTGCTTCTGAGAGGTATTTACACCTCTATCACACCCATTCAAGGCTGGCCACAGGCAGAGGGCTGTCAGATGCTTATGCTAATTAGGCTTCTGACAGTTCAGACAAGTAAATGGAAACATTTTTGCTTAATATTTATTACAAATTCAACCTCACAATTGAATTGGTTTTTAATAACTATTAAAAATAGTAGTTTCAGTATTTTCGAGCTGGGCGCATTCCTGAAATCCAATATTAGTGTTTTAATCTGTACTCCAGATTTCTAAAGAGGACAGATAGGACTGACACAGTGAAGATATTTTTAGGACCTTTTAACTGTGGGGACATTGGTAACATTAATTTGGTAACTTCTACTTTTAACTATTATGCACCCTACTTTGTGCTCTACAAGACCTACATGAGGTGATGCTTGGATTTTGCTGCACTTTGCCACACTCTTCATTTGGGCTGTTCCTGGGGTGGAACTTCGTCCCCAAGGATTCCACTTTCTGAGGAGGTGGGATGCAGCTCTACCAACATGGTAAAAGTGCTCTAAGGCCCCCGTGGGGCTGGACACTTGTGGCACGTGCCCGGGCGCATGCCCAGGCCAAGAGCTGCCCCGTCTTCGCCCATCATTGGCCGGAAGAGGCTGGGTTGGGTCATTTCTCTTGGCTGTTGAATTTGGTGAGCCGGTTTTTCTTTGTAGTTTTTATGTTTCCTCAAGCGCCAGGGAGAATCGTGGGCAAACAGAAGCTCCTGGGGGGTTGAGACACCGTCACCCTGAGACCACCACGGGGTACAAAACATGACTTCTTCTTGGCGTGTGCAGTTGGTGTTATCACCAAAGAAATAGACCTAATGGAGAGGTGCCTCTCCTTGGACTTGGAAGCAGGCCCTGGCTGACCCTTTGGGATCTCGGCAGGGCCAACTATAGGCCTAACTAGTAATGTTCCATCAGGCAACCAGGGCCAGTTGCCTGCTGTGTCTGCAGAGCGGGACAATCCTTTGCACTTGTTATATCACCGGCTTGCAACTCTGACGTTATGAATCTTTGTGACAGTGAGCCTATTGCAAAAAGGAAGCGTAAAACCAAGCAAGGGGCCCATGCTAAAGCTTCAACATGTTGTAGGCCCAGTGTTTGACATATTGACCCCGCAGAATATTCCTTGTTGCAGCCTGGACAGGGTCTGATTGGGGAGGAATCAACTGTGCAACATACAAATAAGGTGTGTCATTGGTTGATCCGGCATACAGCTTTCAAAATCTCCGAATATGGGCGCGTGGCTAGCAGCCGAAGCAAATGGCCGCTGCCTAAGGAGTCTCCGTTACCCAGCCAACTCCCCAACGATCCGGCCAGTAATCCGTGGGCATTAGTGATCCCGAAAGCAATGAACTAAGGGTCGGAAGAGACAGAGACTCCGATGCGTCTGGTGCGACTCCCGCAAAACACACCCCGGCACCGCAACACCGAGGAGAAGGCGTGCGGCCTTTAATTAAAACTGAAGCCGGGGACTGGAGTTGGTCTCGACCCGACTGCACCAAGGGCGCTGGCACCTGGCTGAACACAGCAGCAGTTGTTGCATTGGTGCCAAAGAAGGCAAAACACGACCTGCACCAATAAGCACTCACTCCGATACGGAAAAGGAAAGCTTGCAGCAGGGGGCCGACGTAACGCCGGTCTACAGTGACGATCGAGAAACAGCGCGATCGCCATCACGGAAGGGACCGGCCGTCCAGTTGGTGAACGGCACCACACAACCCCCGGCAGCGAACCCGGGACTCGGAGGTAGGATAAGACGGACCGCAGTTGCAGGCACCTACCGATCACTGCTCACAGCTGAGGGAAGATCAATACGGTGACGCAGCTGACATTAGGAGCGGCCGGGTGCGGCAAAACCTTTCCTGACACGGTGAGCACCAAGCGAGCGGCAAGAGACACCCTAGATCGGCGCCGATCCACATAGCATAACCCCTAAGCCCGGATCCACCTACTGGGCCCCCCCAGGGAATCGTAGGTCACCTTAACTCCCCCCCCCGCCAGCGAGGGGAACTGCGCATCGTGTGTGGACAGCATCGGGTCATTAAGAAAGCCTTATGACCACGACCAGACCGGACTGCTATAATTTAAAGGCCCCACAGTCGCGAGGCAGCAAAGTCATTGCAGACAAAAAGAAACGCAAGACAGCACAGCCCTGCCTCACCCTTATGGACAAGTTCGGTAGCTGCTAGTTAGCAAAGGAAACAACAGGCAGGCCGCCCTGATTCCTATATCAACGCAGTTAAGAGACTTTGGACACTGAATCACCCCTCAGCCCAACTGCCCCTCTGAGTTGGAAGGCGCCATGGGAGGAAGGGGACAGCCCTCAGTACAAAGCAACCGCCTAGACAAATACACCTTTGTTAAGGAGCAGCAAGACACATCGGGTGACGCCCCGAGCTCGGCTACTGGCAAGCAAGCTGAAAAACCAAAGGAGGTCACCCTGCAAGATGTGATGGCCACCCTTCAACAAATGCAAACCTCCATAGGTGCCATATCTTGTGACATCACACTGCTAAGAGCTGATGTATCAAAAATAAACACAAGAGTGACAGAGGTTGAAACCACCATGGCGGCCCTATCGACGGACACGGCAGCGCTGCAACAGCAAGTACGGCATCTTGAGCAAGTGACCAAGCAGATGGCTGAGAAACTCGACGATCAGGAAGGGCGCTCTCGGCGCAACAACGTCCGCTTAGTAGGGGTACCAGAAAGCGTCAAGGGACCAGCACTTGATCTCTTTGTGGAGGAACTGATCCAAACGCAACTCAAACCTCGCGGTCTCTCTAGATTCTTCTCGGTGGAAAGAGCCCACCGTGTACCGGGCGGGCGACCCAAGCCAGGGGCCCCCCCGCGACCTATCCTGGCACGACTTTTTAACTTCCGGGACCGGGATGCGATCCTACAGTCGGCCCGAGTCGGTCCCCCTTTGAGAATAGACAACAGCGATGTGACACTGTACCCGGACTACACGGCGGCGGTAACTAGACAGCGGCGAAATTTTTTGGAAGTCAAACGAGAGCTACGAAACAGGGAACTGAAATATGCAATGCTTTTCCCAGCAAAGCTCAGGGTTGAAGCGGAAGGGAAGAGCTGGTTTTTCGCGACGCCGGAGGAGGCCCATGACTGGCTGGAGGGGTGGCGCCCGGCCACGGGGGGTAACCGACAAGGAGCAAAGTATAGACAGCAACGTTCTCAAACAGGCCGACCCCCAGGAACAGAGATCATGACAGCGACCAACATCGAGACTGCGCCTGGCAGTGACATAGAATGACATACTTGTTGAGGTGTCTGGCGCAAAGGGATGGGCCTGGGGCGCCCCCGCAGGGCTCTGCCTCATGCCAGGGGAGTGGAAATAGTGGCCGCACGATGCTCTATCTGAGCAATGGGACCTGAACCGAAAAAGGAAAAAAAAAACGCCCTGGACAATAAGGACACACTTGGGGACAGGCGGAGGGCACGGGACGACTCCTCCCCCCTTTACGCAAGTACAAAGTTATGGGGTTAAAGCACTCTGCTAAGTTGGGGAGGCAGGGAGGGGGTTGGGGGGATGGGGTCAGTTATGTGGGTTTATTTTGGTTATGATTACAATTTTAATGTTTAGTGCTACAGGTCAGATTAAAGTAGATGACAGAAGAAGAGACGAGCTCCCAGTTATCCACGACAGACTAGCCGTTAATAATCACTATGGCAGACACGACCATAGAAGACAGTGACACTGGCCTCCGGACACAGACTTCTCATGAGTCTGGCCCCCCGCTGAAAATACTCTCGTGGAATGTCAACGGCCTGGGGGACAAAATCAAACGAGGTCTGGTCTTACAATACCTTAGACGTAAAAATCCTACGGTCGCACTCCTCCAAGAATCTCACCTGCAGGGAACGACCGTAAAGGCTCTCGATAGATGGGGGTTTAGCATGGCAGTCCACTCCGACTTCACTTCCGGGTCCAGAGGGGTGGGGGTCCTAATAAACAGGCGATTCCCCTTGATAATAACTGGAACACACAAGGATGATCAGGGAAGGTTTGCAGCAATCACATGCCAATGGGATGGTAGACTATATAATATTGTGTCAGTGTATATCCCGCCGATGCTACACCAGAATGCTTTTTCAGAGCTGGGGAAATTTCTACTCGCACTCCCAGATGGATAACTCATTATGGGAGGCGACTTTAATGCCGTCATGGATACATCCGTAGACCGACAGCCCCCTAGGGATCCGGGAGGGACCAATCGCAAATTGAACGGATTTATAGAGGCGCTGGGACTATTGGATGTCTGGAGAATCAGACACCCGACGGGGCGACAATATACATTCCACTCCGGAGTACATAATAGTCTCTCCAGAATAGACTACGTCTTCACCTTAGCCACAGGAATGTTGGGAATGACTGAGATCACACACTTGCCCAGGGGAATATCGGACCACTCACCGATACTTATTGCATATGCACCCTTTAGCCCCCGGAACCAGCGGACATTCCCAATTCGCCCGGGGTATCTCAAAAATCGTACAATACGAAAGGGCCTCATTAAGGCGACGAAGTGCTATTTTAAAGAAAATCAGCACTTGGTCCCCTCCCCAACGATTCTATGGGAGGCATACAAGACAGTCCTCCGCGGGCAGGCAATACCCTTAATAGTGGGACAGAGACGGGAACGACAAAGCCACGTAGATCAATTAGAACAGGAAGTAGCGAAGGCAGAGGCTGCGCATGCGGCAGATGCCACTACAGAAGCGACACACAGGTTACACCTGGCACAGCAGGAATACACAGCTTAATCAAGGGGGGAAGCCGTTGCTAAGCTAACCACCACGCAACACACTGTCTACGAACAGGGTGATAAAGCAGGGCGACTACTTGCCTGGCTGGGGAGAAAGGAAAAGGGGCGTAACTGGATAGCACAGATCAGATTAGAAGACGGGCATATAGTAACTGCACCGCAACAAATTGCAGAAGCACTGGCAGCACATTATACGACAGTATATACACCAATAGCCACTGCGACTGGGGAAGATAATCTCAAATTTCTTCGTGACATACGCATGCCCAAGCTCACCCCAGAGGCAGTACACGCCTTGGAGGCGGACATTACCCCAGAAGAACTCACGCAGGCAATTAGAGCATTACATGCAGGAAAAGCAATGGGACCCAATGGGATCCCGGTTGAGTTCTACAAGTATGCAGCCCCCAGCTGGTGCCACACCTATTGGCCATGTACGAGGATAGCTTGGAAACAGGGATCCTGCCAAGAGATCAACGTCTCGCAACTATAGTTGCGATACCCAAACCGGGCAAGCCGGCGCAGGAGTGCACGTCCTACAGACCGATCTCTTTGATCAACGCGGAAGCAAAAATACTCGCAAAGGCGCTAGCCACCAGACTGCAACCCCACCTAGCCGCGGTGATCCATCCGGATCAATCGGGCTTTATGCCCAACCGCAATACAGCGCAAAATCTAAGAAGATTGCATGGGGTGATGGAACGTAGGTCGACCATAGCGGAGGACGCAGTGATAATATCACTTGACGCACGAATGGCATTTGATTTAGTTGAGTGGCCTTTCCTTTTTGCAGCCTTGGAACACCTAGGTTTCGGGCCAAAATTTTGTGCATGGATCCAACTATTATATACTCAACCGATAGCGCAAGTAGTGGTTAACGGCCTTATATCAAAAGAATTCCCACTAGGGAGAGGGACACGGCAGGGCTGTCCATTGTCGCCACTCTTATTTGCAATGGTACTTGAGCCTCTGGCGGCATGGATCAGGTGGGACCCAGTGATATGTGGCCTACGATGGGCAATCGACTGGGAAGACCGTATATCGTTATATGCGGACGACATTTTATTATACTTAGCATCCCCAGCGCGCTCCCTTAATCGCCTTTTAGATATATGTGCGGCCTATGGACGAGTATCTGGCTATACCATTAACTGGGAAAAGTCACTCCTCTATGTTTTACACGGCCCCCCGCCACAGCTCCCACGAGGATGCACCCTACAGGTAGCAACCACCGGCCTTAAATACCTCGGGATATTCATAACGCATGACCGCGTACTCTTCACTGAACAAAATCTGACGCAGCCCTTGAGGAGATTCAAAAGTGATGTCGCACATTGGCGCTCGCTGCCGTTGACCTTACTGGGGCGAGCTGCCCTTTTAAAATGGTGGCGCTCCCTAGGTTTTTATATGCGCTACAAAACACACCATTCCCTGTCCCCCGGGAATACTTCGCAGCGATAAATGCCGAAATAACAACGCTGCTTTGGGACGGAAAAACTTCCCGTATAGCTATGTATAAACTTACTAGAAGCTGGTACGACGGCGGCATCGCCCTCCCCGACATTAAAATTTACTATTGGGCTTCCCAGCTGGTGGCAATTAACTACTGGCTCCATGCCCCCCAGGGGGTCCCAGCGTATCGAATGGACAGACATCTACTGGCCCCTTCTGGGATCATGGGAGCGCTTTACAACAAAAAGAAAAGGCATAACCTCACGGGCCCAACAGCCCACACGCTACACGTATGGTTCGAGGCACAAAGAGCCTTAGGCTGGGAAGGAGTAGTCACGCAAGCCATGCCTATATGGGATACGAAGAGACTAGGTATGTTGCGCAATACCAAAGGCTTTAGCAAGTGGGACTTGATAGGGATCTCGACAGTAGGGGATCTTTGGAAGAAAGGACAAATAGTCACGTTTGCCCATTTACAGGCCACTTATGGATTAGCACCGACAGAGCTATTTCGCTATACTCAGGTCCGACACGCGCTCCAAACCTTGCTGCCGCCGGGAACACGACCTGAAGAAGCATCCCCACTAGAGGACAGACTCTTGACGGCCCATCTCCACAAAAAGGCGATCTCACAAACCTACAAGAAAATAGTAAATAATCGCCCAGACCCCACAGCGGCGTTGAAGGCAAAATGGGAACTAGAACTGGGAGACATAGACGAGGCTGACTGGCGGGAGGCACTGGCATCCCCTAAAGAGGCTTCCATACCGTCGCGACTTCGACTAGTGCAATTAAAAGTCCTGCACCGCACATACTGTACCAGGACACTACTACACAGAATACACCAAGCGGATACGCCGCTCTGCCTTAGGAACTGCGGGGAAGTGGGTACATTTTATCATACCATATGGCTATGTCCAGAGACGACACGCTATTGGAAGGCGGTGATGCGTACACTCTCCCAGGTCACGACTATCACAGTTCTACCAGACCCGAGATGCTGTCTCCTCAACATCTGGGACCCTACGGATTTGGGTGCCACAGCTCAGGACTGGGTCACCCTGGGAATGACAGTGGCAAAACGAAACATTGCACAAAAATGGGGTTCCAGTCTTAGCCCTACCCTTGATCAATGGTGCAGGGACATGGATTTAGCAATGATGGCGGAAAAGTCAGTTTATATACATAGAGGGTGCCCCAAGAAATGGACAAAGATTTGGGGAAGATGGAACACTTATCGGGGTGATATTTGTGAGCCCCCCAATGGATGAATCCGAGACTGATAGTAGTGACTAACTGCATTGTGGGAAAGGATATATTTTTGTATATGGGCGGGTCGCGGGTGATAAAAAAAAAGGAGCTAATGAATCTATGAATGCCACCTGAGACCGTTTTTGTATAATATTGTGTTTTTAATCTGTGCACCAATGAAAACTAGTTTGTTAATGTAGCATTAAACAAACTGTTAATAAAAAGATTTAATAAAAAAAAAAAAAATCTCCGAATATGATGACGTATTGTTAGTAGAGAGGGTTGGATGGGTTGGTCCCTTGCTTAAAAATATTAGCAGGGATTTTGTGGTCATTAATTTTAGAAATCCAGGTTTGGCTCAAAGCCTGGTTAAGTGTGGTGCCAGGGCCCACTAGATGAGAGCTGCTATTAACCTCGTCCCCCTAGGATTCTTTTATAAACATCTGCAACCTAGGCAAGGGGTGGGGCTTGGGCCCTTGCAAACCAGTGCTGGGATTTTTGATGGATTTTCTGTGTCTACTTCTAACAGATTTCTCCACCTGTCAAACCTGGATGATATAGATGGACGTCCAACTTTAACTACTGATGACAGTGACCCCCCCTGCTATAAGGCCTGTGGAGGCGAGGTATGCGGCAACTCTCATAGCATATTCCACTATTGTGGGGTGTTCTCTACATTTCCTGCAGTTTCTGACATGGTTCCTTCCAGTGACTCAATATCCTCTTCCACTATTGCTGGATTGTTTCCAATGTATTCCCCGCAGTCCCTGACACTGTCTGCTCCAGTGATTCTGTACCTCTTCCGACTCCCCATACCAAGATTGTTTCTTGGAATGTTGCTGGATTAGTATCCAAACTTTCTTGCACTGAATGGGGCTTGTGTATCCACACATTTGATATTTGCCTGTTTCAGGAGACGTGGTCTCTTTTTCCACAGTTTCATACATGCTTTGTTAATTTTTCTTTGGCTGCCGGGCGGAGCTTGCCTGAGCCCAAGATGGCGGTGTAAACCGAGAGCTCCGTCCTACTATCAAAAGATACGTCAACGATCCTGCATTAATCCTGGCAGTTTAAGGTTGAAAAACGATAGCACTTGAAGCAGCCGCTGCGCTGCCCATTTGTGCGGTGCCCAGGGACGACGTGAGGCGGAGGAGAGCGATCCGGCCGGGCGCCGGTGATCCCTGACTGGGCCCGCACCGCGGCTCGAGGCGGAGACTAAATTAAAACAATTACGCCCTCTACAAGCCCGCGAGGTGTGCGCTGAGGGGGTTTGGTAAGCTATCCGGAGGTCAGCAGCGCTGCCGGCCCTCTCGGGGACTCTGGAGTACTGCGGGAAGCGGAGCTGCTGTGCCCCAGTGTTGTGGTGCGGAGGCCGGCGGAAAAGGCTTGGGTCTGTCTACTGCACCCGAGAGAGCTGTGGGATCTGTGCGGTGAGGGTGAGCGTACTGTAGGCTGGAGAGCTACAGGTGTCGTGAGCCCGCGCTACCTGCTGCTGCTGGCCGGCTCTCCCTTCTGTGGCCGGCGTCTGGGCCAGTGTGGACCATGACGGAGGGTTTGATGAAGCTGAAGAGGTACGCACTACGCCATTTTGAAAATGGCCACTGGTCTCCCATCACTGCGTGACGCCTGGCGCGCGGCGGAGAGAGGTGTAGTGGGGCGCCACGGCACAGTCACTGAAGAAGTTGCCCCCGACATTGTATTCTGGAGACCGGGAGAGTGAGGTACCCCCAGACGCGACGGTGAGCATTGCCTATCCTGCTGTGCCCTTCGTGCTGCCGAGCTACGCCTGCCTCATTTTAAGCCCATTGTTGGTCCCAGCCCCATCCCCTTGACTCGGAATTTGGCGTAAAGCGCAGTGGGTAAACGGAGATCGGGGGTCCGCCACATCACACACTATTCATACTGGAGCCATGTGCGGCCGCGCTGCCAGCTCCCACCATGGCAAAAAAAGCCCTGTGCCGTGTTCTAGCACTGGCTGGTAGAGCGTAAGTGATCCCCAATTGGCCACCTGACGCGGGGAGTATTGGACTTGTATGGTGCCCCTTCTGGCTTCTTTTCTGCTGGCCTGGGAAGCAACCGAAGGCCGATTGGATTAATTGAAAAATACCTGCTGGGGCAGTTGTTCCGCTCTTTTGCACGCACTGGATAGGGAGATTGTATTACGCCTACTGTCGCCCTGAGGAAGAAGGCCAGTGAGCTGTTTTGATTCATACTTCAAGGCCGGCTTCAGGTGTGATTAAGACAGCGCTATACCTCTGCAGCGGAAGGTACTGAGCGACGCATTGAGCAATGACATATAGGCCCCACTAAGTACGCAAAGTGCTCCCCAGATAAGCCACATTCACGAAGAACAGCCTCTTCCGCCACTCACGCCCCACTGAATAAAAAGCACGAGTCCCGGAGTGCCGCTATGGGGACGGTGGATAAGACTCAATCTAAGCTGCATTTCGAGCAAAGAAAATCCAGGCTTCACGATCAAACATCAGAGGAAGACCAGAATTCGCATCCTGAAGAGCTTGAACCTGCAGAGGGGGACATTCGCGTCATCTTGGCTGCTATGCAAAAAAAGCTTATCCTCCATAGATAACAAGATAGACTCTTTATCCTACCGTATGGATCGCATGATGGAGCACATGGACAAGCAAGCCGAAAGGATGGACATGACGGAGAGAAGGGTAACAGAAGTTGAAGAAGCGCAGACTGAAATGGACTCAACACACAAACAAATGGGCAAGCTCCTACTGACACTGCAGGACAAGGCGGAGGACCTTGAAGCGAGGTCCCGCAGAAGTAATATCTGAATCACCGGACTGCCGGAATCCACAAGGGTCGGGAATATGGAGTTATTTGTAGAACAGATGTTGACCACGATGCTGGGCCGTGACACGTTTTCCTCAATGTTCGTGGTGGAGAGAGCGCATTGCTCGCTGGGCCAAAAACCCCCGCCTGGAGCCCCGCCTAGACCCATTATCGTCAAACTATTAAACTACAGGGACAGGGATGCAGCTATGAAGTAGGCCCGGGAACGACAAACACTTCAATACGAGGGGTCGACCATCTCTCTCTACCCGGACTTTACAATGCGCGTCCAGGAAGCACGCAGAAAATTTGCTCCTCCGAAAAAGCAGCTAAGAGATCAGAACCTTGACTACGCCATGTTGTATCCAGCGCGACTCAGAGTGAACCGTCTTGGCAGTTCTCGCATCTTCACAGATCCTAAGATGCTGCAGAAGGCTCTGAAAGAATGGGCAAAAGAAAAGCCCTCGGACAGGGTATCACTCGCCCTTGAAGGAGCGACGGGTGGCAGTCTCGATGACCAGGACTGATACCCAAGATCTCCCACATTGCAGATAAGACTCTGAGTTTGTATGGGGGATAGAGGGAACTGTTTATCATTGTTGCCTTGAGCACACAGGTGGGGGTAGCGAATATGGGGGTCCACGTGGGATTCTTGCAGTTATATGGACGCTATGCAGCAATACTGCACGGTTCAGTTGCAATAAGCATATAATTGCAAGGGGGAAGATTTTGTATGCTACTGTTGAAATTGAGTAATTTTATAATAATCTTTTTGAAAGGCCAGATTGATGCACAAGATATGCTAGATGGCGGGCGGAGGGGACGCCTTTCTTGTTGCGACAGAATAGGTAGCGGGCTTGGGTAACATCTGCCCACGTGTGTGTCCCACACCCTGGCATTGTTTCAACTTAGTTTTTTGATGCAAGATGTTTTGATTTTTGGTTTTGTCTTATTGCTTATCAAGGGGAGGAAAGGGTATACTCGCCATTGCAAAGTTGGGGTATGTATGGCGAGGGTGGGGGGTGGGAGGGTGCAGAGACCTGTTTGGGACTTCAATAACTTTGGGGCATTTATGACTCGCATGGTGTACTGTTGTTATATGGATGGGTGTGTGGAGGGAGGCATGATGGTATCAGTTCGGACGGCTGCTCAACACACATATCAACTCCCATGACACAACCGCAAGCTCACAAATTAAAAATATTGACTTGGAATGTCCGCGGGCTGAATGATTTCAGGAAGTTAAGAAAGGTGCTTTCCTACCTTAACAGGCATGCTGTGGATATTGCTCTACTGCAAGAATCACACTTGCCTCTTGGCAGTAGAATGCTTAACTGCAGAGAACTACAGGGAAATACACATGTAGCAGGGTTCACGACACATGCTCGAGGTGTCATCACTTGGATTAACCCTAAGGCGGAGCTTCAACTGATCCCAATCGACATGACACAGAGGGAAGGTTCACCATATCAAGATGCAGTGGGAAGGGGCATGATTTAATACTAGTGAATGTGTATGGCCTAAATTACGACAGCCCGCAGTTCTTCTTAGACCTAATAGACAAAATGCGATGCCACAGGGGAACGCACCTTCTATGGGGGGGCGACTTTAATTGCGTACTGAACCCACAGCTGGATAGATCGGGGGGCCCGGACCGGCGACCTTCTGCTGTAGCGCGTGCTATCATAGAAGTGGAGACGCAGCTTGAGTTGCTAGATGTGTGGAGAACAAGATCGCAGGGTAGAGGAGGATTTACACACTACTCTGCATATCACGATTTACACACCAGGATTGATTACTGGTTTGGTTCTAGGGAATTGTTTCAACAAATCCGGGATTGCTCGGTTCTGCCTCGCACATTCTCAGATCACTCGCCGATACTGCTAGTCATGGACTGTCCACACACACAGATACCCCCATTTACATGGCGCTTCCCTCCGTATTCCCTACTTGACCCGATCTTCAGATCGGAGCTGATGGAAGCAATTAACACTTTTTATGATTGTAACATTGGGCCGGTGGACACCTTCTCGTCGGTATGGGATGCCTATAAAGTATATATCAGGGGGATAGCTATGGCTAAACATTCCGGCGTCCTTAGGTCCCTTCATGGGCGACTTTCGGAACTGGAAAAGAAACTGCAGGCGATAGAGCGTGACCTCCTTAATGGTGCGGATGACCGGCTCATGGAGGAGTTTAAGGTATTCATTACAGAAAATCATGAGTCAGCGGACTCTGAGCTTAAACATATGGGGAAATATGCGATGGCCCGGGTCTATGGGGAAGGCGACCGCCCTGGCTCGGTACTTGCCTCCTTACTAAGGAAGCGTAGAGAGACAACTGGGGTGGGAGTCATCAACGATGACCAGGGAGCCCCTTTGACGGACTCGTCAGACATAGCTAATAGATTCAAGCAGTACTACATGCAGCTCTATGCATCGAAAGCGGGGTGCCTAGACGCCGAAATGCTTGATTACTTGGCACATATTAAACTTCCTTGGCTGACAAACTCCCACAGGGAATACCTGATGCGCCCCTTGGACGCGGAGGAAATCACAGCGGCTTTGACGGGGATGAAATCTGGCAGGGCCCCTGGGGTAGACGGCCTTACGGTCTCATTTTATAAGGAGTATAAATATGTCCTTATTCCGCACTTGAGTACGCTCTTTGAGGAGATTAGCAAAAGGGGCCAGATGCCACCCTCAATGAGGGAGGCGCTCATTGTCGCGATTCTGAAGCCTGATAAGTCACCAACTGAGTGCGCTTTGTATCGCCCTTTGCCTCTTTTGAATGTGGACGCCAAGCTATATGCAAAAATTTGGGCGAACCGGCTGGCCCCTCTCGTGCCGCTGCTTGTAGTGCCAGAGCAGGCCGGGTTCGTCCCGAGCAGGAACCTGACTTATAATATTCGAATGGTTTTTGGGGCAATCCAGCACACGCTGCAAGACGTCCAGGCTGTGTCCATATTCCTTGATATGGAGAAGGCATTCGATTCGGTCGAGTGGAAATTTATGTATCAAGTGCTGACACGGATGGGGGTGGGAGGCTGCTTCCTGCAAATGGTTGGCGTGTTATACAATGGCCCGTCGGCAAGGATAAAACTGGGTGACATGGTCACAGGCAAAATCTCAATTACTAGGGGCACGCGGCAGGGGTGCCCGCTATCTCCGATATTATATGTGCTCGTTGCGGAGCCACTGGCCTGCGCACTCAGAGAATATCACAGGTTCCGAGGAATACGTTTCCCGGGATACCAATTGATTATTTCCACCTATGCTGACGACACGCTGATATATATCCGGGACCCTGAAACTAACCTTTCTCCAGTTCTACGCGAGGTGGTCAAATTCGGTGCTGTGTCCGGCCTACAGGTCAACTGGACCAAATCGATCGTTTTCCCACTCACCCCTGTCACAGTTCCCTTCGCCCCTGATTTCCCGCTCTGGTGGACAACAGACCCGGTGCGATACTTAGGTATCAAGGTTCATACAGACTCGGAGGTGGTATTTAGGGAGAATTATGGGGTCTCTTTGAGTAAGCTGGAGGACGACGTTGAACGTTGGATCAGATTGCCATTGTCCCTTGTGGGAAGAATATCAATTATGAAAATGGTGGTGCTGCCGCGGTTTCTGTTCCTGTTTGCCAACATCCCGATGGTTCTTCCTAGCTCCTTTTTTAGAACACTTACATCCTTATTAATCAGGCTTGCTTGGGCAGGCAAACATGCGCGTGTCAAATGGAATATACTTACGTTGCCATATCACATGGGGGGCTTGGGGGACCCAGATTTAGATGTATATTATAGGGTGGCCCAAAGCACGCACGCGCACTATTGGATACACGGCCCGGCTGACACTCCACATATACAGATTGAGAAGGTGGTAGCTGCTCCGCGCCCTTTGTCAGCGCTCTTATTTAACCCTCCGGACCGCAGGACCGGCATCATAGACTCCATCAAAGCGACGGTACATGCCTGGCAACATCTCTTGAAATTACAGACAGGAGTCGTTTTGTACTCTCCTTACACTGGACTGGTGCCTATGGCTACCCGCATGTACTGATAGCGGGGTTACGAGGGCGATGGAGACTCTACAAATCAAGACGATAGGTGACATGTTCTCTGATGGTATAGTCAGAACGTGGGATGAAGTGGCTATGGCGGTACAGCAGCATACAACACTTACCAGGTTTCAGTTTCATCGGATTAGGCGGTCATTACTCGAGAACTTGGGTTCAGATATGGCAGAGCCACCTGAAGTGGCTGCTCTCACATATATAATTAGAACTGATACTCCGAATCATATCATTGCAAAGCTATACAAGACGGCTCAGAGTTTCCGTTCCAACCACTACACGAAGGCGAGATTGGCGTGGCAAGCGGATTTGGGGGTAGATATAGATGATGAGACGTGGAAATACTGCTGCGAAAGCACGAGGCGTATTTCTCTGAATGGGCGACATAGGCTGATCCACTTCAAATTTCTAAATAGGGTATATTACACTCCCGAGAGATTGCATAGATACGGGCTGCGTGGCGCTGCTACGTGTGAGCGTTGTGGTGTGGACGTAGCCGATTTCCTCCACCTTGCATGGGTGTGCCCGGGGATTGCTAATTTCTGGACACAGATTTTTAAATTACTAGGGGACATTATTGATATGCCACTAACCCCAGACCCCATGCTTGCTCTGCTAGGATACTCCAAACCTCTGCCCAAGGCCATAAGGAGATTAGCTGATATGGGGTTGCTGATCGCGAGACATAGGATTGCAGTTTGCTGGTCCCGTGGCCCACTCCCCACAGTAGCTAGCTGGTCGAAAGACATGATGTATTGTTGTACCCAGACCGAAAACTACAGCAAACTGCTTCCCCCGAGCAACCGCCCCAAAGATTTTTGGGAATTGTACAAGACGTACCTCACTACTAAAGATAATGATGCTGGGAAAGGGGCGCCCCCACTGCCTCAGTGAATGATGTGAGATGAGACTGCCTGTCATGTGTCCCTGGGTGCCTTCATGGAGGATGTGTTGAGGATCCACTCAGTTCTACTGTCCTGGAGCGCTTGCTGCCTGCTTTAGTAATTGACGCTATGGTTGATGTATAAAAATTCTTTATATTTTTGTCCTTTGCACTCTGCTGCCATACTTTTCTTTCAGCACTCCGAGACGCGGACGATACGATGCTGCAACTTTATGTCACATGATATTCATCATGAGTGATAGAAGGTATTCTCTAATGTACACTGTAATTTATGTTGTGCCCGGAATTGGTCTCTGTACTTTATGTTATCTTATTGTTTCATTTTTTTGTGTTTTTGTATTTCTCTGTATTATTGAAAATTTAATTTAAAAAAATAATAATTCTTTGGCTGCTATTTACTCAGGGAAGAGTAGACCCTCTGGGGGTTATCAATTTGGATTAAGACCACCATGCTTTGTAAGACCAAAGAGATAGATTTGGGCTGCCTTGGTGAGACATATTTTATATATAATGTTTATTGTAGGCATGGATTTAAGGATGCACAGTTGCAAGTTATCGAACTGATTGGATCGCATATGGTAGGGTTACCTGTTGATTATTTTAAATTAGAGGCAAGTGACTTTAATTGTAAATTTGAGCCATTGACTGCATCCTTTAAGGCTCTCAACAGTGAGGAAGACGAAGTGTAGACAGTTCCCGGTCTTACACTTTCTCCCATTAAGAGATGGCCTGCTGCAGTGTTACAACTAAATGCTTTTACACTTAGCAATGGTCTTTGAGCTTGTAATGGATAGAACTAATTCTGACAAAGAGAAGAGACATACATTCAACCGTCCACATTGTTCCAGTCTCATAGATTACATCTTGCTGGACATTGGATTGTGGCCTATCATGATCGATATGTCTGTGGCTCCCTGACAAGACAACGACCACGATGCTTTGGCCTTAATATTGGGGCCACTTGGCAGTTGTTGGAAATCAGGACCTGTTTGCAGTGTCCCCCAACTTTTTGCCCCATTGGAGACCCCTTGATTCTGTTTTTCTGACTCTGAGAGTGCCCTGGGCTCTGCTCTGGGCAGGCCCAGGGCCAGTGATTTGTTGAAAACATCGAGCGAAAACCCACACTTGCATTAGGGTACACTATGTGTTAGGGTGCACCATTGATTGGTATGACCTACCCTAAAAGTCCCTAGTAGATAATAGGGCAAGGGGGATTAAAACTACCTTTAAGTCCCTAGTAGATAATAGGTAAGGGCAGTTTAGAGGCCAGCAGCTTTTTCTGCACTTGCATGTGTGCACTGCTGAGAGCCCAAGGTCATTTTCAAAGCAGCCCTGTATTGCAGCACTGCTTTTAAATGTAAATTGTGCCAAAACTCGACTTTGGTGGGTGGGGCACTTAAAAAGTGATGTACTATAATATTTTGGCATATTAGGTACCTCCAGGGTCTCCCCAAGGTGTCCCAGGGGTGTGGGGGGGGGCATGTACTTATAAGGAGGTCCATTATAAAAGACGTTTTATATGCCCTGGGAAAAGATAAATTGCACATTTCACTTCCCCATTGCAGTAAAGTGCTTCCCAAAATCAACTTTTGTGCTAAGAGCACTGTGGAGTGAGGATCTACACTATGTTTGCATATTCAAGGCCCCTAATGTCTCCCCTAGTTGTCCCAGTGGTGGGGGTTGTGTAGCTATAAGCAGAGTCCTTATAAAAGATGTTTTATAGGCCCTGGTGTTGGAGAAATTGCACATTTCATTTTCCCCATTGTAGATCCCCAGCCATATAGGATAACATTGCAATAGTTTATGAACGCATAACTATTGTTAGGAAAATATCACTCAAGATCTTAGGAGAATGGTTTTGATAAGTCCAACAATATGCTATTGTTGAATGTATCCTAAAATATACAGAAAATAATTTTTAAGACGTTTTTGTCTGTAAGCCAAAATTCAGCCTTCCTGTGGTCTTCCCTGATTGGTCAAAGTTAAGAGGATTAGCTAGGCTGCTTTGATGAAGTGACAAGTGGCTCAAACCAAAGAGAGGTTATCTATTGGAGAGAGCTCTGCTACACAGGAATGCCAGAGCAGGGGGAGGAATCATAAAGCATGAGCTTCAAAGGAGAGATAGGACAGGCAGGGAATCTACCCCCGCCCTCTGACCCAGCCAGATGGCAGGCTTAAGTCAGGAATTTTCTGATGGTAGGGTGAGGAGAGCTATGGAAATTAGTCCTACTGGAGGGTGGTTTGACTAGTTCCTGCTCCTCTGCTGAGAATTCAGCCATACTGAATTTCGAAAAAATAGTGCTTTCTGGGAGAAGATTATGCCACACTTTGGAGGAAGTGGTCATGCTCTGGAGTATTGTCCTGCACCTTCTTGGACAGGAGTGCGTTCCTGCTTGACCCCAGAGACGAAGAAGGCTTGCCAAGCTGAAAGCTTGATTTACAACATCAAGCCCTGCATTCTGACTGACTGCACCTGCTGCATTATCTGTAACTACAGCTCTTTGGATGTACCTTGCTTTAAGAGGATTAAAGAGTGGACTCCCTGCAAGCTACAGGTTAACAAAGTTCACCTGTACCATCATCACCAAGAATCCCTAGCCTGGAGTGCGTTTAGTGGATTTAGAAGGGTTTTGTCCAATGCTATAATAAAATCTGCCTCTATGCGCTCTACTTGGGCAAGTGCTGAGATTAATCCCATTTTTAAAAGGGCTGCAGGTCCTTACCCCCAAATGATAGGCCCATTAGTCTCATTGACAAATCCCAAAAATTGTGTAGCCAGATTATTTTGGACAGGTTGTGCGAATGGATAGCCGACACTAGAGTGCTGACCACACTACAAGCCAGTTTCAGGGACGGCATTGGAACTATTGATCAGGTGTTCCACCTTCAGCTGCTGTACTGGAAATACGTTACCCTGGGGGGAGGGAGACTTGAATGAATTAAATATTTGTTAAGCATGGACAATTACCCAAACATATCTAGGCGCTACGTAAGACAGAGAGTAGATGACCCATAACTTCCTAGTTCTGTTTCGAAGAGCCAAGTTTTCAGGGACTTTCTGAACAAAGCAAGCAACTGAGCTGATTTCAGTTTCAGGGGAAGACGATTCCAATGTAAAGCAGTGGACCTGAAGAAGCTTCTCCCAGGCCAAGAAACGTGCTTGAAAGGGGGTACCATCAGATTTTTTGCATCTTCTGAATGCAGGGTCCTGCCGGGTGTGTACCATCTCAGATTTTTCTTGAAATAAGATGGGCCCTGCCCATGAAGGGTCTTATAGGCTGTAAAAGTGCATTGAAGATAATACGTTGCTTAACCGGCAACCAGTGAAGTTGGATGATGACTTACCTTGCGAACTGAGATGTGGGAATCTTTAGAAGGAATGTTGCCACAGTGTTTTGTAGGATTTGCAGTTTGCAATAGAGACTATTACAGTAATCCATTCTAGTCAATACCAGTGATCTTTGTCGACTTTTTCTCTGCCTTTGACCTCATGCCCAGAGAGTCTGTGGAACATGTTGGCAGATATGGGGGTATGTTCATATCTCTTGAGTGTTATAATTAGGTTACCCTCAAACAATTTTGCTCAGGTCAGATGTGGGTCCCAGGGTGAATTGACAGCCCTCACTACAGTCAAACGGGGTGTGAGGCAAGGGTGTGTGTTGGCCCCAACTGTTTTTCTCCTTTACACTAACAATTTGGTGTCCCTGCTGGAGAAGTGTGAGAATGGTGCTCAGAGTCTAGCTGGGGTGAAGATCACAGCCCTTCTGTTTGCGAATGACACCCTCCTGATATCTAAATATCCTATGGGGATCCAGAAGCTTCTGGATCTTTTTGGGTTTTTCTGCAGGCAGCGGGGCCTAGAGATTAACCTTGATAAAATCGAGCATATGGTCTTCAACCCATGCCAAACATCTCGTCCTAACCCAATTCTTAATGGCATACTGCTGGAGAGTCCATGTATTTGACTATCTTGGGGTCACACTTACAGAACATTTTGATTGGTTACCCCATGTACTGAAGTGTAGGCTCATATTAGAGCAATACTCTGGGGGTATAGTGAGAGCACAATGTGGCTCTTTTTTTTTACCAATATTACCGATCCTCGAAATTTATAAATGCCAAGCCCTTGGGGCTACCTTATATGATGGGAACTACGGGGCTTTAATAAGGTTTGATCTTTAGAGATCATAGAAAATAGTTTTATGTGTAATCTATGCAATATCCCTGTCAGTAGCCCGCTTACTCCCTTACGGCTAGATTATGGCCTCAGATGTATCAATGACACAGTTGGACTTAAACCCCTACTATATTGGCTGAGATTTTGGATGGTTCCCGAGCTTTTGCAGTACCGAAGGGCCCTAAAGGATGTTTTGGACCAGCCTGGGGCCTGTAAGATCTCTCAGTTTTGGTCCATAAGGCAGCAAATGTGCCAGATTGGGTATGAGAACCTTTCTACTCACACAGATGCTATTGCGGTTCTGAAAACAATGCTAAAAGGTGGCTACTGGTGTTACATAGATGGTCTGAATCTAAACCCTGCCAAGCATGGTAGCCTTGCACCTTCCTTCATGGAGTTCAAAGACTATTATTGCCTGGAGGGTCTTTTAGATGAGATCGAGCCTCCCCTTGCCAAGTAACTTTACATTGAATTTTGTTTGGGGACACTGCCACTCCATTCTTTTACAGAAAGATGGAAGTGCGATCCTTGGGAATCTGACAGGTCCTGTCCCTTTTGCTGACAGGCAGAGGAAACTGTGGAGAATGTTGTTTTCTTCTGTTCTATTTACCATGGTTACAGTAGGAAGTGGATTCTGCCTGTGTGTCGTAACCTGGGTTTCAGTGATTTTAGAGTCTTATTCAGCATTTTAAGAAGTGACTCAAGGTAATTTATTGTATTTGCTGTCTCTTGCTTTTTTATGTTTATGAGGAGGCTTAGGCAGAAAAATGTGTCTTGTTGATGGGCTCATCCTTGCTTATTACTTTCTAATCCCAGTTTTGAGCAATCGTTCACTTCTGTTTTTAAATTGTACATAATTTAATTTTTATTTCTTGATTTATACTTTTAGCTAGCTTTTGAATGAATGTTATCTATGAATTATTTCAATGTACGCGATGATTTTTCTAATATTTAAAAAGGAGATTTTTACCTCACAAAAAGGGTTATTTAACAGTTCGCACTGCAGGTTTTACACTGCAGCAGACAGGCTACAAAGGGTAGGCCTTAAGCCATGTTTGTACTGATGCTATAGTGGGTGGCACAATCAGTTTTGGAGTCCACAAGTGGCATTTAACTTCCAGCCCCTTGGTGCATTTTATGCACCATATACACAGATTACAGGCAAGTTAAAAATACCAGTTACAAATAAACAAATGTAACCATGTTTAAAGGGAAGCACTTGCACTCTACTCTTGATTAGGATTAGCAAAGAGTTCTAAAGCAAGCAAAGCAGATAGGGCAACATCTGGGATGACCATGCCAAAAATGTTCATTGCTTGCATATCTCTTCTTCCTTTTCTGAGATTAAAATTATTGACTCACAATTTGGCATGTTACTCCAGAAATCTGCTTCAGATAAGAAGCTGTTCAAGTATTTCAGAGCAGAGACATTTTAAGGCATGGGCAAAGTGGGGATTTGGCCAGTGCCCCCACCTTCCAAGGGCCCCCCTCAGTCTCACCTCTGTTTATTTCTGTATGCAACATCTCTTCTCTCTGCCTCCCTCTACATCTGTCTCTTTTTATCAGGGTGAGCTTAAGGATTTTGTGGCCCAGTCAAAGGCACATTTCATTTTTTAAAAACATTTTTTATTGGTTTTAACTTATTGGGAATCCGAACGTGTGCATTTTCATCTTTATATGGACAAGGCATATTTCAACTGTTTTTGAGTGAGCCCTATTTCTGAAATTTTGATTGGCATTATACATGCCTGTATTATCAGAAAATGGATAATAAAATTAAAAGGTTTTCCGAACAGCACCCCCTAAAATATGTCATGCTTGGGGCCTCAAAAGTCGTTAAAACTACACTGTTTCAGAGGTGTCTCCTCCCATAGTCAATCTTTCCTACATTATTGGCAGCGGCATTAGCAACCTCCGGGTATTCAAAGAGATGTCAGCGGATGGACCAGCCTGTGTTCAGAGGGGTTGTCTTTGCCAACAAAACCCAACTGCCCTTTTCCAACATTTACCCTGAGCCTCCTAAATCTTGACTATACCAGGCATTCACAGAGGCCAGTGGAAGGAAGATAACATACATTTTCACATTACGGGAGAATATATATTCAGGGTCACTGGGCTGTCCAGATGGTAGAATCTAGTATCCGATTAAATTCCTGTCTGGTCATCTAGACCCCTAGTTTCAATCAACAACCCTTCCCTCAAAAACCGAGAAAAGGGTAGCTCTAATCAAGGGCATGTGAGTTCACTTAGAAAAAGGGTCTATTGTTCAAGTACCCCAACACCATCAGGGAAAAGCAATTTTCTGAACTGTTTTTGGAGTACTTAAGCCATCTCTTGAGATGATGACCAGGATTGGTCCCAAAGGACTAACAAGTTCCATGCGAACAATCATCCTTCATATCAGTTGAGAGGATTTTATAACAACTCTATAAGTAGAGGCTTTCCTTATTTACAATGGGCAATGATTATTACCAATTCAATGTCCTGCTTTTCAGGTTGTCCCTCACATCAAGAGTTGCCCAATAGTTAGGGGCTTTTCTTCAGGTACAAGAAATTCAGTTGTTCCATTGTTTGGAGGATTGATGAATGTCTGCTCCATATTTTTATAAGATGAAGAGGGATATGTCTACATTATGCCAGAGACTTCAGATTCTCAATGAATTGGAAGTGATTTCAGTTCAGCCCGGGCCAGATCATCCACAGTGGCCAGGTTGCTGACAGATTGCAAGAGACTGTTACTTCCGTAAAGGTCAGATGACCACCTTTCAGAGTCATCTATTGAATCTGCTAGCCAAAGAGTTTGGCTCCAGTTTCAGGAGTTCATGTCAGCAATAGCAACAATAGTTATCTAGTCTTATTTCCATCTCAAACCTCTGGTGTACCATCTGCTATCTCTATGGGATCCCATTTGCATGAAACTGAAGATTCCAGAACACCTAAAGAGAATTAGCCAGTTGGCTGGTGGACTCAATCCTAATGAAAGGGGTGTTGCTGAACCCTTCTCTTCTCAAACATGTTCCCACAGATGCAATTGCAATTGGGTGTGGGGTCTCTCTGGAGGGTCAATGGTCGAAGTTGGAGGCAAATCATTCTTCCAAAAGGAGAGTCCTATATGCAGTCTTCCAAGCACTCAGCTCATTCTCTACCGGGTCATACAGTGTTATTGTGGGCAAGCAATCAAGTAACTTGTGCATACATAAACTGGCAACAAATGACATACTGTCAGACCTTTGCAAAAGGTATCTCACTCTCTGGGGTTGTGGGAAGAATCAAATCTGACAACTCTGAATGTGTATGTTACATAGCATGAACAGAGACAGATTAAGAATAGTGTTCCCCTCCTCATTGGACTTTCATCATTGTCTAGCTTCAAGTCTTACATTTCCAATTGAGAGTTCCATGGGTGGACATATTAACATCCGGGTTGGATTCTCTAATTCCCTAATTTTGCACCAGATTGACGTGTTCAGTGGCATGGGAGATAGATACCATTTCCGCCCGGCATTTAATATGCATTTCCTTTGATTCCTCTCCTCCTGAGGGTGCGCAAGAATATTCAGCAGGTGAAGCCCCAGGTAAATACTAATTGTCCCATTTTGAAAAGGGAGACCTTGGTTTTCTCTGATAAACAGGTTGACAAGGGAACCTCCCATTCACCTTCCATTAGCCTGAGTCTGCTACTATGGCCAGATCTTTCCCGGGCAGATCTCCTGTGTCTAATGGCTTGAATGTTGAGCGGTTAACTGTGCAGCAATTGGGTTTAGCAAAAGGAGGTAGCGGAATTATTCTGCATAGCCCAGAACCTCTGTTTAGTCTATTATAAACAGATCTTAGATGAGTTTTTCTAAGTGGTGCACCTCCAAAGGCTTCAATGCATTGTCTTGATATCCTTTTAAGATATTTTAGCTTCTGAGAGAGAGTTTTTGAAAGAGCTGTTAGTATCCACCCTCGTGATGCAGGTGGCGGCCATTCGAGTTGTGAAAAACAATGCCATTTTTTATGAGAGCTAGAAATTCCAGTGGGTAGACTCCTTCATAGGTTTCATCAGCGTAGGCCAGTTCTTAACTTTCCAGTACGTGTCTTCGATTTTTAATATTGGTCTTAAGAAGCCTATAGGACCACCCTTTACAGCCTTCTGACTCTGTAATGTTTCCTTTCTTCTCCACCAGTGTCCCTTTTTTACTGATAATAACATCAGCTCAATTACTAAAAGAGTTAGTGGCATTGGTTATTGACAAACCATGCCTCAGGATTCTGAATTTTATGAGACAGGGTAGTTTTAAGGCTTCTACTGGAATTCTGTCCTGAGGTCTGTTTTTTTCCCTCCGATGAATACATAATTTTCTTTCTTTTTTTTCAAAACACCTCTCAACCAAAAGAGGCTAACTGGTACACATTAGAACTGAGGAGAGCCTTATAAATGTATTTAGTTCTTACCCAGTCCTTCTATTCTCACCATTTCTTATTTGTTACATTTGGATTGGAAAATAATTATCACAAACTGTACACATCTACTATAAGTCGTTGGGTGATGATGGCTATTCCTGAGGCCTACGAGTTAGCAAATGTGTTTCCTTGGGGATCCTGCATAGATCTTTCAGAAGGGTGGCAGCCTCTCAGGGAAAAGCAAAAGGCATTCATATGTCCAAAATTGACGTGGCTGCTACATGGCCTACTCCCAACACTTGTGTTCAACATTGTTGTTTGAAGGTATGTAAAAGAGGGGCAGAATCGTTTTGGGAAGAGGCCCTATCTGCAATAAATTGGACATATCTAACTGGCATTTTCTTTTTTAGGGGGGATTAAAGGACTAAGGCAGCATCACTATTAGTGTGTTATTTTCATTTTTTGGGGGGACGAGATGATGAGGAGGTAAGGTCTGTGTTACTTATCAGTAATCTTCATTACTCGAATCTGGATTGTCCATGTTACAACCCACAATGTCGCCACTGCCTGCTTGTGGGATGTATCTGCTGCCATCTATTTTTGATTGATATTAAAGGATATTGAATGGGAAATGGCAGTGGAGCATCAGGAAAACAGAAATAAGGCACTAAGGTCCTTGATGACATTCAAAGTAAATAAGCTTAATTGAAATTGTCTATGGAGGTGCCTGTCCAGGGTGAAAACTCAGCCTCACATGGTCAAGACTAGAATGAGGAGGAACCAGCCTCAGAGTAATGAAGATTGTCACTAAGTAATTCAGGCAGGAGAATGACTTAAGAATGTACCTACAGAGTTGGTTAATAGCACACATCTTTAATTTAGTGTTTCAGCAACCATTAAACCAACCATAGATCATGCAGTCCTGCTCGATATATACATTTGATTTTTGAGTTTCATATCGCTGGATGGAGGTGTCAGTAGGGTTGAGTGTAATAACATTTGCAGAACTCAATATTTCAAATAGTAAGGATTGTATTTAATGACTTATAAGAACCTAAACATGTTGCCTACAAGTAAAAAACAGTAGATACAAAGGGGCTTTATGGTGGCAAGGAAAGTTTAATGCAGGTTTTGGAAGTCAAAAAGTGAGGTTCACTGACAGAATATCAACCACAAAAATATAGATGTAAAAAAATCAAGGTAAAAATATAGAATACAAGAATATCGACTCCCTATTCTTAAACAGGTAAGTACAAAAATATCAAATTTATTTTATAGTTTACAATAATATAGTTGTATTAAATATCGAATTTAAAATATAAAAAAAACATAAATTAAATACTAACTTTAATTTATAAACAAAATAAAATTAAATGTATATTTGAACAAATACAACAAATAAACTTCTTTAAAAAATGTAAACACACACATATATATATATCATTAGTGCAATGACTTAAGGCAACTAACTACTTGTTGGACAGCACAATATTTGCAACATGTAATGAAAGAACCAAAGGGTACTTTTTATCCAAAAATACAAAACCTGATTTTATTAATACTTGTCAATACATATTACACTGTAAGACTCACTCGTACAAACTCACTCATGTCCACATGCATACCTCACATCAAGACATTCTTTTAAAAACACAATATACAGGAGCAATCACAGGATGGTTGATATTCTTTAACAGGAGCTAATCTATTTTGCTCCAACGATAATTGAATATTCTGTTACAAATTTACATAGGAGTTAAACATTCCCAAAGAAGTTTTTTTGCATTAGGACAAATAGTGTGGTACAAACTCAGTTGACTTCCGATTAATTCTACGCGCATTTCGGCACAAGGCGTGCCTTCGTCAGGAACGGCCACAACTTTGACAACTTGATATCTGTAGATGCAAAAACCAATATATATGGTTCTTTCAGACAGGATATTTGTTCATATTTAAGTGAATGATGCAAGATGTCGATGAACTTGCTTACATTTGTTCGCAGTGAAGAATAGAATAGAAATAGATCCACCTTTACAATACAAAAAAAGTTGGAGAGAGGGCAAAGCTGCCCAGAGTCACATGCTGTCAATGTGCCAATTAAAAGCAAGAAAGCAAGAACAGGGTGCTAAAGTAGACACACGTAAACATGCTTGTGAAGTAGAAAAGTCAGACACCCATAGTGTTGCCTTATCACTAATATTTGTTGTTGAGTGATACTATTTAAAGAATGGATGACATGCTAATGGGCCAAAAATGACCAGAAACCTACTTCAATATTACCAAGATGTTTGTAGTTCCATGCTAATGTCCAAAAAAATGGTTGAAGAATTACCCTCTATTCTGCAACGATGTGAGCGATGCTTGATATCGATCTTTTGTCGATGAGAATAATACGTACAACGTCTGTACTCTGGGAGAAATAACAACTGTTAGTTACAGTGTCCCACTGGTGATGTTAGGGCTTATTTGAGTCCAACTGATTGTAGGACAAGGTGATATATGTACCTTAACTAATAACCATCTGGCAATGGGTTAGAAGATTCAGCACACAAGCTTTGCTGGTCAGGTACTGTCAGGTAAATGCAAGCGCAAAACGCTGATACTACACTGTGTGGAAAGCGCTGGATTTCAGAGGGGTAAAATGTACTATTCCCACTCCAGTCAGTGCAACAGTAGGGAAAGCATTGTATTGCGGAAGGGTAAAATTTAGTATTCCCGCTCCAGCCAGTGCAACAGTAGGGAGAGTGCTGGATTACGGAGGGGTAAAATTTACTATTCCCACTCCATTCAGTGCAATTGTAGGGAAAGCATTGGATTGCGGAGGGGTACAATTTACTATTCCCACTCCAGTAAATACAACAGCAGGGAAAGTGTTGAATTGCGGAGGGGTAAAATTTACTATTCCCACTCCAGCAAATGCAACAGTAGGGAAAATGTTGGATAGCGGAGGGGTAAAATTTACTATTCGTACTCCAATCAGTTCAACATTAAAAACAAACAAAATATCTGCAACAAAATAAAAATATTTTAAACACAAAGTAAATAAAAAAATATATAACTATGTTGATATAAATATATATATTTTTATCCAATTGCTCTCCTTTCAGTAACGCACTCGACAGCAGGTAGGTAAAACCATTCATTTATTGCATGTTGAAAGTAGCTGCTCCTCCGTAATTGATTCCTTTCGCCAACGCGTTTCAAAGCTGTGTGCTTTTTCTTCTGGGCGTGAAGACTGATGCGGAAATACTGCCCCACATGTATTCAATTACTTTATAGGCCTCCAGTGCGCCTTACCGTGCTTTGTAGCACTCACCTACAAGTCCCAAGATGCATTGGGAGTGCTACAAAGCACGGTAAGGCGCACTGGAATAAATGAATGGTTTTACCTACCTGCTGTCGAGTGCGTTACTGAAAGGAGAGCAATTGGATAAAAATAAATATATATATTTAAAACTTTTAAAAAATAAAAACATATTATAATGTTAAATACATATCACAAATACCTACAAATATTATTATAAATAAAATACAAAAATGATTTTCATACAATAAATATTTTTATTTTGAAATTATTTATTAACAAAAACATTAATTATTACATACATTTAGTGTAGTTACTTCCCACCATATAACACCACAAAACTCACAACCTGCACATATAAAATTATTTACATTAATATTATAAATACCCATCAAAAAATTAATTTTCATTATTAATTCAATATAATGAATGTACTTCCCACAATATATATTATAAATGAATAATTATTATTAATTTGTAAAAATTATTAATTGCTCAAAATTGATTTACTTCCCACCCCATACCCCTACAAAACCCAGAACCCACTTCTAAAATGTAAAAATAAAAATTATTTGCACAATTAACATAATTAATTACCAACTAAACAAATATTAATTAAAAAACAAATTATAATTCATTAAAATTAATTAACTTCCCACCCTTTACCCCTATAATCGGCACACCCCGCACCTAAAACTGAACTTTAAAAATATTAATTACACAATTAAAATTAATTTTCAATTAAATAACTAATAGTATTTAACAACTAATTATAAATTAAGTAACATTAATTTACTCCCCACCCTTTACCCCTATAAACCCAAAATCCACACCCCAAGAAATTTAAATAAACAATTAACATAATTAATTATAAATTAATTAATAATAATTATCATCAAATTATGAATTAATTAAAAATAAATTACTTCGGGGGCGTGGCTTAGGAGCTGGAGGGAATGGACGTCGCTCCGGGAGGCTCCGGGAGGGCGTAGAGCAACGGGACTCCTCCAGGCTCCCAACGCGGATGTGGAGATTCCGGGACCGCTTTTCCTTGCAGTGGAACCTCTTCGGCGTGGACTGTCAACATTGCGGAGACGCGAGGTGAGCGTGCAGAATGGTTTTTTCGGCATTAGGAAAGTCCGCGACTCGTTGCTGAGTCGCGGCGGCCATTTTGCGTTTCTGCCGCTCCCCGCGCATTCCGCTCAGCATTGTGAAGGTGGTTTTGCCTTGAAGTATGTTCTAATGCACTCAATGGACGATTTTGAGTGCTTTTATCCTGTTTTTTCACCTCCTCCTAACTCTTCTGGGCAACGAGTGTGTTATTGAAAAATACAGACGAACTTTCATGTTTCCTCAGAGAGGATACATGTTTTCCTGGACGCCATTATAGTTTTCTTCTTGAATCCATCTACCAGTTCGTTTTTACCTTGCCCACTTAAAGCAGTGCTGTTTCTTGGTCTTCAGGGTCACTGCTCCTACATGGAAGTTATGTTTATCCTTCACATGTGTTAATTGGCTTTATTAACTCTCCTCAGCATTATTTAGTACTCTCTTGGACGCCATTTCACAGTCCTGTCTACAACTGGCAGTTATTTTCTTCACTTGTCTGAGACAATGGCTCGCTCCAACCTCAGTAATACACAACATATTAATGCCAATAGCACGTCGTTAGAAGACAGTAACCCTTTCAGGGGTCGATTCCGATTCGGGCCGGAAAAAGCACCGACCGACTCGGAGCCGGAAAAATTACCGACCGAGACGTACCAGTGGCGCCCGACACGCCAAATACGATGCAAGCCGCGATAAATCCGACCGACACATAAGGAAACCAAGCCGACCGACCGAGCCGCATGGAAAATAGCAATCCGGCCGGAAAACACGCGAATCCAACCGACCGACACGCACCCGGAACAAATCCGACCGAAACGTACCCGCCAACTCCAAACCGCAAAGTACGATGCAAGGCGCGAAAAACACGACCGAGTCGGACGGAGGACAAGCCGTACGACCGACACGCATACAAAACCGAGCCGAAGCAATACAATACACCGCGACCGACGCGTACGCAGCATAGAAAACTGCACAAACACAGCGTGAACGAAACGGAAAACACCGCACGAGACCAAAGCAGGGTCCGACTCGGTCACAAGAACGTTTCCAACATACACAAACAACACAAAGGAAAAATCACCCAAAAAAGGCCAAACAAGCAATTACCAAGCCAATAAATACTGGGGGGGTGGGGACAGAGAACAAAGACACACCCACAACTCCACCTATATAAAGGACACAAATCACTACCATGAGCCTTTGCAAATGCCATTCCCCTGCCAGCACCCAAGAGAAAGCAACCACACACCCACAGCTCATCCCTCACACAAGCCACACACCATCAACACACCAACAAATACCTACCTCACATACACCCAGCAAAACACACACTCACACACCCTCACCTGCACACCAACACACACATCACTCACCATCACCACCCATCACCATGCCCCCCAAGAAGAATCACAAGTTCCTAGATTGTGAATTGGAAGTCCTGGTAGACGAGATCCTCAGGGTAGAGCCACAGCTGTTTGGCACATTGGTCCAACAGACCCCCATGTCGCAGAAAACCAAGATGTGGAGAGGATCATCAACAGGGTGAACGCCCAATCACCATGTCGGCGCACAAAGACCGACATCCAGAACAGGTGGTATGACGTGCGCAGGAGGGTACGGAAACTGCTGAAGCAAGACTACATCAACAGCCAACACACCGGCAGTGGCCCTCCTGCCAAGCCAATATACCTCAGGCCCTGGGAGGAGAAGGTGCGGGCCATCCTACCGCCAGTGAGCATATATGGACTAGAGGACATCCCAGAGCCTGGTGAGTACACAACAAATGTACACAATATACTGCCACAAAACACACACACATCACTGTCAAGGGGAGAGTCAAACCATGCACTCATAGCAATCACACAGCAACCAGAACAGAATCATCCCAAAATGTGTATGTCAGTCAGAGAAACACAACACATGCCATCAAAAAGTCACATCCAACTGTGCCAACACATGTACAAACACAACCACAACTACAGCTAGGCAGTGGCACAAATAGAACCAACAAACACATCCACACATGTAGCCACCACAACAACACCAACACACAGTGAAGACCACTCAAAGGAAGGAATTCTGTGTATGCTGGCCAAGTCAGTGTAGCCAATAGCATCATGGGAGTTGCAGTCACACATATTGCCCGCCCCAAAACTGTCCCATCAACACCACCATGAACCATCACAGGGAGTGGAGAAGGACTCACAAGATGGCTGACACTGGCCACTGCTGTGGGGAGCACAAGGCCCTGCTGCCAACTGTGCACCAACAAACAGCAGGACACCACTGACTGACATCCTGAGAGACAACTCACACTCCCTGCAATGCAAGCACGTTCCATGGTGGGATATCTGGCTGGCTGGGTGGGAAGGGGGACTTGCAGACCTGACTATAGTCACCAGCACCTCCCCTCACACCCTCCCCAACACAAACTCCACAGTACCCACCTGCTAGAATGCAATGCCCTCCATCCTAACACAAGATCCCACAAAGCACCACCACCCTGGGTTATGTTGTGTGAAGCACAGGGACACTCTTGGGACTCTTAGCCAAACAACTGCCAGGACAACACTCCCAGCCATCCTGTCAGCACAGCCAGCCCAACCCACAGGGAAGCAGAGTCAAAAGGAAGGAAGCATGGGCATGCTGGGAAGGGGGTGGAGGCAATAGCATGATGGGAGTCGTACTCACAGCCCTACATCCCCCACCACATGGCCCAGCAAGCTCACACTCACGCATGCACATCCCACAGAGAGTGGAAAGGCCCATCAAAGATGTCTGACACTGTTGCTGTGTCGTGGGGAGCACAAGGGCATGCTGGGTACTGCTCAGCAACCAACAGCAGGACACCACTGTCAGCCATCTTGCCATTGCCCTCACACCCACACCCACTGAACTCCACACAAAAGCAAGTAAGTATGGGAATGCTGGCAAGTGGGGTGGAGGCAATGGCATGATGGGAGTCGTAGTCACAGACATAGCTCACTCCCACAACTGTCCCATCAACACCACCCTGAACCATGCTCACATCACAGGGAGTGGAGAAGGACTCACAAGATGGCTGACACTGGCTACTGCTGTGGGGAGCACAAGGCCCTGCTGGCAACTGTGCACCAACAAACAGCAGGACACCACTGACTGACATCCTGAGAGACAACTCACACTCCCTGCAATGCAAGCACGTTCCATGGTGGGATATCTGGCTGGCTGGGTGGGAAGGAGGACTCGCAGCACTGACCATAGTCACCAGCACCTCCCCTCACACCCTCCCCAACACAAACTCCACAGTACCCACCTGGTAGAATGCAATGCCCTCCATCCTAACACAAGATCCCACAAAGCACCACCACCCTGGGTTATGTTGTGTGAAGCACAGGGACACTCTTGGGACTCTTAGCCAAACAACTGCCAGGACAACACTCCCAGCCATCCTGTCAGCACAGCCAGCCCAACCCACAGGGAAGCAGAGTCAAAAGGAAGGAAGCATGGGCATGCTGGGAAGGGGGGTGGAGGCAATAGCATGATGGGAGTCGTACTCACAGACATTGCTCAGCCTCACAACTGGCCCATCAACACCACCCTGAACCGTGCTCACATCACAGGGAGTGGAGAAGGACTCACAAGATGGCTGACACAGGCTACTGCTGTGGGGAGCACAAGGCCCTGCTGGCAACTGTGCAACAACAAACAGCAGGACACCACTGACTGACATCCTGAGAGACAACTCACACTCCCTGCAATGCAAGCACGTTCCATGGTGGGATATCTGGCTGGCTGGGTGGGAAGGAGGACTCGCAGCACTGACCATAGTCACCAGCACCTCCCCTCACACCCTCCCCAACACAAACTCCACAGTACCCACCTGGTAGAATGCAATGCCCTCCATCCTAACACAAGATCCCACAAAGCACCACCACCCTGGGTTATGTTGTGTGAAGCACAGGGACACTCTTGGGACTCTTAGCCAAACAACTGCCAGGACAACACTCCCAGCCATCCTGTCAGCACAGCCAGCCCAACCCACAGGGAAGCAGAGTCAAAAGGAAGGAAGCATGGGCATGCTGGGAAGGGGGGTGGAGGCAATGGCATGATGGGAGTCGTAGTCACAGACATAGCTCACCCCCACAACTGTCCCATCAACACCACCCTGAACCGTGCTCACATCACAGGGAGTGGAGAAGGACTCACAAGATGGCTGACACTGGCTACTGCTGTGGGGAGCACAAGGCCCTGCTGGCAACTGTGCAACAACAAACAGCAGGACACCACTGACTGACATCCTGAGAGACAACTTACACTCCCTGCAATGCAAGCACGTTCCATGGTGGGATAACTGACTGGCTGGCTGGGTGGGTGGGAAGGAGGTCTGGCTGTCAACCAAACCCAAGCAATGCAGACCATGTTCACACCCCAGAGAATACATAGAAATGCCCAAATGATGCAGGACAATGTGCCACACCAATATCAACCCCTGACTGTGACGACTTAGGACAATACAATGTACAGGCCCGCACCCCGAGGCACAGTCACAACTGTCAGGTGTGTCAACCACTGATGCCTGCAGAAACATGACATACATTGTTTGTGTCTCCCAAAAACAGGTGATGATGGGGACACAGCAGCAGACGCTGAGGAGTCCCAGTCCCAGGCACAAGAGGATGCCGAGCTCACTGGCGTCGTACAGCCTCTGTCCTCCTCGGACGATGAACAACCTGGCACATCCGGTGCAAGTCAACATGCTGCACCAGCAGGACCACCAGCTGCAGCACCAGCAGGTCCACCAGCTGCACCCCCTGCACCCACCCCTCCAACGACTGTCACCACGAATACCATCCCTGCCGACATGGACAGAATAAGGAGCAACACCAGCGCAGTGACCCTGGACCAACCTGGGGCCATGGACACCACCACCACCACCAACCCCCAAGGTGGACCAGGGTTATCTGTGCGTGCAACTGCACACACTGCACATGTCAGCAGGGGTGGTGGGAGGGGTGGGAGACAGAGGTCGCTGCTTGCAGACGTTGCTGGTGTGCATGAAGTCCCACAACTGGTACGCATAGCTGATGCGTACCAGTCCAGCACCGGAGAGCTCAGCCAGGTAGTGGGGCTCCTCAGAGACATCAAACAGCAGCAGGCTGCCCATCATGCCCGCTTGGACTCCCACATGTCCCACGTGGAGTCACACATGTCACGTGTGGACTCCCACATGTCCCGCGTGGAGTCCAAGTGGGATGTACTACATGAGATGACGGCGGTGCACAGGGACATTTTACAATGCCTCCGCCAGATGAACAGCAACCAGTCCACACCTCCCTGTGTGCCAACAACATCTGGTACTGAACAAACAGCAACTGCCACAGGGAGGGAGGAGGACTCTGGCGGAGAGTCCCCTGCACCGCAGCAGCCTGCACTTGAGGGCCCCCCCCAAGAAGAGGGGTCGTCCGAGGAGGGGAAAGTGAGAGGCTGATGGCCAAGCGCAACTCCCAGGAAGCCTGAACCTGTTCTGGATTTTCGCCTTTGTGCACAGACTGTTCACCCTGTTGACGGCAACACTACTCCCACACATTGCATGGGGAGTACAAGTTGGAACAATGTGTCAGACAACTGTGGCCCCGATACTGGGGATCCTGTCTACCTGGACTTTCAATTCACCTAGGAACTTGGGATTGCAAGATTCATGTACAGCACAACCCATCCTATGCACTATTAACACAGATGTATCACAATAAACACACTAATACACCATACTTGCCTCTGTCGTGATTCCAACGTGGGTGCTGTCATGGGGATGATGAACTGCAAAATTACACTATGTATGCGAACTGCAACAGCAAGGACAACACAGGCATGTGAGTACAGGCAACGTGACACATATGAGGGAGACACACCACCAGGGCTACACAACACATACACACCTAGGCCATCTGACTCATTGCCTACACTGATGTTGCCAGGGAAGACGGTGCAATGCACAGACACCACACCCATTCCCAGTTGTAGTCAAGTAGCCCACAGGTGCAGTAAGCAAATGGCAGTCAAATGTGTGACCACAGACAACGCACATCACTAAGTGAAGCACAGGTTTATTACACAGTAGCAACATGCCGTAACCACTACAGATGCAAGGTAACCCCACCTGGTAGCGGGCACACAGTCAACAACTGTAGACGGAAGGAAGTCCATGGGTGTGGCGCACATCACCTGTAGGGACACAACAGCTACCAGCCTGGATGTGCAATCACGCCGTCGGTGGACACAGTTGACCAAACGAATCTGAAAGTACCCTGTGAAGGACAGAAATGACACACAGTCAAAAGCAATGCAGTACAGGACAGAACAGCAAAACTCATGCACAATACATGTTACAAGATACCCACCCAGAACCAAGTTAGCATGTCAACACTGTTGGGGAGTACAGCCCACCTGTCACCACACATCGCAACACACATCCTGTCAAGTAGCCCATGGACACACTCCAACAGCACCAGAGCACCACCCACACATCATGCCAACTCACATCATTCACATGACACCTCAGGATACTCACATTCAGCTAAAGAAGTTGGTGATGAGCTGTGTGCGGACATCACCATCACCATCATCATCATCGTCATCGTCACTGGCATTGTGGTCCAGGCCAGGATCCTCCACAGGTGGCGGATGTTGGTCATCGTCATCCTGGATGAGAGGCAACTCCTTCCGCACTGCCAGGTTGTGTAGCATGCAGCAGACGATGATAATCTTGCACACTTTCGCAGGGGCATATGGGAGGGACCCTCCGGTCTTGTCCAGGCAGCGGAAGCGGCTCTTCAGGAGACCAAAGGTCCGCTCAATCACTCTCCTGGTCCGACCATGTGCCTCATTGTAGCGCATCTGGGCAGGTGTCACAGGGTTCCTGAGGGGTGTCAGCAACCACGGCATGTTGGGGTATCCCGAGTCACCTACGGACAGACAAGTGCACATCAGCTGACTTGGAAAAGTGGGCGGAATACTACAGATCAGATCACACACAATGGCACAAAGTCAGTACACACCGACAAGCCAGGCACGCTGGTTCTGCATCTGTGCCATCATCCTGGGGATGCGACTACTCCTCATCACAAAGGCATCGTGTGCTGAACCAGGGAAATGGGCACACACGTGTGTGATGGTCATGTCTGCAAGACACACCACCAGTGCATTGACCGAGTGGTAGTGCTTGCGGTTACGGTAGGCCTGCTCCTGGGCCTGTGGTGGTACCAAAGCCACATGTGTCCCATCAATGGAGCCAATGACATGCGGCATCCTCCCCAGGGCATAAAAGTCACTCTTCACGTCAGTGAGTCGTCGCAGTCTAGGGAAATAGATGTACCGGTTCAGGAAGAGCAACATTGCCGCCAAAACATCGCGGAGCACACGGCTGAACATGGTCTGTGACATCCCACCAGCAGACGCCACAGTATGTTGGAAGGTACCGGTGGCAAAGAAGTGTAGGGCTGCCATCACCTTCACCTTGGGGGTCAGCGCTGTAGGATACGGCCGGCCAGGCTGCAAATGTGGGGACAACTGCACTGCCAAATCCTCAATCAGCTGCCTGGTGAAGCGGTACCGTCGGATGCTGTCCCGTTCCACCATCGTTGCCAGGTCTGGGAATGGCCGATGGACAGCAGGAGCCCTGCAGTGCAGAGGAGAAGTAAGCAAGATCGTCAGTCACCCCACATATGCGGCATTGAACACACTCAAGATCCCAACATACATCATCATGAGGCACAACTACATGAAGTGTGCAGTACCGGAACGACATGTATGGTACATACATGGCCAACATCTGTCAACACGGTCCTACAGGTGGCATCAATTTGTCCCAGGTTGGCCCATTGGATATCATGATGCTGTGTCACAGTCACCCCCACAGTGACATGTGAGGACAGATGTGCCCCAGGCACCACAGCTCAACGACAGGCACATTCCCAGGGACCCTGTAATGCCACATGGACACTGGCATCACCTGGAGTATCATGTGTACACCACAGCAAAACAAACATGGCCCCCACAGGTAGTGGCCACACTTGCCATGGCAGGACAGACATGGACGTCTGTGACACACACGCACAACATCAGAGTCCATGCACACACAACGTGGATGTGGAGACTGTCTCCCATTGTGCACATGAAATCAGAGACATTGTAAACACTACATGCACAAAGACTGTGGAGGGCCATCACTATTGTGCCACTGGGACACCCTGGCTCAAACATACCGTCCCACATGGGACTCACGGGGTATGTGACATGACATACACAAACATCACTGTGAAATGTGACCATGACACATGCACAGATATGAACAGTTGCACATCACAGTGGTCACGTACACGTAACACCCAGGATCCTGTCCCCATGAACACGTGCACAGCCTGGGGGTGGCTGCCCACAGGTGACACCCACAGGACAACATGTACACCAACATACACACAATAGGAAATGCAGCCTTACATGCCTTATGATAAGGTTTGGACAGGCTGTCGTGATGTAGGTGTGCCCCTCACTCCCTGGGAGCTATCTGTGGCTGGCATATGTCCATCTGAGACAGGCATGCTGACCTATGCCAGTCACATGTACAGTGATGCGTTGAACCGCAATGGACCGATCGGTGCCTCCGGCCGGCCCATTGCTTTCAATGTGTGCGGGTACGCGTTGTACCCCTGTGCGTGTTGAACTGCAATGGACCGATCGGTGCCTCCGGCCGGCCCATTGCTTCCAATGTGTGCGGGTACGCGTTGTACCCCTGTGCGTGTTGAACTGCAATGGACCGATCGGTGCCTCCGGCCGGCCCATTGCTTTCAATGTGTGCGGGTACGCGTTGTACCCCTGTGCGCGTTGAACTGCAATGGACCGATCGGTGCCTCCGGCCGGCCCATTGCTTTCAATGTGTGCGGGTACGCGTTGTACCCCTGTGCGTGTTGAACTGCAATGGACCGATCGGTGCCTCCGGCCGGCCCATTGCTTTCAATGTGTGCGGGTACGCGTTGTACCCTGTGCGCGTTGAACTGCAATGGACCGATCGGTGCCTCCGGCCGGCCCATTGCTTTCAATGTGTGCGGGTACGCGTTGTACCCCTGTGCGTGTTGAACTGCAATGGACCGATCGGTGCCTCCGGCCGGCCCATTGCTTTCAATGTGTCGGGTACGCGTTGTACCCCTGTGCGCGTTGAACTGCAATGGACCGATCGGTGCCTCCGGCCGGCCCATTGCTTTCAATGTGTGCGGGTACGCGTTGTACCCCTGTGCGTGTTGAACTGCAATGGACCGATCGGTGCCTCCGGCCGGCCCATTGCTTTCAATGTGTGCGGGTACGCGTTGTACCCCTGTGCGTGTTGAACTGCAATGGACCGATCGGTGCGCACCCATTGACAATGGGCTTGCCTGGCAACGGACGCGTTTTCGAATTTTGAACGAGTCGGTTGCTGGAAAATCAGTTGGTCACCCACAACAATGTTGCAAAATCATGTATGTCATGAAGTTGAAGTTTTGAAGGATGCTGTGGGCGTGTTTTGGTGCTTCTATTCCATGGATTGGCCAGATTCAGAAGATGCAAACGACTTGGACCTATCACTTTGGACACAAGGGACAGTATCTGCCTCTCCAGCACATATATATTGCTGCCTGTTCCCCTGAGAGCCCACTTGCCTGCACTACATGCTCCAGGACGACATCTGCCACTGCACTGCTGCTGTCTCTGCCCCTCTGGACCCTGCAATGGCACGTACTGTGGAGAGAGCCCCAGCCTTCAGCCTTGAGGAGAACCAGGCCCTGCTGGACAGCCTACTTCCACAGTACAGCAAGCTGTATGGGACACCAGGGGAGCAGGTGAGTGTTCTGTGCACCTCCTTTCTGATTGTGCATTTTGTCTGACTAGCAAGGCTGAAAGTCTGCACGCCACTGGCTAGCAGGCTCACTGAGTAGTTGTCACCCCCCATAGTGTGTAGTGACTTGCACTGGACAGGTATGGTGCAGTGACAGTGCTTCTGAACAGGGTTTTACTCCCCATGCAATGATACCATGTAGTGATTTCTGGAAAACTGTCCATGGGCAGCCGTGCACTGCCTGTGTACACCATGTGCCCCTGTGATTGCGACATGTATATGCAACTGTGTCATGCACGGATATGTTGCATGTGTAGTAATGGCCTTATCACTTTGTCATCCTGACAGGCTTCTGCCCATCGGAAGCATGAGATATGGAAGGACATCGTCCGGGCTGTCCGGTCCGTGGGGGTCTACAAGCGCCGGATCCGCAACTGCCAAAAGAGGTGGCAGGACCTTCGGGCTGGACCCGGAGGATTGCACGGGTCCAGCTGAAGCTGTCGCCTCCTCGCAGGAGGGGCGGAACACGGACCCTGACCCCCACATGCTCAGGATCCTGGCGGTGGTCTTTCCAGACCTGGATGGGCAGCTGAAGGCCAGAGAGCAGCAAGGAGGGGGTGAGTCAAAGACTGCACTGTGTACTCTGTCTAACATGCTATGTGCCCTCCTCGGGCCTGGTTAAACTGCCACAGTACAGCAGTCATGTTGTCCAGGAGCCATGTCCCTCTATTGTGCACTGCCCACTCCTCATCTGATACCCAGGTGTGGCCCTTACATGCAGGGAATTCTGTCACTTAGGACTGTGTCCTTGCAGTTTGCTTGACTCAAGGTGGGAGACAGCATCTGTTTCCCTGACTCTGTGGTGGGCATCATGGGTGGGTCCATTGCTTACACAATGCCTGTATTCTGACATGTATTCAGCGTGTTACTTTGATCTGTGGTCCAATTGCTGAGCTGATCCACCACATGTGGCTGGGGTATCTGGCACACACCCATGCTGCGGGTGGGAACAATGTTTGGGCCCCAGGAGTATGTATATGACGTGTGTCACACATACATAGCCAGCTGCCTACAGTCCAGGGCTCATCCCTCATTCATGTGGGGCTGGACAGTCATGGCTACTCCAGGCCATACAATACACTCTGTACTCCCACTCCCGTGTATCAGCTGACACATTGTGCGCAGTGATTTGACCCCTCAGGTGTCTGCCTCTGTGTCAGTGTGCTGTGGATTAGTCGCCAGGACTGCTGTGGAGTTTCTTGGTAGGGGCTCAGCATGCCACTGGAGATGTGACCATAGGAGACGATACTTGTGTGACACATAGGTGTCTGATCAGCTGCCCATGCAGACTGGGGCATGTGAATGTGAAGTTCAGGCAGCTGTTCCCCATGCACAGCAGAGTGTGAGGGGCTCAGGTTCAGAGGGTAGTGTCACAGGTCTCCCATATGTCCAATAGGTATGACCTGGACAGATGAGGGTTAAGAGGATATGTTGTGGGGGGATGTACATGTGCACTTGTGCAGCTCCAGGACTTGCATTCCCCATGACCTACTATTGTGACACAGTGCAGAGTGTTGTTGTCTGGCTGCAAAGTCATACATCACTGAGACAGTGATGTATGACTTTGCAGTCATGCCTCCGCCATGGCATGTGTCTACTGATTGGTGAGCCTGCAGGGGAGTGACATGTGCTACATGCACACCATAGTGGCGCTGGCTATCAGGACATGGGTGCATCATGGTGTCTGTCGCTGGTATGCATCACATGCATTTCCTATTTGACTCTGGGCATCCCTTTCATCCGGAAATCTGTACTGACTCAGTGGCAAGAGCTGTGATGTGTCCACACCGTGTCCTCTGCACTGTCCAACTACTGTGTACTTGGTGCATGTGTCAACACTGGGGTGTTGCAATCCAACAGACACCAGACAGATGGGTGCAAGGCCATGTGGGATGTGAGTGCCATGCTTGGCATCAGACTGACAATTGACTTCTCCTGTTCAATTAGGGCACTTTTAGCAATGTACAACTGATGATGCCAGGGCTTGCTCTGTGATGTGCTGTGCTCACAGTGGTGTGTGCGTTATGTGCAGGTGACTGATGTCTGTCTGTATCCCCATTGTTTGCAGATACATCCACGGCCACGGAAGGGGACAGCTCTACGGACCAGGAGGAGCCAGAGAGCCAGACTGGGTCAGCAGCCGAGGAGTGGTCGGAGGGACCCAGTGGCACGGAGGGCGAGGGGAGCCACACCGAGGAGTCCTCAGCAGCATCCACCTCAGCTGAGGACCAGAGCAACTCGGAGGATGACTCCCTTGTGGAGGCGGGTGTCAGCAGCCACCACACCCCAGCTAGTGTTGCTGTCCCCGCCACCACCAGCACCACCACCGCCCTCCCATCGGCTCCCATTCCCCAGGTCCGTGGAGGCTCCCATGTCCTTCGCCAGCTCCATGTAGGGCAGACAGCCATGCTGAGTGTCCTCCATGCGCACACCGCGCTGTTGACTCAGCTGGTGTCGTTCATGGAGGGCATCTCATCGGGCATGTCTGACCTACAGAGGGGCAATAGGTCCATGGACTCCTCCCTGACGGCAGCAGTGTCCCTCCTCAAACGGTCCCTCACCCCTCCTGCCTCTGCTCCATCCACACTCCCCAGCACCTTACCCGTCCCAAGCACACACACACCGGCACAGGCACACACCAGCACACACACATCCAGCACACTGACACACACGCCAATGACAAAACGCACACGCACGCACATTCAGGGGACTGAAGCCAGACTCACAGGGGATGGGGCCCTGGAACACACACACGCATCCACATGCACTGCGCAGTCCTCAGTTCCCTCTCCCTCCAAAGCACCCTCCCTTGCCTCACATGCAACCCCAAAGTCACAGCAGCTCTTCCTCTGTGACCTCGGCCTCTTCCCCACCGATGAAGCTGCTCCAGCATCCCGGGGGAAGAGGAAGCCCACCCACACGGAGCAGAGTGCCCCTCGCCCCCGGACACCCTCCCCCAGGCGCAGACAGACTGAGGCCCCCACCCGCAAGTCCCCCGGAGTGGTAAGACAAAGACCCCGCCACCGCCCTGCAGCTCAGGCACAAGGTCTCCGTCCTCCATCCCTCAGGCCCCCACTGCACAGGTGCCCCCACCACACCCTGCCCCAGGTTCCCCCACCCACAGATATACCATCCCCAAGATGCTCCGGCCTTCTCCCCCTGCCACTTGCTCTCCCAGCACCACACCCCCCGCTGCGCTTGTCTGTGCCACTGATGTGGTGAGGGTGTCCTCCCCCTCTGTCCAACCCACCTTGCCTGTTCCCCATTCTCCTCCCCTGGAGGTAGGCACTGCAGTGGAGTCCACTACCGCCCTGTCTGACTTGGGCACTGCAGTGGCGGACCTGTCCACCCCATCTGCAGGGTCCACTGCAGTTGTGCCGGCACCCACGACATCTGAGTCATGCCCCCAGTTGTGCCGGCACACACCATGTCAGACACCTCCACTGCAGTTGTCAGTGACTCTCCAGCACCCACCACCCCTTCCCTGACTCCCCCTGGTGAGCCCTGATCCTGTCCCTGCGGTGCCTGGCCTGCCCCCGGTTGCCCCTCCTAGTGGATTGTCCCTGGTTTTGTGCAGGCATGCGTAGGGTGACATCTGCCAGTGTCACCCTGTTTGAACTATGACAATGGACTGGCCATTGGCCTTTGCTGTATTTTTTCTGGACGTCGTTATCAAACAACACATATGCTGAATAAAGCAACTTTCTTTTCTCTAGTGCTCATGCTTCAGATGGGTGAGGGTGGTAGTAGTGGTAGGCATCCTGCCCCCCTGGGTGAGGGTGGTAGTAGTGGTGGGCATCCTGCCCCCCTGTCTAAGGGTGGTAGTAGTGGTAGGCATCCTGCCCCCCTGGGTGAGGGTGGTAGTAGTGGTGGGCATCCTGCCCCCCTGGCTAAGGGTGGTAGTAGTGGTAGGCATCCTGCCCCCCCTGGGTGAGGGTGGTAGTGGTGGTGGGCATCCTGCCCCCCGTGGGTGAGGGTGGTAGTAGTGGTAGGCATCCAGCCCCCCCTGGGTTGGGGTGGTGGTGCGCATTCAGGCCCCTGTGTGCATATGTGGCATTGGTGATGGGCATCCCGCCCCTATGGTGCTGCTGTTGCTGGTGTAAGTATATTCAGATTCCCCGTGTATGTGTGTGATGTGTCGTGTACGTGTTGTATGTGTTTTGTGGTTGGTGTCTGGCTTACCTTCTGCGCCGTACGCGTCCGTGCCTGTTCCGGTAGTAAATGTAGAATATTGGTATGATCGGGACGAAGGGATTCATGGTTGGTTCGTGTCGTTCGTCCTTCTCGTTGCTTCGCGTCGTCCTCGTCGCTTCGCGTCGTCCTCGTCGCTTCGCCTCGTCCTCGTCGCTTCGCCTCGTCCTCGTCGCTTCGCGTCGTCCTCGTCGCTGCCGTGTTCGTCTCGGAGCCGTGGATCGTGTTGTGGCGCGAATCGGAGCTTATGTGCGCCTCTCCCGGATGCTTTGACGTGCCGTGCGTAGCGACGGGTTCGGCGCGTACGGGAGCGCATCGTACTTGTCCGGCCGGACGGGGCTGCATTTTTCCTTCCGTGCGACTCGATTCGGCGTTTCCGGATTCGCCTCGGTCGGAGAACAGGACCTGGTTTGGGTGAGTACGGCTCGGCCGGAATTTTTGCTGTTGTGCGCATCGTACTTGCTCGTTCGGTGTGCTGTACGGATCGGTCGGGAAACAGGCTTTCGCATGGCTTTTTTCCCGGCCGAATAGTATTGGGTGCGCCTCCGACCGAGATCGGAATCGGCCCCTCAGTGTGTTGCAGAATAATATGGATGAAAATCTTAGTGACTCTGTTGGGATAAAAGGCTCCTCTTCTAATATTACTCGCCCAGGCTCTAAAACGAATTCTAAAATACCTTCCACATCAGGAAAGCGAGTGAAGACAAATCCTCCTTCTCCCTCCAACTCTTCCTCCTCCATCTCTATGGAACTCTTACTTGAAGAAATACGCTCGCTCAAACCATACATGGCCGAAACAAATGCACGTCTTCAAAACCTTGAAGATAACTGGTCTCATACCGAGCAACAAGTAGCGGATCTTGAGAGAAGAGTGACCTCAGTGCAGGGGATCTCAGACCAGGTTCCGGGTATGCATAAAGAAATACAGTATCTTAAACAACAGGTTGAAAATTTGAAAAACCGCAACAGGCGCAACAACCTACGTATTTACGGCCTCGCGGAAGGTCTCGAAGGTCCTGATCCTATATCCTTCTTTCAAACCTTTCTGCCAATCAATCAATCAATCAATCATGTCACTTATAAAGCGCACTACATACCCGCGAGGGTCTCAAGGCGCTGGGGGAAGAGGGGGTGGTGCTGCTACTGATCGAAGAGCCAGGTCTTGAGGAGTCTTCTGAAGGCCAGTAGGTCTTGGGTCTGTCGGAGGTTGGTGGGGAGGGTGTTCCAGGTCTTGGCGGCGAGGTGGGAGAAGGATCTGCCGCCGGCGGTCGTTTTCCGTATGCGGGGGACTGTGGCGAGGGTGAGGCTGGTCGAGCGGAGCTGGCGGGTGGGGGTGTAGAAGCTGAGTCGTCTGTTGAGGTAGGCTGGTCCGGAGTTGTGGAGTGCTTTGTGTGCGTGGGTGAGGAGCTTGAAGGTTATCCTCTTGTTGACAGGGAGCCAGTGCAGGTCTCTCAGGTGGGGTGTGATGTGGCTGCATCGGGGGATGTCGAGGATAAGACGTGCAGAGGCGTTCTGGATGCGTTGCAGCCCTCTCAGGAGCTTAGCCGTCGTTCCTGCGTAGAGGGCGTTTCCGTAGTCCAGCCTGCTGGTGACGAGGGCCTGGGTGACTGTTTTTCTTGTTTCGGTGGGGATCCACTTGAAGATCCTGCGGAGCATTCGGAGGATGTTGAAGCAGGATGAGGAAACGGCGTTGACCTGCTTAGTCATGGAGAGGGTGGGGTCGAGGATGACCCCTAGGTTGCGTACGTGGTCGGTGGGTGGCGGGGCTGTTCCCAGTGATGTTGGCCACCAGGAGTCGTCCCAGGCTGAAGGGTTGGAACCAAGGATGAGGACCTCCGTCTTGTCCGAGTTCAGCTTCAGGCGGCTGGTCCTCATCCATTCGGCGACACTTCTTGGTCTTCCAAGTTCTCCTTCATTAAATATTCAGCGGGCTCATCGTTTAGGTCAACTCTCTCGCTCTTCCACCTTCTCATCAACGTCAACGAAACCTAGAGGTGTTATCCTTTATTTCCTAGAGTACACAGATCTGGTCAAAGTTATCAAAGCTGCCAAACAGAAGGGGAATCTTACCTGGAGCGGTTCCAATCTCTTTCTAGCGCAAGACTACGCCAAAGCTACCGCAGATCGTCGTAAACAGTTCTTGGACATGAGACCTGCTCTTCGTTCCCTGAACGCACGATATGGATTGTTTCATCCTTGTCTCTTCAAAGTAACTTATAATAATAAAACGACGAATTATGAAGATCCTGCGCTTCTTCAACAATTTCTGAACACCTGCAGAGTTGACTCCATGGACATTCCCCGTTTATAACTGTCTTGAATGTCCCATTAATATGTGCAGTCAATTGTATTTATCCACCTTTCCTATTGTATTTGGTCATGTTCTGAGGCACCTTCCTAATGTCTTCCTTTTCTTTTTATCAGGTGCGGTCTTGTGATCCTTTGTTTTATGACTTCTCCGTTGTATGCCTGGAGGTTGCTCCCCCCTTGCTGCACCCTCTTGGAGTCCTCCGTTCGGTGTGCTACCTCCCTAATGTGGCTCCTCCATCCCCATTTTCATTGTCTCTGTGTGGTATGTCTTTTTGACATTTTTATGCATCATCAATTGTTGCTTGATTTGTCTTGTACCCCTGTTCAGTGTTTTCTTCCTTCATATCCTTTTTTCTTTCCTTCTCTTTTCCTTTCTTTTCTTTCCTTTCTTTCCTTCATTACCTTTCCCCTTTTTCTTTTCCTTTTTGGAGATATTTCTTTCACTTCTCCTTCTCTTCTCTTTTCAATCTGGAATTTCTTCTATCTCATTCCCTATAGTTCTATTTTCTATCTTCCTTCCAGTAATGAATTTAGCTTTCTTATTTTCTGCATAATAATTGTTTGTGTTCAATTTATCTGGTTACAGTTTCGTTCTCCTTTCTATCATTTTTTCAGATATAAACTTAATGTATTTATTGTATGCATAATAATTGTTCATATTAACTTTGATTGGTTACTTTTAGAGTAGTTACATGGAATGTTAAGGGATTGAATAACCCCATAAAAAGACAATGGGTACTATCCCATTTAGCTAAAATACATACCGACATAGCACTAATTCAAGAGACTCATCTATCTGATACTGAAGCCTCTAAATTGAAACGATGTTGGGTTGGTAATGTTTTCTTTTCTCAAGCCTTATGTAAGAAAAATGGAGTCGATATTCTATGTCATAAAAAGTACCAGGTATCAGTCACCGATCAAGAATGTGATTTGGAAGGTCATTGGACTATAGTTAAACTTCTCTTAAATCAAATACCTTTGGTCCTTTTTAACATTTATGCCCCAGTTACTGTTGATAATGTTTTCTGGACTCAAATCTCTGAGAAGCTCCTTTTGTTTGACGATGAATATATTATTTTTGGGGGCGATTGTAATCAGGTTTTTGACCCCATATTGGATAGGCATTCTTCAGTTAGATTTTCTAATACTAAGATGCACTCCCAATTTACTTCTGCCATAAGACGTAAATCCTTAGTTGACATTTGGAGACTTTGTAATCCTGATACCCGAGAATATAGTTTTTACTCCCCTCCCATCACTCACAATCTCAAATAGATTATCTCTTCTTTAGTAAATCCTTGTCTCAACAGGTTTCCCATTCCGAAATTGGATCTATCCTAATTTCTGATCACGCTCCAGTTTCTGTTGATTTTGATTTGCTACCCTTTACTCCTCATTCACGTAGATGGCGTTTCAATAATTCCTTACTATCTGATCCTAATTTCTCAAGCCAATTCGCCTCCTTTATCTCCGAATTCTTTTCCATCAATTCTACTCCGGATTCTACTCCTGTTATGATCTGGGACTCCTTTAAAGCTACGGCAGGGGCTTTATCATAAATTTTGTTTCCCAGAAGAAGAAACTCTTTGAAGCTAAAAATACTCAATTACTTGCTGAGATCAAACAACTGGAGTATACTTATTATCACTCTAATTCTGAATCTTCATTAAAAAAACTAATTGACGCAAAATTCAAGTTTAATAAATCTTCCACTGAAGCCGCTTCTTCATATCTCTTAAAAAGCAGTGCTCGTTATTATGGAGGTCAAAATAAAATGGGGAAACTATTAGCAAATTACTTGAAAATACGACGAGATCGGACTAAGATTGAGTCTATACGGAATTCTGCTGGTTTTTCCTTATTCAAAGATAATGACATTTTAAACGAGTTTGTTTCTTTTATAAATCTCTATACACTCCCGAGCTTCAACCGACTTCAACCAATCTCTCTACTTATTTTCAATCTATTGATCAACCCCCAAGTCATGATACTGATTTTGCATCTTTAGAAAAGGATATCACGCTTTCTGAAAATACTCATGCAGTTTCTCTTTTAAAAAGGGGGAAAGCTCCTGGTCCAGATGGATTTACTATTGAATTTTATGCGCATTTTGCTAACCTCCTTCTCCCACGTCTTCTTTTACTTTTTAACTCGTTTACTACAGCAGGCGCCTCTTCTGGTACCTTTCAGGAAGCCATGATATGCTTAATACCTAAAGATAACAAAGATCCTTCACTTTGCAAAAACTACCGCCCAATCTCCTTAGTTAACCTTGACTATAAGTTATTTGCAAAAATTCTTGCTCTTCGTATTGATCCCATTTTACCTAATCTTATCGGCTCCGAACAATCGGGTTTTGTAAAAGGTCGTCTATCATCTGATAATTCCAGAGTCTTTTTTAATATCCTTAGTAAAGCTCCCTCTCTTGACTATCCTATTGCAGCTATAACGTTGGACGCTGAGAAAGCATTCGATAGAATTGGATGGGATTTCATGTTTCAGGCGCTAAAATGGATAGGGTTTCCTCCTAAATTAATATCTCTTATATCGTTATTGTATTCAGGTCCTAAAGCTTCTATTTTTGTTAATGGGAAGACCTCGGATTATTTTCCGCTTCTTAGGGGAGTTCGTCAAGGATGTCCCCTCTCTCCTCTTTTATTTATAATAGCATTAGAACCCTTTTTAACTCATATTAGACAGGATGCTCAAATTTCTGGTATTCGTCTTGATACCTCCCATGTTAAGATGTCTGTTTATGCAGACGATATTCTTTTTATTGCTCCAATCCTTCTACGTCCATTCCTGCCTTTATGAAACAGGTTGATATATTTTCTCAATTATCCGGTTATCGTCTCAACTCAGACAAGTGTGAAGTTCTTCCCCTCAACGTACTTTGCCTTAAGCAAGACTTCATTTCTTCTGGCTTTTCTTGGAAAACTTCCAAGATAAAATATCTAGGCCTGTGGTTTTCTTCTAATATTCCCAAAACACTAAAATTAAACTTTGCCCATATATCCAAAATTTTATCTGACTCTATTGATCGCTGGCACCCGCTTTTTCTATCTTGGTGGGGACGGCTAGATTCCATTAAGATGATGCTTTCTCCTCTAGTTCTATATATTATTTCCATGATTCCTGTCCATATACCTGACTTTTACTTTAAGAAAATAGATTCTCTTTTAACAAAGTTTCTTTGGAAAAATAAACCTCCCCGAATAGCTCTATCCACTCTGAAGGCGGACAAGACTTCTGGTGGACTTAAATTCCCTGATTTCAAAAAATATCACTATACTTTCTCTTTAAAACAATCTTCCCGTTGGCTTTCTCTCGATCAGTATGTATACCCTCCAGTCTGGTTAACTATAGAAAACTATTTTATATCTCCCTTCAGTTTTAAGGAATCTTTAGCCTTTACTAATAATATTTCTTCCTTTCGAACTCCAATCATCTCTCACACTCGTAAAATCCTTGCACCATTATTACCCTCCTCCTTTCCTTCATATTCTTCATTAGATCAACAACCCATTTGGCACAATAATCTTTTACGCATCAAGAAACGCACTATTTATTGGAAATCCTGGAGAGTTAAGGGAATATTTTGGATTTCACAATTATTACTTAATAATATTCCTTTATCTTTTCGGATCTTCAAACACAATTTTCTCTTCCTTTTACCTGTAAGACTCAATATGATCATTTATATCCCTCCCTCGCCCTTTACCTTGATACTCTACCATCGACGACTTCTCCTTCCTCCAAGTGCTCCATGTTATTTCCCTTAATATCTACTTCCTCCTCAGCTTCATCACTTTATAAATGCTTATCTATTTCTTCTGATAGAAACAAAACGAAGGGCGAGTTGGCTTGGGAGAAGGATCTTACGGAATATTGGACAACCCCTTTTGGGATAAGCTGTGGCTCAAAATCCACAAGACTTCCAGAGCTGCTAATACTTCTCAAACCCTTTATTTTGTATACCAACGACTTTTATTTACTCCTGCAAAATTAGCCTCCTTTTCAGCTAACTCTACCTCTACTTGTTGGTCCTGTTCTTGCAATAATGCTGTTCTTAAACACATGCTTTTTGATTGTGCCCCCATACAACATTTTTGGCAATTAGTTTGGTCCCAGATTAACAGAATTTTTAGTACAAAAATTCCTTTCTCCCCTTCCAATGTTTTTCTAGGCTCTTTATCACCTAACTGGCCCCAATCTCCTGCTAATTTTAAAATAGTAGATTTGTTATTGGCAATTGGTTTTCACTTAATAACTTCTAATTGGAAACAAGCAGATAAAGTCACGTTTAGAGCTTGGTGGAACGCAGTTTGTTTTCATCATAGACTTGATACCAGTTACATTTCCCCCATTTCTCTGTCCATTAAAAGGGATTTTTTGTGGCTCCCTATATCCACATACTTAACATATATTGCCTCACATAATAACCCATCAGTACTTACTTCAGATGAGGTTCGGAAACCTCCTTGATATGCTGGTTGTCTTCTCTTTCTTTATTTTAATATGTTCACATTAATAATCCCTTAGATGCTTTTTTCCTTACTACAATAGTTGTTGTATATCTCTCTAATTGTTTTTTATGCATACAGATATTTATTCCATGTGCTATTTTTCCTTCCAGATTATAATAGTGTAATGTTTATAATAGTATATTTATTTTCCCTTTCCCTTGCCACCCCGTCTTTTCTTCTCCCTTCCCCCACTTCTTCCCTTCCCACTTCCTCATAGAATGTTTTTTAATAATTTATCTTCCATATGTATTGTACTTTAAGGTACATGTTATACTTTCTTGTATTTTATTGATCTTTGATGAATAAACTTAAACTTAAAAAAAAAAAAATTACTTCCCACCCTTTACCCCTATTAGCCCCACAACGCGCACCTATAAAATTACACAATTACCATAATTATCAATTAACTAATTAATAATAATTAACAACTAATTATTAATTAATTAAAAATAAATTACTGCCCACATTTTACCCCTGTAAACACCACAAAACACACACAAAATTTACCAACAAAAGATTAAAAGCACAATTATCACTATTAAATATCAATTAAATAAATATAATTAAATAAAAAAATAATTATTAATTTATTATAATTAAATTATTTCCCACCGTATTCCCCTATAAACCCACAACTCGCAACGGAACTAAAAGAAATTTAAGTAAATTAAATGTAATAACTACTAGAAATGTAACACATATATTAAAAAACATAAACAATACATATACAAACAAATTACATGACATACATATTTAAAATATATACTAAAATACATAACACTAATTAAGAAATCGATATTTTAAACAACTATATTTTTGCAAATGATGTTAATGACTTCTATATTTTTAAAATCGATATTACTTACCTTCAAATCGATATTCTTGACAACTATCTTCTTCCACTCCATGATATTTCCAACTCGATATTATTGTAGTTCGAATTTTTTGCCTCGATATTCTGTCTCAGTACCAAAAACGGATTGCTGGATTTTGGAATTGGTGAATCTGGCCTAAATTGAGGAGGTAATATACAAAATGTCTTTGTTCTATTAGATAGCCCCTTGATCATCTTCAGGGATCTAGTTATAGACTTGCCTTTTGGGATTGAGTTCTTATCCTCACTCAGTACTCATACAGTATATGGTAATAAAGACAATAGGTGCAGAAATAATAAAGAAAATGAAAAAATAACCTTGTTGCAAAATGAATACAATTGACACCATGATCCAAACTTGCTACGAATAATGTCTGGTGAAGTCCCATATGAAAAGCTAATATCCTGCATCCAAGCATAGTTCAGCATCAGAAAGTGATTTTGAATTTCTTGTTATTGTTCGATTCTTTTAGAGTATTTCTAGTGTGAATAATGACAGCAGTGTGTTATGAGGGTAAGTAAGAAATAAACTCACATATTGTGTACTTACTGGTAGGTTCTTCCCAAAACCTCCACCGCAGAGGTGATTCCAGAGCAAGTCCTTAGGCAACCAATCTCCAGCACCACTACCATGCAAGGCCTTATATCCGGGTTTAGTGAATTACACCAAATAGCTAAGATATTATTTAAGAGGGGCCTGACAAGGTATTCTTATGACTAAAACGTTTGTTTTAAAAAGTGGTTCCTAACCACCTAGGGTCCCAGTGGCGGCTCGCATAGGGCGTGCTGCGGGGCGGTGGGGCGGGGGAGGGACAGGGTGAAGGGGGTAAACTCGGACATACGACAGAACGGAGGAACGTATGACTACTTTCCTCCGTTCCGTCGTATGTCCGAGTTACTACCCACCCTGCCCCTCCCCGCCCCGCCCCACCACCCCTCAGCACGCCCTATGCGAGCCGCCACTGTAGGGTCCTGTTAGAAGTGACCCAGAGAACAGCCTAATATTTTTTACTTGCCCCCAGAGCCACTGATAGCACAGGAATCAATACATCTTGGTGCAGGATTACTCCAGATTTCAGGATAATGGGGAATACATTTCACGAGTAGGTGCTTCGGGTCTATACATGTTTCTTTTCCCACAATTTCTGGCATTTTTTATTCAGCAGACAAATATTCCAAGTTGAACTTCCTGCACTTGTGTGTGATCCTGATGGAGTTGTTAAATCATGTCTCATTGGAATGACTTGAGAACTCGGACTGACGCCTCCACAGATATTTGTATTTTTACAATATGGTGTAGTACTAGCTCCAAATTAGCATGTGTATATCCACATTTCAGTGTCAAAGTTTATGTGTTTCTATCTCTGTTGCATTGATGATGATGTTGTTGTAAGGGCATCAGAGCAATGCCATTTCAGATTTTTTTTTACTTTTTAAAATAGCTATTATTTTTCTATGACATCTATTTCTTGCCAGTTCTCTTCACCATAAATCATACGCTTCATTCTTGTAAGATGCATTTAAGTGAAGGTATATTCACCAAGGCACACATCAGACTGGAAGAGAAAACAATTGCAGGAGAGATCACGAAGACAAGTATTTGTTCTTAATTAATCCATATTCTAGTTTTACAATAGAGGCGTATAAACAATCTATTTTTTTATTGCCCTTTTCAATTTCAGTTTTCTGCCTTCTGCCTGCTATTGTCTTGCCATACTTCAAAATGCCATACATAATTAAAAATAAATCGACTTTAAATAAATGATATGTTTTCTCAGATCACATATAGAAATACTGCGTTGTTTAGATTCAACACTGAACACACTAATGGACTGTGCTCAGTTGTAAGACGCTACTGGTTCTTCAAAACTTTCAAAAATTGCAGCTCGGCTTTCAAGAGGTGAATCTGATCAGACACCGGGCAGATGTTTGATCTCATCCACACACTGAAGTCTGAGGCTGAACTTTAGAACATTCAAAGGGCCAGTGTTGGCCCTTTTCAAGGCTGTACATTCTATTGATGTTTTTTTCCAAGATGTGGCTGGCAGACCTTAGATGAAAAATCATGAAATGTTTCACAAAGACAGCCGTGTAATGAATGAAATATTTCGTTATCAAATAATGCTACACTATAGAAACATGACAACTGTACTCTGGAAAAACAAAGTAGAGATATACTATAAAACGACTAACTTACTCCATTCGGTCTCAGCCTGTAAGAGAAAATCATAAAGAGAAATATGACTTGGTTTGTATTTTTAGCAAAGGTGCAGGATTGATTAATAGGAAACCACTACTTAGGCCTCATTCCAAGCGGACATTTCTGTAAGGTATTATCGACCTGGTGAATAGAATTCCCACAATGTTCTGTATTTACCAGGTACTGTATTACCTCCGCATTCTGAGTTCCACAATTGTACTGGGGGTTAACATGGTAATATCGCACGTTGGGCCACATGTATCAAATAAGCATTTTGCGATTACCAAATAGCGATTTTACCAAATCACTATTTGGTTATCGCAAAATGCTATGTATGTAAGGAATCGCCAAAGATTTAGCGATTCCTTAATATTACGTAATAGCGCATTGGTAAATAGTGAATTGCTATTAGGTAATATCACTCCATTCATTCCTATGAGCTGAATGAGTTTGCATTTGCTAATTTGTGATTACCTAATTGGTAATCGCAAATTAGGTAATGTAAAGCCAAGGGTGCCCCAGGGCCTAAGGTCCACCTGAAGCCCCCCAAAAAAATAAATGTGCACATGTGAAGCGCACACATGCCCAAGGGGTATTTGTGCACTACATGGCACTGTGCAAAATACTGTTTTGTGCATTTTTCAAAGTTTGCACATGGTTACCATTGACTTCAAGTCGATGGTAATTGCATTTCCTAAATGCACAGTTTGCATTTGGAAAATGCTTCATACATGTGCTAAATTGCGATTCTTTGTTTGTAATCCCAATTTTAGGCAATTGAAATTTTTGCGATTATCTAAAATTGGACTACATAGCCTTTCATAATCATAAAAGGCTATTTTGCATTTGTAAATGGACGATTTTATCAAATCACACCGTTTGTGAATGCAAAACTTTCATAGATGTGGCCCCATGTCTCGTTTATTTAACTGCAACATTTGGAAGGTGTGGCACTTTTCCTGCACAAATTCGGCAGTCTGGCAAAATTTGTCGAGGGAAAATGTTCACACACGTTTTCACCTGAATCAGCGTTACTGGGGGAAGTTTTCAGCGTAATGCAACATCTTTGCGATATTTCAAATATTATTTTTGTTTAGTCTACCTCACCTTTAGAGTTGAAGTAGCTGAAGGTAAAGAAAAATCAACTCAAATTCACAGAGGAAAATATAACTAAAACTTCGCGTTTACTTCAATAGTGAAATTCTGGAGCTGAAAACATGTTATGCTAACAAATTCGTGCACCTTTCAGATGTTTCCCAGCTAATATGTAGTAATACTCTGCAGGTGCTTACTATGCTATTCTCTCGAAAAAATATAACATTCATAAGTAACAACTGATTTCTACTAGCAAGTGTTGCTAGTGCTATTAAGTGTCATGGCATAACAGTCCTTCTTGATAACAGTCATGTTTATTTTCCCCAAAAATCTGAAATCATATGTTTGCATATTTCTACATTTTGTTTAGATCAGCGTATGTGTCCTAATTTCAGTGCCCCCACGTGCCAGACCTGCTTGGCTATGACTTCTTTCATCAGCAGAAACGAAGAAATGCATCAGGACATAGAAAATGGATGCATGAACATCTGTTGTAATGCTAAAGGCAAAGCAGGAGGGCAAGCACATGTTCCAATGAAGCACAGACAAGCTTACCAAGTATTTAATAAATGCTAAAATTAAATCTCAGAGAGATAGATATACGATATATAGACGTACAACAAATAAGAATTCCTCTATATGTTTTATTTCAACATATTTGTTACACATAAGATTTCAATGCTTTCTCAGTCTTGCTTTGTAAGAAACCTGAGTTACTAAGTCTCATGTACCCGCTAATTTTAAAGTATTATATCATATTCTAATTGGACAATAAATGCAGAAGCAAGACTATTAACAGGCACATGTTGGTATGACTGCATCTCCCCATCACTGAGAACCCTCAAAAGGCTCCCAATTGAAGCTAGGATTCAACTGATGGTGGCTTGCATAACACACAAAGCTCTTCACAACTCTAGTCTGCAATACATGGTGAATAGGATCAAGCTATCAGGAGGCGAAAGGGACTTGAGAAGTGATAAATAGACCAAAATTGATTATATAATGATATGCTCCTTGCCATTTGTGTTGATTTTGAATTTACTAGAACCGACCAGATCAAAAAAAGAAAAACTCACAGACACACATTTGCTGGATTTGCTCAAAAAATATGGAACTCCCTACCACCCTCAACAAGAGCAATTACCTCACTCAGGCTCTTCAAGAAGGAAGTTAAAGCTGTACTACAAGATAGGAAAATTTTAGTAAAGATGATTTTTACATTCTGGGTTTGAAAATACCCCTTTTAGAAAGTGGGGATTTTCTTGCTTAGCCATCCAGAGTGCCTCTGCTAGGGTTGTGTATTGACTGTCTGTCTTTGGAGTGACAGGGGCTGGGGATGTGCATTCTGTTCAGACAGCCACTTGGGGGGGGGGGGTGAGGTGTGTCCTGCCTTTCCAGGGTGGGCTGAATAGACCTGGGCTGCATTCAGAGTAGGGGGAGGAGATTCCTTTCACACCTGAAAGGGCCTGGTCTGCCTTGGACAATGCTGTCTCCACCTCCTGCCAGGAAGCTGCACCAGAGAGGGCAGAACTGGTTTGGACTGAGCACAGAGCCTCTCTGACACCAGAGAACAAAGAGAAATGGACTATAAATGTTGGGGCTCAGACCCCTGAATTTTAGATCACTTTTGGAATTCAAGAGGAACCTCTGCTAAGGAGAAGAGCTGGGAGAAGCTGGAGGAGAAGTACTGCCCTTTGCTGTGCTGTCTGGGGTTGGCCTGCAGTAGCTGTTTCTGCCAAGGAGAGGAACTGCGTGTGTATCCTGCTTGACAAAGTATCTCAAAGGGCCTGAGGTAGAGCTTGCCCCCTGTTCAAGAAGTCTCAGGAACAGCAAAGACTTCACCATCCTTCTGGGAACCATCTCTGGAACTGCTGGTTTCAGTCGCCGCAGAAGAAAGGAGCAGCCGACTCTGTCACCAAGTCCGTCACTGGTTCCATGTCCTGAAGGCACCATAGAGAGCACCGCCGCACTTCGCACCACATTCTTGGTCTCACCGACGCTGCTGGGCGACTGTCACCTAGCCGTTGCTTGCACCGCGTCCTGTGGGCACCACACTCTGCAGCGCTTTGCTTCACTCTGCCTGGACATCACCAACACCATCGCTGTGCGACCCGAACATTGCCCGGCTCCGTCGCCCGCACCGTGACATGCCAGCACCACATCGAGCACCGCCTCACTCCGCATCATAAGCCTTGGCCTCACTGACGCCGTTGGACAATCGTCACCGAGCCGCTGCCTGCACCGATCCGTGAGGGCACCGCATGCTACACCGCTTCCACTTCACATCACAACCGCAATGGTTGCCTCGACCGACTCGTACCAGCGGGATCGGCCGCAATGTGGAAGGTACTGTCTGCGAGTTTGTCAGCGCTTTACCTGGCCCGTACCGACGTGATCGGCTGGAACTCTTAGACTCTGCCATTTTTAGCATTGCGGTAGCCCCGGACGGAGCTACCGACTCGCAAGAACTGGGTTTTTCAGTTATTCTTGCAAATTGAAGGTTATCTTGCAAAGTAACTATTTTTACAGTATTGTATGTTGGATTTTTGTCGTATTTGGTCTTGTTGGTTTAGATAAAGGTTTGCTTATTTTTATAAACTGGTGTGGTGTCCATTTGTAGTGTTTTCACTGTGTTACTGTATGCATGCACAAATGCTTTATACACTGCCTCTGAGATAAGCCTGTCTGCTCGTACCAAGCTACCAATGGGGTGAGCAGGGGTTAGTTTAGAAGTGTATCCCCCTTACCCTGACTAAGAAAAAGGGTCCCTACTTGGACAAAGGTGCAAACCATTGCCAACTAGAGACCCCCATTTCTAAAAGTCATTTACCTTATTTTTTACTGTATCTTATTGTTCTACACCTTGTGCTCTGAACTCTACGTACAACATTCCTTATTTTATGTTGTATCCTATTGTTTTTATACCTTGATCCAAGAATACTTTTTACAGAGTACCTTATGTGACAGATGTTTTAATGCACTACAACCCTCTCCTGCTCTCTCATCGTAGAGTGGTCTGATACTGTGATGGTCATGTTTGTGCTTTATAAAACACAATAAATTAAAAAAAGATTTATATAGCACTTACTACCCTTGAGGAGGTATTGAAGCACTTAAAGGCGGAGAACATGCTACTCTGTTACCCAAAGTTAGTTTTTAATCTAGTGGTTATTAGTTATTGATGTATATGTTTGTTTAGTGCACAATACTTGATGTATTTGGGAAATTGTTAGAAGCATTTGTTCCAGTTTCTTGAGGTAGAATAAGTAAAATTCAGGTAAGATTATGAGAGCTCATGCCAGCTGAAACTGAGATAAGTGACTAGGCTAGGGGAGGTTGGATAATGTTAGATAGCAAGAAGAGGTTACCCACAAGGAGAGTTTGTGATGAGCGGGTCATTAAATTGGGAAGCTAGAAAGATGTGTAATATTTCTAGAGTGCAAGGAATGGTTACTTTTGCAAACGGGTTGCTCCCATTTAGCATGCCCAGATGTTTTGCTCTTGATCACCCTGTTTTGGACTTTTTACTGTGGGTGAGGTGAACTACTTGTGTCTCACCCATGATAATCACATGGTAAATGGACTTCACATGTTTACAGCCAGTGTCTGCCTTTTAAGAGAAGCCTGCTGAGATTCAGTTAGAGTAAGGGGCACTTGGCTGGTTACACATGAACATGTATGTATATGTGTGAGCACACATCTGTGGGCTGCGCATGGGAGACTACTGTCTTGCACAGCCCGGTAACTCGGCACAGGTAGCTTAGCACAGCTGCAAGGTAAGCTGTTGAGCTGCGATAGGCTTTATATTAGTGGGCAATCATAAGTAAGGTCAGTAGGGTTTACTGGTTTATATGCAGTGTCACTGTATTATACGCGTGGGGTAAATCTGCCTTAAAATGCAGTTTCACTTCCCTTAGGCCTACAGAGTCCAATGAGTTATGGAACTGGGGTGAAACATGTGCACCAAGTTGGAATACACAGGTCCCAGGAGCCTATATGTACACCTTATGGATCGTCCAGTTTTGTCATATTTCTCTGGCTCAGCTCTGGATCAGATTTGTAGACTTTTGTCACCCTGATGGGCCAAGTTAATTATACTGCTCCCCAGCGGAGGGAACAAAGGCCTCCCCACAGGAAAGGAGTAATTTACAGTGCTTCACTCAGCTCCTGAGAAGGAAGGGGTGGGTAAAAAAATCTACATCTGTTAATTAGCTTTCACACTATGCCAGAGAAGGGATAACACATTCCCATTGAACAAAGGAGGACGTTCTGACCTCTGGAACCAACGCAGGAGGGGGCTCCATTGAAGTTTTGGTGGAAATGTCCTTTACAGTAATATCTGCTACCGGTAGATCAGAGGCCCTTAAAGAGATGTGAGCAGACACCGCTTGACACTGCATCTTCACAGTATACTGTGCAAGGGACTAAAAGACTGTCCCAGAGTGCCTGGCATCTAGAACATTCCACCCCCACTTAAAATCTCTTGCAAAAGGGAAAGACAAAGAGTTGGACATTGAAATTGGATGGCAACAACACCATGGAGAGCAGTAAGTACAAGCCCTCAGAGGCCCTAATGGACCAAGGACTCTGCCTACAGCTGACCCCAGGACCAGTGGGTCTTTCCAGGACAAGTGAGGATGGTTCCCTTAATCTCTGCAAGAACCAGAACCAAGACTACAGGTGGCTAGGGCTCACAACCAGGAGCAAAATGAACCCAAAACTGAGGAAATCAGCCCAATGGAGCTGGAGATGTTTACATTTGAAGTTTGGTGAAGTTTGACCTTTCTTTTAAAACATAGTGTGTGGGGCTCTGCTGCTGTTATCACAAATTAATTTCAGGAATTTTTAATGAGCTTGCTGGGGGCTGTACATGGTGCCCCTTCTCCAGAGCTCTGTGAGGCCCCAAACCCGGGGTTCAACATTCAGAAATAAGTTGCCCAGGGCCCCATCCTCAGGTCCCCGATAAGGGAGAGTAGAAGGAGTGTTGTTGCACTCTCCACAAGAGTATAAGGGCCCAGGACCCCATTCCGGGCCAATGACGAGGAAGAAAAGTAGAGGGAGTGCCGTTGCACTTCCCCCAAGTCCTGTGTCTGTGCCTGGGGTGAGAGGGGTGGCAACCACAAACCAAGCACTCTGGCCATATTGAACAGGCAGGGAAAACACAGGTGCAGGCTCCTGCACCCAAAGAGATGGGCGTTCTGCGTGCCGGCCCGGGCCACAGGGGCCTTAGGGCTCCTTACAAGCCTCCCAATGCGGAACTTGCAATTGGAGCTGTCCTGGGTGGGACCGGGCACCCTTGAAAAACATAGAAAAAAAGAAAAAGGCAGGCAGCACCCCTTCTCATGGAAAAGAAGTGGTCAGGGCTGCTGTTATAATATTCATTGCTCCTTGCCTGGGAGCGCTACATAATGCCCTGCATGGCTTATTTCACATAAAAAATGGTGCTTTGTGCTGGGCCCAGACTGATAGGGGCACCACCAACATGTTTTAAAAAGTACTAAAATTGCACCCTGTTTTTCCAACATTCTGTAAATTGTAAGGATACCCAGGGTTTGTGGATTCCCCTGGAAGAGACCAAGAAATTAGCCAAAATACAGATAAAATATGTTTTTGGGGGGGAATAATAGAAAACAACTGCTGCAGAAGAAAGCATCCGTTTGTTTCCCTGCTACTGGTATCAACAAAGTGCTATTATCTCCATCCTTCCCAGATTTCAGGAACAGGCAGACGTTTGTCAGAAAAACACATTTTTCAACACAGCATTGCCAGTGTACTGGGACATTGCCCATTTTTCCTATTTTTTGTGCTTTCAACCTCTTTCCAGTTAGTGGTAGAAATGAGTGTGAAATCAATAGTGGATTTTAGAAAGCTATAAATTTACGTAAAGTAGACAAAATTCTAAATTCAGCAAGTGGTCATTTGCGTACATCCTTAAAGGTTTTCTTATAGAAAGTAACAGTTAAACAAAACAAATATCAAAATTGAGCTGAAAAAATAGTCATTTGTGCTTATGTTCTTATATGTAACGTCTTCTAACTATGGCAATTTTTTTAAAGCGATATACTGTTATGTCTATTGAACCCTTCTGGTTGTAGAGATATATAGGGCTTGTAGGTTCACCAAGAACCCGAGGTACCCAGAGCCAATAACTGAGCTGCAGTTTGCAATGGTTTTTCATTGTATACTGGGTATACAGCAATTCATTTGGTAAAATATAAAGAGTGAAACATAGATATCAAGGAAACCTATGTATTTCCGAAATGGGAACAAACTATGGAGCTTAGAAGCAGTGGTTATTTACACATCTGTGAATTTGCGGGTACAAATTAGAGGGAATTTTTCAAAATGACTTCTTTTTTACACACTGTCTTACATTTGGAAGGGAAACATGCAGAGAAAGACAATTGGTAATAGAACTTTTTCTACTAATCTGTATTCCCCTAAGTCTCCTGATAAAAATGGCACCTCACTTGTGTGGATAGGCCCAGTCACCGATACAGGAAATGGACCAAAACTCAGAAGAGGACACATCACATTTTTCTACTTAAAACATACCCTTTTTTGCAATGTGCCTAGCTGTGGATTTTGGGCCCTAGCTCAGCAGGCACCTAGAGAAACCTAGCAAACTTTACATTTTTGAAAACAAGACACCGAAAGGAATCCAGGATGGGGTGACTTGTGTGGCTTTTACCAGAGTATGTTACCCAGAATCCCTTGCACACCTTAAAACTTGCCCCACAAATGTAATGGAACGTTCTGGAATCTGCTGAGAGACACAAACTTCCTTCCACCCCGCATTCCCCCAAGTCTCCTAATAAAACTGCTACCTCACTTGTGTGGGTAGGCCTAGCGCCAGTGACATGAAAAGGCCCAAACTGTCACATAATCCCGGTCCCCTGATATACCTCCATAAAAAAATAGTTGTCCAGAGATTTTCATTTTTGATTTGTGTTTTTTGATCATTAGAGAAGTAATTTAGCTTGGGTAGACATTGCTGATCCAGGCCAAATTTTTATGGATGACATTTTTTTAAATGGCGGATTTGTTGGAGTGATGAAGTAATATTTCAGGAACCATGAGACCTATATACTTCATTTTGGTGTCAAAACATAGGTTTTGGGGGTCACGCAGTCTTAAAGAGGCAGAAAATAATTCCCCAGAGCAACCCTTACACCATGTTCCAAAATGGCAGCTATAATAGAGGAAGAAGACATTTTCATAGTTCACTTTATTTATTTGTTTTGGCAATCACTTGTGGTACATTTGCAGCATGTTGAACATTTGAGAAGAGAATATCGACAGGGAAATAATTTTGGAGTACAGGTTTTGCAAGTACATGAACGTGTAAGTTCTGTGAGTAGAGGCTTTAGAAATTTCGTAGGTTTTGGCACCCCATCAATATCTTCCCAACCAAATTCACACAGATCTTTCTCTACATATGCATGATCCAAAACATTTACACATATTCTGATCAAAAAGAATGCTCTTTTAATGTGTCCACGCACAGAATATGATGTTGATGGAAGGTCACTTGGCGGAATTGATCTCTTGAACTCACTGTACCGAAAATCATCATGTTTGACAGTCAGACTTCATTTTCCACACATGGACAAGGTATTTTTCTATGTCTTTAAAGTCACATTCTTCTTCTGTCTCAGCAAATCCTTTTAGAAACGTCACAGGTTCAGCAGTTAAAGTTCCAAGCTTTGTTCCAATTTTGCTCATAGTGCACCACCTGTAAGAATATGTGCCTAGATAAGAAGACTGGGATCTGGGTCAAGTTTCTTGTACAGAATGTGAAGCGGGATTAAGTGTCTTTTCTGGCCTGTTCCATAATGTATCCATAACTCTGGCAATCCTTGATTTATGAACATTGCCACAAATCTAAGTAGCACAATATTAACATCTGTGTCATTTGACAGTACAATGACTCAACTGGAACCAATTCGAACAGCCCACTCAACATGTGGCGCAACAGGAAGGTCAGCTTAATCCAATTTGCTGCTCAGTTCTTGAACAACATGGCCCGTACCTTTTGAATATATCTCTGCAGGCACCAACTCCTCATTGACAATCATTCCACTCGCAATAATTGGAAATTCAGTGTTCACTGAACCATCAGCAATGTTTGGGAGACTTAACATCTCCAAGTTCACCTTATTCAATGTTGATGACCAGAATTTATCAAGTTGCACAGGGATAGGTGTCGAATTTTTGATGCAGGCAAGGTCAATTGTTCCACTTGAGATATTCATCTGATTACCTCACATTCTTTGAGAGATAGTTCAAGATAACTGTCAAAGACGATGTGCAGTTCTTGCAAGGTGCACACTGACTTTGATATCTATAGAACAGTCTGAACGACCTCTTCGAAGCTTTGCATGGATGAAATTGACCATTCTGAATTGAAATATATAGTCCACAACAACAGCAGTTTTCAATGAGGACACGTTTTCAAATTAAAAATTTTCAGTTGAAAGTTTTTTTCTCGAGCTTTTGTACGAGTTTGTGCTTCACAGGTTTGGTTGCAGCATTTCCATCAAATAATTAAGCCCAGGCATAAAACTCGATACAAAAGGGGATGATGGACGGAACGTTTGAGCCAATCAAACACTCACCCCCAGTCAACTGATCTGGGTTTAATCCATCATCATTCTTTAGCTCACTCCACCACCCCAGTTCAGACATGGCCATATGCAAATCAGTCTGACCCTGTGCCTCATGGGAACAGTCCAGCCCGAACTGCCAAGCCATGTCTTCCCTGGACAGAATGATAGTCAATCATGACCAAAGCAAAGCGGGAACCCTCAGGCAACATACGGAAAGGACCTGAAATGTCAGGCCACTTAACTGCCTTTAGTGGAGGGGTATGCACTTTTAGCATCTTCTCACTGGACACACACTCCTGGCATTCCCTGACTATTTGATCAATGAACCTGTCCTGGGGTGGTGGAGTGAGCTAAAGAATGATGATGGATTAAACCCAGATCAGTTGACTGGGGGTGAGTGTTTGATTGGCTCAAACGTTCCGTCCATCATCCCCTTTTGTATCGCCAGGCATAAAACTCAGCTCCGTTCGTGGAGTTTGCGGAATTCGGAAACTCCGCGTTCCGTGGAGAACGCAGAGTTACCGTTAAACTACGCACGCTGCAACAGAGCAGAGGTTTTTTTTTGGTCCGCATGGACGAAATGCAATTTTCCGTGCATGGGAGAGACTTGCCGGGCACTCGCAGTTGTCTACGAGATCTTCAGGGCAGTTCATGGGTGCCACTAGATTTGCTAGTGAGCCGCAAGCTCCCGCAAGATTTTGCATTCGCCAACACGTCATTCGGGCGCGCAAGCGACTTCCGGTGGATGTTTTCTGTTGTACGTGATACCGAACGTGCAGGAACTACTTTGGCTCCAATCCTGAGAAGACTCTCTCCTCAAGCAGCATCAAAATCTTCCTGAACTGATGATTTGGAGTTAAAAACCTCCTTGAATTGACATTTGGCAGTGTTTTTTTTGTGCAAGGAGTCTTTTTTTTTGTTTTTTTATTTTTTTTTCAACTAGAAGTAAGTGTCTCCACCTTCCTGTTCCTGTCCAGCAGGGTCCTCCCAGTGCTTTGCCCATCTCTGGTCACTTTTCATTTGGATTTGGAGCTGGAAGGATCATTCTTTGTGTCTGCTGCTGCATATCCCATTGGATTTAAGGACTTTGAAATTGAGATTTCACGAGTAAGTTGAAAAACTTGTGTTGTTTATTTGATTGGAGCCATGCACCTGGATTTATTTCTACTTTTAATCGATTTTTTTAAATGTATTGTGGTGGGTGGCCTGTTGTTTCAGTAGGACCCTAGTGATTTCTTTGCATTTCATTTTTCTTCTTTTGTAAAGGAAAAATGTTTCACAGTTTACTACATTTTCTACATGTATTTTAATACATTTGAAATTTTGGTTTAATTCACTATGTGGCCTAGACTGCCAATTGGCCTTCCAGCCAGCAGGCTTAGAGCTTGTCATGGGAGCATGAAACAACAGTTTCTGTGGTGTTTACAACATTTAGACCATGGATGGATTTGGATTGAAATACAAAATGTGCTTTTTGTGGTATTTTATGTTTTTCATGCAAACAGTGTAGAGGAGTCAGGACTAGGTGGGGTAATGCCTTTGAAGAATGTGTCTTGTTTAAAAAATATTTTTTAGCTCAATAATTTTCATTTTTGGCATTGCTGAATTAATGATGTTTTCTCTGTTTTACCATGCCTCCTTTTTCTGGCCAGTGTGTGTGTTTTGTGTTTGCCATAGGCCAACATTTGCCTTTGTTCCAGATGCCATGTGGCCACTGGCCAGGGGACATTTATATAGTCAGTGCACTGTCCCAACCTAGGCCCTGCATGTGCTGTTTGAATGTTTTACAGGCCTCCTGCCTCTTGTTGTTGTGGCTTGTGGGTGACCATGTGGCTAGTGGCCATTTTGTGTAGGCAGCCAGTGTGCCTTTGCCATAGGCCTGCATGCGTTCTTTGTTCTAGGCCTCCAGCTTCTTGTTGTGACCATGTGGCTGGCGGCCATTTTGTGTAGGCAGCCAGTGTGCTTTTGCCATATGCCTGCATGTGCTCTTTGTTCTAGGCCTCCAGCTTCTTGTAACCATGTGGCGGGCGGCCATTTTGTGTAGACAGCCAGTGTGTCTTTGCCATAGGCAGCATGCATTCTTTGTTCTAGGCCTCCAGCATCTTGTTGTGACCATGTGGCTAGCAGCCATTTTGTGTAGGCAGCCAGTGTGCTTTTGCCATGGGCCTGCATGCATTCTTTGTTCTAGGCTTCTAGCTTCTTGTTTGTGACCAAACTGACCATGTTCCCAGTGAATACCTTCCTGTTAAGTGTTGTTGTTTATGACAAGTGGCACTGGTTGGCAGCCATTTTGTGCATCCAAACAAATTCAGCCCTTTTTGCCATAGGCTGTATGGATGGTTGAGCAATGAGATAGCAGTTTAATAATAACTTATTAATTATACGTCTTTGAGGATAACTTGACTTATGTTTAATTATTTAAATTTTTCCTTTTTTTTAAGTAACTAATTGGTAAATTATTTTTCCATTGTTTTGTATAATTTAAAAAAAATAACGTGTTTGTTTATAACATTTCCCACTACATCTTACTTCAATCAAACCAACCCCATAGGTGCACAACAGCATTCATTGTCTAGGGATGATTATTCCTTCCATTGTCATTTGTCAGGTGCACCTCCCTCAGAGTCCGTGCCATATCACACGTCGTGAGTGATGTGAAGTCACATGCCGCACATAAAGCAAACAGTTTCATCTGTATGTTGTAGTTGTTGTTTTTGCTCTATCTTATTCTTCCTGAGTAGTCAGTCACCATGAAAGTATATGTTGGTGTGCCAGTGATCACACACTAAATGATATTATTTTTTTGTTTGTGCTACTAATTGAACAACAACAATGCCATGTTTCACTGATGTGCTTCTTGCTTCTTTTCTTTAGGTGTACAACAATAAGACAAAAACAAGAGACAACAACACATCACTCACAGTACTGCCAGAAAGAAGGCCTGTGCATGGCGTGACACGTGAGTGACCCACATATCAGACATCTCTTCAAGTTGTGAAGCTAAGTGCCACTGCTAACTACCAGCTTCAAGATGGCCCCAAGAAAGGTGCCACTGCTAAGCCCAAAGCTGCACCAAGAAAGTAGCCAGTGAGAAGAAGAAGGGGCTTACCAGCACCACCACTGGTATGTCACCCCAGATGTTTTTGGGAAAACAAAAAACTGTGCCTGCCGCACTGGCCTCTGGGGAGCAAGCTGGGAGAGGCAGAAACCTCAAATCAGTGGACCCACCCCAATCTATGCACAAGCCCATGTCTGTCACAGAGGCAGCCAGTCTAATCACAGCAACACTTATGAGCAGTAATGTTGACATTGACTTATCACTATCGCAAAGTAGTACCCAATCATTGCAGGAAACTCAGAGAAGTGGACAACAACAAGAACGACAGCCACAATCGCCAATAGTAGCTCTTCCCGAGGTAGAAGCAGTTCAAGAGATTGAGCTTCACGCTGAGGAAGTAGAGCAATCTGCCATTGTCTTCCAGATCTCCAGCTAGAAAAAAGAGAGTTTGTAGCGATTCACTCCTCATGCGGACTAGCGCACATACACGCGGACCCGGACGCGGTGTCGGTCCAAGACCTAGACTTATCAGGGCTTGGTTATATTACGGGCGGACAGCTCCGTTACTAACGTTTTCTGTTCAAGTCCTGCCCTTGGATACGTTTTACTGCATTGAGGGTTGTGGACACTTACTGTGCTCAGCCGCATGAGGAATGAATCTACAGGTCATTTGTTACCTTTGGTCCTAGGGGCTCCGAGGATCAAGATTTTAACTACATACTTTAGTGGGATATGCGACTCGTATTCTGGTAGTGACAATTTATCAGAGTCTTGAAAAAGTCGTTGAATATGACGAAACACGTGTCGGCTGTTTTTCATAACAGTTTGTGCAAGAAAGTGAAGAATTTATTAAAACAACTGGAACCATCGATCTCTTGTATTAACTTCATTTTTTTGGATCTTGCTGTACGAATTTGGACCTGTCAAATTGACGGACTGTTTACTCATTAATTGGTGGTGCTCTGGACATTCAATTCATATATTTGGTATATCGGGGAGTTTCTCTCCTATATACCTTACACTATTGGGGTGATGTGTTGTTATTTGTTCCATTGAGCAGACTTTACTGTTTGTTTGATTACCTTACTTCCCGAATACTGTGTATGTGCTAGCATTTTGTATAGGCAACTGTCACCTCAGTTGCCTATACAACCCTGATGTGCCACTAAACCAGGAGGGTTAGTGGCACATCATCTTTTTCTTCAAGCCCCCCTTCTGATGATATAGACCCCACTTGGATCCCACCTCAGTCTGAGAGTGAGACACGCCATGAGATGACTCAGTCGAGTCTATGGAAAAGGAAGGTTTTTAGAAAGCCTTAGAGTTATGGAGGCAGATGTAGAAGAGGAGGATGACAACGAGCCGTTCATCATGGATGTTAGCCCAGCACCAGTGGAGACCAACATTACCCCATCCCAACTTCAGGGGGGATGTGGCAGTGGTACCAAAGATCCAACCACTGCCAGCTGCCACATTTGCAAAGTCCCGGCAGCGATCTACATCCACAACCACCTCAGTAGAAGTAGGTACTGCAGAGCCAGAGAGTCAAACATCGAAACGCCCACCTACCGCCAGTTCATCTGACATTAGCAGTGGCACAGCAGCATCAGAAAATTGAGCTCCTCAGTTTGGGATTTCTTTTCTGGTAGCCAGAAGGAGGAGAACATTGCCATATGCTCCCTTTGTGGATCAAGTGTTATTCGGGGTAAGCTTGGTAGAAACTATGGTACTGGGGGCCAAACGACCCATTTGAGAAAGCACCATATGATCCGTTGGGAGGTACACCTTAGCGGCCAAAAAACGTAAGTGTTGTTCGAGAAGTGGGTGAAAGCGGCTGAGCAAGGAATTCGAATCCGATCCGATCACGGTGGAAGGAGAAGAAGACAAAGACATTTTCATTGTGTAAAGCAGACCTCTCCCCAGCACTGCAGTAGTATCGCAACATTGCAATGGCACAAGACTCAGGTGGAGACACCAAGGCAACAGAGGACAGTGACTGCCCTGCTGAAAAGCACATTGAGCCTACCACTGCCTAGTCTCAAGAAGTCACTTGCATCAGTGGCATCAGGAAAGAAAAAAAATCAGGCTACTATTCCCGCCATGTTTAGGCCAGAGGGGCAGTATGAACGCAACCATCCAATAGCACGCTTGTACAACGCAAGGCTGGCTAAAATGTTAGCGCTGGACCTCCTTCCTTTTTCTTTTGTTGAAGGGGTGGATTTTCTTGAATTTGTGGCAGCCATCTGCCCAAAATGGAAGGTTCCCAGCCGGAGCTATTTTGCCAGAGTTACTGTTCCAGTGCTATATCACGATGTGCTTGAATTGCTTGGATAAGCTTTGAAGCAGAGTGCCGTCCACACTATCCACCTGACAACAGATATATGGACCAGTTGCCAAGCGACTGATTACATGTGCATCACTGCCCACTGGATTTCTTTTGTGGGGGCTAGAGAAAAAATATCTGCAGGTGTTGACACAGCTGAGATGTTTTAAAGCTGCTCGGAAGCATGCCACAGTACCGATGTTCGCAATGGAGAAATTACAAACAGCTGCAAACATTTTGAATGACTTTAACAACAAGGTCTTTGAATGGCTGTGACCAAGATGGCTTAAGATTGGATTTGTTGCCACAGCAGTAATATAGTTAAGGCCATGGCCGATGGTGGTTATTTCAGGGTCCTGTGTTTGGCGCACTGCATCAACGTCATTATACAGGACTTTCTCAAAAAAGAAGACCAAGTAAGCAACTTACTGTGCACCTGCAGAAGAATCTGCACTCATTTCAGCCATTCGTTTAAAGCTCGGAAGCAGTTCAGGGTCATTCAGCGTGATAATAGAATGCCTGTTAAAGCACTCATACAGGAGGTGCCAACACGCTGGAACTCAACTTATTACATGCTTGAATGCCTGTTTGAGCAGTACAGACCTATCAATGAATATTTCATGCAAAGAGGAGATGCAACTGTAAAAGGCATGATCATTGAGATGGACCAATGGGGCCTAGTCAAATGCCTGACAGAGATGGTGCTTCCTTTTGAGGTGTTCATACGGGAAGTCAGCAAAGAGGTCAGTACCATGGGCGAAGCTATCCCATTGTTGCACATGCTACAGGAACAGCTAAATGAGGTGTCTGCAATGTACACAGTTGTGGGTGAAAAAAAAAAGATGCGTATGACTTGGTGGAGAGCTTAATCCTTCGCTTGTCTGCTAATACAAGGTTGCAAAGAGACATTGGGTCCTCCAAACATTACATCTGTGCCACAATTCTTGATCCATGGTACAAACCATTGCTGTCCACTTTTATTCCTTTTTCAGACAGGGATGTTAGAAGATACAAAACATGGATAGCTGAACAAGGCAGTGAGCTAGAAAAAGAACGGAAGGGACTTAGAGGCCCACTGATCCAAGGCAAAAGTCCTGTGGTACAGCCTTCAAGTTCAGAGCCTGAGGGCAGTGCTGTTGGCTCATAGCAGCCAAAACCAACGACAAGAACACCATCAGCAACACCAAGACCAGGGGCATCAGCTCCAAAATCTGCAACTGAGTGGTTTCTACTGGCAGGGCTTAAGTCCAGCACAGAGGCAAAGGCAAAAGAGGTAGAGCAAGATGGAGCACCAGCAATTAACATTGAGCGAATGGTCCAGGTCTATCTGGATGACGCATCAGATGTCTACCTTGATCAAAACCCTTTGGTGTATTGGTATGGGAAGAGGCGCCAATGGCCAGTGCTCAGCAGTCTGGAAATAAACTATCTGGCTTGCCCTATAGCCAGTATCTCCACTGAGCGTGTTTTTAGTGCTGCTGGTGCCATTGTCACAGTGAGAAGGACAAGTCTCTCGCCCCAAAATGCAGAGAGATTATCCATGATCAAAATGAATCAGCACTTTATACCACCGGATTACACCAGAAGTGAAGTACCACATGAGAAAGATGACGGAGACTCAGGTCATGGATGCAGTGTGTTAGATGACTTACTTCTGGGCGAACCACCAGAGTTTGAGTACGAGCTCTACTTCCCTGACTACTAGGCTTTCTTTCTTTGACGTCCAAAAACAAAAAAAATATATAGCTAGGGAACTTTATTTACTTTATTATTTGTGTGTGTCTGAATGTCTGGTTGGCCAATTCATCCCCACCGACTTACTCTTAGACACATTTGTATTGCTGGATTGGAGTTGCAACTGTGTGCAGTAAGTGAAGAAGTCTGACTCCCGACTCGCCCTCCAAAGACATTTCCCTCAAGCCAGACATTGGACAGAGAATACAAACAAATGCGTGCCTGCCTCCAAACCTGGGTTGTGACTATGTATGCTTTCCTACCCTAGAGGGACTGCCCCACCCACATGTGTCATTTATAATGCGATTTACACTAGCAATTCTCTGCTAGTTGAACAAATGGAGGATCTGCATGCTGCAATGTACCACCAATCGATCACGGTGAGCACACTGGAAGAATAGGTAAATGCTGGCATGCATTGCACGCTGAGTGATTGTTGTTTGTTGTTGTGGTGTGTGAGCTTGTTGTGATATGTCATCATTGATGTGTTGAAAATAGATTGAGAAGAGATGAGATGATTCATGTGCTGACAGGCAGTGTGAGACTGAGTGTTTGTTACGCTTAATGTGTACGTGATGAATTTGAGATTCCCAAAATGTTGGTGGCCTGGCCTACCGGCGGCTGATCAATAATTTAAAATTTTCTCCTGAAGGTTATTTTTTTCTTCCCCTTTGAAAGATAGGATAGCGAGTTTCCTTCACCGGGTTCAACTCCATTCCACACTCGGGTTCAACTCCATTCCACACTGCTTTGTTTTTTATTGTTTTATGCTTTATATATATATTCCTCAAAGACTAAGATCCAACCAGTCCCTTAGTTAATGCAAAGTTTGCAAACACACATCTAGTCTACACAAAAAGTGACTCAATCTTTCCCTTCTTGTTGTTCAATAACAAAAGTGTACTACTACAGGCCGATCTATTGCATTTTGAGTCGGGACACTTTTGGTACGGAGTTGGACACCATACTCAGGGTCAGACTCAGGAGGATCAGAGATGATGGAATGACTCAGGGCATAGGCATGAGTGTGACTACTGTGAGAACTGCCACCAGAAGAAAATGGAAGTTTTCAAATTCACTGAAACCAACTTGGACATCCGATTTGGATGATGATGACTTTGAAGCAGCGTAAAGGCAAACAACAGCACCTGACCTACACAAGTCTGTGTAGTGGTAGTGGTGAGTGGTGTGACTGACAGCGGTGCATTCATTTTCTAATTGATTGGGAAAATGCTATGTTGCTGTGTGTGTGTGCTCACTGCTGTCTGGCTCCAATTCATCATTTAACCCGAAGCTAAGTGGTGGTTCGATGGGGGGCCTGTTGTTGAGGTAACTGCCGTAAGCAGACATTTAGCCATGCTGCCTCTGAGTCTTCTCTTCTTGTTGCGCACTCCCTCTTATGCAGTTCAACTTTTCTCCTTGACTCTTCAATATCATTTTTGCTTTTCAATCTACAGGCCCTGGCCTAACCTGCACCATACTGGAAAAACAACGTAACATACTCACACTTGCCTTACTGAACCACATCTGCCAGGCACCCAAGATTGACGGACAGTCCAAGAGAAATGCAGATGCAACTCCTAATTTGGCAATACAATATATTTTTTTCTCTTTAATCATCATTACAATTTGTGTGTTGTTTATGTTTGTTACTTGAATCCTACAGATATTTTGATTTTATTGGATATCTACCAAAGCTCAGCACAACAGTTGCAGAACATAATGTAACTTGGGTCTCTCTGGAGGCAGACGGACAATTTGATTTGGTTTACCTGTACTAGTACTCATTATCATGCATGCATTTCCTTTTCCTCCCATAACAGATTTATGATGGTCGGCTGCCAAGATGAATGTGTTGTCCTTGTGTAGTGTTTGTTTTTGTCAAACCTTTCAATAAAATCCCCCTTCCCATCCATTCACGAACCCCTTAACCTCTTCCTCCGGGCTGTGTGATTTATTGAGGTGTTAATAAATTAAATTTAGACCATTAATTGATCACACACTTGGTGGGGCAGATGTGGTGAAAGCAATACCAACTCAAGACAGGGCGAGGATCTTCTTCTGCTCTAAGTATAGCCCACACGGCAATATTATATATTAGATTGCCCACCTATGCACAGTATTCAATATTTACAGTTTTTTCAGAGGAATATGATTCATAATTGCCACCATTGTCATCCTTCCAGCACTAAAAGTTATGCTTGTCCACTTCATAGCTCATGTCGACTTCAGTTTGTAACTTTTACTAGTTCACCATTCTGCTTATTTATTTTACTTTAGCATTGCTTATCAAGTCTTCTTCTTGTGTACTACTACTAGTCATACTTTAGTCTCCCTCTGGCGACTGTCTCAATTTTTTGTGCAAAGCTTACATATAAAACGTAATTAACTCAGTTTTTATTTCAATTTAATTAGTTCCCTGCAAAGAATATTCCTCATCCTACAGTTTGAGTTTGGCTAGGAGGGATTGGAACCTCGCTTCTGGATTTGGTGCTTTCACTAGTATTCAACGACTAGTCCGCAAACATGCTGCTACTGTCTACTACTACCACCATGGCACCTTGGGAAATCATGCAGCCATCACTTTGCCTAATCACAGGTAATAGAAGAACTGTGGGGGATTGTTGAGCTGCAATAATCTATATACTAGGGAAATTCACACACCCACACCGCCTCCGAGTCCTTAGGGGTTAATATAGTTGCAGACTGCAGAGACTAGGAAGAGAGAGTAGTAGGACAAGTGAGGGTACCGCATAACTATCTGTTGGTGTGTTACACTATCAGCAGATTTTGAAAACTAGGAGGCGGGCCTGCGCGGTAAGGAAAACAGTGTGAACTAAAAGAGTAACCCCTAAAAAAGAATTAAATCATATATACAGCCATAAAAATGATTTCCCTAACAAATAAACTAAAGCCCACAAAACCTGGCTCACCCCTCTCCCTAACCCCAACCAATGTCCAAAGTAAAGAAAGTCCAAATTGTCTAAGTGAATGGCCGTAAAAAAAGCCAAAACCCCAAGATTTCCCCAACTCCCACATTCCCACCCTCTCCCCAGCAAGTCCCACCCACCAAACAAAAGATTAAAAAAGGGGCAAGAGAGACCTAGTGGTGGGCTAGGACTCAGAGCTTCCTCGCCAAGCTGTTGCACTGCTCCTCTATCCTGGCTTCCAGTTGCTCCATCCTCAAGAGCATGCAGCGCTGAAAGGCTCTATAGAGTCTATAGGGGGAGCAGCAGTGGTTGATGAATGACAGCAGGTGGCTGCCTGACCATGACACCATACAACTGGAGGCATTGGGGCCTGGCTGGGGCCCGGGGCATTGGAGGCTGCAGCTGCTGTCGCCTCCTCCTCCTCCTCCTCCTCCTCCTCCTCCTCCTCCTCCTCCAGGACCACCAGCCACTGATATTCGCCTGATGGCCTCCAGCATCCTTTGCCGGGTCCTGGCTGCTCACTCCTGCCTGTCGGATGATGATGGATTGGCAGGAGTAGCTATATCAAGAAAGAAAAAAGACAAATTGTAACCAATACTCTTAGCAAAACAGTAACACATAAAATGATATAGTGGCACAGTAGCACTAGCAGTACATAACATTTGCTGGTATCCTCGATTCCTCGGCCCATTCCATTTTGATGTGATTACAGTTATAGGCATTAAGAACTATGGACTAAACAAGTATTCTTCTTCTCTCTCATTTAGCTAAATTAATGTAGGCGTGCCTGATCAGTTTGTGCCCTAGACAGACATACTCGTGTCATGTAACGCGTTATACTTTGCTACTGTCTGCAGGTGGGGCACTTGTACCACACAATTATCTCTATTCCTATCATGGCCATGCTCTGTTAAATCAAATGATCACTTTCACCCTGACTACAACAAGGCTTATGATTAGTTACTAATATATGAATGATATACAGCACAACTTGAGGTATTACTATTGTAACCATGCAGCTGATAGGCCATCCATGGCTGACACTGGCAAAATACCATGGGTAGGGAGTGGTCCTTGGAGGGTGGCGATTGACGATGATGGGTGGGTAGGGATACCATATGTTGTGCTTGAAAACTACTGTGAGTGAAATACAACCTCGCTCAAACCTTTGAATCAACAACCTTGATAAATAAACATTCCTTGTTTACTCTTCTTCCCAGGGATTTTATCATTTTTCACTGCATTTTTCTTCTAGCATTATTTGTATTCTTCACTCTTGATTTTGCTACTCAGTCACAGTTTCAGATTTAAATTCTCTTCATCCAGTCTTCACTATGAATACTAGTACCATCCATCCATCCAAACATGGGTATCATTCTCAACAAACCTTTCACCAACATACATTTGTCCTTTTAACTACCCATGCATCCTTGCTTTGACCCATCAAACCACCCAGAGGATTCCTTTCACCCATACACTTTCACCCACAAAGTTAGGCATCATTTCTTTCACCTTTCACCCATTCTTCACCCACCTGCCCATGCATGCATCCTATCAGTCAATCTATGCATCCTTTCACCCACACATACTTCTCTGCCAGTCATATTACATTTCACCCATCCTTCCTCCTTTCATCTTTCTTTCCCATCAACCCATCAAGGTCTAACTCTTCTTTATGAAACTTTGTCTGCAGAGTTGAAGGTAGAAGAGGCCACCATTAGTTTCTCAACTCCCGCTGTATATGCTATGGTTAAGTAGAGAGGGGTGTTTTCAACTGTTCACAGCTTAGTCTCACTCTCAACAGTACAATGTACACCCTTGCAGCGAGTATATAAATTGTCAATAAACAAGCAATATGACTTACCGCCACCCGCCACTGCTACTGGCTCACCCCCTGCAGCTGCTGCATCTGGTCCCTGGATGGCGCCCCCTTCCCCGCTGGCCCCGGCACTGGTGGTCGGTGCGGCTAGAAAATACATTAAACATTTTTTAGATGTCAGAAGCGCCTCCCCCTATTTATTTTTTCCCATAGCAAAGTTGAGAATACATACACCACACACATCACTAGCAATTTGGGTACAATCACAGTATGTCTAAAAAAAAATAAAAAAAAAATAATCTAAATCTGTATTTGTAAAGCGCGAACTACTCACCCTTTCGGGTCTCAAGGCGCTGGGGGCCGTCGTGGAAATTAAGTGAGCTATTGCCCAGAGTCACATGGTGCTGAGCTGAGCTGCCGCCGGAGCCGGGGATCGAACCGTGAGCCCTGTGCTCCGAAGTCAGCTGCCCTGGCCGCTGCACCACACCTCTCCTGTCCTATCACAAATTATAAAATATCCAGTTGGGCATTTTGTTTTTGTTGGTGGCAATTTTTGAAAAGCCTCAGTCTCAAGAAGACAACCTGTAAAGGACTGAACTGAGTTGCTAGAGCTAATGGTGAATCTGATTTTTTTTAAAGAAATAAGAGTGGACAACTGGCCGAACAATCTGACATAAAGTCTTCTTGGTTTACAAATATAATGGTTCCATCCTCCTCCTCCTCATACTTCCTTCCAGCCATGGTGCACAGTAATCAGTTCACCATCAACTGCTCCTAATAATACTAGGCCTAGATAAGAAGAAGGCACAACTTTGGGGTGTCCAACGTGACCATGGCCACTCTCCTGGTTTACTGATGGAGAATGAGAAAGTAAAAGAAAGCCTTCTCATCTCAACAAACATGCGTAGAATACCTTACTTGGGGATGCATTCTGCATGGCAGAGTAGTAGTATTAGTAGTAGTACGAGTAGAGTAGTAAGGACCAATGGGTTCTCTAAGTCTTACAGTACCACCACTAGGCATTCCACAAAATATATATGGGGAGAGGGAAAGCTGACTGAAAAACCAGACGAAAGTAAGCTACAGACAGAGGCAGTTTGAGGTGAAATACAGACACTAGAATTATAAAATACCATAGTAAATAATAGGATAATGCAGGGATAACAAGATTTTTTTAACGGATAGATCAAAGAGGATTTGAGGAAAAAATATAACTAGGAAACAGGTAGAAAATAGTTCAAATTAAGGAGCAGTAAAAGTTAGGGAAATATATATTAATATTTACAACAGGAAGACTTACTGGAGCCAGCAGAGCCATCGGCCGAGGAGCGTTCTTCCTGCTGGGAGATACCTCCAACTCCCTCACCCTCCTCCGACTGCTTGCCCCTGGATGCTGATACATGTAAGACATAATTAAAGAGAGAAGAAATAATTGGTGATAAATAAATAATCGCTCCAAAACAAAATTCTGGACAGGAAATGGCAATTACAATAACATTGAAATTTCCTAAATCATATCGACTAGTAGTAGACTATTATCGTGGATCGTCCTATTGATTCCACATTTTCTAAACCTACCTAGCCCGCCTATTCCAAAGACTTTGGAATAAATTGCGACGAATAATATTTGCTTTTAAGTTCTGCTCTCATTTGCAATCATTCTCAACCCCCTTTGACGAGCCAATACACTTAGGGGTCGATTCCGATTCAGGCCGGAAAACGTACCGACCGACTCGGTACGGGAATGTAGTCCGACCGACATGTACCGGCGCTGCCCGATCCGCGTAGTACGATGCAATGCATGTGAATTACGACCGACTCGTACGGAACACAAGCCGAACGACCGAACCGCACGGAAACCAGCTATTCGGCCGGAAAATGTACGCGAATCGAACCGACCGACACGCACCAGGAATGAACCCGACAGAAACGTACCCGCGAACTCCGACCCGCACAGTACGATGCAATGCGTGTAAAACCAGACCGACTCACACGGAGCTCAATCCGTACGACCGACACGCATAGAAAACAGGGAGCCGAAGCAACAGAATACTCCGCGACCGACGCGTACGCCGCACATGAAACCCAGCAGAAAAACAGTGTGAAAGACTCGGAGAAGCTCGCACGAGCCAACTGCAGCGTCCGTCTCGGTCAGAATAACGTCACCTACATGCCCAAAAAATACAAAGGAAAAAATACAAAAAAAAGGACCAAACAAGCAATGACAAAGTCAATAAATACTGGTTAAAAAAATCATGGAACAAAGACACACCCACAACTAACACCCATATAAAGGCCACAAATCCCTACCATGATCCTTTGCAAATTCAACAGACCTGCCAGCACAGAACACCATCATACAGCAACCACAGACACACTTACAACTCATCCATCACACAAGCCACACACCATTAGCACCTCCCTAATAGCACTCTCTCATACACCCAGCAAAACTGACACTCACCCACCCTCACATCAGTCCCCACCACCACCCATCACCATGCCCCCAAAGAAGAATCCAAAGTTCCTAGACAGTGAATTGGAAGTCCTGGTAGATGAAATCCTCAGAGTCGAGCCACAGTTGTTTGGTACATTGGTCCAACAGACCCCCATGTCGCAGAAAACCAAGATGTGGGAGAGGATCGTTGACAGGGTGAACGCACAATCACCATGTTTGCGCACAAAGGAAGACATCCAGAACAGGTGGTATGATGTGCGCAGGAGGGTCAAGGACCTACTCAAGAAGGAACACGCCTTGAGTAAGCACACCGGCGGTGGCCCTCCTGCCAAACCAGTATACCTCAGGTCCTGGGAGGAGAAGGTGCGGGCCATCCTACCACCAGAGAGCATACATGGACTATCAAACATCCCAGAGCCTGGTGAGTACACAACCAATATACCCAATATTGTGTGACAATACACACACATCACTGTCAAGGGGATAGTGAAACCATGCACCGCTAGCAAAGCCACAGTAACCAAAAGATAATCATCCCAAGATGTGCATGCTAGTCAGACAAACACAATACCTGCCATGTCATAGGGATATGCAACTGTGTCATGACATGTACAAACCTACCAACAAATAGAGCAAGGCAGTGGCACAAATCTAACCAACAAACACTGTCAGACATTTTGCCACCACTAGAACACCACCTCACAGGGAAGCTGACTGACAGGAAGGAATTGTGTGTATGCTGGTGAAGTGAGTGTAGCCAAAAGCATGATGGGAGTAGTAGTCACAGATATTGGTCACCCTCACAATTGGCCCATCAACACCACTCTGAACCATGCTCACATCACAGGGAGTGGAAAAGAACTGACAAGAAGGCTGACACTGGGTACTGCTGTGGGGAGAACAAGCCCCTGCTGGGGGTTGTGCTCAAAACAACAGCAGGACACCACTGCCTGACATCCTGAAAGCTAACTTGCACTCCCTGCAATGGAAGCATGTTCCATGGTGGGATATCTGGCTGGGTGGGAAGGAGGACTGACAGCTCTGACCATAGTTACCAGCAGCTTTTCTCACACACCCCCTTAACACAAACTCCACACAACTCACCTGGGAGAATGCATTGCCTCACACTCTAATTAAATATCCCACAAAGATCTACCACACTGGGTTATGCTGTGTGAAGCACAGGGACACTTTTGGGACTTGTAGCCAAACAAACGCCAGGACCACACTGTCAGCCATCCTGTCAGCACAGGCACACTACCCCACAGGGAAGCAGAGTCAAAAGGAAGGAAGTATAGACATGCTGGGAAAGGGGGTGTAAGCAATAGCATGATGGGAGTGGTAGTCACAGCTCAACATCCCCCACCCACATGGCCCGGCAAGCTCACACTGAAGCATGCACACCTCACAGGGAGTGAAAAGCCACTTCAAAGATGTCTGACAATGGTGCTCTGTTGTGGGTAGCACAAAGCCCTGCTGGGAACTGTGCACCAACCAACAGCAGGACACCACTGACTGACATCCTGACAACCAACTTGCACTCCCTGCAATGGAAGCATGTTTCATGGTGGGATGTCTGGCCTGGGGGAGGAGGAGTGCCAGCTCCGACTACAGCTACCAGCAGGCCCTTACACACACACCACTTCCACTAACTCCAAACAACACACCTGGGACCGTGCTCCACAAGAGAGTGAGTGAAAGCCACTTCCAAGATGTCTGACACTGGCCTCGGCTGTGGGGAGCACAAGGCCCTGCTGGGAACTGTGCACCAACAAACAACAGGACCACACTGTCAGCCATCTTGCCATTGCTGTCACACTCACACACAGTGAAGTCGACTCAAAAGGAAGGAAGTATGGGCATGCTGGGAAGGGGGGTGTAGGCAATAGCATGATGGGAGTGGTAGTCACAGCTCAACAGCCCCCACCCACATGGCCCGGCAAGCTCACACTGAAACATGCACACCTCACAGGGAGTGAAAAGCCACTTCAAAGATGTCTGACAATGGTGCTCTGTTGTGGGGAGCACAAGGCCCTGCTGGGAACTGTGCACCAACCAACAGCAGGACACCACTGATTGACATCCTGACAACCAACTTGCACTCCCTGCAATGGAAGCACGTTTCATGGTGGGATGTCTGGCCTGGGGGAGGAGGAGTGCCAGCTCCGACTACAGCTACCAGCAGGCCCTTACACACTCACCACTTCCACTAACTCCAAACAACACACCTGGGACCGTGCTCCACTAGAGAGTGAGTGAAAAGCCACTTCCAAGATGTCTGACACTGGCCTCAGCTGTGGGGAGCACAAGGCCCTGCTGGGAACTGTGCACCAACAAACAACAGGACCACACTGTCAGCCATCTTGCCATTGCTGTCACACTCACACACAGTGAAGTCGACTCAAAAGGAAGGAAGTATGGGCATGCTGGGAAGAGAGGTGTAGGCAATAGCATGATGGGAGTGGTAGTCACAGCTCAACATCCCCCACCCACATGGCCCGGCAAGCTCACACTGAAGCATGCACACCTAACAGGGAGTGAAAAGCCACTTCAAAGATGTCTGACAATGGTGCTCTGTTGTGGGGAGCACAATGCCCTGCTGGGAACTGTGCACCAACCAACAGCAGGACACCACTGACTGACATCCTGAGAGTTAACCTGCACCCACTGCAAGGGTGGCATGCTTCATGGTGGGATAACTGGGCTGGGGGGAGAAGGAGGTACGGATGTCAACCAAATACCACCAATGCTGGCCATACACACACCTACTCTGCAAAAACACATTGCACATGTGGGACCAGTCACTCCCAGAGTAAAAGCCCTGGCAAGATGGCTGACACATGGGCATGAGAAATTATGTGCCTGCAATTCACACCCATGCACTGGCCAACCCAAACACGTACACACTCACAGCCATTGCAACTATATGTTTACACACACTGTCAGGGGATGCAGTGTCCATGGGTGCCCCCTGGCCTGGCTGTGAAGGTGTGTCTTGCAGATGACAACTGTGGAGAATCAGACATACTACATAGCACAAAACACACAGGAAGTCACAGAGACATCATTGACAGGGGACACCTGACAGTGAATGCAATGGACACACCAATATACCGGACACTGTAGCATGGTGTCAGTCACACAAGTTGCAGTTGTGAGCTGCATTCCACTCCCACATCGTTCGGCAACATATGCATCCTTCACACAACACACCACTCACTGTCATAGACACTGTAGACACAAGCACCAACCTGGACTGCATTTGAGGAGACATGCTACTCACAGCAGCAGAACTGCAACACACACCACTGGCCATCACTGTCATGAGAATGGAAAAGCCAGAGAGCTGCCGTGCCCAATCCTTATCACCATGGAGGACATTGACAAGATTAATCACGTTTGCACGTACAAAACTCAGCAACAACATCATTAGCTACGTTAACAACATCACTTGTATGAAATGAGACGTGAACTAGGAACCCAGACAACAACACAGATACTCCCAAGAGATCCCAGGCATACCGGACTGTGACCATGTTGTCCAGACACACCAATGTGACGCACAAAGACTGGCAAAAACTGCCACCACACATGGCCCAATCTTGAAAGATATCCTAAGTGGAATTGCATGTATGTCCCTGTTAAAGGACAAATGTGGACAAGGATGACACACCTGTGTCAGGCATGTGATGGCCCTTGAGTAGCAATGGCCATGTACAGCCAATCAATACATGAGCTGGTCATGCACACACCTCAACATTCACATTGAAATGCTTCAGGTTGGCAGGACAATGTGCTACACCAATATCAACCTCTGGCTGTGACAACTTAGGACAATGCACTGTACAGGCACGCATCCAGATGTACAGTCACAACTGTCATGTGTTTGAACCATTGATGCCTGTAGAAACATAACATACATTGTGTGTCTCTTCCAAACACAGGTGATGATGGGGACACAGCAGCAGATGATGAGGAGTCCCTGTCCCAGGCTCCGGTGGCCCCTGAGCGCTCTGGTGTGGAACAGCCTCTGCCCTCCTCGGATGGCGAAGACCTACCTGGCCCCTCCGGTGTGAGTCATCATGCAGCACCAGCAGGACCACCATCTGCACCCCTGCACCCACTCCTCCAACATCTGCCAACACACAGACCACCCCCGCCGACACGGACAGACCAAGGACACTGAATGACAACAGCACAGGGACCCCGCCCCCCCCCCCGGGAAGCAACGGACAACAACCCCAGTACCAACCCCCAAGGGGGCCTAGGGTCACCTGTGCGTGCCACCGCAGGTCCCGCCCGTGTGGCCAGGGGTGGTGGGAGGGGTGGTAGGTAGAGGTCGCTGTTTGCAGAGGGGTCTGGACTGCATGATGACCCACAACTGGTACGCATTGCAGATGCGTTCCAGAATAGCACCGGAGAGGTCAGCCAGATAGTGGGGATCCTCAAGGACATTCAACAGCGGCAGGCTGCCCATCATGCCCGCTTGGACTCCCACATGTCCCGTGTGGAGACACACATGTCTCGCATGGAGTCCAAGTGGGACACATTGGAAGAACTGACAGCGGTGCAGAGGGACATATTGACATGCCTCCGCCAGATTAGCACCAACATGTCCACACCTCCCTGTGTGCCCACAACATCTGGTGCCGCAACAACTGCAACTGCCACAGGGAGGGAGGATGACTCTGGTGGAGAGTCCTCTGCACCGCAGCGGCCTGCAGTGATGGTCCCCCCAGAAAGAAGAGGGGTCGTCCGAGGAAGGACAACTGAGAGGCAAATGGCCATGTACATCCCCCAGGAACCCAACACCTGTTCTGGAAATTCTCCTTTGTGTGCAAACTGTTCACCCTGTCGAATGCAACCCAACTCTCCCACATGACATGGGGAGTTTAAGTTGGACTAATGTATCAGATGACTGTGGACTTTACTCAGGACATTTCTGCTACCAACACTTCCAACTCATCTGGGAACTTTGGATTCCAATCCCAATGTACAGCACCCACCATCCTGTGCACTATCCTCACACATGTATGTAAATAAACTCACTAATACACCATACTTGCCTCTGTTGTGATTCCAACGTGGTTTTTGTCATGGAGATGATGATCTGCTAAATGACACTGTGCATGCTAACTGCTACAGCAATTTCAACACCGTTATGTGAGTCATGGCGACGTGACACATATGAGGGAGACACACCACTAGGGCAACACAACACATACACACCAGGGCCATCTGACTCATCGCCTACACTGATGTTGCCAGGAAATACAGTGGAATGCACAGACACCACACCTATTCAGAGTCTGTGTTAACTAGCCCACAGGTGCAGTAAGCAAATGTCAGTCAGATGTGTGACCACAGACAACGCACATCCCAAAGTGAAGCACAGGTTTATTACACATTTGCAACATGTTGTTTCCACTACAGATGCAAGGTAATCCCACGTGGCAGTGGCCACACAGTCACCAAGTGTTGAAGAAATAAAGTCCAGGGGTGTGTGGCACATCACCTGTAGGGAAACAACTGCTTCCACCATGGAAGTTGAATCATGGTGTCGGGGGATCAGAGTTGACCAAACAACTCTAAAAGCACTGAAGAACAGGACAGAACTGCAATACTCATGCCCAATACATGTCACAAGATACCTACACAAAACCAAGTTAGCATGTCAACACTGTTGGGGAGTACAGACTACCTGTAAGGACACATCGCTGCACGCATCCAGTCAAGTAGCACATGGCCACACTCAAACAGCAACAGAGCACCACCAACACATATCATGCAAACTCAAATCATTGACATAACATCTCTGTATACTCACATTCAGCTGAAGAAGTTGTTGATGAGCTGTGTGTGGACATCACCCTCATCATCATCATCATCACTGGCATCGTGGCCCAGGCCAGGATCCTCCACAGGTGGCGGATGTTGGTCATCGTCATCCAGGATGAGAGGCAACTCCTTCTGCACTGCCAGGTTGTGTAGCATGCAGCAGACGATGAAAATCTTGCACACCTTTGCAGGGGCATATGGGAGGGCCCCTCCTGTCTTGTCCAGGCAGCGAAAGCGGCTCTTCAGGAGACCAAATGTCCGCTCGATCACTCTCCTGGTCCGACCATGTGCCTCATTGTAGCACATCTGGGCTGGTGTCACAGGGTTCCTGAGGGGTGTCAGCAACCATGGCATGTTGGGGTATCCGGAGTCACCTACATACAGACAATTGCACATTAGCTGAGTTGGAAAAGTGGGTGGAATACAACATTGCAGAACACACACAATGGTACAAAGTCAGTACACACCGACAAGCCAGGCACGCTGGTTCTGATCTGTGACATGATCCTCGGGATGCGACTGCTCCTCATTATGTAGGCATCGTGTGCAGAACCGGGGAAACGTGCACATACATGTGAGATGCTCATATCTGCAAGACATACCACCAGAGCATTGATAGAATGGAAATGTTTCCTGTTCCTGTATGTCTGCTCATGTGCCTGTGGTGGTACCAAAGCCACATGTGTCCCATCAATGGAGCCGATGACATGTGGCATCCTCCCCAGGACATAGAAGTCACTCTTGACGACAGTGAGTTGTTGACGTTTAGGGAAATAGATGTACTGGTTCAAGTATGTTAACATTCCCTCCAAAACATCGCGTAGCACACGGCTGAACATGGTCTGTGACATCCCACCAGCAGACGCCACAGTGTGTTGAAAGGTACCGGTGGCAAAGAAGTGTAGGGCTGCCATCACCTTCACCTTGGGGGTCAGCGCTGTAGGGTATGGCCGGCCAGCTAGCAAATGTGGGGCCAACCGCCCGCCAATTCCTCAATCAGCAGCCTGTTGAAGCGGTACCGTCGGATGCAGTCACGTTCAACCATGGTTGCAAGGTCAGGGAATGGTCCATGGACAGCTGGTGCCCTGCAGTGCATAGGTGAACAAAGAAAGATTGTCAGTCACCCCACATATGTGGCATTGACCATACTCAATATCACATGATACATCATTACGAGACACAAGTACTTGATGTGTGTGCCGTTCTGTATGGACATATATGGCACCTACATGGCCATCATCTAACATCTCAGTTCAACATGTGTTGACAACAAGTTCCAGGTTGTGCTATGGGAAATCATTAGGCTGTGTCACAGTACCCATGTACTGCTGTCACGTTCCAAACACACACCACAGTGACAAGTGAGGACAGATGTGCCCCAGGCATCACAGCTCTTTGACAGGTAGATTCCCAGGGACCCTGTATTGCCACATGGACACTGGCATGACATGGCGTATCATGTACACGCCAGCAAAACAACCATGACTCCCACAGGTAGTGGCCCCTGTTGCCTCTGCAGGACAGACATGGACGTCTGTGACACACACACGCACAACATCAAAGTCGCTGCACAAACAATGTGGATGTGGAGACTGTCTCCCATTGTGCACATGGAATCAGAGACATCTGAAACACAACATGCACACAGACTGTGGAGGGCCATCACAATTGTGGCAATGGGTCACCCTGTGACGTACATACCATCCCACATGGGACTCAGGGTGTATGTGACATAACATACACATACACAACCTGGAAATGTGACCATGCCCTGAACTGAACAGTTGCACATCACAGTGGTCATGTGCACAACACACAAAGGATTCTGTCCCCATGAACACGTGCACAGCCTGGGAGTGGCTGCCCCCAAGTGCCACCCAACAAACCACATGTTGACCCCCATACACACACAGGTAATGCAGCCTTACATGCCTTAGGATACAGTGTGGACAGGCTGTGGTGTTGTAGGTGTGCCCCTGAGTCCCTGGCAAGTAATTGTGGCTGGCATACGATCACCAGTGACAACCATGGTGACATGCGAGTGACTTGTACAGGGACGCGTCGTACAGTAATGGACCAATCCGTGCGCACCATTGGCCATTGCATATGATGTTGACGGATGCGTGTTGTGTTTCGAAATATGCGTCGTACAGCAATGGACCGATCCGTGCGCACGCATTGGCCATTGCATATGATGTTGACGGATGCGTGTTGTGTTTCGAAATACGCGTCGTACAGCAATGGACCGATCCTTGCGCACGCATTGACCATTGCATATGATGTTGACGGATGCGTGTTGTGTTTCGAAATATGCGTCGTACAGCAATGGACCGATCCATGCGCACGCATTGGCCATTGCATATGATGTTGACGGATGCGTGTTGTGTTTCGAAATACGCGTCGTACAGCAATGGACCGATCCGTGCGCACGCATTGGCCATTGCATATGATGTTGACGGATGCGTGTTGTGTTTCAAAATACGCGTCGTACAGCAATGGACCGATCCGTGCGCACGCATTGGCCATTGCATATGATGTTGACGGATGCGTGTTGTGTTTCGAAATACGCGTCGTACAGCAATGGACCGATCCGTGCGCACGCATTGGCCATTGCATATGATGTTGACGGATGCGTGTTGTTTTTCGAAATACGCATCGTACAGCAATGGACCGATCCGTGCGCACGCATTGGCCATTGCATATGATGTTGACGGATGCGTGTTGTGTTTCGAAATACGCGTCGTACAGCAATGGACCGATCCGTGCGCATGCATTGGCCATTGCATATGATGTTGACGGATGCGTGTTGTGTTTCGAAATACGCGTCATACAGCAATGGACCGATCCGTGCGCACGCATTGGCTATGGACTGACAAGGTAACGGACGCGTATTCGAAGCTTGTACGAGTCGGATGCAGTGAATTCAGTTGGCCACCCACAACAATGTTGCAAATTCATGGGTGTCATCAAGTTGAAATTTTGAAGGATGCTGTAGGCGTGTATAAGTGGTGCAATTCCATGGATTGGCCAAATTCAGAAGATGCAAACGACTTGGACCTATCACTTTGGACACATGGGACAGTATCTGCCTCTGCAGCACACATATAATGCTGGCTGTTCCCCTGAGAGCTCACTTGCCTGCACTACATGCTCCAAGACGACATCTGCCACTACCACTGCAGCTGTCTCTGCATCCTCTGGCTACTGCAATGGCACGTACTGTGGATAGAGCCCCAGCCTTCAGCACTGAGGAGAACCAGGCCCTGCTGGACAGCCTCCTTCCACAGTACAGCAAGCTGTATGGGAAACCAGGGGAGCAGGTGAGTGTGCTGTCCACTGCCTTACTAATTGTGCATGTTGTCTGACTAGCAGTACTTACAGTGTGTACACCAGTGGCTAGTATGCTCACTGAGTAGTTGTCACCCCCCAAAGTGTGTAGTTACATCCACTGAACAGGCATAGTGCAGTAACAGTGCATTCCAACAAGGTTTTACTTCCCAGGCAATGATACCATTTAGTAACTGCTGGACAACTGTTCATAGCCATAGTTGCACTACCTGTGTACATCATATGCCCCTGTGATTGAGACATGTATATCCAACTGTGTGATGCACGGATATGTTGCATGTGTAGTAATGGCCTTTTCACTTTGTCATCCTCACAGGTTGATGCCCACCAGAAGCAGGAGATCTGGTTGACCATCGCCCGGGCAGTACGATCTGTGGGGGTCTCCAGGCGCCGGATCCGCAACTGCCAGAAGAGGTGGCAGGACCTTCGTGGCTGGACCCGGAGGATCGCAAGGGTCCAGCTGTCGCCTCCTCGCAGGAGGGGCGGACACCGGACCATGACCCCCCACATGCTCCAGATTCTGGCGGTGGTCTTCCCTGACCTGGATGGGCAGCTGAAGGTCAGACAGCAGCAAGGAGGGGGTAAGTGCTAGCCTTTTCTGGGTACTATGACTAACATGCTCTATGCACTCCTTTAGCCTGGTTACACTTCCACAGTACGACTGTCTTGTCGTCCTGGACTCATGTCCCTCACTTGTGTCATGCCCCCTCCTCATCTGATACACAGGTGTGGCCCTTACAGTCTGTGACTTAGGTCACTTGGGTACTGTGTACTTGCAGTTACCGGTGGTTCAAGTTGGGGACAGCATCAGTTACAGGAACTTTGTGGGCTGCATGGGTGGTACAATTGCTCACACAATGCCTGTGATCTGACATGTTCTCTGGGTATGGCTTTAATATGTGTTCCAATTGCTGCTCTGACTCACCACATGTCTGGGGTATGTGCCACACACCCATGCTGCAGCTGAGACCAAGGTAGGAGCCTCAGAAGTATGTACATCATGTGTGTGTGACACATGCATAGCCACCTGCCTAGTGTTCAGGGTAATACCATGTTGCACATGGACCAGGACTGTAATGCCTACTCCGGACATCGAAGGCACTCTGTTCTCCCACTCCCGTGTGTCAGCATACATATTGGGCATTGTGAAGAGTGCACTCAGGTGTCTGCCTTTGTGTCACCGTGGTGTGGCCTTGCTTTTTGGACTCCTGGAGTGTTTAACAGTTTGGGGTGGCCAGCCATCTGAGTTGTGACTATAGGATCTGCACATTGGTTAATGCATAGGTCTCTAATCCCTTGACTGTGCACAATGGTGTATGAAACATTGAGGTGCAGGCAGCTTTGGTTAATTCTCATCAGACGGTGAAGTGCTCATGTGTATGGATTTGTGTTTGCAGTCACTCAAATGTCTCATTTGAATGACATGGGATCATCTTAGTCCTCATGATGTGGGTGGCCAGGGGTGCACATGTGCACCTGTCAGCTACAGGGCTTGCATTCCCAAAACTTCCATGATTGTGACACAGTGCAGACTGGTGTTGTGTGTATGCACTGCCCCTGTGACAGGAGACAGTTATGACTGACTTGCCAGACAGGCCTGTGCCATGACATTCAACTTGCAAAGGGTGATCCGGCAGTAGTGTGATATGTCCTGCATGCACACCATTGTCGCATTGACTATCAGGACATGAGGACATCATTGTGTCTGGTGATGGAAGCAAAACCCACATATCGACAGAGCCTCTGCCCATCACTTTTCCTGACACATGTACTGAGTCAGTGGCAGGAGATGGCATGTGTTTGGAGTGACACATTTCCATATGTTCTCTTGGATGTCCAACAACTGTGTATGTGGTGCATGTGTGCACATATGATTAGTGGCATCCAACAGGCACCAGACAGATGGGTGCATGGACAGGTAGGATATGAGTGGCATGAATGACTGTCAGGCAGACAATGGGCTTCTTCAAATCAGTGTCAGCACTTATTGCAATGTCTAGAAAATGATGGCAGGGCTTGCTCTGTGACGTGCTGTACTTACTGTGGTGTGTGTGGTCAGTACAGGTGACTAATGTTGCTCTGTTTATCCTGATTGTTTGCAGATACATCCACGGCCACAGGAGGAGACAGCTCCACGGACCAAGAGGAGCGGCAGAGCCAGACTGGGTCCACTGCAGAGGAGACCGAGGGACCCAGTGGCACGGAGGGTGAGGGGAGCCACACTGAGGAGACCTCAGCTACGACCACCTCGGCTGAGGAACACAGCGCTTCCAGTGAGGACTCCCTTGTGGAGGCGGGTGTCAGTAGACCACAGACAAAATTGAGCCAGTCTGTCCCCGCCACCACCACCATCTCCACCCTCCCATCTGCTCCCATCCCACATGTCCGTGGAGGCTCCCGTGTAGGGGAGCGTGTCTCCTTCGTGCCAGGCACCGCACCCCCTGCCTCTGTCTCCCCTGCTGCCCTGAGTGTGGAGTCTGTGGACTTGCTGAAACAGATCCATGGAGGGCAGACATCAATGCTGAGTGTCCTCCATGCACACACGGGTCTGTTGACACAACTGGTGTCATTCATGGAGGGCATCTCATCTGGCAGACACAAGCAGCACACCGACACACAAGCCAAAATCCAGACGCACACGCACGCACAGTCAGGGGATTGATACCTCACTCACAGGGGATGGGGCCCAGACACACACACACGCATCCACGAGCACTCCGCAGTCCTCAGATACCTCTCCCTCCAAAACCCCTTCCCTTGCCTCACCTGCAACCCCCCCTCCCAGAAGCTCTTCCTCTGTGAGCTTAGCCTCTTCCCCACAGATCCATCTGACCCAACTTACAGGCGGAATAGGCCACCACCACACACAGAGGGGAGTGCCCCTCACACCCGGACACCCTCCCCCAGGCACAGGCAGACTGAGGACCCCATTAGGAAGTCCCCCCGGACCAGGAAGGGCAAGACCCCACCACCACCACCACGCAGCTCCACCACACAGTCTCTCTCCTCCATCCCCCAGGCCACCACTCCACAGGTTCCCCCGCCACACCCTGCCCCAGGTTCCCCCACACACCAATACCGCATCCCCAAACTGCTTAGGCCCTCCCCCTAACACTTGCTCTTCCACCCCCAACCCAGACGCTCAGCCTGTTTGTGCCACTGGTGTGGAGACCGGGTCCCCCCCCTCTGTCCTGCCCACCTCACCTGCCCCCCTTCCACTCCCTTGGAGTTATGCACTGCAGTGGAGTCCACAACCACCCCGTCTGACTTGGGCACTGCAGTGGGGACCCAGTCCACTCCATCTGACCGGCCCACTGCAGTGGTGCCGGCACCCACACCATCTGACTTGTGCCCTACAGTGGTGCCGGCCCCCACTGAGTCAGACACCTCCACTGCAGTTGCCGGTGACACTCCTGCACCCACCACCCCTTCACTGCCTCCTTCTGGCATCCCCTGATCCTGTCCCTGCGGTGCCTGGCCTGCCCCTTGTATGCCCCTCCGAGGGGATGTCCCCTGTCCGTACCAGTGCAGGCAAGCAATGGGTGACAAGTTGTCACATGTCACCCTGTTTGGACTGTGAATATGGACTGGCCATTGGCCTTAGTTTCTTTTGGACTTCCAATTTTTCATTCACATTGGCTGAATAAAGCCTCTTTTTGTTTACTCGTGGTTTTGCTTTTGATGTACATGATGTCGATGAGTATCATCATGCATTTGCTGTTGTAATAGTGTTCAGATCAGGAAAATGAAGTGTTGCTGTGATGGACTCCATGTGGTCCATGGGATATGTGTCCTAATCTAGTCTGGATCCATAGCATCCTTTGCTGCAGTCTGAGGGTGTAATGTTCAGCATTTGACACAGGGTTGTACGTTTTGCATTTGTAAATTAACATCTGTGGCTTACACTCATGCACATCTGGTGGGCTTACCACTGTTCAATGTTTCTATTTCCCTGACTGTGGGCCCATCTCCACTGGACATGCAGTTTAGCACATCAATGTTGAAGGACTCATCTGTGTATACAGTGCAACTTGCTTGACACGTGTTTTGGGTATATGCAGATGACTGAAGTGACACTCCCGTACCTAGGCTGATGTGAGCAGAGCCTTCAGTGTGTTGTAGTTGTTGACTCACTGACCGAGTGTTCTGCTGACATCTTTGAGTCGTGCACAGACAAGGTTTGCCACAGCGGACCTTCGACAGGAATGGAGTGCCCTCATGGCAGTGTGTAATCCCGTGACATTGCCTGGGCCCGTGTTGTGTGTTGTGTAAGCATGTCTGTGTGTGTTCCCTTCCCTTTTCCTACACAGGCTGTGTCCCTACAGATGTTCCTGTTTGTGATGCTTGCTGAGTTGTCCTTTGTTCATCCAGCATCTTGGACCTGGTTTCTCCGGGATGTGGGTGCATGGCAAACTAATGTTCATCAGGTTGTCATCCCTAGTTGTCTTTGTTGTCAGGGCTGGGGATGTGGGCAAACGCAGATGGAACACAGTCAGGATTCCCCTTGGCACTTGGTTACACAAGTCATGTAATTTACAGTTTGTGGTAGCTTTCAGTGATTGTGACACGTTGTGTGTGTGACTGCTGCCACTCCTCAGGGTCAGAGCTGCAATGTTGGAAGTTGTCTATGTGTGTTCTTTGTGGGTCACCTTGGCTTCTTCATTGGTGTGTGACTGTGGCCGGGATCCCATTGATTGGGGTGGATTTCACGTCATGCCCATGTACCGCGTACTGTGCAGTGTGTCAGACATTCACGAGTCTTGTTGACTGGCCATGTGTGATGGGTTTCTGCACCTTAGTTCCCACCATCACCCCTGGGATTGTCATGGGTGCATGTGCAATGTCACCAGTCCATGTGAGCTTCACTGCTGCACATTGGTGGAGATCAAGGTGTGTGGTGTTGAGTGTGTGCAAATGTGAGTTGTTGCACGGCTAGACCCCTACCTCCATATTGGCCTTGGCTGACAGGCCATGCTGATTGATTTGTGCTTGTGTAGGTGTGATGGTAGTTTGTTGCTCAGGACGCATGGCTGTGGTTCACAGTGTGAACGACATCTACCTTTGTCATCACAGTGGGATTATCATGCAGGCTAGTGTCACCACAATGTGGGGTCCCTGGGGGTAGTGCTGTGGTGGGTCTGTCTCTTGCTGTGTTAGTTGCTGTTCCTACAAGCTTGTGTGACATGTGTAATTTGGGCTCCCTCTCATCTAACAATGCCTGATTGCCCCCTAGGGGAATCCGATCCATGAGTTACTTTTGTATGGCACTGTATACACATCTGTGTAATTGGAATTCAGGCCTCCTCATGTGTTGTGTGGTTGCCTGGGGACACTGGCAAACACCCCCATCACCTGTTGTGTTTGATATGCAGTGTGAGGCTGCCTGTTTGTGTTTGTGCATCTGCACCACTGCATTGGCATATCTTTAGTGTGCCATTGCCTGTATGTTGTTTGGAGGATTTCCCATGCTGTCCCTGGGACTCCTAGGTCATCAGTCAGCACAATAATCATGGTTTGTATGTCCCATTGCTGCCATGGTATGGTATTTGTTCACCTCACATCTACAGTCTCCACAGGATATCTACATTTGTGTGTCCATTAGTGCAGATATGTGGGTCTGCATTATGATGGTCACTTCTGACATTGTGTAATTGATAAATGGAGACAATGTCAGCCCCCATGGGTGATGTTTGTCTGCACATGGCCAAAGGTATGTTTTATTTGCACTGCACTGTTTGCCTCACCCAATCTATATTTGCTATGGGACACAACCACTACTTTGCCACTGATGTGTTTGTTGTTCTGTGACCAGGAATCATCCATCCTGTTTGGCAGTTGCAGCTTTTTCCATGACAACACTTACCTTTTGGTCACTGTGATGATGGGGGTTTAGACCCCATTGCCACAATGTTCAAAACTGTGCTTCAGCTATGGACCCCACACTTACCTTTTGGTCACTGTGATGATGGAGGTTTAGGCCCCATTGCCACAATGTTCAAAATGTGCTTCAGCTATGGACCCCACACTTACCTTTTGGTCACTGTGATGATGGGGGTTTAGACCCCATTACCACAGTGGTCATGGTCTGCTTGCATTGTGAAGGCCACACACATTTTTGTGTGACACATGTGATAGGGGGTCACATTGTATGTTCAATGTCATGTTCAGTGTTGTAGGCATTTGACACAGACTACACACTCTTGTCATGATGTTGGGGGGATGTCTTTTGCTGACATTCCTTATGTTGGAGTATGCTGGTTGTGTCATGCATTACCTGTCCTATGAGTGGGGATGGTAGTAGTGACAGGCATCCAGGCCCGTAGGGGTGGTGGTAGTGCTAGGCATCCAGCCCCCCATGAGTAGGGGTGGTGGTAGTGGTAGGCATCCATCCCCCTATGAGTGGGGATGGTAGTAGTGACAGGCATCCAGGCCCCCATGAGTAGGGGTGGTGGTAGTGGTAGGCATCCATCCCCCTATGAGTGGGGATGGTAGTAGTGACAGACATCCAGGCCCCCATGAGTAGGGGTGGTGGTAGTGCTAGGCATCCAGCCACCCATGAGTAGGGGTGGTGGTAGTGGTAGGCATCCAGGCCTCCATGAGTAGGGGTGGTGGTAGTGGTAGGCATCCAGGCCCCCATGAGTAGGGGTGGTGGTAGTGCTAGGCATCCAGGCCCCCATGAGTAGGGGTGGTGGTAGTGCTAGGCATCCATCCCCCCATGAGTAGGGGTGGTGGTAGTGGTAGGCATCCATCCCCCTATGAGTGGGGATGGTAGTAGTGACAGGCATCCAGGCCCGCATGAGTAGGGGTGGTGGTAGTGGTAGGCATCCATCCCCCTATGAGTGGGGATGGTAGTAGTGACAGGCATCCAGGCCCCCATGAGTAGGGGTGGTGGTAGTGGTAGGCATCCAGGCCCCCATGAGTAGGGGTGGAGGTAGTGGTAGGCATCCAGGCCCCCATGAGTAGGGGTGGTGGTAGTGCTAGGCATCCAGGCCCCCATGAGTAGGGGTGGTGGTAGTGCTAGGCATCCAGCCTCCCATGAGTAGGGGTGGTTTGTAGTGGTAGGCATCCATCCCCCTATGAGTGGGGATGGTAGTAGTGACAGGCATCCAGCCCCCCATGAGTAGGGGTGGTGGTGGTGGTAGGCATCCATCCCTCTATGAGTGGGGATGGTAGTAGTGACAGGCATCCAGCCCCCCATGAGTAGGGGTGGTGGTAGTGGTAGGCATCCATCCCTCTATGAGTGGGGATGGTAGTAGTGACAGGCATCCAGGCCCCCATGAGTAGGTGTGGTGGTAGTGCTAGGCATCCAGCCCCCCATGAGTAGGGGGGGTGGTGGTAGTGGTAGGCATCAATCCCCCAATGAGTGGGGATGGTAGTAGTGACAGGCATCCAGCCCCCCATGAGTAGGGGTGGTGGTAGTGGTAGCCATCAGGCCCCTATGGGTGTGTATGGCATTGGTGATAGCCATCCTGCCCCTATGGTTCGGCTGTTGCTAGTGTATGTCATTTCTGCATCCCTATGTGTGTGTGACATATGTCGGGTACGTGTCGTTTGTTTGTGTAGTGGGTGTCTGACTTACCGTCTGCGCCGTACGCGTCCGTACCGGTTCCGGTAATAGATGTACAGTACTGGTAGGACCTGCACGATGGGATTCATTGTTGGCTCGTCTCGTTCGGGTTTATTGTGGCTTCGACTCGTACTCGTTGCTGGCTTGTTCGTCTCGTAGCCGTGGATCGTCTTGTGGCGCGAATCGGAACTTATGTGCAGCTCTCCCGGATGCTCTGACGTGCCGGACGTAGCAACCAGTTCGGTGCGTACGGAGTGCGCATCGTACTAGTCCGGCCGGAAGGTGCTGTGTATTTACTTCCGTGCGACTCAAATCGGCGTTTACGGATCCGGCTCGGTCGGGGAACTGGAGCTGGAATGGGAGCGTACGGCTCGGTAGGAACTTTAGCAGTAATGCGCATCGTACTTGCTCGCTCGGACGACTGTTCGATTCGGTCGGGAAAACCGCGTTCGGCTCGTATTTTTTCCGGACGAATCGTATTCGGTGCGCTTCCGGCCGAGATCGGAATCGACCCCTAAGTCTGCATTTTGTCTTTATTATTATTTTTTTTTTTTATATTGTTTATTTTTTCACAGCACAGCAATTTAACTGAAGTTGTTATACAGAACAGATATAACATAATTCAAAACATACTTTACAATATTATAATCATAGATCGGCGTCATGCAACATATTTGCTAAGAGGCAGAATAAAACATATGAGCATTTGGATACTCAACAAAAATACCTTTACAAGAGGTTATCCTTCCATCTATATATAGGGCCCCAGATGCGTTTGCCGCACAGCCTGCCCTTTTTCCCCTTTCTTTCATAGATATTTTTTTCCAAATTAAAGGTGGATAACAGTCTGTTAATCCAATATTGAAATGATGGAGGGTCTCTGTCAAGCCAGGCTGTAGCTATACAGATTCTCATTACAGACATTGCAACAAAAAGAAAACTCTTGTTCGTGTTATGCCTATCCTCATTATTAATTCCCAGCAGTATTAAAGATGGTGTCAGGGAAACTTTAATACCCGTAGATTTGTCCAGGAACTCCTCAATACTATTCCTTAATTTTTGCAGGTGGAGACAGGAAGCAAACATATGTACTATTTCTGCTTCTGTACTATCGCACCGAGGGCATCTAATTCCTGCCTGTCCCCCCCCATTGTGCAATCCGTGCCGGTGTATAATACAAGGAGAATAGTGTCTTATAGTGCTGAGCTTGTAGAGCGGCTGAACACAATAGGGTTTGACCCAGTTCTAGAGAATCCTTTACAGTAGCTTGTTCAATGTCGAGTTTATCCGCCCATTTTTCCCCATATTTCCCGAGATCATCAGGTTTCAGGGAGGATAGCTCAGCATATAGCCTCCGAATGGTACAACCTTCCCCTTTCCTAATAGTGTCAATAATTTTGTTGTCCCTAAATTCAGCCCGTCCCCTTTCTTACAGCTGAAAAAGCTACGGATTTGAAGATACTTGAAAAAGTTTATTTTACCGATACCATAACTCTTCTGCAGCTCTGAGAACTGTAGCATACCACTAGACCCCATTATATCCCCCAGCCTCTGTATCCCAGATCTTTCCCACTCTGCCATCGTTAAGTCTGCAAAAATTTCCGCTGGTAAAGTTGGGTTTTTAAATAATCGGGTATAGGCGTTCAGACGACCGAGGCCAATTTTCTTACGAAATGCTCCCGAAATTTTATATGCGGCCTGCAACGTCTTAAATCGGGTTCTTTTGTAGTAGTTTGGGTCGGTAAATTTCAGTAAACAGTTCTGGGCATTTTCTCCAATAAGAAATGCATAAGAATCCGTTGAGCTGCCCCTGGACCCTTCCGATACAGCCTCTCCACCCAGTAGCCCCCGCATATACTGAAAGGCCGTGGCCCAGTAATATATTTAAAAATCCGGAATGGCCAACCCACCTCTTTCCCTTGGTAAGGACATAAATCTTGCTGCCCTTCTTGTTTTCCCGTGGGCCCAGATAAATTTGTTCACTAGATACTCTAAAGTACTAAACCACTTTTTCTCAAACTCTAAAGGGATGGCCCTAAATAAGTAGAGGATTTTTGGAAAGAAAACCATTTTCACAACATTGCAGCGTCCTACTAATGATAAGTGAAGGTTATGTATCCTATCAAAATCCTTTTTTGCTTTGCTGGTTATTGGTGTCATATTTTTTTCCACAATATTCCCCAGATCTGCTGTAACTTCTATCCCTAGGTAAACAGCGGAGTCCGTGACTCGAGTGTCATCGCAGACTGCCACCATGTTCTTAACTATTTGAGTTTTTTATTTATTCAAGGCATACCCTGACACCTGGCCAAAGTCCTGCGCTTCTGTTTCCATCGTACTCAATGCAGTGACGGGGTTAGGGGTGACGAGCGCAATGTCGTCTGCGTACGCCAAGGTCTTACATTCAAGTGCATGAAATCTCATAGGGGGAATGTCTTCGTTTGCCTCCATCTTCCGAATAAGAGGGTCGATATATATCGCAAAAAGTAGTGGCGAACAAGGACAGCCCTGCCGAGTACCACGCTTAATTTCTAGAGGCGCCGTAAATCCCCTGTTGACTTTAAGTCGGGCTGTTGGGGAATCATACAGAGCCTGGATTGCTCTTATAAACCCATCCCCAATACCATATCGTCTCATGACAGCCCAGAGGTAGCCCCAGGAGACCCGATCGAAATCCTTTTCGGCATCCATGAACAGGACCGCCATGGGGTCTCCTGAAGCTTCCGCCGCATCAAAGAGGGTTATGACCTGGCGAATGTGTTGCGTTGTGCCTCTACCCGGAATGAAGCCGTGTTGGGTTGGACTAACCATCCTGCTGATTATCTTCCCTAGCCTAGAGGCCAAAGCCTTAGAAAAAATCTTTGCGTCCCCATTCATAAGTGTGATTGGTCTATAAGACCCTGGCTCCCTAGGGGGTTTTCCCTTTTTAAGGAAAACTACTATATCCGCCCCTGCCCAAGAGCTTGGTGCTACGCCCCCATCCTGAACCTGCCTAATCATCCCAAGAAGGTCAGAGCCTATGACTTCAATGAACACTTTATAAAATTCTAGGGGGATTTGATCAGGTCCTGCCGCTTTGCCCAACGGTAGACTGGTCAAAGCATCAAGAATCTCTTCCGTTGTGAATGGGGCGTCTAATGCCTCTCTATCTATTATATCTATGGGGTCTATGATAATTCTATCTAGGTAATTTTGTACTTCCAAAGGATCCTTGTCCTGATCTTCATAATATAACTTGCTATAGAAGCACCTGAAGGCTTCTCGGATCCCCACTGTGTCATTAACCACATCCCCAATTTCATCCAGGCTCTCCCTGACTTCACCATCTGCCTCCTTTTGCCTTATGCGTATTGCCAGGGTGTGCCCAACCCTTTCACTGAGTTCGTAGCATTGCTCTCTTTTTACCAGAAAAGTCGCGGCAGCCTTGGCCGCGAATCGATCTTGTGCTTCTGCTTTGGCGAGGGCCAGTCTAAGCAGGATATTATCTAAAGCTACCCCAGAGATGATTGCCTGACAAAGCTCCTCCTCTACCTCTCTAACTTTATTGCATTTTAACGTATCTAGCAGCCGATCTTGTTTCTGTCTATGCAGACTGTAGCTCAGAGTTTCCCCTCTCACTCCCGCTTTGAAAGTGTCCCAGACTACCCCCATGCTAACAGAACCTCTGTTAATGTCCCAGAATCCAGCCATCCATTCTTTCATTTAGTTTATATATGCGGTGTCCTTCAAGAGCCCTCTCTCAAATGTCCAAGCTCTCACCGGTCTTTCCAACCCAGCCATATCTAGTGTTAAGACTATTGGGTTGTGATCTGAAACTACCCGGGGAGTTTTTCTATCTGACACCGGGAGACCAAAGAATTAGAAACGAAGAAGTAGTCCAGCCTGACAACCAGCTTATGTGGAGCCGAATAGTATGTACTGCCAGGATCATCCGGTTTCAACGTATCCCAAAGATCGACCAGTGCGTTATTTTGTGCTAGGCTAGATACCGCTCTAAATACCTTTCTTTTCCGGCCCTGGTACCTGTCAGCTCCACCGTCCCAGAGCCCTCCCAAGCCATTAATATTAAAGTCCCCGCACATGATGACTAAGGGGGACCAAGAGGACAACTCTGAATCCAGAAATTCAAAAATATCGGGGTCGTCCTCAGTTGAGCCATACACCGAGCATATAGTAAAGGTCTCAGCCGGCAACACACACTCTATTAATACCCATCTACCCCATTTATCCTCAAGTCTCCGCCTTACTACTATATCTTTTCTTCTAGACAGTATAGCAACCCCTCTAGTTTTAGTCCCTTACCTGGTATGCGCCAAAAGGTGGAAACCGAGCTGTTCCATGAGCATGCCTTTTGTACCCTCTATGTGCGTTTCTTGCACACATAAGAGATCTAGCCGCATTGATCGCAGCATTACTGCCACCTGCTGTCTTTTCCCCGGGTCATTCAACCCACTCACATTAATAGAGGCAATTCTTAACTCCATTTATCAGATTTGAGATCGAGTCCCATCCCATACTCTCTCAGCTTTATCTTAACATGCAAGTTCTTAGCTCCCCATTTCTCTGCTTCCGCCATCTTATTACCAGTTCGCTGTTCAACGCTCATCCCTACCTTCCTACTGTGCCGTGTTATCCTCCCCCCCTCCCTGACTGTCCCTGCCACCCCCCTCCTGCCCCAACCCTTCACCCGGCCCTCCGCCCCCCTCACAGGCAAATAGGTCAAGCATGACCTACGTGTGGCAGCTGAGACCCGCAGCCTGCAGCTCGGCCACCCCCCCCTGCTTCTTAAAATGTCACAATGAACAAGTTATTCAGTAAACATATTCATAAACCAAGTGTGGATTTCAGAACCATCCTGGTCTAACTGTTTCCTATATTAACATCCCAGTGGAAAGAGAAAAGAGAAAGAAGAAGAAAAAGACCGTGGACCTCCCAGGCCGAGGGTGCCCAGAATTGTGCATACACATCCCACTACATGCAGTACATGAACCAAGATACCTTACAGGTCCCCCCCCCCACCAATCGCACCACCAAACACCACCAAACAGAGAAGACTACTCCCCGAGGGGGACCCTGCCCATTACCTCTCTCTTCGGGACAATCACTGCTTTAGGGAACCAACCCCTCCTACAGTTGGGCAAAGAGTCAGGTAGCACCACCTGCCCCTTCTTACTCTGAAGATCAGCCAAAAAAGATTGTGCTTTGATTTCGGAAAAGAACATGCGGATTTGGCCATTAGTTATAACCTTTAGACGGGCAGGATACAAAAGGTAGGCCTCACTTCTTGCCTCCTGAAATGATTTTATCAATTGCCTGAGTCGCCACCTCCGCTCAACCGTGGCGTGGCAAAAATCAGGGCGGGCAAAAAATGTATTACCGTCGAATGTGCGTTTGGCCTCTGGCTTTGCTTTATCCATAATAGCCTGTCTGAGGAGGTAATTGCCAATATATACTAGCATAGCCCTGGGGTGTACCCCTTGACCGTCCGCCCCTCTTTTCTTTTGGGTCAAGGGGAACCGGTGTGCCCGCTGTACCTCAGCATCCCAGTTCCACTCTGCAAGGTCAGGAAAAGCACCCTTCAAGAGGGCCACCACATATGCCCTTGCATCCCTCCCCTCAACATTTTCGGCCAGGCCCAAAAGTCTAACATTGTTTCTTCTCTGCCTGTTCTCAAAGTCCTCGATCTTCCACTGAAGGTCTTCGGTAATCTTTTCCTGCGTGTCTTTGAAGGTCTGCCATTCGTTGACTTCGTCCTCAAGTCTGCCGGTCCGATCCTCCACCTGTGTAACCCTACTCTCCAGGCCTTCATAGAGCTTATTTATCTTCCGCAGAGAGCCTTGTAACCTCTTGGTTGCCAACTGTGCCCTGCGGCTCTCTGACCTGGCCTCACCCTGCATTTGCTTCAGTGTGGCATATATCAATTCTATTGAGGAAGCTGGGGCAGAGGCAGAGGCAGAAGCTGTGGCTGTTGCGTTAGGGGTGACGTCCCCATTAAGGTCAGGCATTACTCCATCTTCCGGATACAGTTGGGTAGAGGCTGAATAGTCCCAGGTGAATCTATGGGCTGCTGCACCTTCAAGGACCGCCAGACTCCATTTGCTCTTTGTTTTGGACCTTGTTCTGATCCTCAACACTGTTACCCTTGGTGCCTTCTGCACTGAGGAAGTCTCTACAGAGTCAGAGTCCTCTGAGAGGTTGTTTTCACTGGTAAGGGAAATGTCAGAGTCATCGTTCAAAGAGAAGAAACACTCGCCTTCTGGAGAACCAGCAGTATTTTTCGCACCCCCTGAGGTGGGCGGCTCGTGGCTGTTCCGTGACATTAGTTGGGGCCAGAGCTACCATTATACTGCCTGTGCCTTGCAAATATTGATCAGTTAGCTCGCTTGGATGGGTTATAACAGGTTCTGGGGTGAAGGGGGTTTCAGTTATCATGTTTCCGTTGCTCGTTACTTTTTTAATAGTTACCTGTAGGTCTGACAATGTGCTATTGTCTGGTGGGATCGTCACCTCTTCACTCGGCTCTTCTTGCCTGCGGGCCGATCTAGAGGGTGAACACAACATTGTATCCCTTTCCGGTGAGCGAGGAGCTGACAGAACTGACAGAGCGTCCTCGGCGTGTGTAATGATCTGAGCCTGTATTCCGACAGGAGCAGGAGCGATGTCTGAAGTAAGGCTGGCGGTGAGTGGAAAATGCTCTGCCAGCGTTGGTTGCCGAAAAATACTGAGTCGAGCATTATTGGCGGTAACAGGATCCCCGCTATCCCGCTGTGTTACACCGGTGCTGGGTGCATTAACTTTCTTCTGTAGTACACGCCGCTGCCCGAAACCACGTCCCGCCGCAGATGCTTGAAATTTCAGCGGCTCCTTGACGGAGTCTTTCGAATCTTTCAGACCTTTAGAGTCTTTCTGATGTTTATTTGTCCGGGGGGCCATCCTGCTCGCTAACGCTGACGAGCAAGATCTAATCCCGGGAAGATAATTGCCACGACTGATGCGGTTGGTGCGGCTGATGTAGACGATCCCGTGTCTCAGCGCCCTTCCCAGCACCGGCTTCAGATCGCGTGGCTGACCTCGCTGCTGGCAGTAACCACCTAGTGACCGGCAGTCCGCTCGACAGACAATTATCTGCAAAAGGTAAGTGCAATGTGACAATGCCATCCGTATTATCTGTCCATCTAATCTCTGCAGGGAGGAGAGCTCAGGGCTGCTGCTACCTGCTACAGCCTCTCAGCGGCCATCTTGCCTTTTGTCTTTAAATGCATAGATGAATGCATGCATACACCAAATTGGTTGTTCCTGTACAAGCTACAAAAAGGTTCTAAGAACTGAAATGAGAGGATGCGTGCCACTAAATTACTAATACTTACTATCTTAGTAGTGACAGGACAAAGGAAAGGAGTCTCTCTCTAGTCTGCATTACTTAACTTAAGTTCTTACATAATCACCGAAGCGAGCGCAAAGTTGCAAACAATTACGAATAGGTAGCGCCGAGCATCTGCCTAGAATACCAATCACATAATATAAGATTTGTAAACGTTATGTAACTTACCTGCATGTGAGCAGCATGCTTGCTATTTGGGAAAAAGATATTAACAATAACATAGAACACATAATAATGATAATAATAATAAAATAATAACAATAATAATAATAATAATAAGCTACTCACCAAGCCCCGCGAGCTCCCTCGCCCACCGTACCCGGACCCAGGCCTGCTGCCAGGGTGGAGGGGAGGTTGCGCTGCACAAAAAAAACAGTGCTGCCACCTCCACCTCTGAAAATAAGGCCTGGGGCTGCACCCCTTCCGGGTGCTGCCTTCCGCAAGGAAGGCAGCTCTTCTTTGCCGCCTTGATGGCACGGGTCTCTGCCATGATGCTGGGAGGGGGGTGGAAAAGAAAATGTAGGAAGTATATAAAAATTAAGGGAGAAGAAGGAAAGAAATAAAAAATTAGAAAGCAAGTAATAGAGAAACAAGCATTTGCAATGCAATAGGTGTCGCATTTACGCAAGTTTGAGCTATTGGCATTGTAAATGACAATGCCTTTTATTTATGTTTTGGTTTTTAAAACATAAATAAAAGACATTGTCATTTACAATGTCAATAGTTTCAACTCGCGTAAATGAGAGACCTATTGCATTGCAAATGCTCGTTTCATCCCAGCTACTTGGTGCTGCCCTGCATGGGAATTCCTACCTGGAGAATGACAATGCTGTCCAGAACTGCCCATTCCTTCCTGACTTCAGTGACCTTGCATGGCCTCCACTTTTACCCTTACTTTATAAGTACCACAGAATCAGTACTTCAAGGTTATTTTTTGACCAAATATTGTTCTGGGGGACAGTTCCATGGATTTACAACACAGTCAGTAAATCAAGGCCATTATACAACAAGTCTTTGCTCATAGGCAGGACCACTGGAATAACACAATATTGTGGCCGCCACGTTCTCGGAGTATTTACATATTTTCCACACTTACCGCATGATTCAGATCTTCTGTATCAGTTGCAAACATTGATTCTAGCTCAGGTGGATCAAAAGAGGCTTTAAAAAGCATCAGCCGTGGTCCCCCGGGGGGACAGATGCTTTGCAAAGATTAACTGTCACCATTTCGTTGCTGACGGCTGTATTCGGGTGTTAGAGTGCTGCTATTGAGGAGAAACGTTTGCCCAGACAGTACTGCTGTGTTGTAAAATGACAAAATAGCAAATATTGCGACAGAATGTGCCATATTATGCTGCATCATTGCACCTCCTCTGTGTCTGATTACGTTTGTTCCTCTCCAGTCCCTGCAGCACCTGTTCTGACCTGGGTCTCAGGCTCTACAACAGCTCTGCTGACCTGGTTCTCTGGCTCTACAGCAGCTCTGCTGACCTGGTTCTATGGCTCTACAGCAGCTTGATGACCTGCTTCTCTGGCTCTACAGCAGCTCTGCTGACCTGGTTCTCTGGCTCTACAGCAGCTCTGCTGACCTGGTTCTAAGGCTCTACAGCGGCTCTGCTGACCTGGTTCTCTGGCTCTACAGCAGCTTGCTGACCTGGTTCTCTGGCTCTACAACACCTCTGCTGATCTGGTTCACTGACCTGGTTCTCTGGCCCAGTTCTCTGGCCATAGAGCAGCTCTGCTGACCTCGTTCTCTGGCTCTACAGCAGCTCTGCTGACCTGGTTCTCAGGCCCTTCAACGGCTCTGCTGACTCAGTTCTCTGGCTCTAGAGCGGCTCTGCTGACCTGGTTCTCTGGCTTTACAGCAGCTCTGCTGACCTGGTTCTCTGGCTCTACGGCGGCTCTGCTGGCCTGGTTCTCTGGCTCTACAGTGGCTCTGCTGACCTGGTTCTCTGGCTCTAGAGCAGCTCTTCTGACCTGGTTCTCTAGCTCTACAGCGGCTCTGCTGACGCGGTTCTCTGGCTCTACAGCAGCTCTGATGACCTGGTTCTTTTGCCCTAGAGCAGCTCTGATGACCTGGTTCTCTGGCTCTAGAGCAGCTCTGCTGACCTGGTTCTCTGGCTCTAGAGCGGCTCTGCTGACCTGGTTCTCTGGCTCTACAACAGCTCTGCTGACCTGGTTCTCTGGCTCTACAACAGCTCTGCTGACCTGGTTCTCAGGCTCTACAATGGCTCTGCTGACCTGGTTCTCATGCTCTACAGCCGCTCCGCTAACCTGGTTCTCTGGCTCTACAGCAGCTCTGCTGACCTGGTTCTCTGACTCTACTGCAGCTCTGCTGACCTGGTTCTCTGGCTCTACAGCAGCTCTGCTGACCTGGTTCTCAGGCTCTAGAGCGGCTCTGCTGACTTGGTATTCTGGCTCTACAGCAGCTCTGCTGACCTGGTTCTCTGGCTCTACAGCAGCTCTGCTGACCTGGTTCTCTGGCTCTACAGCAGCTCTGCTGACCTGATTCTCAGGCTCTTCAGCAGCTTGCTGACCCGGTTCTCTGGCTGTAGAGTCGCTCTGCTGGCCAGGTTCTCTGGCTCTAGAGCGGCTCTGCTGACCTGGTTCTCTGGCTCTAGAGAGGCTCTTCTGACCTGGTTCTCTGGCTCTAGAGCAGCTCTGCTGACCCGGTTCTCTGGCTTTAGAGCGGCTCTGCTGACCTGGTTCTATGGCTCTACAGCAGCTCTGCCGACCTGGGTCTCAGGCTCTACAATGGTTCTGCTGACCTGGTTCTCTGGCTCTACAGCAGCTCTGCTCACATGGTTCTCTGGCTCTAGAGCGGCTCTGCTGACCTGGTTTTCTGGCACTACAGCAGCTCTGCTGACTTGGTTCTCTAGCTCTACAAAGGCTCTGCTGACCTGGTTCTCAGGCTCTACAGCAGCTCTGCTGACCTGGTTCTCTGGCTCTAGAGCAGCTCTGCTGACCTGGTTCTCTGGCTCTACTGCGGCTCTGCTGACCTGGTTCTCTGGCTCTACTGCGGCTCTGCTGACCTGGTTCTCTGGCTCTACAGCGGCTCTGCTGACCTGGTTCTCTGGCTCCAGAGTGGCTCTGATGACCTGGTTCTCTGGCTCTAGAGCAGCACTGCTGACCTGGTTGTCTGGCTCTAGAGCGGCTCTGCTGACCTGGTTCTCTGGCTCTACAGCAGCTCTGCTGACCTGGTTCTCTGGCTCTACAGCAGCTCTGCTGACCTGGTTCTCTGGCTCTAAAACGGCTCTGCTGACCTGGTTCTCTGGCTCTAAAATGGCTCTGCTGACCGGGTTCTCTGGCTCTACAGCAGCTCTGCTGACCTAGTTCTCCGGCTCTAGAGCAGCTCTGCTGACCTGGTTCTCTGGCTCTAGAGCGGCTCTGATGACCTGGTTCTCTGGCTCTACAGCAGCTCTGCTGACCTGGTTCTCTGGCTCTACAGCAGCTCTGCTGACCTGGTTGTCTGGCTCTACAATGGCTCTGCTGACCTGGTTCTCTGGCTCTACAGCAGCTCTGCTGACCTGGTTCTCTGGCTCTAGAGCAGCTCTGCTGACCTGGTTCTCTGGCTCTAGAGCGGCTCTGCTGACCTGGTTCTCTGGCTCTACAGCAGCTCTGCTGACCTGGTTCTCTGGCTCTACAACGGCTCTGTTGAACTGGTTCTCTGGCTCTACAGCAGCTCTGCTGACCTGGTTCTCTGGCTCTACAACGGCTCTGCTGACCTGGTTCTCTGGCTCTAGAGCAGCTCTGCTGACCTGGTTCTCTGGCTCTAGAGCAGCTCTGCTGACCTGGTTCTCTGGCTCTAGAGCAGCTCTGCTGACCTAGTTCTCTGGCTCTAGAGCGGCTCTGCTGACCTGGTTCTCTGGCTCTACAACGGCTCTGCTGACCTGGTTCTCAGGCTCTACAGCTGCGCGCTAAAACCCTGAATGCAAATACCAGACAAGCTGTCGCCATTGTGAAAAAAATATAGTGCTTACCGACTAATGAAGGAGACAGTGTAACGCCGCAAGTAAAAGATCCAGTCCTGATGGGAGGTCCCAAAAGGAGACAGGGCGGTAACAAGGAAGGACTAAGAAGCCTCATTATCAATCGGAAGCCAGCATTTACCATGGACGATGACGCCAGCCAATGAAAAATATGGGCAGGGCTTCCACACCACTTCTAAAACATACCCTAATACAGCATGTCTCGCAAAGCGTGCCGCGCATGCGCTGCATTGCTAGGCTCGACCTAAAAAGTACAAAATTCACACAAAAACGCACAAAAAGTAGAAAAAAACGCAAAATATACACTTAAGAAGACAGAGGGAAAGATAATAAGTAAAAAAGATTAGAAAAAATGTCTTGGGAAAGAAGGATTGAAAAGATTTAGGCAGGATTGAAAAGTAGTCCCAGGCACTATAACAGAGAAGAAAAGTATATGGCTTCATCCATGCATGACCGCGTGGTGCAGTTTGCGTGATATTTGCCCCCGAACACGCAATCCGCATTGCCGTATAGCAGAAACGTCACGCGAATGGGTGGGACAAGCAACTCCGCCCATTTTCAGGACTCTGCATAGTGCAGCGGAGTTTTTTTACTACTTCGTGAAGTTAGCGTAGCGCGGCTACAGAACTCCGCCCAGGGTTACAAATAATGCGTTTGTTTGAAGAAGATCATGCAACAGAATGTTTTTGAAGAATTCACCCCTTTCTTTTGCTTCATTCATCTCTCTATGTGCTTGCGAAAGTTGTTTTTTTGTAACCTGTTTTGTAGGGGCTGGTTGGACTAAACTCTTTTATTGGCAATTAAAGCGTGGAAGTTTAGCTTTAGTGAATTCGTCTAACATATTTTTCTTTTCAACACAAATCTCTCCTGCTTCAGTTCTGCACATAGCCCCGATCCATGTTCCAGGGCATCTACTAGATGTGTCTTTTTATCGTTAGCCACATATTGTTTGGTCACAAAGTTGTGTATTCGCACAGGCATAGTCATTTCAAAGGGGTTTCTTGCTGCTGCGTGAAATGAAGAAGGCTGTCAGCATATTTATTAAAATGTTCCCTTCTCTTTCCCACTAGTTTGTGGTGAGGAACAGTTTCATGATGGTCCATTAATTTTAAATTTGTCATCTCTCTGAAAAGGGCTTCAAAGTAAACTAGCTGCCAATGAGCAACATCTTCACTTTTACATGTCTGACCAACAATTACCTTGGAGGTTTTCTGTGATCTCTGAATCGTCTGTTCCAGTTTCATATCTGGAGCCACAGCATTGAACCTTCCCTCTCTGTCTTTCACCACAAAATGTCTCTGAATTTATTTTCTGTAGAAGTATGGTTTTTCCACCTCTAGCTTCTTTACTCTTTCCAAATACCAGGACCCATATCTCAGATAGTTTATGCAATCAAATTCGCAAAACACATTAATCAGTGACTCACAGTCTTCACGTGAAGCTCCCAGTCACCTTCCCGAACAGCATGTACCAAGTTTTTCACTAGAGCTATCATGTGTAAAACATTTTCCCAGTACTTGTGAAGTTCTGATTTTTCTTCACATTCTTTGACAAACTCTATGGACTTGGGGGATATGTAGGAGAAAGTGTGGAGTGAGGCGTTAGCCGTCATGGCTTAACGCCTCACTCTGCCACTTCAGAAACGCAAGGCTGCACCATATTTACAAGGATATGGTGCAGCCTTGCATTTCCCCCTGCGCTGGTGCTACATTTAGCAGTGTAGTGCCAACGCAGGCACCCTTGCACCATAGTGCAACGGTGTCTGCGTGCAGGGGGGGATTGTTTATGTGCAGGAAGGTGTCCCTTTCTGCACATAAACAATCTTAAAATGCCATTTTGTCACTTATATGTGTGCTGCTGCATGCAGCACACATGAAAGTCACAAAATGGCATTTTTTTACAGATTGTTTATGTACAGGAAGGGGGGCCTTCCTATATATGAACAATCCATGGCAGTTTGCTTTTCCCATGTGTGCTGCACAAGGCAGCACACATGGAAAACACAGAAATGAGTAGAAATAAACCATTTCATCTCCTTTCGCCAACTTAAGACCCAATTTTCCCTGATTTTAATTTTGGCGCTGCCTCCTATGCAGCGCCAAAATCAATGGGTGCTGGGGTGGAACGCCCACCGCAACACCCACTGCCCACCCCTTTCACCCTAAGCATAGCGTGAAAGGGGGCCTTATTTACAAGGCAGCGTTAAACCACGTTAAGTGGCTTAACACTGCCTTGTAAATAAGGCTAAGCCCCTATAGCCACCACAACGTCGGGAAAAAGTGACGTTGTGGTGGCGATAGGGGCTTCTACATATGCCCCTTGGTTTTCAGGTTTTCTGATTTTGAACTGAGTGTATTGAACATTGCCTGGCTTTGCAATATGTCTTTTGAATGAAGTGCACCATGTGCCTTGTTCACTTCTGAGATAAGATATGCAAAACCTAATTTGTCATTCTTGTTCCAGAAAGCATTTCAACTCAATGTTTCTATAGCGTTAGATATGATGAGCATTCCTTGAAACAAACAAACATAATGAGTTCCACTTAATACTGACTTGGCAGTTTTGCTTCCAAATATTTCAGCCTCAATAAGTGCATCGTCTATGTCATATCCACTGAGATACCTTCCTGCACACCCCAACAACACTTTTGGCATGTGGAAAATACCCATCATTAGCTAAAGATCGTCAAATTCTACTGGTTTGCTCATTAAAATGTCAGCTACCATACGGAAAACACCTTAATCGCAGAAAATTGGCAGGATAGGCTGGTCTTCAAGCTGAGCACACACATTTTGGAATTTGTTTTAGAGCTGTGCATACTGTTGCGTAGTTTGTGACTGGAGATGCTATTATTGGTAAAATCCCAACCTTCTTCAAGTGTGACAGTATTCTGGGAGATCAGAGCATGAATTGAATTCCAGTCTGCGGAGGAACTGGCTTTTCTCCATCCTTCAGTCCACAGCGAATAAACGATATGATAAACTCAGGTAAATCAGCTTTGCGGACCGCAGCATCAGATAGAAGAAGATTAATGTCCTCAGCCACTTTGAATTTTCTGGTAGATTGGGACATGTTGATGGCTTGTAGTGATTTTGCACACATTGGCAAGGGAGTTGGGTTAAAAGTTTGCAGGTTCGTTTGTTTATGCTTACAGCTGACATAGCTATTTTACCAGCAGCTACTTCATTGGTACAGTCTTGAAAAAGAACCATGGAAGTATCATGTGTGCTGGATGTTCCAGACAAAGAAGAGCTGTCTTCAATATCAAAATTATCAAGAGCAGCAATTGTAAATCCTTTCCTGTTAAAGAAACTTGGAAGTAGTGTGCTGTCGGATTCACAAGATTTTACAGCATGAGCTGCTGACAAGTTCCTGCTCTGTACTATAACTTGTTGATACACCAATCCTATTAATTGAAGTGATTAGCTCTCTACTTTTGCAATTATCATAGATTGTGTGGGCAGTCATCATGTGTAGTGGAATTTTCTTTTGCCTTGATGTAATTCATAAAACATGATTTGGAAAAAACAGTACATTTGCACTGCATAAGCCTGTTGGTTTATGGGAATGTCTGCCACTTCTTCGCTTATATCTTCAAAGCCATCATCAATGTTGTCGGCTTCTGTTCCAAACTGAAGAACTTTAGTTTGTAACAGTTTCGCTTTGCTTTTATTAAACAATGATGTGAATAATGTTAAGACACCATCAGACATTCTTGTTGACTCCCATGATTTGTGGAGCTCTGGGGCACATACAAAATTTGTCATTAAGTACAAAATCTAAATCTTTCAAGACATTTCTTAAAATAGTTTCTTCTGATTTTACTATATTCTGTGATCTTATTTTGGCAGTAAGACCTTCAGGAGTCAAATCAACTGAGTACACCATAAGTGGCTCATTCTTTATGATAGACTGACAAAAATGAATTTTGTCATAGTACATTCTCACCAGAAAGATCATAACTTCATTATTATGGATCAATACAGTTTCAACAATGTTGACCATTATTTCTCTGATCTAACTGAGTGTGAACCCATAGCCAGCATTCAAGAGTGGCATTAAAACTTAATTTGCTTTTTCAAAGAGTGCAAACTTAACCGAAGGCTGGCGGTTACGTTGCTGCTGGGAGCTCACTGTACATTCATATTTTTGAATGTATGCATGCATGCAGTTCGGGTGGGCATACAAATCCACTGCAAATACATTCACCTCACTTTTTAGATCAGCTTCTCGGCTGAAAACTTCATCTTGGAAGAAGCTAGCTGCAGATAAAAACATGTTTGCCCTTTGAGATTCACATACTCTGTACTTTGTCTATCCCTCTGACCCTTGTTCTGGCTTTCTGCTCAGTTGTTGGATGTGTACGAGGGGTAGCCATAGATATTCTACATGGATGGGCATTGGGTTTGGTTGTCATTGCTTTCTCAGAATACTCAGATTTTTGTTGTGATTCACTGGTTTCTGCAATTTTTTGACAATTGTTTCCCAGGCCTTTTTGTATTGTATACGACTTGTGGCGCTCATTGTTACAATGATAAAATACTTGATCCTCTACAATCATCAGTTTCAATCTTATCTGAACTTAATCTTGCCATATCTCTGCAGCATCTCGAACTCTCTTCTGTCCAGTCACAGTTAATGATAGCTTTTCTTTTGGTTTAGTTTGGCATATGACGCATTTTTCTTTGTTTAAGGAGCCCTCAGAATTTTTAGTTAGCTACACACCGTAAGGAGGTAAAGATCCTTTGCTGCCACCTGTTTTGCTCATGTTTACAAATTTGAATCAATAGAAAACCTTAAACAAAGACAATATCAAAATAAATTACCAACATGATGGCTAAAATACATCATTATCAAGCCACCATTTGGAAAAATGGTTGAAGGGTTGCTCTGAGGAGTTATTTTCTGTCTCTATAAGACTACTTGACCCCCAAAATGTTTTGACACCAAAATGATGTATATAGGTCTCATGGATCCTGAAATATTGAATATCATCACTGCAACACATTCGCCATTTTTAAAAATGTTGTCCAGAAAAATTTGGCCCAGATTAGCAAGGTCTACCCAAGCTAAGTTACTTTTCTAATGATACAAAAACACAAATCAAAAATGAAAATCTCTGGATAACAATTTTTTTACGGAGGTATATCAAGGAGCCAGGACTGACGTGGACACACCACATTTTTCCACTGAAAACTGACCCTTTTTTTTGCAATGTGACTAGCTGTGTATTTTGGGCCCTAGCTGAGCCGGCATCTAGGGAAACCTAGCAAACCTGTACATTTTTGAAAACTAAATACCCAGGAGCGTCCAGGCTGGGGTGACTTGTGTGGCTCTCACTAGGTTCTGTTACCCAGAATCCCTTGCAAACCTCAACATTTGTCTAAATAAACACATTTTCCTCATATTTCTGTGACAGAAAGTTCTGGAATCTGAAGGGAGTCACAGACCTCCTTCCACCCAGCATTTCCCAAGTCTCCCAATAGAAATGGTACCTCACTTGTGTGGGTAGGGCTAGTGCCTGCTGCAGGAAATGGCCCAAAACGCAACGTGGACATATCACATTTTCCCCCTGAAAACTGACCCTTTTTTGCAACATGCCTAGCTGTGGATTTTGGGCCCTAGCTCAGCTGGTACCTAGAAAAACCTACCAAACCTTTACATGTTTGAAAACTAGACACCCAGGGAAATCCATGATGGCGTGTCTTGTGTAGCTCTCACCGGGTTCTGTCCCCCAGAATCTCTTGCAATCCTCAAAATTTGTTCTGGAAACTGTGGGGAGCAACAACATTCCTTCCACCCACCCAGTGTTTCCCCACATCTCCATCTAAGGAAACCTACCAAACTCAGACATATCTGAAAACTAGACACCCGGGGGAGTCTAGGGAAGTGTGGGTTGCATGGATCCCTACATTTTTCTTACCTAGAATCCCCTGCAAACCTCAAATGTAGCTAAAAAAATCCCATTGTCCTCACACTTCTGGCTGGGTCTACTGCTCCGGCATAAATGTCTTACAATACAGCATTCCCCTTGGTTTCCCGATAAAAATAATACCTCACTTGTGTGGGTGCCTAAAGCAGAGTCAGCCTAAAAATGTATAAGAAAACAATTGTGCTTTTCAACATGCTGTGATACCCCCTCAATCTCTACACATTTTTAGCCCTTCCCTGTCGCAGGCCCATACCCCACCTACACAAGTGAGGCATCATTGTTCTTGGGTGACCTAGGGGAATGCTGTGTGGTAGGAAATTTGACCCAGAAATATTACTGATCTGCACTGAAATGGGCAAAATATGTGCTAACAAAAAAGGGGAACAACCCTTGAGTAAGTAATCCTGGGTGCTTAGTGGACCTTTTGCACCCCTGGGGGCAGTAAGACTGTGCCCATTTGTTTTTGAGGGAGGTGGGGACTTTGGCATGCCCATTCTGGCCAGCCCCCACCCCTACTCTGGCTAAAGAAATTACTCCCTGGTGCCTATTGGGCTTTCTGCCCTCCCTGGAGGGGGAGAAAGACTGTGGCTATTTTGGGGGGGGGATGGGAGCCTTGGCATGCCCATCCCGGGTAGTGCCCTCCCCTAATATCCAAAACAAATATTCTAGCCCAAAAAAATGGGGGCAGTAAAAGCCCTTGTCCACTAGCGAGGGGTACCGCTGGAAACAGGGGGGTTCTCCCCTTTCCAATGATACCTCTCCCATCTGTCTAGGCACTTGGGGGGCTGAGATATCTGTATAAGCACAAAGGCAGTGAAAGGGAAATGAGCAGATTGGCTAATTTCACTTTCAATTTCAGTGAAATGACTTCAGTGCGACATGTGCACTGATCGTCATTTCACTGAAAACCAAAACCAGCTCCCGAGGCTCCTTGGCACTTGAGCACCACAGCCGAGGACGGAACCTTTCCATCATCAGCACAGAAGTGGTTAAAGCATGCAGATGATAGACAGTAAAGAGATGACCCACCAATAGAATGAAAGGCGAGCGGAAAGTCACTGAGTATAAAATTTAAGTACATTTTAATGCAGCGTTTTTGGAATATGGTGGGTGTGGATTTTTTTGGCACGCTGAGGATGTATAAAGAATAGAAAGGTTTAGGGTTGTTACATGTGGGCAGGTGATATATCTTGTTGATTCTTTGGCTGCTTAATTTGGCTCTTGATGGTGTTGACACAGCCTGTCTGTTTTTGGTTACATAAATTTAGGATATGATTTAGATTCTTTCCACTTTGTACTTAGGTTACTGTAATATGAGGGACAAAGTTATGCGGCATGCCTAGATTGGTCATCCTTTAAGATTTGACTGGAAATGTTATGTTTCATATAGGTACCCTAATACAAGCCCGGGGAACATCATACCCCTTCGCCTACATTACCTCCCCTATACTACACTGTAACAAGCCTTTTAGGATTGAACCTTTACCTAGTTCTAGTCCTGGGTGCAGAAGGAGGGTGTCTCCTGAACAATAGAGTCCTATAACTCCATCAATAGACTCACACAGTATGAATGAATATTCATAAGGGTTCTTAGAAACCAGGCTGGGGCTACACCACCTTCCTCCCCACATCTACGTACACGGTTCATCCCATACGTCATCCTCACATCCAACAATGGCTAATACAAGCAATAAGGGACAAAGGAGCCCTAGATACTTTCTGTATAAATTTAGCACCTCTTGCTAGTGTTAGACAGAGGGAACTGAGACTTCCAGGGCGACACACTGACCAGAGACGCTGAGGCTCTTGCATGCAGACGCTCCAGCTGACAGTGGTCCGAGCATCCCTCTCGGGGTGTCCAGCTCGAGACCAGGAAGGGCTCCTACATTCTCACTTCAGGTAATGGGGTTCGACTAAATCCTAGAGGGATTCTTGGCTTCACACCGACTCACATGCTAGGTACACTTAGGTACATCTAGATAGGCATCGTAGGAGTATGCGCTTTCTTTTATCAATGCATTTTATATTCATGTATTTATTCATGCATAGTGCAAGATGGTAGAAATGTACTATCCATTTATATTCATAGTACTGCTAATCATATATCTCTGCTACTGTCTAATGGTTGTTGCAGCTCATATATTCTACACGAGAATAACAACTGTTCAATAAACCTTTATTGAAACGCCCAGACTGTTTATTCTGTGTATCTCTGAGACAAGATAAGTGAGCACGAGTGACTGAGCAAAAAGTAGTACATTGTTTCCATGATCTTGAGGGATCAGTGTTGTCATGTTCTGAGGTTGCCAGAAACTATTCTCTCCCTGATAAGAGGAGACACTAGTGGCACTGTGAGCTAGCTTATGCAAACAGGCTAACATTTCTCGGTGGGGGTGTTCAGAGTCAGTCTGCCACCAAACCCACAGTTCATGTTATCCGAACGTGCAGGTCCTGTATGGGTAATATAGGAACTACACGACAAAAAGATTTGGAGGACTGGACTATTTTGGATATTTAAAATGAATTATTCTGGTATGAATTAGTCTGTCATATACATATGATGGCATGCATCTAGGAGGATGTGGTTTTTCCCGAAATGAATAAGGTGTTTGTCAAGGTATTCTGCTGATGTGGTTCTTACCAGGGGTGGGCATAACTTGTAGAGTTTCACTGCGTTGAATTCCGTGGAGCTACATAAAAACTCAGTGAAATTCCACATAGTCCAGTCTCACTGCTCTTGCTGCAATTTAGCACCAGTAGCGTGAGCAGCACTGAAAAAACAGCACGAATGGTACCATGCGGTGCGCAAGAGCCCGATGGCATTCAAGTTGATTTTGCTGCTGCTTGAGTAGAAAATCTACTTGAGTGGAAACAAATCTACTCGAGAAGCAGTCCTATGACCTTGAAAGCTCATGTCTAGGGGATGCTAAATCTTGTTTGCGCTCATCAGTTCACATTTTGGAAACCTTGCATGAAAGATTTTCTGGCAAGCGGTGATTTCCGGAATTAGATCGGAATTCTGCATTACAAGAGTAATGCAGAGTGGCCTAATTTCACCAATTCCACAGGCGGAATGAAACATAGAAAGTTGATTGAGACAGCCTAGCCACATGAGTATTAATGGAATGTTTTGAGTCAAAGAAGATTTGGAGATCACAAATTGTGCCATTTTTGACGAAGGTTGCAGTTTACCTGGCCAAAAAGCTACAGGATCGTCATTTTTCCATCACCACTAGTCTGTATTTCAGTTTTTGAAACATATAACTTGAGGTGATTCCTCATCATCCGTTGATCTACAGCTATGAAGCAGGAAATGAGCTGATGTTTCAATACCCTTATGGTCTCCAGGTTGAGAATTATCATTGTATTGCCTGCATATTTATAGCACACAAATTCAAAACTATTGGCTACTTAAGTAGTAGTTTCATGCCAATGTTAAAAAAGTAGAGGTGAGATGATAGATTCTTGTGGAACTCTTGTTTTTATGTGTTAGAAATGGTGGACTCTAGTTGACAGAGGGAGGTACCTTTGTCCAAATAGGGACCCTTGCTTCTAGTCAGGGTAAGGGGATACACACTTTAGATAACCCCTGCTTACCCCCTGGGTAGCTTGGCACGAGCAGACAGACTTATCCCAAAGGCAATGTGTAAAGTATTTGTACTCAAAACACAGAGTAATACAGTGATAACACCACAAATGGACACCACAACAGTTTAGAAAAATAGAGTATCTTTATCTATACTCAACAAGACCTAAACGACAAAAATACAACATACATGTAATAAGAATATGACTTTAGAACGGTTTCAAACAACTTGGTACATAGAAAACTATGGTTGCGTGATTTCTCACAAAGTACCTGTAGATGCGTTCAAATTCACAAGGCCAAACAGCCGCAGAGATGGGAAGTGTCAAAAAACAAAGAGATGTGTCAGTTCCTGAGACCATGGGAGGCAAAGAGACAGTTCTGCTGCACCCAGGAGAAGCGAGGTGTGGAATTCAGTCTGTAGATGTAAGTGATGCGTTGATTCTGAAACGGTTCTTGTCCGCGGGTGATGTTCAAGAAAACTTGCCGCACAGGTATGATGCGTGGAAATCTGGGATACCTCGGCGATTGATGCAGCGGCGTTGAGCGGCGCTGCATCGTTTTTTTCAGCTGTGATCCCTCAATGCGTCCGTTCTTGCAGCGGCGATGCGTGGAGATTCTTCTCGCACAGCGGTGCTGCATCGAAAAAACAGCTGCAAGAAGAGCGATGCGTCGATTTCTTCAGTTCTTTGGGTTTCTTCCAGCTTCCAGCAGCAAGCACAACCTCCAGAGGCCCAGAACTGGAACAGGCACCTCCTGGCAGGTCAGAACTGTCAGCAACAGAGCTCAGGAAGCTGGGGGTGACATATTTGTGTCCCTGAGACTTCAGAACAGGAGGTCAGCACACACAGGCCCTTGGAGATCTTCTTCAAGCAGGTTGAAAGCAAAGTTCCAGTCTTTGTCTTTTCCTTGGCAGAAATATCAACTGCAGGTCAACCCCACACAGCACACAGCAAAGGGGCAGTACTCCTCCTCACAGCTCTTCAGCTCTTCTCCTTGGCAAAGGTTCCTCTTGAGTCCAGAAGTAGTCTAAAGTTCTGGGGTTTTAGGTCACACACACCAGTACATGTCCTACCTTTCACATACACTGCACACTGCCTGAGGGGTACCTTGGGGCTACCATAGGGGTGCCTTACATGTAAGAAAAGGGAAGGTTGGCGCCTTGCAAGTGGGTGCACATGCCAAGTCGACATGGCAGTACAAAACTGCACGCACACACTGCAATGGCAGGTCTGAGATACCTTTTCAGGGCTACTCATGTGGGTGGCACAATCAGAGCTGCAGGCCCACTAGTAGCATTTGATTTACAGGCCCTTGCACACTTCAGTGCACTTTACTAGGGCTTTACCAGTAAAACAAATATTCCAATCAGGGAGAATCAATTGTAATAACAATTTACACAGAGAGCATATGCACTTTAGCACTGATTAGCAGTGGTAAAGTGCCCAGAGTCCTACAGCCAACAACAGGTCAGGACAAAATAGGAGGAACAAGCAAAAAGTTTGAGGATAACCCTGCAAAAAGGGCCAAGTCTAACATTATGTAATACGGATTTAATGAAAAAGCAGTTGAAAATGTGAGGTGAAAGTAGGGCTGGGTTGGCATCTAGCAAACAGAGCTTCATATCCTTTTGAGTTACCGCTTTCAACTTGGGGATTGCTATGGTGTCCTTAAATACAATAGCTAGTCTAGCTCCTTTGTTTACTTCTAGGTTCTGTGAAATGGCTCGATTTCAAGGGGGAATAACTTCATGCAGTACTGGAGCTATGTATTTTCCAAACCAGGTTTCATTGATGAACAGTATGTCTGTTTCTCTATCCATCAGTAGGTCAATAATGTTTAATATGTTTCCTCATTTAACAGCGTTTATCAGCAAACAACTCAGATTTTGAAATATTTGTATAGGTTTAATATTAAACCCGCCCCAAAATAGTCAAACAGCACAGGCTAATTGGTTACACCGCTGCACACTCTTATTATCTACTTTATCAAAAACAAGAAGATAGCAATAACTCAAAAAATACAAGGTTCCCTTCCGTCGGTTATTTCACATTTCATCATCCATGGCTCAGTCATCTTCCACATGTGAATATTAACTCCATATTCCCCAAATTTTTGCATGCTTTTTTAGGCAACCTCTTGCTCTGTACACTGTGTATTCTGTGTTGGCACTGACGTCCATGTCCCTTGTCCATTTCCTGAGTGAGGTGACCTTCTCCATGCACCAATGCTTTGTTTTATCTCTTTTGGCTAACAAGAAACTCACACTGAATTCTGTTGCAGCGCGGACCTTCTCATACACCCATGAGTCTTAATATCATTATTTTGGGATCAAGACTTATTGTACAGTTCACAACTACCCCAGTACTCATCCCAGTTTTTGCAGATATAGAACTATAACAGTACATCCCAAACCACATGGAAGTAGGTGCCCCGAGATTCTTTAGAGCTTAAACATTGAGGGTCTTTTGTGTATGCAATTTTCCAGAGCCAGTATGGATTATATTAAAATCTATGAAAGTATTTAAAATGGATAAGGAAAAGCCATGAGGAGATAGCAAGAGTTTTAATAGCCATCTTGGTTTCTACCCATCCGTCGTCCCGTCATCTAGAGCTCCTGTTGTCTTATTTTGGGGAAGGACTGGTGTACATCTGGGGTCTTGGTCTCATCCAATGGGATCTTGGTAGATATGTAATTATTTTTGGCTCAGATTAGTTCTCCATTTATATGAGAAGATGAGAGGTAAAAAATGGTGCTGGGGTCATGGAGTTGGGATTGTGGCATCCTTCGCACTCCTTGTCTGATAAAGGACTATTGTCATTAGAAGTAACTTAATAACTCTTTCACACATTCAGCATACAAACATTTTACATGAAGTTGTCAAATCATTTGGATGCCTAGCCTGATTCATCTATGAGCAGAAATCACTTGACGGAAGTTATCAGTTAGACTTGGCACACAAACACTCTTTATCTAATTATGACACTTGAGCAGGGAACAGGGATTTTTTGTGATCAATCAATATCTTGCTGGTAAAAGATGGGGAGTTGTGTGCTCAAATATTTTTTATCCCATTTCGCATGTGTAAATAATCAAATTTTGCACAAGTAGCTAATTTTGCACAAGTAGCTAATAAGCACGGTCCGCAATGTGTGTCCTTGCTTAGGAAACAGCTTTGTGCTTATGTTTCTCCAATTGCAGACAGAAGAGCGCAGAAAAGTGAGCAGTGCTTGCCTCTCTCTATTTCTAAGCAGTGCTATCTGCAGCTCATGCACAAACACAGAGAAAATGCAAGTTAAATGTATGCGCTTTTGACAGTGCAATCACATAGAAACAGATACACAGTTGTGTCCTGAGCAAGTGAAGCCTTTCATAATAATGCCACTGGTGGTAAGAGCCTTAGCATAAAGTGTAATTTGAATTCTGCTCATAATTGATATCGGTGGAAAACAGCCATAAATATTGTTTATAACTATTTTAGCAATATCACCCTATATGTAGATATCAGAAGATCAATAAAAGCACAAATTTTCAAAGATACAAACAAGAATTTGTTTGAAATCGGACTTTTAGTTGGCAGAGGTATGCTCTCTGTCCAAGCAACAACTGCAATCGTAGTCAGGGTAAGTCACCACACGATAAATGAACTTGTGCTCACCGTCTGGTAGCTTGGCACAGAGCAGTCAGGCTTAACTTTAGAGGCGATGTGTAAATATTTGTACAACACTTAAAAACCACAGTGAAAACACCAGAACTAGACTCCACACCAGTTTAGAAGGATAGCTTTTATTTGTTTGAACAAAAAAAAACCAAAATTATAAATATTCAATAGGTATAACCGGAGTTATGAATGTTTAAAAATTAGATGAAAATATAGTGCTTAAAAGCTTACAGCATCAACCGGGAATATCTTATTGCGCTAGAACGGGGTAAATACAGAAGTTGAGGCCAACCACCATGAAGCGCGGGGTGGATATAGTGACCAGCCCAGACCTGCTGAAAAGTACCTGGGATGCATAGTCGAAGGAGACGCGATGAGGGAGCAAAGAAATAATACGTCGTCATCAAACCGCTGAGTTGTAGGCGATGCGTCTATGCTGAACCGTGCAAAGTTAGAGATGTAGGAGAGTAGGATCTGCTTCACATGGGTACCCCCACTTTTTGCTGATGCTTCACTGTTTTTCGACATTAGTCTGGCTGGGGCCCTGCTAATCAGAATCCCAGCCTAGCTGCTTCCTCTCTAAAATGGTTTCCATGTGCCTTAGGCACATCACTGATTGGAATCTGGAGTGCCCTTATAAGTCCCTAGTATATGGTATACTATGTACCAAGGGCATAGGTACCTCAGAGGCCTACCAGGGGCTGCAGCATGTATTATGCCACCCCTGGAAAGCCATCCAAACTGACACCACAGGTCTGCTACTGCAGCCTGGGTAAGGTGGTGCATGCACCCCTTACTGTGATATAGGTTACCTATATCACTAAATACATACACACATATAAACCTATAAGTCACTCCTAAGGCAGGCCTTATCAATCCTAAAGGCAGAGTGCATGGTTCCTATGTGAGAGGGTGCCCCTGCATGAGCAGGGCCCCTCTGCAGCGTTCGGAGACCCTTCTCTGATGCTGTTTGTAGTGCAGCCTGACCATATACTCTTAAGCGCATTATAACCTCGCGTTAAATGCTAACTTTGGAATGGCTGCACCTAAACATGTCGTGTTTGGTGTCAAACATCTTGGAATACTACCCCCCGCCAATTCTGGCAGCGGGGGTAGCATTCCACCCTTCTAGAGGGAAAGACATGTTAACTCTGGCTAGCCCGGTAACTTCTTTCCAAAGCCCTGGCATCACAAAATGGATGCTGCTGCCACAGACACGAGTCTGGCCTCCTGCTGCTGGACGAAACTCCGGCAGGGGAGGCCTGGACAATAGGTTTCCTGTCCCAGGGAGGTGTGACCACCTCCCCAGACAGGATAATGTGTATTGGGGCTGGGCGGGAGCACTTTCGGGTGCTTTGAAGTCCTGCACTGGGGGCACACTTGGTGTCCCTGTGCATACCCCAGTTCAAACCGGATCAGGGCTTGCAGCCCCTGCTTTGGCGTGAACTGGACAAAGGGAAAGGGTGTAGCCACCCCTCTGCCCTGACCCACCCATAGGTGGGGCCACAGAGTAGTCCAACCCCTAAACTTAGTATAAGTATAGGAACCCAGTCCTTAGGACTTTAGATTATCCCTGGACGAAACTCTGAAACAGAATCCTGGACCTTCGACGCTCTACTCATGATTAGAGGACAGAAGAATCTCCCTTGGGGTCAAGGAGTGACTCCCCTGCTTGGCAGGCACCAAAGAAGCATCTGTCCGGTTCGCATTTCTGAAGCTCCCGTCGGACGCCGAAGTCATCGCATCACCAGAGGTGGATTCTCAGACTTCCCGAGGCTACCCTGAGTCCCCAGCAAAGCTGAGGCCCGTGGCTATCGTGGGTGACTTGAGACCGTGACCCCTGGACACCGAGCACATTTGCAAGTGCATCCTCTTCTGGGTCTCCCACGAAGTCGTGCTTTGGGCTCCGAGTAGCCCTAGCCTCCAGCACCAACTGCACCGAAGATCACTGGCCTCCACTCCACGAGTGTCCTGTGAGCCAGATCCACGTGCGGCGTCTCGAGGCTCCTTCGCGGTCGCTAGCCCGTTGGCTAGTAGCCCTTAACGAAGGCCAATCTTTTTCTAACTTGGCATCCTGGTTGCTCCAGGCCTGCCCTCACTTACCCTCGCTGGGTGAGTTCCCCAGACCTTGCTGGTCTGCACCATCGACGATCTTCCTCTGCATCGAGACTTGCCGTTGCCAAGGCTTGTTGGGTCCAATCCGGTCGCCGACACCTCAGCACTCGACAGACATCATGTACCAGCCCGAATCCTGCTCCTGGTCGCCGACAACGCCTCCTGGACCTCGTGGCTGAAGAGTCAAGACGACCGTCAACGCACCTGAAGCACTCGACATCGGTGGGCATCTGTCCATCGCCTTCCTGGTCACTGGCTAGTGACCCAGACTCTGTCCCCTCTGCTTTCAGGTTCTTCAGAACTCCGATCCACTCTTGGATCCACCCGGACACTTTCCACTTGGTCGCCAGCAGCACTTTGCAGCAGATCGCCATTCAAATCGACGACGAAACCCGACCCCGAAAGGCACCTATGCACCCGGCTTCCCTGGGTGAGGTAACACGAGTACTCCGGTGCTCCCGTGGGTAGAGACTCTTCAAAGTCCTAGATCTCAAAGGGTTTGCTCCAAGTCCTCCTTTAAGTGTCCCTTTTCTTTAATTTCCTGATCACGACTTTCTCCATAGAAGTCAACGGCGTATCGCGGTTGTGTATTATACACTGCACGCGTCCCCCGTGGGTCCCCTGTGTCACTACCTTGGGTGGTTCCTTGTGGTCCAAGCACTTCTAGAGGCTCTAGGCCTAGTGTCTAGTTCAGTCGTGGTTCTTATACCACTTTATTGGTATATGGTTTGGTACGCCCCTAGGGCCCAAACGTGTATTTGTGCTATTACTGTGTTTAAATAACTTCTAACTTATGTACTTCGAACTCTAGCCTCATAAAGAGACTAGAGGGGTGTGTTTAGCAATAAATACATATATTTTGAATATATACCTGGTGTGGTGCTCTTTCATTTGGTCACTCAAGAGATTATAGACTGGTAAAACAAGCTGCTTTACATTCCTTCAAGACTTAGCCTGAAGGCTGCTCTCCATAGCTACCACTAGGATAGCTTTCAATAAGGTTGTCTTTAACCTATCTCCAATAAGGGGTTGTTTGGACTGGTGCAAGGTGCCCACTATAATTAGTGGACAGCATATACCAGGCCAACTTCTCACATTGGTGTGCAGCGTGTGGGATTCCAGCTTGCTATTGTTTTACCAGATAATCTCAATTGAATTGATCAACTGAAAACCACTAAAGGTACCTAAGGTACATATAATTTAAGCTTAGAATACAGTAAGTTCTACTGAACTTAGAGTTGTGTGTTAAGGGATAGCACACCCTTTCTACAACTCAAGAGAGTTTAGTAGGCCACACTAGAGTAGGTAGTGCATACACCACACCACACTAGTAATGTCTTTAAGGGTAGGATCTAAAGAATCCTTGCAGGAAGCCACTGAGCTTCCACCCTCCAAGTATGATACACTCCCATTCTTGGAATTGAGAGCTTTATGCAACTTGAGAAAAATAAGGACAGGCCAAAGCCCCACCACCCAACACCTCAAGGAGTTGTTGGTGGCTTATGACCTTAGTAAGCCCTTGGGGACTGAAGGGGTAGGAGCTGAGGGTGGGGCAGATGATGAGGATGGGACCAGGGGTACCAATACCCCCAGCCCCCTCTGAAACTGGCCAGGAGGGCGACAATGGCCCTGACCTGGATAATCCAATCCCTCCTGAGGAAGATGAAGAGGATGATCAGAATGATGCCCTCTTTGTCCCCCCAGGAAGGATTATGAGTGTGCCCAGAAGGTCTAGGTCTCCTTCTCAGGAGTCTAACCACTCTGGCACCTCCATAGGGAGCTCTGTCTCATCTCATAGGAGGGAATCCTCTCATGAGAGAAGAAAGAGGCTGGTTCAATATGAGGAAGCTCAGCTTGAAATCAAAAAGAAGCAACTGGCTATAGACAGGGAGTCCCTAGATCTCTTTAGAGAGAGAAGAAAGTTGGGACTAGAGTCCCATGGTGGCAGCCATGTCCCTAGAGATAGGGAAAGGTCCTATGACCATAGGAACCTGAGCAAGATTGTCCCTCCCTATCAGAATGGGGATGACATCCACAAGTGGATAACTGCTCTAGAGAGGGCCTGTAAGGTACAGAAGGTCCCTCAGGAGCAGTGGGCAGCAATCTTGTGGCTCTCCTTTGCAGACAAAGGTAGAGATAAGCTCCTCACTGTTAGAGAGGAGGATGCTGATAATTACAAGGTCTTGAAGAGTGCTCTTATTGATGGGTTTGGCCTAACCACTGAACAGTACAGGTTGAAGTTCAGAGATACCCAAAAGCACAGACTCAAGACTGGGTAGACTATGTGGATTGTTCTGCCAAGGCTCTGGAAGGCTGGTTGATGGGCAGTAAGGTGTGTGACTTCTCAGGATTGTACAATCTGATAATGAGGGAGCAGATTCTTAATAACTGTCAAAATCAGCTGTTGCATCAATACCTGGTAGACTCTGATCTGACCTCTCCCCAAGAATTGGGAAAGAAGGCAGACAAATGGGTCAGAACCAGGGTGAAGCAGAAGGTACAGAACCAAGGTGGGGAAACCAAGAAGCAAGATGCTAAGAACTCTGAAAAGGGTGGGGAGAAGGGTAAAGATCAAAAGTCTTCATCAGGCCCCCAAAAATCTTCTTCTGGTGGGGATTCACAGTCTACCAAAGGGAAAGGCCAAAGAAAACCATGGTGCAAGGTCTGTAAGCAAAAGACCCACTGGACCAGTGATTGCACCAAGTCCAAAGACTCAAGTCCAGCACCCACCAATGCCCCTAAGGCACCTGTTCCCCCTAGTACAGTTGGTGGGAGTGCTCCAGCCAAGGGTTTAGTAGGGTTCACCCTGGGTACTGAGTTGGGCTCTGACCTAGTCAGAGAACTGACTCAGGCTGTGTTAGTCTGTGATGGAGGCATGGATGTGACCTCCACTGTGAGTCCCAGTAATCTGGGCAAGTACAGACAACAGCCTTTAATCAATGGACGTGAGGCTTTGGCATTTAGGGACACAGGGGCAAGTGTCACAATGGTGACACAAGACCTTGTGAATCCTGGGCAAGTTATACTTGGTGAGATGTACCAAGTGACCAATGCTAGCAATGTCAGAACAGACCATACTCTGGCAGTTGTTAACTTCTCCTGGGGAGGGGTAACTGGCCTTAAGAAGGTTGTGGTAAGTGCAAACCTACCAGTCGAATGCTTGCTTGGCAATGACTTAGAGACTTCTGCTTGGGCAGAAGTGGAGCTCAGGACCCATGCAGAAATGCTGGGGATCCCTGCAGATGTGTTTGCTGTGACCAGGTCACAAGCCAAAATGTCTAGCACTGAACAGGCCTTGGATTCTGGAAGAATGGACCAAGTGCCTTCCAAGAGGAGGAGTAGTAGGGTTAAGGCAGTGCCTTCCCCCTTGGCTCAGGAGGAAGATCAGTCCCTTGAGGGGATGATCTCAGCCCTGAAGAAGGAACTGTCCCAGAGGAACTTGAACCTGACCAGGTTGAGTTCTTGGGGACAGGGGGACCTTCTAGGGCAGATCTGAGCCAGGAGCAGCAGAGCTGCCCCTCCCTTGAACCCCTCAGACAGCAAGCTGCTGCTGAGGCTGCTGGGAAAGCTAGTGGTCCCCATACAGTGTATTGGGATGATGGACTCCTGTACTCAGAGAGTAGAGACCCCAAGCCTGGTGCTACCAGGAGGTTGGTTATACCTCTGAAGTTCAGGGGCTTCCTATTGACCCTAGCCCATGATATTCCCTTAGCAGGTCACCTGGGCCAGAACAAGACTTGGGACAGAATTGTCCCTCACTTTCACTGGCCCCACATGTCTGAAGACAGCAAGGAGTTTTGTCGCTCCTGTGTAACCTGCCAAGCCAGTGGCAAGGCAGGTGGCACTACAAAGGCCCCCTGATACCACTACCTGTGGTGGGGGTGCCCTTTGAAAGGGTAGGGATTGACATTGTTGGTCCCATGGATCCCCAAACAGCCTCTGGGCACAGGTTTATCCTGGTGGTAGTGGATCATGCCACCAGGTACCCAGAAGCTATTCCCCTCAGGACCACTACAGCACCTGTGGTGGCAAGGGCCCTCCTGGGAATTTTCTCAAGAGTGGGCTTTCCTAAGGAGGTAGTATCAGACAGGGGTGCTAACTTCATGTCTGGGTACTTAAAAGCAATGTGGAAGGAGTGTGGAGTGACTTATAAGTTCACCACACCCTATCACCCACAATGCAATGGTTTAGTTGAGAGATTCAACAAAACCTTGAAGGGCATGATTAAAGGGCTCCCAGAAAAGCTTAGGCGAAGATGGGACATACTCTTGCCCTGCCTTTTATTCGCATATAGGGAGGTGCCTCAGAAGGGGGTTGGTTACAGCCCTTTTGAACTTCTGTTTGGCCACCCTGTGAGGGGTCCACTGTGCTTGGTGAAGGAAGGATGGGAGTTACCTCTCAAGCCCCCAAAGCAAGATATAGTGGACTATGTACTTGGTCTCCGCTCCAGGATGGCTGAGTATATGAAAAAGGCAACCAAAAACCTTGAGGCTAGCCAGGAACTTCAAAAGGCCTGGCATGACCAAAGAGCTGTTCTGACTGTTTACCAGCCAGGACAGAAGGTGTGGGTGTTGGAGCCAGTGGCCCCAGCAGCTCTCCAAGACAAATGGAGTGGACCCCACACTATTGTTGAGCAGAAGGGTGAGGTTACCTACTTAGTAGACCTAGGAACACCCAGGAGTCCCCACAGGGTTCTCCATGTCAACAGGTTAAAACCATATGTGGACAGGGCAGACATGGGCTTGCTCATGGCTACTGATGAAGGGCAGGAGGAAGAGAGTGACCCACTCCCTGACCTGCTCTCACAGAACCCTGACGATGGGTCAGTAGATGGTGTAGCCTTGGCAGGCAGCCTCACTACCCAGCAACAAACTGATTGTAGGCAAGTTCTCAATCAGTTTAGACATATGTTTTCACTGACACCCAGTCAGACCACCTGGTGCACTCATGAAGTGGACACTGGGGACAGTCTGCCTATTAAAAATAAGATTTATAGGCAACCTGACCATGTCAGGGACTGTATCAGGACTGAAGTCCAGAAAATGTTGGAATTGGGAGTTATTGAACCCTCAGATAGCCCTTGGGCTAGTCCAGTGGTCCTTGTACCAAAACCTCACACCAGTGGTGGAAAAAGAGAGATGAGGTTTTGTGTGGACTACAGGGGTCTCAATGCAGTCACTAGGACTGATGCCCATCCAATACCAAGGGCAGATGAGCTCATAGATACTTTGGCCTCAGCCAAATATCTCAGCACATTTGACTTGACAGCTGGCTACTGGCAGATCAGACTAGCTGATACTGCAAAGCCCAAAACAGCATTCTCAACCCCTAGTGGGCATTATCAATTTGTGGTGATGCCCTTTGGTCTGAAGAATGCACCTGCCACTTTCCAGAGGTTGGTGAATACAGTTCTCACAGGTCTGGAAGCCTATAGTGCAGCATATCTAGATGATATTGCTGTCTTTAGCTCCACCTGGGAGGATCACCTGGTCCACCTCAGGAATGTTTTACAGGCCCTGCAAAAGGCAGGCCTGACTATCAAGGCCACTAAGTGCCAGATAGGGCAGAGTCAGGTTGTGTACCTGGGCCACCTTGTGGGTGGAGGCCAGGTTCAACCTTTGCAGAGCAAGATCCAGACCATCATGGACTGGACTGCTCCCACTACCCAGACTCAGGTGAGAGCCTTCTTAGGCCTGACTGGGTACTATAGGAGATTTGTCAAGGGGTATGGATCAATAGTGACACCCCTGAATGACTTAACTTCTAAGAAAATGCCCAAAAAGGTTCAGTGGACAGTTAGCTGTCAAAAGGCATTTGATGACCTGAAGCAGGCCATGTGCACTGCTCCCATTCTACAGAGTCCTGATTACTCCAAGAAGTTCATTGTTCAAACTGATGCATCTGAATTGGGGGTAGGGGCTGTACTGTCACAATTGAATGAAGAAGGTCAGGATCAGCCAGTAGCTTTCATTAGCAGAAGGCTGACCCCTAGAGAGAAACGTTGGTCAGCCATAGAGAGGGAGGCCTTTGCTGTGGTCTGGGCTCTGAAGAAGTTGAGGCCATACTTGTTTGGTACCCACTTCCTGGTTCAGACAGACCATAAGCCCCTCTTATGGCTAAAACAAATGAAGGGTGAAAACCCCAAACTGCTTAGGTGGTCCATTTCCCTACAGGGGATGGACTTTACAGTGGAACATAGACCTGGGAGTAACCATGCCAATGCAGATGGACTCTCTAGGTACTTCCACTTAGAACATGAAGACTTAACTGGGCAAGGTTAGTTTAATGTCCCTACGTTTGGGGGGGTTGTGTAGGAGAGTAGGATCTGCTTCACATGGGTACCCCCACTTTTTGCTGATGCTTCACTGTTTTTCGACATTAGTCTGGCTGGGGCCCTGCTAATCAGAACCCCAGCCTAGCTGCTTCCTCTCTAAAATGGTTTCCATGTGCCTTAGGCACATCACTGATTGGAATCTGGAGTGCCCTTATAAGTCCCTAGTATATGGTATACTATGTACCAAGGGCATAGGTACCTCAGAGGCCTACCAGGGGCTGCAGCATGTATTATGCCACCCCTGGAAGGCCATCCAAACTGACACCACAGGTCTGCTACTGCAGCCTGGGTAAGGTGGTGCATGCACCCCTTACTGTGATATAGGTTACCTATATCACTAAATACATACACACATATAAACCTATAAGTCACTCCTAAGGCAGGCCTTATCAATCCTAAAGGCAGAGTGCATGGTTCCTATGTGAGAGGGTGCCCTGCATGAGCAGGGCCCCTCTGCAGCGTTCGGAGACCCTTCTCTGATGCTGTTTGTAGTGCAGCCTGACCATATACTCTTAAGCGCATTATAACCTCGCGTTAAATGCTAACTTTGGAATGGCTGCACCTAAACATGTCGTGTTTGGTGTCAAACATCTTGGAATACTACCCCCCGCCAATTCTGGCGGCGGGAGTAGCATTCCACCCTTCTAGAGGGAAAGACATGTTAACTCTGGCTAGCTCGGTAACTTCTTTCCAAAGCCCTGGCATCACAAAATGGATGCTGCTGCCACAGACACGAGTCTGGCCTCCTGCTGCTGGATGAAACTCCGGCAGGGGAGGCCTGGACAATAGGTTTCCTGTCCCAGGGAGGTGTGACCACCTCCCCAGACAGGATAATGTGTATTGGGGCTGGGCGGGAGCACTTTCGGGTGCTTTGAAGTCCTGCACTGGGGGCACACTTGGTGTCCCTGTGCATACCCCAGTTCAAACCGGATCAGGGGCTTGCAGCCCCTGCTTTGGCGCGAACTGGACAAAGGGAAAGGGGTGTAGCCACCCCTCTGCCCTGACCCACCCATAGGTGGGGCCACAGAGTAGTCCAACCCCTAAACTTGGTATAAGTATAGGAACCCAGTCCTTAGGACTTTAGATTATCCCTGGACGAAACTCTGAAACAGAATCCTGGACCTTCGACGCTCTACTCACGATTAGAGGACAGAAGAATCTCCCTTGGGGTCAAGGAGTGACTCCCTTGCTTGGCAGGCACCAAAGAAGCATCTGTCCGGTTCGCATTTCTGAAGCTCCCGTCGGACGCCGAAGTCATCGCATCACCAGAGGTGGATTCTCAGACTTCCCCGAGGCTACCCTGAGTCCCCAGCAAAGCTGAGGCCCGTAGCTATCGTGGGTGACGTGAGACCGTGACCCCTGGACACCGAGCACATTTGCAAGTGCATCCTCTTTTGGGTCTCCCACGAAGTCGTGCTTTGGGCTCCAAGTAGCCCTGAAGATCACTGGCCTCCACTCCACGAGTGTCCTGTGAGCCAGATCCACGTGCGACGTCTCGAGGCTCCTTCGCGGTCGCTAGCCCATTGGCTAGTAGCCCTTAACGAAGGCCAATCTTTTTCTTACTTGGCATCCTGGTTGCTCCAGGCCTGCCCTCACTTACCCTCGCTGGGTGAGTTCCCCAGACCTTGCTGGTCTGCACCATCGACGATCTTCCTCTGCATCAAGACTTGCCGTTGCCAAGGCTTGTTGGGTCCAATCCGGTCGCCGACACCTCAGCACTCGACAGACATCGTGTACCAGCCCGAATCCTGCTCCTGGTCGCCGACAACGCCTCCTGGACCTCGTGGCTGAAGAGTCAAGACGACCGTCAACGCACCTGAAGCACTCGACATCGGTGGGCATCTGTCCATCGCCTTCCTGGTCACTGGCTAGTGACCCAGACTCTGTCCCCTCTGCTTTCAGGTTCTTCAGATCTCCGATCCACTCTTGGATCCACCCGGACACTTTCCACTTGGTCGCCAGCAGCACTTTGCAGCAGATCGCCATTCAAATCGACGACGAAACCCGACCCCGAAAGGCACCTATGCACCCGGCTTCCCTGGGTGAGGTAACACGAGTACTCCGGTGCTCCCGTGGGTAGAGACTCTTCAAAGTACTAGATCTCAAAGGGTTTGCTCCAAGTCCTCCTTTAAGTGTCCCTTTTCTCTAATTTCCTGATCGCGACTTTCTCCATAGAAGTCAACGGCGTATCGCGGTTGTGTATTTACACTGCACGCGTCCCCCGTGGGTCCCCTGTGTCACTACCTTGGGTGGTTCCTTGTGGTCCAAGCACTTCTAGAGGCTCTAGGCCTAGTGTCTAGTTCAGTCGTGGTTCTTATACCACTTTATTGGTATATGGTTTGGTACGCCCCTAGGGCCCAAACGTGTATTTGTGCTATTACTGTGTTTAAATAACTTCTAACTTATGTACTTCGAACTCTAGCCTCATAAAGAGACTAGAGGGGTGTGTTTAGCAATAAATACATATATTTTGAATATATACCTGGTGTGGTGCTCTTTCATTTGGTCACTCAAGAGATTATAGACTGGTAAAACAAGCTGCTTTACATTCCTTCAAGACTTAGCCTGAAGGCTGCTCTCCATAGCTACCACTAGGATAGCTTTCAATAAGGTTGTCTTTAACCTATCTCCAATAAGGGGTTGTTTGGACTGGTGCAAGGTGCCCACTATAATTAGTGGACAGCATATACCAGGCCAACTTCTCACAAGAGATACCTAGGAAACTGGAGACGTTGCACCGTGAAGGAGGCGTTGCGATGTCCCCGGTACATGCAGCAGCAGCAATGTGTCGGCACTGAGGGAAATTTGCCAGTTCAGATTGGCTCATCGTCGTAGATTTGTGGATTTTGGCAGTTGTAGCACTTTATACCCATTTCCAAGGGGCCAAGATGGGATTGGTACCACTTGACAGGGCAAGACTTGCAGCAAGCAAAGTCCAGGTGCTCTTGCAGGTTGAAGAAAAGTCTTTGATGTCCCTGAGGCACTCTTGCTTCAAGTGAGATGGGTCCAGTCCTTTCTCAGCCGGACAGTGGAGAGTGGGCAGCAGGGCAGCACAGCAGAAAAGCAGTTCTTCCGGAGCAGCCGTCCAGCAGAGTGGCAGTCCTTGTAGCAGCACAGCGGTCCTTCCTCCTGGCAGAGTTCTTCACAAGTCCAGTAGAGTCTTATTTGATGGAGTCAGACACCCAGTACTTATACCCAGTTGTGCCTTTGAAGAAAAGATGACTTCAAAGAGGGGCTTTGAAGTGCACATGGGTCCTCCCTCCCAACTCTGGCTCAAGACACACCACAGGGGGATATGCAGCCCTTTGTGTGGGGTCAGGACACAGCCTACTCAGGTGAAGGTGACAGCTCCTTCCTCCAATCCTGCCCAGGATGACCCATCAGGATGTGGATGGCCACTCAGTCACACCTAAGCTCTCTTGGTGTGTGGCTGTCTAGAGGGAATTCACAAAGTCCAACTGTCGCCCATCCCAGACGTGTATTGGAGACTAGCTTCAGGCACACAGGGCTAAAAGAGGAAAAATATAATCTTTTTAAAAGCGGAAATTTTAAAGAGTAGTGATAAATTCATCTTTGCCAGTAACGCAAATTCATCATTACCATTACAGTGATATGTAACATGACAGATCTTCTCAATCAGGAATTGCAGCTTATAGATGTAATAAGGGATTCCCAATGTTAACCTATGAGAGGGGTAGGCCTCACAGAAGTGAAAAACAAATGTAAGTGTTATTCCATACCAGGACATGCAAAACTTAAAAGCATATGTTCTATCTTTTGATTACAGAGGACCCTGCCCTATGGGCTACCCAGGGCCTACCTTAGGGATGACATATATGCAATAAAAGGTGAGTTTAAGGCTTTGCAAGGCGTTTTAAATCCCAAGTCAACATGGCAGTGTACACTGCTGCACACACAAGATATGTCAGGTCTGAGACATTTTGAAAGTGCTACTTGTGTGAGTGGCACAATCAGTGCTGCAGCCCCAATGGCAGCATTTAATTTACAGGCCCTGAGCACATTGAGTGCACTCTTCTAAGGACATATAGGTAAATTAAAAATGCCAACTCAGTATGAGCCAATGTTACCATGTTTAGAGGAGAGAGCACATGCACTTTAGCACTGGTTAGCAGTAATACAGTGCTCAGAGTCCTAAAAGCAACAAAAACGAGGTCATAAAAAGAGGAGGAGAAAGGCAAAAAGTTTGGGGTGACCCTTCAGAGAGCCCCATTTGCCAACAGAATTAATTTAGAAAATGTCTTTTTGGTTACAAAGAATGGTTTTCCCAGCTTTCTCTTATTAGATCTTTAAATAACAATGTCATTTGAAATATAATTTATAATGGGATCTAATATGCGAATGGCCTTTTGTTTCAAGCTACTTTCATTTTCCAATGCCTTTAAATGTCCCATTTATCAATACCTAGATGTGATAAATGTCCTTTTCTTTGAAGAGAAGCAAGATAACATCTAAAAGCAGAATCTTTTGCTGCATTGCCTCTGGTACTGTGGGCTGTCAGTCTCATACATTTTTATTTTAAAGTTAGCCCTATTTAATTTGTCAGACACTTGCTGCAGCTAAGAAGTTTATCTCCTAATAGGAAAAACACCAGATCTTCTTTAATAGAGCCTAAGGTGCTTCTTTAAGGTTACTTGGTCTTTTGCACATTTTTTTCTGTTATGCAATTCAAAAACGTGTAGCTTTGACTGAACTTGCACATCCTTAGTAAATTATTTGCAAGTGATGATGATTCTTTATTTGTATCAGTTAATTAAAACCATTACAAAAAGATTGAAAAACAAAACGTTAAAACAACAGAACAGTTCATTTGATTCTAATAGTACTGTTAATCTGACATGATTTCTGCTTCATACATTTTTACAATTACATACCCTAATGTGTTTAATGTAGATGTAGATTGTAAAATTATTGGTAACACATTAAAACGGTGATTAATTTTGAACTGACGATGTAAAGTGCAAATGCAAGCTATATTCACTAATCATAAAAATAGTAAAAATACATGTTGTGCTTACTGAATTTATGTTTTTTCCTCTTAGCGGGCAGTTCAATTTGAATAAGATAAAGCGGTTGGTTTACTGTTGAAATCATTTACAGTTATATCTTCACTTAATTGTTTGGCACTCGTTTCTGAATTAATCATTGTTTATAAAAAAATATAAGCAGTCCTATGATATGGCCATTTAGCTATTTGAGTCCGCTTTCTGGTGGAGGTTACGTATTTGTGTTAGGTATTTTACATCTCGGCAAGTCAGTATGCTGGATGAGCCCTCCATCCAGCAGATTATGGCCTGTCTGCAGGTACGAATATTTAGTTCATTAAAAATCGGTTTTCAGAGTTTCTTCCTTAAATCCTTGATTGTGGGGCATACACACAACAAATGGGTTATTGTTTTGTTATAATATCTGCACAGACAGTTTGCTGTTTGTGTTTTGTCTTTCCACGATGGTAGGAGGTCCTTCGAGTCATGAACTCCTAATCGATACTGGATGAAGCTCCTTTTTATCTCTATACAGAAGTGATCTGACAAGTAGGCTTGACTCAGGCTTTAAAAATGTGTAGGAGTTTATAACTGTCCAAGCGTGTTGTTGTTCGGTCAGGATTTTTTTATCTTCTGTAAGGGATTTTTTCTTTGCAAGGTTATTACAAACCCTATTAAATGCTCAGGACATTGAATAATTTATTCTGCAAGGGAAAACATGGTGGCCGGCTAGAGGTGGGTCGCGGGAGCTCCACCAAGTGTGCGCATGAATAGAGTCACAGAAGGCGAATACGAAAAATACATGCAGGTGAAAATACGAGCTTGTGTGCAGGAAACAAGAAATGGACATAGCGAGAATGATTGATTGTAAGGAGTAGCGCCGAAGAATTGCCGTTCTGGGTCTTACCTTTCGACGCGACGTTTTGATGGCGTTTTGCCGACGTAGGATTGATTTATTCCAGGCGTCGAACTTGAGTGCCGAGGTGCCGCAGCTGCCGTGCCGGTTTTGGGAGGGTGCTGAGGAATTAGAAGCTTCGGTGTGGTTTCTGACGTGGCCCAGGAGAAAAAGTAATTGGTGGATCTATCTATGGAGAACAGCTACGGCGGCCGAGGAGCGCAACGAGCAGTGCTGGTCAAGAGCCGCGATGGAAGTGAGGAGAGGAAGGAAGGCTGCAGCGAGGATTTCCTTTCGGGGAGGAGGCCTCAGAGAATTACCGAGGGCCAAAGCGGAGGACTCAGAAGACACGGGGGAAGCCACAGTAAGACGCCAAGAATCACAGCAGGGTGTAAAGTTGAAAGGAGAGGGGAAAAAGTTTAAAGAGGTGCAGGGAGAATTAAAAGGGTCAAAAAGTAATAGCATAAATAAAAGCACAAGTGAGTCCAAACAGCAGGGAGTGGGGAGGTACACGCTTAGGAGTGCTAAGATGGGGAAAGCTTTTTTCGAACAGTGTGCGGAGGGAGGACCCCTTTTAGGTGGTGGAGAAAAAGGAGAAAGTAAAGGAGAGAGAACCCCTGCATTTAGAGCCCCAGTGGTGAGAAGTCCTGTGGTGAAAGTGCAGAAAATGGACAAACAAGAGGGGTTGGCGAAGAAAGGCATGACTAAAGCCCAGAAGGTGAAGGTCACCCCCTCTCTCAGGACTTTTTTTAAAGTTCTTACGAAGACTCTAATATTAAGTGAGGCAGGGATGGCAAGCAAGGAGGCGCAAAGAGGAGAGGCCATGAAGGGACAGTTAGAGCACTTGGATGGGGAAGTACTGACGGAATAGGGGAGTGTATGTAGCATAAATAGATTTGTACCACTACAGGTAGAGGACATAGAGGGTTTGGAGCATACAGAAAATCTAAAAGATGTAAATAGTGGAGGTGTCACCCAGTTGGATTTAGAGGTGGGGGAGGACAGGAATAGGGCAGCAAGCAGAAGAATTTGGCCCGGAACACAGTTTGAGTACAGAAGGGAGGAAGGACACAATACAGGGTGAGCAGACAGTAGTAAATACAGGGGGGGCAGTTTTGGGGAATTGATAGCAACTCTCACGTCAGAGATAAGGGGTAGATTCAAAGTGTCCGAGGAGAATCAGAAAGAGATAAAGTTGGCTTGTAAGGCTCTAGAGAAGAAGATAGATGATCTGGCAGGGAGAACAACAGTTCTAGAGGCGACAGTTGAGGAGCTTAAGGGCAAGGTATTAACAAATAATGAAGATATAGAAAATTCTAAAGTTGAAAGAACATTGGCGCCAAGACTGGGAGGAAAGGATGGAAAATAATCAAAGGAGGAATAATTTACGGATCCTAAATGTGCCCGAAGGGGCGGAGGGAGATGACCTGAAAAGTTTTATAAACACGGTTACATTTGGAAGAATCTGATCAGGAGATTGGCAGGGATATACAGAGAGTTCATAGGGACCCCTTCAGGCTCAACCCCAACAGAAGCAAACCAAGGAGGATCCAGGTGAATTTCCTTACTTACTCCTTGAAAGAGAAGGCTTTATCTCGAGCTTTGAAAATGAAAGTAGTTAAGATGGATGGGCTCTCCTGTGAAATTAGGTCTGATAGATCTTACATCATCTCCAATAGGCAATGGGAGCTGGGGAAGAGAATGGACCAACTGAAGGAGCTAGGAGCCTCGGTGCCGATGAAATTCCCGGCAGTGCTAAAAGTAATGATGAATAATAAGATGCACAACTTCAGAGCAGTGAGTGAAGTAGATGACTTTATAGCATCTTGTACATAGGTAAATTGAATGAGGTAATTAGTTACGAGGTTCAAGAATAGGCCTCCTGTAGTGGATTTATTGAGTTTTGGGGTAAGGCACACTTGGTGGTTAACCCATAGGCTAAGGCCATTATTAAGGGGGGTAGGTTCTCCATTGGGGGGGAGGGGAAGGGGTCACTGGGTGGGGAGCATTTAGGGAGAAAAGAAAGAAAATTCCTCAGAAGCCATTGATTCACCATTAAAAAGGGTAGCAAGAAAGGAACATGGGAGAGGGACAGAAGCTGAATTTGAAGATTTTATCTTGGAATGGTTATGGGCTAAGGGTGAGGTCCAGGAGAGAGCAGATTCTGCAATATATTAAAGATTGTATTGCCCAGGTCTGTAAATTACAGGAGACACATCTGACAGAGAAGGAATGCAAGGAGGTTTTTAAGTCTCGAAAGTGGGTCCAGCAATTGGTGTGTACTAAACAAACATTTGTAACCAAAGGGGTGGCGATATTGGTAAAACGTGACCCAAAAGTTGCTATCATAGAAAGTATTTCAGATAGTAGAGGCAGATGGGTTGTAGCAAAATTAAAAGTGGGGGGCCACGTTTACACACTGGTAGGGTATTATGGGCCAAATTTGGACGATATAGCACCTCTGCGAGAATTGTTGGTGGAGTTAGTTTGTTTTTCTGATCCAATAATCTGGGCAGGTGATTTCAACGTAGTACTAGATAGTACTTTGGATAGATCAACTAGTAGTAGAGCGATTGTAAACCACAAAATGAGGATGCAGATAAAATTAATGATGAATCAAGTAATAGCACTGGATGCAACCAAAGCGTTTGATCAAGTAAATTGGGCTTTTCTACAATCAGTTTTCAAAATGGCTAAGTTGGGGGATAGATTTTGCAGAACAATAGCAGGATTTTATAAGACACCAAGGGCAAAAGTATTAGTAAATGGGATATTAACGCCTGCTTTTAACATCATGAGAGGAACAAGGCAAGGATGCCCTTTATCCCCACTATTGTTCAAGTTGTATATGGAGCCATTAGCGAGAAAACTGAGGGCAGAGCAGAGGATTGTACTGTTTCAATGTAAAGGTTGGGTAAAGAAACTGGCATTGTATGCTGACAACATGTTGATATACACGGTGGATCTACAAAACACAATGAGGCAGGTAGTTAGAATTGCTGAGGATTTCGGAAGAGTTTCTGGGTACGAGATAAATAAGGGAAAACGGAAATTATGATTTGGAATTTGTATAGAGGGGTAGAAAGTACCACAACTGATTTGAGATATTTGGGAGTTAGAGGGCTAGATATATGACCATTTTTGCATGCGCAAACGGGTTTGCGAACCCGTTTGCGCATGCAAAAACAGCATGGGGAATGTACAAACCATATTTTGCGACTCTCAATTTTTTGCGACTTGCAAAATAAGGTTTTGCGACTTGCTATTAGGAAGGAGCGTTCCCTTCCTAATAGCGAGCGCAACCCTATGTAAGAATGTTTTGCGTCCGCAATTGCGGGCGCAAAACACTCGCAAATTACCACCCTCTTCAAGAGGGTGGTAATGGGTCGCAAAAGGGAAGGGGTCCCCAGGGGACCCCTTCTCCTTTGCAAATGCAGGGGGAAATAATTTTTAAGGGCAGGCAGTGGTCCCAGGGACCACTACCTGCCCTTAAAAAATGAAACAAAAACGTTTCATTTTTTTTCTTTTTTAAATGCATCCCGTTTTTCTTTAAGGAAAATGGGCTGTTTTTTTAAAAAGAAAAAACTGCTTTATTTAAAAGCAGTCCCAGACATGGTGGTCTGCTGAGCCCAGCAGGCCACCATACCTGGTAGGGCCTGCCATTCCCAATAGGGTCGCAAATTGAGAGAGGCTCATTAATATTCATGAGCCTCTCTATTTGCGACCCCATCGGGAATCGCTAACAGTGTGAACAACACTGTTGTACATTGGAAATTGCGACTCGCAAATTGCGACTCGCAAAAGAGTCGCAATTTGCGATGCGCAATTTTCTTAGTCGTACATCTGGCCCAGAGAGACTCAGGATATTAATAAACTTGCAGAAACAAACTTTAACAGGGTGAAAAAAGAGGTATGCGATTTAATAGCAGGCTGGGCACACCTACCCCTGACATTATTTGGGAGAGTAAATTTAGTAAAAATGATTATTCTTCCGAAGCTTACTTTTCTTTTTAATGCTATACCCCTGCCCTGTAAAGATGTGGCTCATGAAATTACAGGGCAAGATTGGTTCATTTATTTGGGCAGCAAAGGGTTCACGCATTTCATGGAAGAAATTCCGGAGAAGGAGAGAAAAAGGGGGGTTGGCTCTCCCGGATTTGCAATTATATGCGTGGGCCTTTCAGCTTAAAAATGGTAGGATGCTTCTGGACAGACCCTCAGTTTCGAAAATTGGGAGATTGTTTACAGGATTGTTAAAAGGAGTAGAAGGAGGTGGTTCGGGCTTTATGATGAAATTTTCAGATCCAAAATACTTCAAAAAGTTTAGGCTAAAGATTCTTCAAGGTATGGTGAAAACTTGGTATAAGATCAGAAGGAGACTAAAATTGCCGTAATACATTAATATGGCCCCCATTTGGGATTCACCAGGATTGCCTGACTGGAGGAAAGATAAATTGGCAGGAACACTAAGGAAAGCTGGTATAGAGAGATGGGAGGACTTATTAGAAGGAGAGTAATTGATTTCATGGGAAGATCTCCAACGTAAAACGAATGACCAAGTTCTAGATTCAAATATTTACAAATACAGAGTTGGTTTCAGTCATTGGGAAATAGGGTAGGGGGTTTGAGCAAGTTTGAAGAAACACTGATTTTCGGTGGAACTATGAAGAAGGAAACATCACATTGGTATTGGCGGATGATGGAGGAAGTGGATGGAGAATTTAAGTTGCCACAAGAGCTGTGGGGGAGATGCTTGCCGGAGGCAACGCTGGAGAAGTCATGGTAAGTATCTTTTTCTATACTTTATCAAGTAATCAAACCCACCTATTTAAGGAGAAATCATCTCTTTTCTATCTACAGGGTGTATTGGACGCCACATAAATTGTCAAAGTTTGGGAGTAGAGGAGAGGTGGCGTGCACTAAATGCAGTCAGAGGATGGCAGATGACCTACATATGTTCTTGAGGTGTTCAAGAATTCAAGTATTTTGGGGTGAGGTAAATAAGGCTTTGACTGACATTCTGAAGATACAGATTCAGGTAAGCCCTTTACTCGTTTTCTTTGGTGTGGCCCCGGAAGTAAGCGAACACGATAAAGATAAGCAAAAATGAATTTTCTATGCAGTGCTGCTGGCTCGCAGAGAGCTATGTAAGAAGTGGACTAGCCTGAACCCCCCACATACATGGAGTGGAGGGCATCCTTGGAATATACTTTTAGGTTGGATGCAGTTTCTTTAGAAAGGAAGAGATATGCCTTTTGGCTCCTGTTTGTGGAATGGTTGGAGAGGCAGGGATAGGGATAAGGATAGGAAGGGACTGTCCAATGATTACGCCTAACCAGACCTCAGCACAAGCACATGCCACTCCCATTCTTTTCCGTCCTCTCCCTTTCGGTCTCGTTTATTCTTGAGTGTTCAGCTGGGAGAGTCGAAGGTAAGGGAGAATGCATTGAAGTGCAATTGGCAGGTTTTGGACAAGTGGGGCAGTATCAGAAGCTCCAGTCCCAGCATAAGGGAATGGTTTTCGGATGGATGTGCTGTGGACGGTGAATCTGAGGCTAATGAGGACAAAAAAAAAACCCTGTTGAATGCTGCCCTGTCCTCTTTACTGTCCCACATCTGTTGGACGTCAAGTTCTTCTAGAGACATTCTCAATTGTTCGCCCCATGAGTTAGGTAATTTTAGATCCATTTGTGCCTTGATTTCTACCCAGCATAAACTGCTCAGTGATCCAGATTCTGAGGATCGGAGCTTCCAGGATAGTTTCACGAAGGAATTCATGCTTTGGAATTTCTGGTTCCGAAGACCAAATTCTAAACAGATCTGTGCTGGTGATGCAGATTTGGGGAGACTGAATACTGCCTTGTACACCTTGCTCTGGAGCTCATTCAATATTTCAATTCCTTGCCACACCTTGATTCTAAGCCATATGGCAAGGTGTGTAATTTCAAGAGGTGGCTGTGGGAGGGGCAACTCAGCTTCTTGTTCAACAGTTTATATGCAAAGATCAATGATTGAGCGTTAGATCTTAATTCCTTTTTATGTTCCCTATGTGACGTGCCACGCCCCAAATTTACGCCCAAATATTTATATGAACATGTCTCTTCTACTTTTTTGCTCTTTGCGTACCATTTGAATTTGCTGTCCTGAGAGTCCACCAGGCGTACGACCTTAGTTTTCTTTTTATTCAACTCCAACCCTTGCTGGTCAAAGTATTTTATCAAGTTGTTTATGACTCTTTACAGGCCAATCAAGTTTTGGCTCAAGACAACTATATTGTCTGCATATTGTAGGTAGATAATTGGTTCATTAGCCAGGTTAGGTGGATGACTCCAGGCTGATAACATGTGGTAGTTTATACTGGCTAGGTACAGATTGAATAGATTCGGTGCCAGAACACAGCCTTGTTTCAAGCCATGCATGGTGTTGAACCTGGCTGACACTCTGCTACCATCTCTGAGTTTCACCCTTGATCCAGTGTCACTGTGGAGGGCAATCATGACATCGAGTAGGTGTGTTGGTAGCCCCCATTCTTTCAGTTTTTCCCAGAGTCGATTTCGTGGGACTCTGTCGAACGCCAATTTCAAGTCTACGAAGCATGCAAATAGTCGAGTTTTTCTTCTTGTGGCTTTTTCTGTTAGAAGTGCCAAGGTTGCCAGGTTTGTGGTTGTTCCCATGAAACCTGTTTGGAACTTCAGAATTACACACTTTTCCTCTGACCAGGCTTGAAGATGGACTAGGATGCATGATGCATATAATTTGGCCTCTACGTCAATCAACACTATAAGCCTATAACTTTCTGGCTGGTTACGACTTCCGTTTTTAAAGCAAAGGTAAAATATATTCCCTTTCCAGGAGCTTGGTAGCTTGTTCTGGCTGAATATATGATTAAAGAGAGGCGTGAAGTAATCTGCCCAAAAGTCTGGTGCTTGCTTGAATAGGGCGTTTGGGAGTCCGTTCAGCCCTGCTGCCCCTTCCGTTTTTAGTTTTTTTATTATTTCTCTTAGTTGTTTTGCATCGGTTAGGGTGTTCTCTCCGTTGGTACTTAAAACAGGTGATGCTGCTACCAGTTGAATGTTTACCTGGGATTGAGGGCTGATGTTTATTTCTCTTTGACTTTCCTCTTGAGGGGCTTCCTGTGCCATTGTCTCTTTCGTAATCTTAATGTTGTTAAACATTTTAAGGACATATTGTTTCCATATGTCTTCACTGATTCCTGCCTCTTGATGTAATCTCGATCCTTTTGTGAGGTTATTCATTATTCCCCAAAATTCCCTAATAGTTGGCAGTTTGCTTGCCCTAGTACATTATTTGCAAGTGGAGCAACATAATAAACTATGTGAAAACCAGCACACAAGAGAATTCACATGGATCACCTAAGGAATTACAATGAAGTTTTTTAAGTTTACCAGAGGGTACAAGCTTCATCACAGATTGCCTGTCAAGGACAGGTTCTGATTGGTTTGGTTTTTGTCCAAAAAGTTCCACCCTATACGTTTTGTGGCCATTGAGTGGCCCACAAAACAGAATTCCAGACTCATTCAGTCATGTTATTTAATTTTATTCAATGTAATTTCTCTAATTCCAACTTAATAGCTAAAAGGTAACCTTTGACAGCTGCCATCTTTTTTTATTTTGCTGATTTATGACACATTTAAAGTGGAAAAGATGCATATATTACTTTGTCACTTTATGTGGTGCACTGAAGTGGATCTTTGCAAAGTGGCATACACCTCTCTTCCACTTGAAATGTGTCAGAGAATGGCAAGGCAGGAGCTGCAATGTATTTGCATGTCATAATACATAGAATTCTGTAATCCTTGTATAAATGGAAGTGACTAATTTCTTTATAACATGCGACTTGTGATGAACCAAGTTGCCGATAATAAAGAAAAGAATGCAGAGCGCGACAATTATACGGTTATTACAGTTGCGTTGTGACGTCACAATGCCTACTGCCAGAGCCAGCAGCCGAGGTGAAAGGCAGGTCAGATCACAGAGCATAATTAAAGCAGCTGTTCAAAAGCAACAAACAGAATGTTGGTTTTTTCTCTTCTGCTCTATTTTAATCGCTTTCAATGACAAGAAGAAAGAATATGTTTTTTGCACTCCTTAGATAGAGAAAATCTAGAATTGTTCTACATGTTTCTATACGTTCCGAGCTAATGCAGCTTTCTTTTTTTAAACTGACTTGTATTGAAACAGGATTTTTAATATCTGTTTGTGACAAATATCTAACAGGATTTTAATGTGTTTCATTTTGAACTAGAGTTTTTATTTTTGTTCTTCATGTTTGCAAACATGCTCGCTCTTTTATATGAAAGAGCTACGCACCAAGTTTTTAAGTGGTATGTTGGAAAGGTGATGGTGTGACCATGTAGTATACGAGATAAAGTGCCCCCCTGTAGTACATCATAAGGATTTTGCAAGTCACCTCGGAGTTCTATAACCTAATAAAGGAACTTGGCCTCCAGCCTTGTTCCTCTATATGGTTTTGGAACTCCTCTCTGATTTGCAATATCCTTATAATGTACAGCAGAGGATCACTTATATTTTATGCTAATGGTTCATAAAGTGCAGTTGTTGCCCCAGACAGTTATGGTGTGGCAGGATTAACAAATGAAACAAATGATCAGTCGTACAATTAGCAATGTCTAAAGAGATTTTCTAAATTACAAATCAGACAGTATAGATAAGTAGGTCATTTTACAGCTTTGAAACCTGAACAGAAAAGAAGAGACGACCATGGCAAGCCTTCCTGTAATAAGGGATGATCAGTTAAGCTAATGAACCAGCTCTGAGGAGTCATAGAAGAGCACAGAATGCTAGTTTTGCTGGAATACAATTTAGTCCCACATGATGGAAAGCATGACAAGTAGAACAGAGGGCCTCATGCAGAATTGGGAGGACAGTGTACTTCACCTCAAATGTGGCAGAGTACCCCTATCAGCCAAACTGATAGTCCACCTGCTGTACTTTGCCAGATTGCTGCCTGAGCAAAAACCTCACACCGATGGGCCTGAAAGACTTGGGGTCATTGGCATAAGTAGCTCAGACCATCCTTCCTGTTTATGTTGGACATCCTGATGTACTTTTTTCTGTTCGGGTCTGCAAGGAACAGCCTGCCAGTCCTGAAGTGGAAAAAAAAAAACACATTCTGGAAGAAAACTCCCAGGATGTTAAGGGCATTAGAACTTTGATTTTCAAAAACAAACTCCCACATTGAAAAATTCAATAATTTGCTGATTGCCTGCATTTACCACTGCAGTAGCTGAGCAAAATCTCAGGGCCCGATGCAGAAAGGTAAACTTATACCTGATGTCTAAGTTTAGACCTGAATTCTAAGTCTAAACTTGGACTTCAGGTATAAAGTTACACTTCATGTCTAAAGTTAAACTTCAGGTCCAAAGTTAGACTTCAGGTCAAAAGTTAGACTTCAGGTCTAAGTTTACCTTTATGAATCAGGCCCAATTAGCTTTCAGAGGAGCCATGTGATACCCATTGAAAATGTAATTGTTAACTAAAAATTAGCTTAATAGTGCTGCAGAATTTTTTATTTCTAGATTTAAAATAAATATACAAAAGAAAATATTTTCACAAACTTTTTCCAAGTTTAATAAACTTTTTTATTTTTCCCTATAGTTTACCATGAAGAGATTTCCACCACCAGGTTGGAGACCTCCCTATAGTTAAGCATAAGGAACCTTTCCCTATACTTTACCATCGGGAAATCTCCACTCTTCTGCGGAGTCTCCCTATGGTAAAGTATAGGGAAAAATACAAAAAGTTTATGATATTAAATTATATTACATTTTATATCTCTATTTTAAATGTAAAACTAAATAAAAATATAAAAAATGGAACAGCACTATTAACTTAATGTTAAAATATATCTTTAATTAAAGTAAATATATTAAATGAAATTAAAATATTTTTCTCAAATTTAAATTCAAAAGTAAATTCCCACCTAAAGTAGAAAATTACATTTGTTAGTATGCATTTTTTTACTACAAGTAATATATAGATTTACTTCAAGAAATTTAAATATATTTTAATAAAATGTATTGTTACATAATTTTTTTGTATGCAAACAAGTTACTAAACTATTTTACAACGAAATAAAAAATATGTACTCTTTGTGTACATTTTCTAACATTAAATTATATTTATTCATATGTTTAACTATTTAAAATATTTTAATTTAATTTAACATTATTTCCTCTGGGGATTTGTTTTAAGTCCCTATCTCTATTGATTTCTATGAAATAGTATTGCAGTATCAGTGGTTGGACATGTGGGCTGCTGGACTTATTTCAGCTCTGACCTGGAGCAATTAACTATTTTTGGGGTTCCTTTCTGGATGTTGTGACTTTACAAGGACAGTTTGTGAATAGCAATAGGCTTACTTTTTTGTGGGTGCGTACGTGCACCTCCCTAAACCTCTCCCTAGCACTCACTAAACCCTTCCTTCGTCCTAGCTAAACTCCTCCCCTCAAGTAATAAGTATTCCCCATTTTCCATCCAATTTCCTGTCCTGCCCACATTTACTACTACACATACACGTACATGTGTGGATTCTTCACAGTCTAGGCAAAGATCTCCACACAGAAAAGGATAGGCGAGGCAGAGGTATAAACTCTGCACTTAGGTTTGTGAATAGCGTTTTGTAGAATGCTTGTAGTACTGTGCTGTACTCTTTACTACAACACATACTACAAAATGCAGCATATGAAAGGGGCCAGGATGTTCATTGGTCCTATACTTATACTTTAAGCAGCAGGAACCGATTTAAATCACACCTATGTTTGAAAACTTCTTTTTCCACCTAGTGGCGCATGGTTAGCTTCTGTCCATATGCAACTAATTGGAAAAAAATGTCAGTGCTACTTAGAGTACATTAAAGGAGCTTGTGACATAATCCCAATGCTTATAAATGTGCGGCAGTGAAGAGGGGTCAAAGCTGTGAGGGATCAACTGGTAGTGTGACTTGAAAACAAGCATATCACCTGTTAATCCTATGAAGCACATAGTCCTGCGCTGTGATCTGAGGACACCAGTAAAATATGGCATTTTAAAATCCCATCAGTGCAAATGCAGTGTTGTCGGTCTCCCATGTTTTTCTCTTTTCTCTTTTCTCTACTCACCAGAGTCAGGTCTCTTAAGCCATTCATATCTGGTGGCAGATTTATTACTTTTTAGAGCAAAACCATCCAGCAACTAATGTTGCTGCACTGCATTGCACAAGGGAGAGAAAGCAAGAACAAGATATATTTATTAAAACTATCCTGCTGTACTGCTACACTAAAAAAGGCTGCCTAGGTAGTGGCGGCTCCTCCGCTAAGGCAGAGGAGTGTCGCTGCACTGCTTTCCAGCACTGCAAAAAAGAAAAACTAAAATAATAATAACGTGGTGTTAATATTATTTTATTTTTCCGTGCTGAGGTAGTTTTGCGGGGTGGGGCTGGGCTGGGCAGAGCAGGGGGAGGAGTGGTGGCACTCTCTAAGTGCGCATGACTGGCAGGCGGTCCTGAGTCGGCTAAACAGTCATGCACACTTTGCATGTTCTCAACCGTCTGTAATGTACAGTCTGGGTGGAGAACATTCCCAGGCTCTCAGTCCCTGTCTGAGCGCCGAACCCTGGCTCTAAAACCAATCACAATGCTGTATTGTAGAGCATTGTGATTGGCTTAGGGGAGCCTGGGTGCTTCCTGCTTCCTGTCCACACAGAAAGAAGAGGACGGAGGAGAGGCAGCAGCCAGCGGCCAGCAGGTAAGTGATTTTTTTTTTCTGAAACATTCCACATACTGTGTGTGAAATGTTTTAAGAAATAAAAAATGTTTTCCTTGCTAGCATCCGCTTTAGGGAGGCTTTAGGTTTTGACGCAAAGCTCGGTTTGGCTTTCTTTGTAAGCTGGGATTTGCATCAAAAACTATGGTTGTTTCCACAGTTACACACAAGTAACGGCAAAGTAAAACCCCCATGACGTGAAGTGGTGCAGAGCAGAGCAAAGTCCTATACGCACAAAGAAACCGGCACCTTTACAATGCAAATTGCCTTTTGCAATGGAAAGTAAATACCCTTTCAGATTTTCTGTCTCTGCACCACTCTGTGTGCCTTTCCACTGGCACAAAGTCAAAGTTTTAAATCTGGGCCCTGGTGTTTTTCTATTCCAGCTCCTTATGCAACATTAACATCTTTCACCATAGTTTAAGACTGTAAGTAAGTAAAACATTCTTAGTAGCTGAAAAAAACACTATATTCCTTTACTAATTTTACTCAAATTAAATCTGCCATCAACAGAACCCACTTTCATTTCTACATTAATTTCCACTTTTGTTCCCTTCCTGATTGCAGTCAACGATTAATTTATAGTTGATTAGTTTATACAGTAGTAAAAGCATTTTTCAAATTTAGCCATGCTTCTCCAAATGTGTGTGTAATGATAAGTCTCATTAACTAAAGCTAGTCTTTTCATCACGTTCTCTCTCATCCTCCTACATTGCTTTGCATTTTGTCTGTACTTTCCCTGATTACTTTTATTCATACAGAGATTTAATCAGCAGATTCATATTTAAATTCAAGAAATTGAAATCCATTAGGAATGTTAACTGTATTTGGTCAATAAGTCAATCAACTGCGTGTAGCAGTATAATTAGCAGAATAAATATTATTTTACTAAAAGCCTGCTCTTTATCAAATGCAGTGCATACCATAATTGTAAATGTTTTATTATTTGTTATGACCCATCTCTATATTCAAACTCAAAGCTAATCATTCAAAATCTAACATATTATACAACAGTATCAATTGGAGAATGCTTGTCACCTGTTGGGGCATCAGTTACTTACTACCCGTAGTTATTTTAAACTCAAACATTTATTTGTGGTTATCAAATACAGTTTTAGCAGGATGGCTTCAAAAATCCGGGATTTCGCAGCACTCAAAGGTAAGTAGTGTAAATAAAAACAATACAATCAGCCAGACTTTTCTAAGCCACCGCCCAGTATCTGGAAAATACTACCACTACACATTACATTTTCTCCACAACTCTTGCATGTCAGAAAGAAATTGAAAACTGATCTCTTCAAGAAAGAACTCATCCACCCTCAACAAATACCCACACTCTGCTCTTTAAGATGCAATTAACCGCTTGACTGCTAAGTCTTTTCCTTTTTCTTTTCCCCTAGAATGCCAAGCCCTTTTTTTGCCATTTGGTGTACTTTTTCTATGTCTATTTAGTGCACTTATAAGGTTCACAAAACGTCTTCACCTCAAGAAGAGGTGTCCCAATACTCAATATAAGCTGCTATACAAAAATGAAGGTCTGACAGCAAACCTGTTTTATCAAATGTTATGGTCAAAATAGGCAAGTTTTGAAGTCTTACCTAAACTGCCCCAAAATGGGTTGGAAGCAAAAATGAAAAGGCATTCTATTTCAAACTTTAGGAATGATAACAGACAACACCAATTTTAGCTTTTTTGAATTCAGGGACAGACAATTAGAACTGATCTGAAGATATCAAAGTTCTAGCTGAAGTATATATTAAAGGAATAACTTGTTAATGTAGTCATCTTTCCTATGGCAGTACAGCACTTAATGACAGAGGCAAATGCCCTTGTACAAGCATTCTTCCCTTTCAGGGGCCAATAAAGTTTACTGAGCTGATCTGAAACTGCAGTGTTATGCCCGAGGAAAAAAGCTAGTCTTGCTGCAAATTTAGGACAACTTGAAGCTTCCAAATGATGTACTGAAAAGGCCTAAGTACAGGGAGTTCCCATTACTGGGTTGTGAGACAATCAGGGCCTGTACCATGGTAGTTTTGGAGAAAGCCGAAACTAATTGCATATATTTAAATCTGGATAGGCCCCCTCCAGTCCTAGCTCTTAAAGCCTCCCATGGGTGTACCCCCTCAGAAGATACCAAGTCTGACAAGATGGTGAAACCTGCTCTTTTGATTGACATTGCCAGGCTATCCTTAAGGCATTCCGGTGTCCCAGGGGAATCCCAGATAGGGGCAAACTCGGAGTAATACCCTATCCCCCATCTAGTTCTGACCTTATGCAACAAACTAAGGGCATCCTTTAGAACTTTCAAACGAACTTTTTTGAAATACCTAGGTGCTCCGAATTTGTATAGGAAACCTTCTCCACCCTCCTGCCTTATCATCTCTGCTAAAAGTCTGCCCCAGGTTGACTCATCCGGTTTTGAGAGCATCATCCGGATATTTTTAAATTGAAAGGCAAAACAATACCACTTAATATCCGTAAGAGCCAACCCCCCTTTAATCAGCCTACGCCTAAGCTTCTTCCAAACCCTTTATGGGCCCAGATAAAGCTTGTGATCTTACTCTGGATTTTACTGATGTCTACTTTTGGAAAGGTAAGGGGAATAGCATTAAAGAGATACGTTAATTTAGGGAGAATAACCATTTTGACTAGGTTGACCCTGCCATAAATTGTTAGGGGGAGATTTTTCCACCTGGCTAATAATTGGTCAACTTCTTTTATAGTCCTGTTTAGGTTAATCTGCAGAATTTTCTCAATCTCTTTAATGATTGTGAAACCCAAGTATTTAAACTCTTGACTTATACTACTCTCCCAATTGTCTATATTCCAGAGCATCACCTCGGTTTTAGAGGTGTTAGCTAGGTATCCTGAAAAAGCTCCAAATTCTTCTAACAAGGCTTCAATCCTTGGTATTGCCACCGCTGGATTATCAGTATATAATAACAGGTCATCCGCATATAGAGCGACCTTACTACTATACTGGTGGGATTTAAAGGGAGTAATCAGATCGTCTGCCCTGATTGTTTGAGCCAGGGGTTCTATATAGATGTTGAAGAGTAGGGGTGAAAGAGGACAGCCTGTCTCATTCCTCTTAGAATATCAAAGCTAGATGTTAAGACCCCGTTTAATAATATTTTGGCGGAGGCCCCCTGATAACAATTTACCAGACTCTGAATAAAGATAGGCCCAAAACCCATTGACCTTAACACCTCCCAAAAGTAAACCCAACAGACTCTATCGAACGCCTTGGCCGCATCTAGTGCCACGACGGCCAAGGGTTCGGATCGAGCTGTGGCAAGATCTATGTTGCCAATTAGTTGTTGTGTTTGCTCTTGTATATATCTTTTAGGGATAAAACCTTTCTGGTCGGCGTTTATCAGCTGTGGGGCAATTTTGACCAACCTCCCTGCTAAAATGCTCATAAAGATCTTATAATCGGCATTCAGCAGGGAGATCGGTCTATAGGAATCCGCCCGTTGCGGATCCTTTCCGGGTTTCAGGATAAGCACAATAGTTGCCTCTTTCCAAGAGCTATGTATCCTACCCTCTGGCTGGTAGACTGAGTTGAATAAAACTCCCAAAAACGGGACCAGTTCTTCCAGCAGAAGTTTATATATCTCACTAGGAAGTGCATCTGTGCCTGCTGCTTTGTTGCTTTTACACTTCCCGATTTGTTCTCTAATCTCACCCTCAGTTATTGGGGCATCTAGGAGGTCACGGCTTTCAGCTGTTAAAGTCAGAAGGGATTTCTCCCTCAGCCAGATCTTAAGGGCCTCCGCATTAGGTGTAATTTCCTCCTTATATAACTTCGAGAATAATGCAATAAGCCGTGCTTTCATGTCCGCTAATCTGCTCGATGTTTCTCCATTTTCATTGATAATTAATTCATTTATATGATTTTTTATGCGATCATCCCTGGCTTTCCATGCCAAAAGCGCTCCTGCCTTCTCTCCATATTCGAAGTTCTGCATGGATTTTGACAGCCACTGTGCCTTGCATTTTTGATCGAGCCTTACTCTAAACTCCTGGCGGGCATTATCAAGGTCCCTCTGAACTTGGGATATTCTTTCAGGTGCCCCCTGATTAAACCGGATCCTTTCTGCCTCTAATTGGGAAATGTTATCCTCCAACAGTCGTAGATCTCATGCTTCCTCCCTATTATTTGCACATATACGACTATGTAGGAAACCCCTCATATATGCCTTAAAGGCATCCCACACAAAGTCCATAGATGTTGAACCAATATTATCTGAAAAAATAATTTTGGGTTGCGCATTTGAGATCTCTTACTATCTCAGGGTCAGACAACATAGATCTTTTAAGTGTCCATCTGGATCTTACATTATCTCGGCTCCCTTTTAAGTTAAATACAACAGGGGCATGGTCTGATATGTGACTGGGCTGGATATCTATTGATGTCATGCCCTCTTCTATGGACCTGTCGATCAAGACATAGTCGATTCTAGAAAGATGTCCATATTTCTTGCTGTGGAAAGTGTATCCCTGCTTGTTACCCTTCTTTGCCCTCCACAGATCCACAAGCTCTAGATCGTGTATCATATTATTTAGGGCCTGGCATACCTGGGGTGCCCCCACATAATGACTCTGGTTAGATCTATCTTTTAAAGGATCAAAAAAAGAACATTAAAGTCTCCACCAATTACTACTGGCAAGGCTACTTCCATCAGATTCCATTGTAACTTACAGATATATGTGGGGTCATCCATGTTGGGACCATAAAAGGATACACATACCAACTCTGATCCTCCAAAATCTAATCTAGCCATTATCCATCTCCCAGATTGATCGGTTTTTATAGATTTAATTGTACAGCCTGCCCCATGTTTAATCAAAATGGCCACTCCCTTACAATGGACTATCTGTTCTGAGGCGCAATAGTGTTTTATCCATGGATACCTAGCAAATATTGTGCGACTCTCTATATGGCTCAAATGGGTCTCCTGAATTAAACATATTTGAGCAGGACTTTGCTCTAGATACTTCATCACTAATCTCTGTCTACGGGGGCAACGTAAACCATTGATATTCCACGAGAGGAATTTTAGATTTCCAACTCCCATTACGAGGTCTTAGCTGTTCAAGGGGGCCATCGAATAATAACTACACCTAATGTCCAGGACCAAGGGCAGACCACCTAAAATAAAAATTGAGATAGAGGAATTTTTTTGAATTTTCTCCCACTGCTCCCACACCCGTGCTCCCCCCCCCCATCTCCCCCGTGTCCCTCCCGCCCCCTGGGGAACCCTCCCTGCTATTTAGGCTAAAAGCCTAATCTGCATCCGGTCCTCGGGTCGAATATCAAAAAACATCATTACCCATTTTCCTTCCCTGATCTCTCTGATCCTTAGGGCCTCCTTATTTCCAGAATTCAACCTCCCTTACACCTCCCCTCCTTTCTTAATGTTATCAATAAGATCGTCTGCCTCTTCTACAGAGCGGAAGGTATACATGTGATTGTTCCACATGGTACGAAGTGATGCCGGGAACTTCAATTGTGCTCTAGCCCCCAATTTATTTAATTCCACCATTCGTTTGCCCATCTCCCACTGTTTCTGTGCTGTGGTATGGCATATATCAGACCTGATATTAAATGAAAAGGAGTTCGAGAGGGCATTAGATGTAAGTGTCCCTTCCTTCAGTGCTGTTGATAGAATTACCTCCTTAACAATGTATGTATGAAAATTTATCAGGATTTTTCTGGGCTTCTGTTTTGCTGGATTCCTTTTATAGGGGTCGCGATTCACCCATTGTATTTCTTGTTCCAGGTCTATGTTTGGGGAATTTTTTTAACACAGTCTCTTTTAGTAGTGAAATCACGAACCCCTTAAGATCGAAACCTTCTAAAGCTTCGGGGACATTGATCAGTCTCAAATTGTTTCTCCTGGAATGGTTCTCCAGCCGCTCTAAGTCATCCTTCATTTCCTTATTCTGGCTTATTAGTTTGGCCATTTCTACTGAAGAAGTGTTCATAGCTTCCTTAATTTTCGGGATTTCCTGCTCAAGAGCGTCTGTTCTTAGGGACACCTCTTCCAGCCTCTGAGCTAATACAGCACACGAAGCCTGTATTGCTGCTTGGTTATTCTCAGAGACTGTGAATCTACTCCCCATCTCATCTTTGAGCACTAGAAGGATATCGGCCACTGACCCTGGACTAGAAGTAGAGGGATGTTGAGGTGTTGTTACATGTTGCGTTGGTTCTGGACAGGGACCCGGCTCACAATCTTGTGCCTCCAACACACCAAAACGGTTTGACATAGAAACTGCAGGGTGAACCAATATCTGGGAACCACAACGATCCTCAGGCAGTACCACCGCCATGGTATCGGGGACTAGGAGTATAGGGGAGGATTGCGTTGCTACCAGTGGTGACTTATTTTGCGGTTGTTTCGAATCCATCCTTCCGGTAGTATTGGAACAGGAGCCCTCCCTGCTGGGAACACAAACGGCGGGGGCAGTAAGAACCTTGTAGTATGACTTCAAAGAAGAGGTTATCTTTATTTTAGGGGCCAGTGGTTTCTTCCCTCTACCTCTGCCTCTCCCTCTGCTTTTTATAGACTCTAAAAAATCTGTCCTTCCCCCCCCTTCTTCTCCACCCTCTCTCCTTCACCTCCTTCACCTCCTTTCCTCCGTTGTGTAACTGGCAGGGTTACAATTGCTGGGGGGGAAGTATCTTGAATATATAATCCAGTATCCGAGAGGAGTTGAGCAGTCCTAGTTCTAAGAGTAAATAAAGCACACAACAGCTGACCAAGGTCAAGCACTTCAATTCCACTAGTTTCATGTATCGACAGACGAGTGCAACAACTCCCGGCATCCACCGTTGAAAGATGCCATAAGAAAGTCCACAAGAAAGGAAGGTGCACTCTGATAGGAGTCAGACAGGAAACACACTTGTAGTCCAAAAAAGTTCTTCTTTTTATTTAAAGTTGTTTGATTTAAAACCGGCACACAGCCAACGCGTTTCATTCCCTAGTGCCACGGGAACTTCGTCAGGGCTTACCGGGAATATCAGATAATTTATGAAAAACCAAACTATTTCAAAATCAATCCCATAGAGGTGTGTATGAACACTTGTATGGTTCAATCAGTTCAATCAGTCCACGTAATACTTAATAAAGTGAAAACGGCATCCAATGTTAATCACAAAAGTTGGAACATAGGCTCACAAATGTAATGACACACGGGTGTAAATGAGACCCGCTATCAGTATCTCAGCGGGGGCGGACAACTGCCGGACAGCATGGTGGCTAGCGACGGCGTAAATTCACGTTTTTAATACAGGTGCACCCTTTACTTTCTGGCCTTCTCCCCACTCCATATAATATGGGGCTCCCCCTCCTCCTCCTGCTTCTCAGGCAGCAGCAGACTGTTGAATTAGAAGTCCACAAGAAAGGAGTCCACAGAGGTTCTTACCTTCTTCCCCAGTCTTACCCAAAGACTCCAAGACCAGTTCGAACCCCCACGCCCTACCTAGGGGGTTTGCTCCCCCTCCGTGAGCCACTCGCGTCCTGGAGCCAGCACTACGTAGTCTCCGGTGCTGACTCTGCCTCCGGAGGCCCGGGCCTCGAAGTGGAAACAAGCAGTCCTGCTCCGGCGCCACTCCCGAGCCGCCCCCTCCAAGCGGGAAGCTTGAGGCACCAGCGCACTTCCCCGAAGCTCCTGTACCAGGGGCCAAAGGGTCAGATCCACTAAAAGGTAGTCAATCCTACTTGACCCCTTTGGTCCAGTGAAGGTCATTCCTCCTCCTCTATCTGAGGTGGTTCTACCATTAGTAGCCCTTAACCTATATTCTAGGGATATCGCATTCAATTGGAGAGCAGCTTGAGACCATTTTTTAATCGGAGTAAGCTCCAGAGGAGGTACCCTCCAAACTTTATCCTCCTCGTTCACATCTTTGGCCTCAGCCCAATCGAGTGGCTCGAAAGTTACATTGAAGTCACCACCAATTATTAGCGGGTGGCTTTCATACCTGGCTCCCAATAGATTATCCAGGGCATGGAGGGTTGGGGAACTACCACCTCTGGTGCTCCTAGCATATACGTTATAGATATCGGCCGACTTGCCTTTACCATTAGTTAACCTAATCCCAAGAATATCTGGGCTATTGGTAACCAACTCTTTTACATCACAGTTTAGTGTAAGAATTACAAGTGTGAGCAGCCCTCCTGAAGACCGGCCATGTTTAGATGGTATTGCTGGTCTATAGAACGTCATGAACCCTGGAATGAACATAGGGGTCAAACACCAGGTTGTTTATATGTGGCAAAGACGATTCTTACAGTTAAAGATTATATCAAGATTTTTTTTCTGATTCCACTAGAATGGGAGGCATAGGTTCCTGGGCCACTATTTATCTGTCCAAAAAGACTGATGGGTAAAATTTACTATTCTCACTCCAGTCAGTTCAAAATTAAAAACAAACAAAATATAATAAACAAAATAAAAATATTTTTTTAAGTAAATAAAAAAAATATAAATATGTTAAAAATAAAAATATATTTAATATTAAAAATAAATAAAAACATATTTTAATGTTAAATACATATCACAAATACCTACAAATATATTAAATAAAATCAAAAATAATTTTCAAACAAATGTTTATTTAGAATTTTTTTATTAACAAAAACATTATTTATTATAAAAATTTAGTCTAGTTACTTCCTACCCTATAACATCACGCAACTCACAACCCACATCGAAAATAAAATGTATTTGCATAATTAATATAATAAATTATCAATTGAACAAATATTATTAATTAAAAAACAAATTAAAACACATAATGTAATTAACTTCCCACCCTTTACACCTATAATCCCCACAACCCACACCTTAAATAAAATTGTAAAAAAATTAATTACACAATTAAAAAACGTTTTCAATTAAATAACTAAAAGTATTTAACAACTAATTATAAAGTAAGTAAAATGTATTTACTTCCCACTCTTCACCCCTATAAAACTAAAACCCCCACTAAAAAATTATTAAACAATTAAACTAATTATCAATTAATTATTTAATATTAATTATCAACTAATCATTAATTAACAACTAATTATTAATTAATTAAAAATAAATTACTTCCCACCCTTTATACCTATAAACCCCACAACCCACACCTAAAATGTACCCCAAAGAATTAAAAACACAATTAACATGAAATAATCTCAATTAAAAAAATATTAATATATAATCACATTCAGTAATTTATTGTAATTAAATTACTTCCAACCCTATTCCCTTATAAACCCCCAACCCGCTACGGAACTAAAAAATGCAACATTTTATTAAAATAAAGTTAATAGCTACTAAAAATTTAGCACATCGATTAAAAAACATAAACAATCCTTATACAAAAAAATAAATCACATACATTTAAAATATATACACTAAAATTCATAACACTAATTAATAAATCGATATTTTAAACAACTATATTTTTGTAAACAATATTAATGACTTCTGTATTTTTAAAATCGATATTTCTTACTTTAAAGTCGATATTCTTGACCACGATATTCTTGCTGTCGATATTTCTGTGTCACGACATTTAAAACTCAATATTAGTGTAAGTCAACATTTCAAACTCGATATTTTGACTGAATACCATGCAAAATGACACTTCCCTTATTATTTATGCAAAATACAATTATTTGTATGCCAAGTTCAATCATAGCAGGGCAGGAGCAAACCTCACAATACTTTTTTATTTAAGTATGAGCAAAATATGATTATATAGAGAACATATAGTGGTAAATGATACACAGATCATAAAGGCAAATTATTCTAAGAAACCGCATACAAGAATTTACCTATGCACAATGTCTGTGCAAAATACAATACTTTTTTTGTGCACAATGCAGTTATAGCAAGAAAAAAAGCAGTCTTCACATATTTTCAGACTGCATGAGGCAAATATAATAATTGAAAGTAAGTAAGGTGAGTGAACATCCTGTTCCTGCTTCAAGTGATAGCACTAGTACTTGAAAGCAGTTTCACACAAACCGCAATTCAATTCACAGATAGGTAGGACAAACCTCCTCATTCCATAAGTATTATTTTGATGCTATGGCCTACTCAATTCTGCTAGCTGTTTGGCAAATACAGACAACATTTCCCAATGGCATAGCACAGTGTAATAATGTTCTATTTTAAAATTACTGTCTTAGATCACAAATGCGACAAACCTGTAGAATTCTTAAAACAGAGCAGCAGATTTTTTCTAATTTTATCAAAGCATCTGAAAAATACAATTACGACGGAAAGGACAATGGAATGTGACAGAAGGGACAAATACCACTTTCCACCCCAACTTGTCCCAATGGCGTCCACTATATGAAGGCCAAGACCTACCCCATCCTGACCTTCAGAGCCCACTTCCTGATATAGCCACTTTTTAAATCACGCAGATAAGTCTGGGTATGCCCACCATAGTCTGACTCCATTAAATGATGCAGGTTATCTCTATTACACACATCATCTATGTTGCCCTTCCTGGAACACTCTTTTATCAGGTGTTTTATTATTTGTTTCTTCTGTACTGCAGACATATTTTGCAATTGTTACCCTACTGGAATATCCAGAGAGGCCTTAATATCTTGAAGATTAACAACCCATTGGCCTGCGTACTCCTCCTGCAGGTAAGATTGTATTATTTGCCTCAAGGAGCCCCCATCCAAATTTAGGAGACAAGCCCAAAAATTAGGGATTCGCTGTTTGTATTTAAATAAAATAGTAGTATGGCCCAACTCTAGTCTCGGGGCACTGTTCACAGAGCCTCTGGGCAAGTTGAGCCATATTTTCCAGATATTAGTTTAAATGATCTGCAACCACTTAATTTTGCTGAAATAACCTCACAGCCGAACATGAATAAATTGACAATGTTAGCATTATAAGTCTCTCTTAGATCTTCAATCGACTTATGACCCAAAGCTAAGTCCAACCTATGTAAAGAACCTGCAATTGCCTTGGAAAGAACTTCCTGAAGATCTATATGGGGTTTAAAATGTAGGTTATATCTGAAAAGAAGGTCTAAATATCTATATTCTTTTACCACATCTACTTGAACGTCAATTAACCACCACTTGAACTTAATGGTCTGAACCCTTCCTTTCTAAAAGACCATGACTTTGGTTTTAGCTGTGTTTATTTTCAGATCGTTGGCCTTACAGTATTCAGGGAAGACATCCAGTTTCCTATGCAGGCCAACCCGTGTAAGATTTAATAACACAGTATCATCAGCGTAAAACAATATTGAAATGGCCTCTAGTCCTAATTTTGGAGGAAAAGACCAAACCTGGTTTAATCCTACCATTCCATCTGCAATATAGATTGAGAACAGGAGTGGAGCCAAAATTCACCCCTGTCTGAGTCTATTAGGGGTGGCTATTTTTCTGGACAGGGATCCATTGCTCCCTAGTTCAACCCTTGTTGTCCCCCTTGTCCATGAGCCCTCATATAATTGAATTATCGCCTTTAATAAGCCCGACAGACATTGCCATTTACTCATTTTTCCCCAGAGTAGTGCCATGTTTGTTGTGTCAAACGCTGTTGGCAAATCGATGTATGACATGTAAAGGGGCTGTTCCTGATATAGCCACTTTTAGTATCACACAGATAAGGCTGGGTATGCCCACCATTGACTAACTCCATTAAATGATGCAGGTTATCTCCATTGCACACATCATCTATGTTATCCTTCCTGGAACACTCTTTTATCATGCGTTTTATTATTTCTTTCTGCTGCAATGCAGACACATTTTGCAATTGTTGCCCTACTGGAATATCCAAAGAGGCCTTAATATCTTGGAGATTAACAACTCATTGGTCTATGTACTTCTTCTGCAGGTAAGATTTTAATATTTGCCTCAAGGAGCCCCCATCCAAATTTAGGAGAGAAGCCCAATAATTAAGAATCTGCTGTTTGTATTTAGAAAATATACTAGGATCGCCCAGCTCTAGCCTCAGGGCACTGTTCACTGAGTCTCTGGGAAAGCTGAGCCATTATTTCCAGATATTAATTTAAATGATCTGCAAACACTTTATATATTTTGCTGGAATAACCTTGCAGCCGTACATTAATACATTTACAGTTTTAGCATTATAAGTATCTCTTAGAACTTCAATGGACTTATGACCAAAGGCTAAGTCCAACCTATGCCCCCCTTGTCCATGAGCTCTCATGTAATTGAATTCTCAGCTTTAAAAAGCCCAGAGGACATTGCCATCTACGCATCTTTTTCCAGAGTAGTGCCCTGTTTATTGCGTCAAACACTGGTGACAAATCGATGTATGACACATAAAGAGGCTGTTTCCTTTTTAGGGCATATTTTCCGCCCAAAAGGTTTAATATTAGACAGCCATCCATTGTTGAATACCCTTTACAGAAACCCATTTGGACCTTAGGTAAAATTCTAGTGTCACATACTCAGTCTTCCAATAATCCCAGGAGATGTTTCACATACATTTGGGAATGTCCAACAGGGTAATCATATGGTAATTCGAGGGCAGGTCGCGTTCACCCTTTCTGTACAACGGGACCCTAATACTACCTTTCCAGGTTTTTGGTAAGTCATGTCCACTAGTTATCACTCAAAACACCGAAGCCAAGACTTGAGCCGGCAGACTAGGATTAAGTTTGATTATATCTGAGAAGAGGCTATCTTGGCCTTGACCCCTAAAGGTTTTCAAACCTTTTAATGATGCTTCAATACTGCTTACTGAGGGAATCAAATAGCTCTTCATCAACCCCTTCTCTGGAAGCCCAGCATACATGCTCCTTATTAATCCTCTTTTTGCTTCTTTCAATTTATACAGCTCATATATATACCTAACCCATGTTTCTTCGGGGACCGGTACTGCTATAGTTTTTTTAGACAGCCCAGCACATTGTTAACTGTGTTCCAGAAACCCTTCAGGCTTCCAGTTCGAAAGGAAAGAATTTCCTTGGTCCATATATTCTCTTTTTCTTCCCACATTATTTGTCTAATTTCTTTCCTATAGTTTTTCCTATATAATTTATTTAGACTCCCAATTAGCCCCACATGTTTTATTAGCCTCCCTTCTGTTCTTATTTAATGTAGCCTTATCCCGTGCCTTGACAGAACCAGATGTGCCTTCCTAACCCAACCGCTATTTGAGCCCATAATCGCCACGTCTCTTATGGAGATAATTAGGTTCTCAAAGTCGTGCACTATGTACTGTGGTGATTAGTCTGAGATTCCACCAACTGCATCATTCCATTTATAGTGTGAAGTTTTAGTTTTACTGACCATACTAATCTATGCTCATTCCTATAGTAAATTGGTTGACTGTTCTGCCACTGGTCTCTTAAATAAGCACCACTATGCAGCGAGAGCATTAGTGGCTCGTGGTTGCTACCTGCTGAATCACCTACTACTAGATCCTTTATTAAACCAAAATTTTCAGATGAGATTATTACATACCCATCAGTATGCTCTTCCCCCCCCCCCCATTATCATAAGTGAGCTGGGCCAGCTGATCACCTACACATCTGCCATTATTAATATTCATATTTAGGCTGTCTAACAGTGTAACTATTTGTCGATCAATCCCGTCCCCTCACTGGCATGGCAAAACATGACATGGAATCCCAAAAACATTTTCTTTCTTCAATTGTAGCTTATTCTTCGATGGGTTAGGTGGAATCTTTAAGCTAAAATCGCCAATCAATAAGATTGGCACATTAAGGAAAGACAGGTGAACCTTTTCCATTAAAACTGCTTGCTCTTTCAGGTTTTTTTTCCTGATTTTTTGCGGTGGGAAGTACTAATGAATTAATATTAAATCTGGACAGCCATTTTTCCCCATTTTATTCTTATATTTGAATGGCAAACCAGAAACTTAGTCAAAAAGTTAGTAAATTCCTTAAATAAAATGACTCCAACTGTTTCATATTTTACAGACATCATAAAAGATAAGCCCCCCGCGAGGTGACCAAATTGGTCCTTGACTACTTTCACACTGACAACTCTATAGTCTCTCAACAACACATCCACCAATTTCCAAGTTTCTTACAATGCCTTAATCATAACTTACTTATCATCAATAACAGACAAGAGAGATTCAAAGTTCCTTTTCAGACCAGCAATATTCCAGGACAAGAAATTAACCCCAACGTCATCAGGATCTACAAAATAGGGGTTTGACATCAACTTTTTTAAATTGTTCCCGCAATCCAATTCCAATTGTCATAATTCTTTTCTGATGGTCTCCTCCTCTTTTCTGTTTTAACAACAAAGATCAGACCCAGCCCCCTCGTGTCCCTTCATACCCACTGACAGGGGATTATGTTTGTGCTGAATGAATTGTGCCCCCATACACTCCTCCAGAGCTTTATCATAGATTGATGACTACCTAGTTAATACAGGCTGTTGGGTAAATGTTTCATAGATAACAAATCCTGACCACCGTAGTGAGTTCAGAACTTCATCTGCTACTCTCCTGGATTGAAAATTCACCACAACAAATGATGAGGTAGCAGTTATAACACTGACTTTAGGAAGAACAACCAGCGAGATGTCTTTAGAGGGGAATTTAGACAATTAAGGGATTGATTTGAAAAGAGATAAGATGTGTGATCTATATAAAACAAACTCTGTATCAGGGTCAGCAAAAAAGTCCACCAATTGAATGCCGTAGTCAACTTCCTCATAGGCGTTGGCTACAATTCCATTGCCCCAAGTTTGATCAGACTCTGGCCTGAAGGGCTCAGCTCCAGCAATCAAAGGAAGTATGACCATACCCTGTAAAAGGCACTAATGTATCATGGCCCATTGGTACAGAATTATAAATAGGGCAGTTATTCACCATTGTTGATCCTGTCAGATTTAGGAGGGAATCCATACCCTAAACATCAGAGGCACTATACTTGGTTATTATTGGTTGAACGACAAGCACCTTAGAGCGCGGATCCATCACAGGGAATTTAACCCTTCTTTAACTTTTCTTATTTATCCTTCTTAGTTTCCTTTTAGCCTTTCTTCTTTCCTTTCTTTTACATGGCTTAGCCCACAACGCAAATCTATGGCCAGCCAGCTACCCAGGGCATAATGGGAACTTCATCCCCCAATGTTCCTCGCGGCAGGAGCCGCTGACGCCGTCCGCGCACCTTGAGGCGCTCTTCAAAACTGGCCCAGGACTCCCGCCGCACGGGAGCCCACAACACAAATCTAGAGCCAGCCACCCACCCACCCAGGGCATAACGGGGACTTCATCCCCCAACGTTCCTCGCGGCAGGAGCCGCAGACCCCGTTCCGCGCGCCCGGGGGCGCTCTTCAAAACCGGCCCCACAACGCAAATCTAGAGCCAGCCAGCCACCCAGGGCATAAAGGAGACTTCATCCCCCAACAATACAAACACCCCAAGAGTGCAGGGACCAAAGCCAGTTGGGACGAGACAACATAGAGAGGGTTATTATCACACCCATTAGCGTCCTGCCTGTTGGCTCCCTGGAGGGGCGTATTAGGGGCGATCTAAAAATAATTTCGTGGAATATAGCGGGTCTAACTAGCAAGTTCACGGATGAGCAGTGGCTCCATTACATTAGTGATTTTCATATAATATGCCTTCAGGAAACGTGGGAGCCAGAAAATAACATCTTCATTGAAGGATATAAAACCTTCTTCTGCCCAGCAATAAGGTCAGGCTCAGGGAGAGCAGGGGGGGCTAATCATGTTTATAGAATTCATGGAAGATGGAAGAATCAGGCATGGGACTCGGCTATCACCCAAGGACTTACATTCTTTAACAACATGTTCAGCACTCCATCCATCATCTCCTTGTGTTTGCTTTGTTCGCCCTAAGTTGGCAGGGTATGCCCAGACGTGGGTCCCTTGCTCACTTTGCCACTGGATTCAAGCTAGCCTGGCTGATGAGGGCTGTTAGCCCGAAACCGGTCCCAGGATGCTTGTTTCCGGTCCAGGGAAGACATGGCTTGGCAGTTCGGGCTGGACTGTTTCCATGAGGCACAGGGTCAAGACTGATTTGCATAAAGCTGTGTCTGAACTGGGGTGGCGAAGTGAGCTAAAGAAAGATGATGGATTCAACCCAGATCTGTGACTGGGGTGAGTGTCTGAAAAGTTTCAGCACTCCATCCATCATCCCCTTGTGTTTGCTTATGTTATAATCCAAAACAGTAGAAGATTTGAGGCTAGAGGAACTGATTGGGCCTCCTTTTAGTTGCAGGTTAGTGAGGTTCAAACTGATGAGCAATCCCTAGATGGACTTATTTTTTTCTTCACTAAGGGGTCTATTACGATGGCTGGCGGAGAAAGTCCGCCCGCCACCGCAACGGCAAAAGGGACCGCCCGCCATAGGTGCGGCGGTCCCACCATTCAAATTAGGATGCGCCCGCCACACTGGCGGGCGCATCTCGCGTTGTTTACATTGCGGCGGGCGGTGCTGTAAGCAGCACCCGCCGCAATGTAAAAAATGCATGTTGTGCATTTGCATGCACAACGTGACAGGCACCGCGCGCCAAATGCGATGCAGTGCGCGCAACGAAATTTGTTTTATTCATTTAAATGTTTACTTACCTGTATTCGGCCGTAATCCGTGGTTTACTACCCCGCACCCTGCCCCTCCCCCGCCCCACGTCACTGCCCGGCCGGCACTCCTACCACGGACCGCTACTGGATAAGACTGAGATGGGACTTGATTGCAACCTCTCTGGGGTGCATCAGGGCTGCCTCCCAGTCTACGTCCTCCATTGTGCCTACATCTTTTTCCCATGTGGCCCTCCACTTGCTTAGTCTGTCTGGAGCATTGTTATTTAGGGTCTTGTAGGTGGCTGATACTGCCTTTGTTGTGAGATGTTCCTGGAGTAATCTCCCTTCCAGTGGTGCATAGTCTGGCAGGGAGGTACCTTCTAGGTTTTCTGCATGCCATCATGTTTTAGCTGGGCATATTTAAGGAACTGGGTTGGTTGAAGTGAGAATTCAGTCTTGAGGGCGTTAAAACTTTAAAAATTACCTTTGTCAGTAATGTCTCCTATCATTGAAATGCCTATGGTGTCCCACTCTTTGAACCCTCTCAGTTTTTTTAGTTCCTTCAACCAGTTACCCTGCCACAGAGGTGTTTCTTTGGTAAGTTTATGGTCCCACCCCATTGTTTTAGTTGCCTTCCCCCAAGCCTCCACGGTAACTTGTGTGGCTGGGAGCAGTTCCCTGACACCCTTACCGCCATATAGGTAATGGAGGAATGTTCGCTGTTGCATGGTTTCTCTCTCTAGTCTGTATGTTGGGTGGTCGCCCGGTGTGTGTATACAGTTGTTTATTGGTGTTAAATGTTCAGCCCAATAGTAGGCTTCCATGTCAGGCAGTGATATCCCTCCATTGTATTGATTTCGTTGCAATGTGTGTAATGCTATTCTTGGTTGCTTCCCTAACCACAGGAGTGAGCATAATTCGGTGTCTATTTCATGAACTATCGATCGTGGGAGTGAATGGTATGTGTTTTGCAAGGCATAAAGAAATTGCGGGAGGGTTATCATTTTAAACATGGCCGCCCGTCCCATTATAGTGAGAGGTAGTGTTTTCCATCGTTGTGTGTCCTCCCTAAATTTCGTCAATATACGTTTAATGTTATTTTGGCAGCAGATGTCTCTGTCTGTTGTGAGGAAGATCCCTAGGTATGTAAACCCGTTGTGTGCCACTTGGAGATCTCTGGGGAGTATGGGCCATGTCGTCACCTCTCCAGGGCTATAGATCACTGATTTGTGCCAATTTATTTTATAGCCCGAATTTCGTCCGTATGTATTGTGTGGAATAAGATGGGAATCGTTGTGTCAGGTTGAGTGACATATAAAAGAATATCGTCCGCATATAGAGAGATCTTTTCTTCCATGGTGTCCTCTGGATTAATTTGGAAACCATGTATCTCTGGATGGTGGCGGACCAAGCAGGCTAGTGTCTCCACCGTCAAGGCAAAAAGCAGAGGGGACAGGGGCATCCCTGGCTCGTCCCACACCCTATGGGGAAATCTCGAGAGGTTCGCCCATTCACCCGAACATTCGCCCTGGGGGCCTTGTATAATAATCCCACCCATTTCCACAATTTTGGACCCTGGCCAAATTTTGTCAAGATGGCCTCCAGAAAGGGCCAGAGAATGGCTTTGAATGCCTTCTCTGCGTCCAATGATAACAGTAAATGCGGGGTGTCACGATTTTTAACCTTCATCATCCAATTATGGGTTCGACGTAGAATCCATCTGGTAGCCTGGCCCGGCATAAATCGCGATCACAGGGTTGTTATAACCTGGCGTAGTCCTGTGTATAGGATAGTTGCCAATATCTTTACCTCTGTGTTATATGTTAAGGAGGGATATTGGTTAGTAGGACTCAAATTTGTCTTTTGGTTTCCCTGTTTGTAAATCAGTTCTATTGTTGCCATACGAAGATCCAGCGGAAGGATTCCCTTGTCATATGCATCTGTAAAAAGAGTCAATAGATGGAGTCTGAGAAGGTCTGCACATTTCTTATAAAACTCAGCCGGTAGGCCGTTAGGTCCTGGGGTCTTCCCCGGGCGTAGTCCAGCTATGGCAGCCTTAACCTCATCAATGGAAATGTCTCCCTCCAGTCCCATTCTATCAATATCATCAAGTGTCGGAGTGTGCACCTCTGCCAGGCATTCTTCAATATCAAGCGAATTTCCCAGGGGGCGGGCTTCATAGAAGTCCCCATAGTATAGCGCAAAGTTCTGCATTATCTGATCATCCTTGACATGCGTCACTCCCTGTGCATCGGTAATACACTCTGCCCATCTGCCTTTTACTTCTTTTCTACTAAGCCAGGCTAGGAGTTTCCCTGACTTGTCCCCTACGTCATATAATCTGTGGAGGGTAGCTAAAGCCTGTGCTTTAGCCGCTTGGCATGCCATGTCTTTGTATTCTTGCTGTGCGTCCACTAGTTGCCTAAGTATTAAGGGATCTTTCTGCGCAATGTTATGTTTCTCTAGGGCTAAGATTCGTTTTTCTAGTTTTATTAGGTCTTCCTGGTCTTTCTTTTTCTCCCATGCTAGGCGATTTTGGGCTCTGTCTCCTAAAACTGTTTTATATGTTTCCCCTGTTATGACTTCTGATTCTACCGAGCCTAGATTTTCTGCGAAAAAGACTTCCGTGTCTGCCCTTAAGCCTCCTAATACAGTCCTATTCTGTAGATCCCATGCATTTAGTCTCCAGTGTGTGCATGTGTCTCGATGTCGGCCTCCTATTTGTATATGTAGTGGAGAATGATCCGACAGACCTCTAGCAAGATATTCTGCTTTACTTATCTCCCCCACTTCTCCTTTCAGGAGGAAGATGTAGTCTAGTCTCGAGTAGACTTTATTGGCCCCCGAGTAGTGTGAGTACTGCCTTGATCTTGGATTAATATGCCTCCACACGTCTACTAGGCCCAACGTGTCTGCGAGGCGTGCCAGTGGTGCGGTTATGGACGTCACGTTTTGCCCCGCCATGTGGCCTGTGGGCGTCTGCATAATGTCATTAAAGTCACCCCCTATTATGTGGAGCGAAGCCAGGGAGTTCAAGAAAATCTCTGTCAGTTTATTTAGTGTGCGTGCTAGTAGTTTTGGCGGGCGTATACCCAGATGAGGGTCAGTTTGCATCTGTCCCACTTCCCAGTCAACCCCACATAGGTACCCTGTGGATCCCTCCATGTGAGTGTAGGGTGGAAAGGGGGTGATTTTTTAATCAGGATCGCCACTCCTCTAGAACCGGAGGTGTATACTGCATGGGCCAGAACCGTGTATGCTCCTCTGCCGAGGAATCCGCATTTCATGCCTTTCATGTGTGTTTCTTGTATTAACACCACGTCTTATCGTATTCATTTAATGTATCTGTTTACTAAACCCCTTTTAATCCTGTACCCAAGGTCATTAACATTCCATGTTAATATGGAGAGAGGGTCATTATCTGACATTGTCATCTTGGTTTGGGGTGTATTCGTCTGTATGTCTGGGGTATGTAGAACACTGCAGCCTGGCTTGATGTCTTTGTCGTGGTGTGCATCTTGTATGAGTCCTTCGACTAAACTTAAACGTTAACTCAATTAATCTAATCCCCTCCCAGCTAACCCCCCTCCCCACCTCCTGCCTCCCCTTTCCACACTCTTCCCCATGTTCCCTTTCCATTTCCTGTGTTCAAAGGGGAGGAGAGGTCTGTGTCCCACCCCGTGTCAACTTACACTATGAGTTCAAACTCCCACAGCATTAAAAATTACAGTAAGCAAAGAAAAATAAGATGAAAAGCAAGAAAGAAGAAGAAAGACAAGAAGAGAAAAATGTCTCAGGCCTCCTCTGGGCTGTCACCTTCACTTGGTCTCGGGCCACCTGTCCTTGTACAGTTCTAAGAAGGTGGTGGGGATGGCTTCATGGTCCTTGCTATTGGAGCCGAATTTGTAGCAGTTCCTTATTTCTTTTAACTTGAATCGGGTGCATCTTCTTGTGTTGGGGGTTTTCCTGCTTCCGTGTCTTGTTCCAGGGCTGTTATTGCTGTTACTAACGGGTGTTGATTTCCCTCTTCTTCTTCTGATGACATATCCCTGCTGTCTGGGATTCTCTCTGACAGTCTATTTGTGTACTTTGGGAATCTTTCTCTTTTGTGGGTTCCTTTGGGGCCGGTGTCCTCCTTCTAAATCTTCCGGTTCCTCTGAAGGTGTATGGAGTTGCCCCAGCATGCGTGTTTTCCTGTGTTCTGAGGTCCTTATCTTCTTCGGGGGCCCGTGGATCTCAGATCTATTGCATGTACCCTTTCTCTACTCTTTTGCAGCCCTTCCAACCTTTGGAGGTTTGGTTGTTCTTCCGCCCAGCTCCATGCCTCTCCTGGAGTCTGAAAGAAGTAGGTTTTACCCATGAAAATCACCTTTACTTTTGCAGGGAATAACAGCATATATTGAATTTGGTGCAATCTGAGCTTCGCTTTAATAGAGTCAAAGGTTCATCTCTGCCATTGAACCTCCCTGCTGTAGTCCAGGAATATCATAATTCGTGAGTTCTCATGCCTGATTTCACTCAATCGCCTAGCTTCTTTTAATATCAAGTCTCTATCAAGGAAGTTTAAGATTATTGCTATGATGGGCCTCGGAGGTGCACCCAGGGGCAGTTTAGCTACTAATGCTCTGTTTGCTCTCTCAATCACAAATCATGTAGAGAATTTTTCCACGGGGATGATATTTTTGAGCAAAGAGTGTAAACAATCGGGGGACACTCGTCCCTTCGACCCATTCCTGAAAACACATGAAGCGTAGATTATTTCTTCATGCTCTGTTTTCAGCATCTTCGATACGCCATAGGATGTCTTTACTGGATGTTTGTAGTTCAGCTACCCCTTTCTGGAGGTCCTTTATTGCATCTTCTGCTTCTGTTATCCTCCTTTCAGATTCCGTGACTCTTTCAGATTGATTACGAAGGTCTTGTCTCAGTAGTGTAACTTCTGAGCCCACTGCTCCTATTTTCTCTTCTAGTGCAGTTCTGGATGCTTGAATTGCTTGTAGCAGTGTCTCTGTACCCAAGAGAGGTGGTCCCTCCGGAGGTGGGGTGACCACCTTAGTGTAGTGGTCCATCTTCCCTTGTCTTGGGGGTTTAGGTTCCTTATCTTTGTCCATTGTTGGGAGAGATGCGCTTTGTTACTGATGGGGTCAGACTTGTTCTTGTAATGTTTCTCCTGTTTTAAAGTCTTCGTCAGGTGTGTGCCATTACTTCTAGTGCTGTCCAGGCAACCTGGGGAATATCAGAGCATCCACCTCTGTCCCCCTGTCTCTTTTGCTTCCGACCACTATCTTCCTGGGGGCGGATGTTATCTCTCGACTGTAGTTCTCCTTGCCACCAGGTTAGTGCCTCACCAGAATATGGTCTAGGGTACTTCCTTGTTCAGCCCTGCATAGCATTGGTCACAGTTTGCGTGGTTTCTATGGCGGTCAGGGTCTATGGTGGGTCAGGGTTTCAATTGTCAGGCCCCTGGGGCATCCTCATCTCTCCCTCAGATCGGGGTCGCCCTTGTGTGTTTTCTGCCCCTGGGTCCTCAATGTCTCGGGGGGGGGGTGCCGCAGTCTCCTACAGTGTTGTGATCAGCGCCCACTGCAGTTAAGCATCACTGTACAGCTCAGTTAACCTCTTTTGCCTCTCCCCATGTGTTGCCTCTAGTAGCCCCAGGGCGTTGTTTCCTTGTTCTTGCTGTGGGGCTATGTTGCTGCCTTCATGGGTCTCCAGCACGATTGTCAATGCGCCATATAGGGCCCCCCAGCTCTCCGGGCCCGGGGTACTCTCACCTGGTTTGTGCCTTCGGCCTTCTCCTTAGTTGCCGCCTTGCTTAGGATCCAGGGCAGGCCACGTCTCCACTCGTCCAGATCCCGGGCCCCCGTTTCTTTCACCGGAGTCAGGGTCTCTCCTTTCTAGTCTCTGTGATGGGCCTCTTGATATCCTGGGGTGAGGAGGAGGGTCTGCTTCCCCCGTGACACCACTCTTGTGGCTTGGTGACTTCAGGCGCCTCAAGTGTGGTCTGCCCCGCCTTCAATTGCCATTCCTGGTCGACTGCTTGTAGGTTCAAGGCCTTGCTCCCTTCCCCTGTTAGGTTGGAGGTCCATCTCTCGGCTCAATCCTGCATCCCCAGGGTGTCTTGGGGGCCTCTCACGTCCTGAGGCTCCGGGTATTCTCCCTCATTTTGTTGTGTCAGCCTTTGGATCGGATCTTCCCATTGGCCACTTTCACTGGAGATGAATGGAAAAACAACAGTTGATGGACAGAATGCAGAACAATGTCATACATTCACCCCAGTACAGAGATCTGGGCCTAAATCCATCGTTTTTTTGCTCACCATGACATTCCAGTTTGAACCCAGCCATATGCAAATCAGTCTTGACCCTGTGCCTCATGGGAACAGTCCAGCCCGAACTGCCAAGCCAGGTCCTCCCTGGACTGGAAACAAGCATCCTAGGACCGGTTTCAGGGTTTCACCCCTCTTCAGCCAGGATAGCTTGATTCCAGTGGCATGGAGAGCACGGGACCCACGTCTGGGCATACCCGTCCCACTCGGGGTGACAAATGCAAAAACAACATTTGATGGACAGAATGCAGAACAATGTCATACATTCATCCCAGTACAGAGATCTGGGCCTAAATCCATCGTTTTTTTGCTCACCATGACATTCCAGTTTGAACCCAGCCATATGCAAATCAGTCTTGACCCTGTGCCTCATGGGAACAGTCCAGCCCGAACTGCCAAGCCAGGTCCTCCCTGGACTGGAAACAAGCATCCTAGGACCGGTTTCGGGGTTTCACCCCTCTTCAGCCAGGATAGCTTGATTCCAGTGGCATGGAGGCACAGGGTCAAGACTGATTTGCATATGGCTGGGTCCAAACTGGGGTGGCGTAGTGGGCAAAAGAACGATGGATTTAACCCAGATCTTTTGACTGGGGGAGAATGTTTGCATTGTCAGCATTCCGTCCATCATTTGTTTGCTGTAACACTTTCACTGGAGAGTCAGGCCCCCGAGCGCCGGGCTCCCGGGCAGCCCCAATCACCCCGCTGGGCCTGCCCCACCTTCTTCAATTCTCGGGACTGTGCCACTCAGGGACCTGGGGGTCCACGGGGGTCTCGGCCACAGTTCCCAGCGCCTCCAGCAAGGCCCAGCCCCCGCAAATGCCCCGACGCAGTCCACTCAACTGCGGCTTCGTCCTCCATTGTGGTGGCCTGTCGCGGGTCTTGGGTGTGGACTCCCGTCCTCTAGTGGGCCTTCTCGTTTCTCCTCGGTGCCCCGGTCAGAGCTCCCCACGTCCCGGCCGATGTCACCTTCTTCACTTCCCAGGACCGCATCGTTCAGCTTCCCGGAGGGGCCCTCGGCCTCAGATCACGGCATCCCCAGCAAGGCCCAGCCCCTGCAGGTGCACTGACGTGGTCCGCTCAGCTGCGGCTTCAGTCTCTGTTGCTGCGGCCTGTAGCAGGTCTTGGGCGCATCCTTCCTTTCTCCAGCGGGCCTTCTTGACTTTCCTCGGGCCAGTTCCATGGGATCTAGTGCCTGGCCAGAGTCCCTCACGTCTCAGGCCAGCGTCTCCTTCTTTACTTCTTGGGACTGCACCACTCAGCGTCCCGGGGAGGCCTCAGCAACCGCTCGCAGTGCCCCTGGTGAGGCCCAGCCCCTGCAGGTGCCCCAACGGGGTCGGTTCGGCTGTGGCTTCGTGGTCGACTGCGGCGGCCTGCCTCAGGTCTGGGACGCGGCCTTCCCTTCTGTAATGGGCCTTCTCAATTTCTACGTGGCCCAGCGTCGTGGGGTCCGGAGCCCCGGTTTGAGCCCCCTACGTCCGAGGGACGAGGGCAGTCTCACCTGCTTCAAGTCTACGGCTTCCTAGACACATGCTGGGTGGTTGTTTCTTTACGGCATCAGCAGGATCTATTTTAAGTGTGTCACCATTCGTGGTAGGCCTAGGCCGGAATCCCCTTCTTCAGGCTACTTTTGTAATTATTACAGGTATTATGGCACTCCCTTTTAGAAGTCCCAAATGAGGCGCTCTATTTCTTAGTGGGTTGGTTTTGGCTTTTTGATACAGTCTGATGGAAAGTATTCATCCTGATCTGAGTTTTCTTGTCATTATGCTTCCACCAGAAAGTGCTTAGAGCATTAATTCAGTAGAATAGATTTGGAAGAATGAGGCCGGAGGGAGCACTCCAGTACCTGCAAGCGCCACTCAATCCCAGACGGGCCGCTTCTGCAGGAACAGGCTCTATCTTACTAGTGAGGCCACTGATGCTCCTGCACCCTCCGATCTCATTGACCAGCGTAACCAGTGTAACACTCTCCTCTATCACCTTCAAGCTTCTCTGCCAAGAATTTTACAGGAAGTCAGGGGGGACAAACATAAAGGCCTCTCCAAGTGCCCACGACTTCCCAAAAGTCATCCAAAGGGTGAAAGAGAATCTGAAAAGTAAGCGCCACCTCAGCGTCTCTAGTAGATTTGCAACTGCCTTATACTACAGGGTAGGGGCATGAGTATGGTGGAAGGTCCTGCTCCAAGTTTGCTCAGAGTTGGCAGACAGTTACAGCGCACAACTAATGTAAAGCGATCTTCCCCAGGGGCTAGATAATGACCAAAGAAGGTGTGCAGGAGCACTAGGGAGCAGAGAAATGCGACAAGAAAACAATATAAAGGCAGACCCCATGAGTGAGCAAGCTGCTCCAACTTAACTTTGGCCATCTCCGCTCACTGTGGGGAGCTGCCCTGTGCCTAGGCACTTATTCCTCACATCCACTGTGCCTCACTGTTCTGGGGCCTCCAGTGTGCCAATGATTACTCCAATGACTGTGTGCCCCCAGCCCTCTACTCCTTTGTCCTCAGCCGGCTTGAGCTTGACCCATGTTCCTTAGCTCCATACAACAGGATGATATTTCACTGGGCCTGAGTGTTGAATGTAGTGGGAATGGGCAAGGGCAGAGGCCTTGTGCTGTCCTCCGACCCATCTTCCTGGCGCTAAACGCCTCTGTCTGCCTTTGTATATACACGTGTCTGTGGGCCTATAAATTTGCAGGCCCTAAATGAACCAACAGTCCCTAGCTAGAGGAAAGGGCCGTAGGCAGTATCAGGCAGTGACTGTCAGCAGGCGACAGGGAAGGCAACAGGTTGCAGCAGGAGAAAGTGGTAAAAGCACCTTCCCGCACCCTCACTCACTCGCTAGCCCAAACCCAGACCTGACCAGACCTAAGACTAAAGTTCTTGCTGGAGTATTGGGTCCAATCAACAGCTTCCTTGCCTCCTTGCCTCAGCTACTCACACAACCGCTCATACCATGGCTACTGCAGACCACACCCACCAGCAGTATCTCCTTGCGTCTTCGCCTTTTTGTGAAAGAAGAGTCCAATCTCACACCAAGGTGGGAGGGAACAAAAGAAAAAATTCCCCTAACAGTGGAGCAATCATTGCCCAGGTGCCATACCCAATACACAATAATATGGCAAGAAATCCTTGGTTTTCACACCCCAGGGGGAAGATTTGCCTACAAAACGCCTGATCTGCCCCTGAGGGGGGGGGGGGGGAACAAAGCAAACATATGTGCCCCTAATTGGGGTGCAACCTGTGCCCAAGGTACCACTGGAAAAATATTCCCTGGTAGGCTAATGTTTGCTTTCCTGCTGTGCAATGGTGGTCCTTCCCATGACCCCACAGCAGGAATGTGCTCAAAAGAGATACTGGGGAAAAGGAGAACTTCTTTTCTATCCGATGCGCCCCAAGCAAAATACTTAACAAAACATCTCCTCTTGCTGAAAGCACCAGAAACAAACCTGTGCCCGTGCATCCCTGCCAAATAACCATGACACCTGCATTCTGTGCACATGCTGATGTCATTTTCTCACTGTCAGAGAGGTCGGGGTGGCAATGGAAGCGCTTCAGCTGCCATCCCTGGTGAAGGCATGTGGGGGCCAGCTTTGGAAGCACCAGTGCTTCCCCCACAAGTTTGTGTCACGCACTTTCTTTAGCACATGAGGGGTTAAAACATAATGCCACATGTAACAATCTCTATGATCTATGTTTCCTCCTGAAATTGTCTCATTAAAATGATGAAATCAATATTAGTAATTGTCACGTTGTCTGAAAAAAGCCTAGGTGCACCCTCAATTGAAAGCAGCTTAGAAAACAATAGGTAATGTCAATATTCTGGTTTTAGTAAATATTTTAGAATCAATTTTTGTTTTATTTGGTTTATAATATGAAAAACAACATTTGCCACCTACATCCAACCTGCTGGTGGCTCAAGTAAAATAATAGAACCAATCCATGTTCTCCCTTGCCTCCTCTTATTGTGACCCTGCGTAAACCATGCCGAAATCAGGAGAATCATTGGAATGCAAGAACTTGGTGCAGCTCATTTAGCCCTGTGAGATGTTAGCCAGATGGCTTCTTTCAGATATGCCAGTTGTAGCATTTTGAGGTATAGAGGCCATATTAATTATTTAATTCAGTCAATAGTGATTTCAGCCATGGATTGCAGTGCCTTATAAAATCTTACCTGTTTTGCTCGATCGTCATACAAATCCTTTACATGTCTATAATTTCCAAAATTTTATACAGCCATTGCGTGTGTTCCTTTGATGCTCAATCTGTTCAATGAATGTCTCACTCTCATCCCTGAAGCTTGAGAAGGCTCCATCCTTCATCTTATACATATGATCCTACCTGACCTAATAGCCCTACTGAACGTCGATGGCAAAGCCTATGCAAAAGTGCTACTACACAAGCTAGAATGCTGGATCAATGAAAATCAAAGAACAAAGGGAGTTTGGCCCAAAAGCCAGTAGCCAGGTAGGGCCGAAATAAGTAGAACACAACAGTGTACCCGGCTACTCCTTGATTTAACTGCTTGCCAGTTAAAGCAGTGATCACTTGGAATCAATCCAACTAGATCTGGTTATTTATTCAACCTTTTAATACCTTCTTTTACAAATCTTTTCTTTTTTCAAATAGTCTGATACAAGACAAACACTTATTCATTCAAGGGTGAATATACAATAAAAATACAAACAACAACATGTATATACATTAAACATTCCTACATGTGAAACAAAAACAAATTTTTGTACACCAATCTTAATTCACGAAACAAGGCAAACTCTTCCAATTACATTCCTTTCATCATAGAAGAAGGATGCCCAACATTGGAAACAAAAATGAAAACAGCCAGGGTTAAATTTGGGCTTTATATTTCCTCTGGCTGTGAATAGCCACCATATGGCTCTTCCTCAATGTAATTCCAATATGTTGACGCGTTTCGAGACCCTTGTCAACTCCAGGGGCTCTCATCAGGGCTTCGTGTTTGGATGGTATGGTCTGATGGGTGTCACTTTTTGCCATCAGTGAAGTCCCTTATTAACCATGTGGGGGAGTATTTCAATCAGGAGCTGTGTTTTATTGAGCTGATGCTTGACTCCTCTCTTTTTTATCCATGAGACGATATTTGGCTCAGGGAAGTAGTAGCGTCTTCAGAAGATGCTGGCCTGTAAAATGTTCAGCTTTTCGTTATATTTTCAGTAGTTGGCTTTGAAATTGCACAGGATGTTACTGCTGGTCACGTCTCTTCACTAGTCAAATGAACAGTTTTCCATGACTATCTTCATTTCCCTGTTACAGTTTTAAGATCGGGCAAGACGTGTCACTGAAGATTAATCACATCTGCAGGAGCAGTTAATCTTTTCTCTTGTCCTCTGCTGGCCCGGTAAACTCAATGTTTACTAAGAGATTTTAGGTGTGGAACGGCGTCTCCGCATAATTGTTCACAACCTGATGAGACGGAGATCATTCTGCATGTCTCTCAGTGGAAGCAAGCCAAACAGGGATCAATGAAAATAGCATAATTCCAATTTATCAGACAAGGTTTCGGCTTAACTCCTCCACAATGGACAACGTCATTGCTCTCTCATACCTGGGCGCCAAGGCCTGTAAATTGAGCACATGGCCATTATATGCCTATTCCGTAGACTACATAGCCACGTTTGATGGCATTGATCGTGGTATCCTCTGAAAAAAACAGGCAGGATGGGGCATACCGAGACAACTGCTTGTAGCAATAACAGCGCTATACACCAACAGTTTGTTGAGGACCAAGATAACACAAACCCATGCCACGGCAAGGATCTTCACCAACAAAGGGCTTAAACAGGGTTGCGTCATCATCCCCACATTGTTTGATCTACATAAAGCAGATATAGGTGAGGAACTACTGAAAGGAAAATCCTTCCCACCGCAATTGGGCCAGTTGAAACTACCAATAATACAATATGCAGAAGATCTGGTATTATTAGATCAAACCCATGTTGGGATGAGGCAGGCCCTGGACATACTGCACGCATACAACACATGGAATGCTCTGCAGGCGAGCACCAAGAAAACTAAAGTCCTGATTTTCGGCCATAGAACCAAAAAATACCAACTTGGATGGCAACTTAGCCCATTGAAAATAGGCACAACTAGCACATACAAATACTCCAGAGTCTGGCTCACAGACGCTGGAAAACCTACATTGCAGGCAACTGCGTTAGCAGGAAATGCAGACAAAGCCACATATGCCCTATCTAAACTATACCACCAACTAAACAGCCACTCGGCAGAGGTGATACGAAGAGTCATAGGTGAAAAATTATTGCCAACAATAAATTATGGGCACCTTGCTTTCCCTGGCAGGCTCACTGAGCCACTAGAGCGCAGCCATATAGCCACATACAGAAAAATAATTGCCATTCCAAAAAACACTTGATGCACTCTAATTCATCTTGAATTTAACCTGGTGAGCATGGACATTGAGTGCCAAAAAGATATAATCAAATACCACCACCTTGTGACCAGGGCAAACCCAGAAACCCTGCGAGGAGCACTAAATACAATATTTCTGGATAAAAAAAAGCAAGTGGGCGAAGTATCTTGGCTCGGTTAGAACAACATTATATACGGATGCAGAACATTTTAGCACTTAGGCTCTTACCAACGGCCATATATGAATACAGGGCGCACTGGAAGAACTTGACACAGAGGCATGGGCAATGTAGGCTGTGCCAATACCCCTCAGAAATGGAAGCGCACATTGTATGCTGCTGCGCAAACCTGAAACAACAGAGGCGAAAGCACCTAAGTCCAATCTTTTTACAGCACAGGTCAAGAACACGCAAAGAGGCACTAAAGCTAATCTACACCACAGTGATACCAAAAGAATTCGCTCACTTTGGAAAATTCTTTTGGAAGCCGGCCAGTTCCTACGTGAGGCTTGCCCAATACCGGGGGCAGCCACTGCAAATTCCTAACAAATTGTGGAAAAAGGGCAGGGCGCCAAGTACATGAGCACACTATGGTGTGAGTTAACTCAAGCACGAACCACTACTTATCCTGCCTGAAACATAATACTCAAGAGACAATTTGTGACATAGTCTACATTGCATTACTAACATACACTTGTGTCTTTTATATTTTTAGGATACTAGCACTTTATAATATTGCACTTTAACCATAGCCCTAGTGTTTTTAAATCAAGTTTTAAAGATAGCACATTGGGAGACACTGCTTATTTACACAATAGTCATTTTCACTTTTATGCTTGTACAATTGTTTGTTTCCTGTGCTCGGAACTTTAATGGTCTTGATTGTCTAAATAAAGTATTTTACTTACTTGATATGAGTCTTATGGGAATAAATTTTGGGCTTTAGAAATTAGTATGTTTTTTCTTGTGTTTGCCAATAAGATGTCATTGGAGCAGTAAAACTCAAGTAGTATTAAAATGTTTCTTATTGGTATTAAGATCCCAAAGAAGGCTTTTCTCAGAACAGTGATGATAATAAGTCAGCTATCAGCTTCTTCCAATCCCATTTGCTTGCTTCACTGTCAGGTGTGTTCACACCCCACTGTTGTGCCTTCTGGATAATGAGACTGGGAAATGTAGGGGTCCACGTTGGTCCTGCAACATATCAGAAGTAAAGGGTTATATGGCCTTGACACACCCAAATGCCCATGTGTCCTAATGATTGGTTGTAGATCCTGACCTATAGTCAAGTCTCCAGCCCAACTTCACATGCATCCAAGCATTTGGACACAAGGACTGACTGCGGGTCTTGCAACCCGTTGCATGCTGTTCATGGCCAAAGGCTGAAGGTCAAGCACCAAAAGGCAAAATGCTGTGCTGAGAGTAGTTATACTCCGGTATTGACCTTCAGCCCATTCTTTCACCCATTTCTACCCTTGCATTGAGCTCACACTGTGCATGGCATTTGGCTGCTTACTGAATAAATGATGTTGCGCACACCTGTCTTGTAGAAACTTTCAAAGTGTTACTTTAACTAGTTTAATGCTTGTGCGTGCCAACCAGAAAGAGGATGCCTGCCCCTTCTATAACATAATGTAAACAAGTGACCCTTCACTCGGTATCTGGTTGCACAGCGTGAATTTAACTTTTCACCTATTCAAAATTATACACAATTATGAAAAATGCACTGTGGAATTATTGCTGTTGTATTTCAATCATTATTTATTCATAGGACATTAGTTGTGTAATTTAACACAATTAAGCAATTCCAAATTAAACAGTCAATTATAATATTGTTCAGCGTGTTTCACAAAACTATTTATAATATGAACAAAAAGTTGTTCAGAATTACAGAATTCTTCGACATCCAATAATCAATAATGCTGAATGCATTTCGGGATAATCAATTCCTTCTTCAGGGGCATCTGTGGATAAAAACATAGTAAAATTCTGTCAGTAAATCATGCTATTGTACTTTTATAAATACACAGGGATAGCCGCCTTCACACCAAAGTGAACAGAAACCTGGCAAGCAATGAGATGGAAAACATTGTGCAAGATACTGAGAAAAAATTAGGAGCCAATGAAACAAAGGCGTGAAAAAACCTTAGTAGTGACCCGGAGCAGAAAGTGAAAATAAGTGATGTGCCATAGAGTACCCCCAATCACCTAATGCCACCATAGCAACTCAAGAGTATGTAAGAATAAGAAGCTTACTGGATGTCAGCCACGAAGGTCTAATAGCTATCAATAGCTATCACGCCGAGAATGCGCGAGGTATTGCCTGGAATCTGAATGGTGAAACAAAACGACACCTGCATGTGAGTACACAATCCTGTCGCCGATAATGTTCAACAAACGTCTCTACTGTGAGATTCTAATACCTGAATGTGTGTGGAACCACACTAATGACTAACTTCACCGCAACCCAGGGTGAGACTCGAAAACAGCTGGTATCGATCAACAGGAATCCAAACCGGTGTGGTGGTATTGTGCTATCCAGAGTGCATGCTGGTAATCTAGTGTGTTGAAGAAACAACAAGCGTGAAGCCACAGTACTCAACACATGTGTCTTATGCTACAACTGTTAGATGTGTCCAGGCCCGGTTCTAGCGGTTGGGCCGGGTGGGACAGGCCCACCCAAACATGAGCCTTGGCCCTCGCAGTGACAGCACGAAGGCCGATAGAAAATGGTCACTTTAATTTAAAACGTACCTACGAACGTTGTTTTTTTCCTGTCCTGGGAGTTTTGTGATTGGGCCTGGGCTCTTCCTCACAGGCACCCACAATCACGCATCTCCTTTTAAAAAGGTGGGCTGTGTCCCCGCCCACTCGTGCAGGTAAAGTAGGGGCATGGCGAAGGGGACAAATCCTTTCTTTGGCACGGCTAACCTTTGCCTACTGTCCTGCTGCTTGGATATTTCCTTTGCTATTCCACGCTAGAGAAAAGAAGTTTGTTTATCCTGATTCACCTTTCCTGGCCCCTGCAGCTGGTTATCAGAGCGGGCTGTGACATAGAGTTTTTAAAATCAGGGAAGGCCCAGCAAGACACATACTTAGTGTATGCTTCATTTAAACATTTTTTATCATTATCAAGGTGGCTCTGCCACAAATGCAAGACAATAAAAAATGTCCAGATAACTCTGGTGATTTTTGATCCTGCTGGAGAGCAATCATTTGTCTGTTGATAGTTTTGAAATGCAGATTAACTGTATTTTATGTGGATAGCTCAGTGGGTTACTGCCTTTGTCACAAAGATCATTTTGTTATTTGCAGTTCAGAAGTTAAAATCCTTACATAAGCAAGTGACCTATGAACTGTCATCAAAGAGCTGCATACAAACCAGAATGGTATAGTTAGAACTTCACTTTTTTTTTGTGTGTGTTGCGATATAGTTAGAACTTCCCCACTCTTTCATTATTCTAATGTTGCTAAAAAGAGTGCGTTTGGGCAGATATACATTTCTATCAGTAAAGCCAGCCCCCAAGCACTGGATTACTCTCTAAATCCTGAGTTTGTGCTTCTCCAGACCAAACCCTCTTAAAATATTCTGCCCACCAGTATGGATGACATGTGATTCCTACAACTTGTAATCCTCATTGGCTTATGTGACATTCCCTGTAGATTGATTTACATACTTGTATGATTCATTGTCTCTGAATAATGTGTGTGTGATGTAAAGTACTATGACAACCTACTCTGATATGAGTAGCGCTATACAACAAATGAAATGCATATGAGAGAGTGGCTACGGAGAGATGAGGGGCGCTGGTGGAGGGTGGCAGTGAGGGAATCCGAGAAGGAGGTCAATAGGAGGAGGGGCTATGGAACGATGAGGGGCACTGGTGGAGGGTGGCAGTGAGGGAATCCGAGGAGGAGGTCAATAGGGGGAGGGGCTATGGAGCGATGAGGGGCACTGTTGGAGGGTGGCATTGAGGGTATCCGAGGAGGAGGTCATGAAGAAGGGAGGTACGGAGAGATGAGGGGCACTGGTGGAGGGTGGTAGGTAGTGAGGGGGTCTGAGGAGGAGGTCATGAGAGGGAGGGGCTATGGAGAGTTATGGGGCACTGTTGGAGGATGGAAGTGAGGGAATCCGAGGAGGAGTTCATGAGGGGGAGGGTCTATGGAGAGATGAGGGGCACTGTTGGAGGGTGGCAGTGAGGGAATCCGATGAGGAGGTTATTGGCGGGGGAGCTACGGAGGGATGAGGGTGGTAGTGAGGGAGTCTGAGGGGAGAGGCTACGGAGAGATGAAGGGCACTGTTGGAGGGTGGTAGTAAAGGTATCTACGGAGAAAGAGGTCATTGGTGGGGCACCAAAAAAGACTTTCACACCAGCGCTAAAGCCGGCCTTGTCATGGCCTTTCTGTTTTTGTTTATTTAATTAGCATTCGGGTCATTAGGGCAACTGTGGAACATATTTTAAAGTGCGTGCTAATTATATTTAATGCTATTTTCAATGTTTTAAGTTTGAAGGTGGTTTTACTAATGTTTTTTATGGGAATAATGTAAGTGGGTCGGATGGTGGCTGATATGGGGCTGGGGCCCAAGGTCGGCTGTGAGATAAGGTGCACTGGAGAGGGGTGGTAGAAAAGTGGATAAACAGACCTGGAAGTGAGTGCGCTGCAGAGTCCGGGGTCAGGTGGAGGTAGGTATGAAGAGGGATTCTCCCTGAAGGCTTGCACAAAGGGAGCCCGAGAAGTGTCACTTGCCTGATTCTCCCACCTCAGAAACCTCCTCTTCCCATCAAAGGGACATTACATGGAAAAAAACACTTTTTGAGAGTGATAAGATTTAGAAAGAGATTTGGAAAAGAGTGTGTTTTCCTGGGCTTTGTAAGACTAAGGAGATAAAAGAGGACACTGAAGCAGGCCTGGCTAGTTATATAAGAGACAAATCGGGCCCGCAGTGGCCCACCCGAATGCACCCTTGGCCCACTCAAATAAAAATTCTTGGAGCCGGGCCTGGATGTGTCCAAATACCTGAAAAACTGCAGTTATCGGTGCAGAGTGGTTAACTTCGCACCGCCTGAAATTCCAATGTGTGATATAAAGTGCTCTAGACGACATGAATGACATAAAATTACAACATGCCGTATCTACCGCAGGCTAATGTTGTGCCTCTTCCAGTTTTAGTGTCTACCTGACTCGCAAAGTGTTTCGTCTGACAAACCACGATCCTAACGACAGGTTGACGATAAACTACTGTGACAAACGCACCGCTGTTTAAGCAGGTACGGAAAGATGAAAAACGGACTGACGAAACTCCCAGTAAGGAGGTCGCCATCTTGAAAAAGTGCCCGCGATATAGCAGCGTATATAAAATGACCATCTAACTGTGGACCAACCTATATGAAGACTCAAGATCAAAGGGGGTGCCCGAAAAAAGGCGGAATCCTGGATTAGTGAACCAACAACGCGGTACGCGTGTGAGTGTTTAACGAGACAAAGAGCGGATTGTATCAAATACGCATAATGGGCACCATCTTGGAATGGTACTCCAACAACATAAGGGGCCCCAAATGTGTGATGATCCTCATTCTACAATGCAGCCCCAAATGAAGACGCCATCTTGGAAAGATGTCTAGAAGAACAATAAAATGGCAGGAGAGATGCCTTTGCAAAAGGGAAAATAACCCCAATAATGGCTGCTTACACCAGAAACTCCATGTAGAGCTTAGTGGCCAGTGACTATACTCACAATTGCCAATCCAATTACACTTAGGGCTGGGCCTCTGTCCAGGCCCTCTGCCCAACCAGTTGAGCATCTTATCAGTTGGATTCAGAGTCTAGTCTGTGGCTAGGACCTCTGCAAAACTACCTGTGCAACTTATCAGTTTAATGTAAAGTCTTTTCTCTGGCCAGGCTGAGTGGATGACGGTGTAAAAGAGACCCTGCTACAAACCCCCATGTGCATTGTCTCAACTATGCCCAACATATGTTGGATTCAGGGCCTAGTCTTTGACCTCATCCTGCACCCAAGCATCTGTACATGAAACACCTGTTGCCTACTGTCTTTGGCTTTGAACATTAATGCATGGTTGTGCAGCTCATGGGCAGGCCCTTCACCTTACCTAAAAAACATGTTTTAAAAATTAGGAGTGTTAGAAATGGGATTTCTGATTGGCTAGGGCTTGCGCCTAAGCCAGGCAGAAACCACCACTCTAGTTAGGGCAAGGGAGTTACACGCTGAAGATAACCCCTGCTTACCCCCTTGGTAGCTTGGCACAAGCATTCAGGCTTATCCCAGAGGCAATGTATAAAGCTTTTGCGCAACACACACACAGCAGCAACACACTAGGCACACTACAAAAGAAACTCCACACAAGGTTATATAGAAAATAGCCTTTGTATTATCCAAAACACATTAGAATCATAATTACACAATATACACTGTGCCAACTGGTCATAATTTACAGGGGATTATATACATGACAGGGCCAATCGGGCCACTGTCAGACCCATCACAAGCACTAGTAGTAAAAATAACACGACCAGTAACTACTGGCACAATACTGTACTTAGTATTATCACCTGCAACATAAACGCATTATGTCTGCATCACCTTAGGCATAAAACACATTATGCATAAATCACATAAGCATAAACATATTATGCAATCTCTGTGGGCATAAACACATTATGCACTAGGCATCACATTAGGGCCTTGCGCCCTGCCAACACTGACCACTGGCCAACTGGCCTTCCTTTGGGGCCCAATGCCCTTTGTCCAAAAAGTCAGGGCGTAACTGGGGCCTTCCACTGGCCCCTTGGGCTGCCTTGGCAGCGAAAACACTGTGCGCAATGCGCTGGGGCGTGTGGTACAACTCACCCCTTCCTCATCAGCAAAGAATATGCCCCACGTTGCAGCTGCCCGCGCTCTTGTGGTGCAACTGTGAAACAGAAACAGGCACTGGCACTACCAGGCCTCTGGAGCCCCACTCTGGGACTCTACAAGCAATATTGCCCCCAAAGAGAACTTAGCACTGGCACTACTAGTGCCTCAGGGAGTGCCAACACCACTCCACTCTGCCCCACTCACCGGGACTTCTCCGGTCACCGGGGCTACTCCAAGTGCTTCTCATACGGCGGGGCAGGCACCGACAATGTGCCTCGACCGGCCCCATCTCCGTTCTCCTCGCGGCCTCTTCATCGGGCCCTGCGAGTTCCGGTAGAGCCCTCAACTTGGACGCACACAGACTTTCTCCGCAGGGCCCTCTGGGACGGGCCTGCACGGAGCGAGGTCTCCTCGTAAGCTCGTCACGCCCCGGTCAGGCTTCGCTCCTGCCTGACTTCCGGCATCGCTCCGCACACCGCCACCCTCTGGCAGCTCACTGGGGGTGTGAGCCCAGGAGGCTCAGTTTAGCTCTTCGTCAGAACCCCGCCCACAACCAGGCAGTCCGCCTGACTTCCGGGTCGGGCAGCGGTGGTTCCTCTTCTCCGGCAAATGCGGGGTGGGCTCCCTCTTTCAAATACACACAAATGCAGGGTGGGCTCCTGCTGCACTTCTGTACCACGGCAATGCGGGGTAGGCTCCCGCTTCAGATCAGCAGTGCGAAAGGGAAGCAGAAATGCGGGGTGGGCTCCTGCTCCACCACCAGCAGCACGGGGGAATCCCTACGCCGGGGATTCCCTCTGAATGATGTGCAGCTCAGCTCTGCGAAAACCCAGCACTCTCCCTGTCCTGGGAATAAGAAATGTAGCACTCATGAGGTGCTGAGTCCAAAATCATCAGGGGCAGAGCTGGGCACAGGTAGGCCAGCATGTAGGGACCCCCAGGAAGCAGTAGCTGGGTCCCTCGGCGGTTCCTCCTGCTGCCCAGCAGTCCTTCGCCCCAAAACCGGTACAAGCACCAAAAGCAGCACACAAAACATGGAGTCACAGCCCCAATATTATACCACATATCTCTTTGTCTGCCCTGGCACAGGGCTTGGGGGAACCAGTCTCAACTGGTTCTGGGGGGTATTGGAGCACTCTGTTTACAGGGCTCCTCTTCCCCTTTGTCAGGTGGGGGCTCGGTCATCAGACACACCACAGGGGGGCGGAGCCAGCATTCACCTAGGCAGGCACAGACCTATTCATGGTCGGGGGACTACTCCTCCCACTACTCCAAATGCAGATCTCCTATTCAGCCTAGCGCTGACTCACCCTTCCCTCCCTTGAGCCACACACACCTCACCAGCCCCTGTCACTCCAGAGCCAGACATGCAATACACATCAGGCAGGCAGATACATAGCACACAGAAATGCCAACTTCTAAAGGTGGCATTTCTAAAATAGTGATAATAAATCTGCGCACACCATTGCGCAGCATTTATTATTACTATTCCAACCATACCAAACTTGACCACGCTGCTCCTCTCATATCAGGAATTACCACTGAAACACTTTTCAGGGAATCCCCAATGCATTCCTATGAGAGGGCAGCCTCACAGCCGTGAGAAACCAAAATGGCTGTTTGTCACTACCAGGACATGTCACACACTTACGGTACATGTCCTACCTTTTACCTACAATGCACCCTGCCCATAGGGCTAGCTAGGGCCTACCTTAGGGGTGACTGACATGCAGTAAAAGGGGGTCACAGACGTGGCACACACTTTAGGTGTCAAGTCACAGCAGCAGTCACACTGCGCGCACAGACACTGCAATGGCAGAGGCCTGAGACAGGTTTGAAAGGCTACTTTGGTGGGTGGCGCAATCAGCGCTGCAAGCCCACCAGTAGCATTTAATTTACTGGCCCTGGGTATCTGAGATAACACTTTACAAGGGACTGACAGGTAAATTAAATACACCAAACAGGTGTAGACCAATCTTACCATGTTCACCACAGAGAGCACACGCACTTTACACTGGACAGCAGTGCTAAAGTGCCCAGAGTCCTAGAACCACCAACACCATGTCAGAAAAAAGGCTAGGAGGAAGGCAAAAAGTTCAGGGATGACCCTGCAAAAAGGGCCAAGTCCAACAATGAGCTTGTGGCTTTCAGGAAATTTTAAATTTGCTGATTATGAAAGAGTTTCTCTATGTAAAATCAATTCATATATTTGAAAGAGATTTTTTGTGGTGACTTTTTTGTGTATGTTTCACAATCCTCATGTGTTAAAGATGGTGATACTCATTTCTGAACAAGAAATAGTGGTTGCATGCTCACAACCTTTAGATTTGTGAGGAATTCTCAACTTATTAAATATATTTTCCACTACAATTAAATTCAATTCATTTTCCATGATTCTTTTTAGTGCTCTACCCCCCCAATTTATGCAAACATAAGCTCCTCATACTATCTCTACTCCTTCAAGAATGTTTCATGATACTAAGCTCATCTGGATGGCTAAACTTGTTGAAAAAAGCTTTAAGATCCTCATCAACCAATAGCATTTTTCTAAACATTCATATTTAATTTACATAGTTCACAAGTGTTGTACTCACGAAGTCAGCCTGTTTATATGTACAACATTTTAAATTATAATAGTAATCATTCAAAGCTCACCTAGCACCTTTGTCTGTTGCAAATATCTAAAAAGGTATGAACAAATTTGTACCAAACTACTAACCTCATGCTTCATGTGTAAACCCCTCATTTCAGGCCAGGTTAGTCCATAATTCAATGCAACCGTTTTTGATGTATTTAAGAACAAAGGGCATCATTACGATGCTGGTAACTGTAGTGGAAGCAGGACCACCCGACAAGGAGTTGGCGGTTCCGCTGCCCTTATTACAGTGCAACTGCCTTCAGGGCAGTCACAAAATGTATATTTTCTATTGTGGCTTGTGTTGCTGGCTGCAGCACAAGCCGCGATAGAAAATGCACACTTTAAAAACATCGCTGCACCATGCAGCAGGCATCATGCGGCGCATGCCACACGGTGCAGGAATTTTTAAGTGCCCCCAGGCCCCATAGTGGAGGGCCAGGGGGGGAGGGGCCCCCACTAGGGGCCCCCAAAGTCACTTTTCGCATGTCTTTTCATGGCAGGCGAACCACCATGAAAAGGCAGGCGAAAAGGGACATTGTGTTCCCTAAGCCGGTGTCTAAGCAGGCGCCGGCCCGATTGTAGGGATTACTGACCCTCCAATGGTCCGATGGGCTCAAGGACTGTACCTCTGCCTGCTGCTTCCGACCGCATGCATTCTAATGTGCTGGTTGGATCGCAACAGCAGATGGTGGTCAGACGCCATAAGAATGACCCCCTTAATGTCCTTCTGTAGCATTTTTTATCATTCTGGTAATTTTTTTCTCCAGGATGAAATTGCACAGAACATGGCATGCCGAAACTTAGCTATTTAGCTAGATAAGCCAAGTGATAACCAAAACTCACGCAGGTTCAGTTGTATTAATTGCATAGTGGTGGTTTTGGTGCATATTGCGCTGGAAAATAATTTTTGGTTTGCTGATACCCTTGGCGCCTTTTGATGCAGCTGTAAGAAATTATGAATTTACGTGGTGTATTCAAGCTTTGCCATACCTAGTTTAATCATGCTCTGTCCAGAAGGACAAAAGTCAAATCGGAAACATTTTCAATTTTACATCCTATAAACAACTTTGTCTCTTCTACAACAAAAAACGCAGTATTGATTATACCATCCATGGCATAAAAGTAGATTTATATGAGAAGGGTAAATTCTTCACTATTTTCTACATAACTGTCTACGAAAATGGTGTTGCGGGCTTCAATATGTTAATTTTATATGTATCTTGTAATTTAATCCTGCATTGTAAATACACCAATGTTATGGTTAATTAGCAATTTTCAATTTTTTACTTGGTTATACCTCTGACTCCGTTTGACAAATTAGCATGACATGTAGCAGAACTATTGCTTCAGTATCTTAGGGTCTGATTAAAATCTTGGCGGTTGGGATACTCTGTCACAAACGTGACGGATATCCCGTCCGCCATTGTACAAGTTTCAGAGGATAATATGGAATGGAATTGTAATTTGGCGGACGGGATATCCGTCACGTTTGAGACAGAGTAACCCTGTCTGCCAAGATTGTAAGCAGGCGCTTAGTTTTTGTAAGCTGAGTTTTGTGCAGATCCACTCTTAAAGCTATGACTAACGTAAAAAGGTGATCAAACATGCTTAATTCCATTACATTTGGCAGGGTGTTAGGGACAGATTTATTACAGTATCACCCAACGCAGCGCACAGTCAAACATGCTGTGCTGCTTTGCGTGTCAGGGAGGAAGCAGTAGAGCACCATATCTACAGAAATATGTCTCTCTCCCTAGGGCAGATGCAGAATTTTGCTGCTGTGCACCACACACACAGCTGTGCCCCATAGTGCAAGGGTGTGTGCAAGAGTCTAGCAGAGGTTTTGTACTAGAAGGCTTCCCTTTCAGTACAAAATACTATGCCTTGAAAAAATTTAAAACTTTTCCTACTTTGTATGTGTGCTGTACTGTGCACCACACATGCAAAGTCTGAAAAGAAAGGAGAAATTAAAACATATCTCCTTTTAATGCCTGGTTTTAAAAGGCATTATATTTTGACACAAAACCCTGTCTCAAATTTTTGGTAGATAGGATTTTGCGTCAAACAGTGTGGATAGATGCATGGGAACGATCACGTAAAGCCCCTTGACGCTAGGTAATGCAAAGCAGCGAATCGAGCTGCTTTGTGTTTCTTTTTGTTAATTTCCACAAAGCATTGTGTGCTGGTTTGTGTCACTTTTATGACGTAAAGTCAGTGCAAAATGTTAGGAACTCACCCGCTTAGCATGTTATTTCCAGTGCAGGGTTCTCAACATTTGCTATTATTGGTATGTCCATTTTTGTTCAGCTCCATCGGGGGCAAGAATTTGCTAATAACTTTGGCTTAGTTGGATGAATCTAGCCAATTTAGGGGCTTATTTACAAGCCCCTTGCGCCACTTTTGCGTCACTTTTCCCATGTTAAAAATGACGCAAAAGTGGCGCAAGGGGCTTGTAAATCTGCCCCGTAATATTTAGCATATTTTTAGAACTACGAATGTGTTATGAATTTGCAAAGAGATACAAATGTAGCTTCAACATAGGATTATTTGGTGTTTAAAATCTTCAACTCAGTGCAAGATTTTCCCAAAGATTGTTGCGTGTACGATAGAGGTTGCGAATGGGTGTGTGTGAAACTTGAACCAACTTACACCACTGATATACATCATACGATATTTATGCCAAGTATATTCTTTCAATACAAGTGAAAATTAGGGGTGTGCAAAATTCCCGTATTTTGCTTTTACATCGTATGGGAAATTTGAAGAAAATTACATGAAATTGTGTGCAATTACAAGAAATGCAAATCCCTCATTTAGCTCTATATTTTAGTGTGACATGCGTCCTTGCCTGAATTTTTGGCGCAAGGATGAATTTCTCAATAAAAAATAGCTGCTTGCATTCTGTTTTTTTCATTGTTTCTGCTCTATTTTTCCCACAAACGATGCCGAAAATACAAGACTGCCACATTGGAGTAATTTGGAAAATTTCTCCAAACAAGTGTAACACAAAATATCCAAACTTAACACGAGTTACGTCATCATAATTAACATTTCTTCCGTGCCTAGATAAAGCCTGTAAGTCTTTTAAAATGTTGATTGATATGCCGGTTTTGGTGTGATCCTGGAAACATTTTAAAATTGAAGTGTCCACATGAGTGACAGACATAATCAATGTGGGATCTCATCACTGATGACATCAATGATGTCACGAGCCATGTGTGAAAGTGACGGAAGTTATGGCTTGTGTAGAATACTATAACAGGAGAATTTTGAAGGGTTTTTGGGTGTTGCATAGGAAACAAGTTTAACTAACCAATTTCAGGAGATGTTTCAATTTTATTTCATACCCCATAATTATGCTTTAACTGTGCTTTTAAGCGGGTTTCCGGGTTGTTAAAACATATTTTAAGATGCTACGTGCAGCGGAATCCATAACTTACACTTAAGAAAGATTTTCAGTATTTTTTTATTTTTTTTTGGGTGATATTCTAGGTCTGCCATCTATAAAGGCTATGCACACTGATGTTGTTCCTAGGTCCGGACCCTAATTAGTTGAGAACCTGTCCAGGCCAGAGGACAGAAGCTGTAGTTTCAATGTCAACATTCATGGGAAATTAGTTAAAAAACAAATAGAATTAATCCTAACTTGGAAATAAATTAGTACTCAACTCTGAGGAGTGCCTTTGCTCGATTTGGTGAAAAAATGAGTTCAGCAGGTTCTGAGAATTAGTATTACAAAAAGGTGTGGGCTAGGCTTTCAAGGGTTAATGAGAGAGAGAGGCATCTTGACCGTTAATTTGTAATTAGCTGAGAAGGCCCACATCTCAAAAAATAAACTAATTCCATTTGAGTAGAAAGCTATTTCTCTCAAGGTCCAATGGAGGTTTGCACCCCAGCAAGGGTTCTTAGACCTGAGTGCTATGATTTGTTGGCTATGACAGGAAAATGTCTGTTGCAGCTGCCATTACATGATGTTGAACAAAAAAAGGAAAATGGCAAGAAGTGCATCCCTTTGGAGAAAATGTCTACTTCAAGTATGGTGCAAAAATTTAGCAAACGTGTTTGGAAAGAAATAACACAAAATTAAGAATGGAACACTTTATTCTGATCATTGACCAACGTCTTCTCAGTCCTGGTGCTTATTTTCGCCTCAGTGATGCGTTTGACATCCTATGCCGTAAGTAGTCATTCATCCTATTTTTGGGTCAATTTCCTGCTGTTATACCTCCAGATCTTGAAAGGTTTGCTGTGCCTTGACTCTGATTACTGTCATTGCTCGTAGTGGGATTTCTCTTTTACTGTCTCTTCTCTAATCTCTTGCAGCGGACATCTTTATGTTTGGCTTTTAGGTACCTTGACGTGGTTGACATACAAAAAACATGTAGTCCAAAATGTTGTCTTAATTTTTGGGAAAGAAAGTATAGTGCGTGCACAGCCTCAAGGTGAGCTCCTGATGTAGTCTAGATTTAAACGTGCCTCCTGGGTATCACTCTCTGTACAAGAGTGATGGATTAATGAACGTGGATGCACTCCCACAACTGTGAGGAGCGTCCCCAGGGCACAGTGTTTAGCCCCCCTCCTGGGGTTTAATCAGTTAAATGTCACAGTTTTGTTTGTAGCTGGTTGAAGTGATAATGAATAGTAGTTATACCATCTTGTTGTTCATTTGATTCTTTTTATTTCCTTAAGTGTAATTCAATCATCATTACATTCATAAACGTGAAATCGATAACATTCACTTGGTCCCAATGCATTTCGGCTTATGAGGCCTTCATCTGGGGACTATCTGTGAAATAATTAAATACATCTCTCATTCACCAACACATGAAAAAATGCCACATCTCTTACTGTTATATCTGTGAAACATGCTTACGTTTACGTAAGGACTACGTGCGGTTAACAAATGCTCGAGTGAATTCCGTGTGCATTCCTCGGCTCAATGAGGTGAAAGATTAAAATATGTGCCAACAGTTCAATGAAATACCGTTACATGCCTTAAAAATAAAATAAAAACGTGTGTATTACTCAAGTGATAAGTGCTCGGGATAAATCTATCAGTGTCATTGTTCCACAACACTAGTTCAAAAAGCAGCCGTTGCGTGCAATAAAGTTACAACCGTTATTTCCCCTATACAGATGGCGATGTCCGATGAAATTATTACGATATCAAAGTGCTCAGGTGTTATATAAAGCGACATTATGTGAGCGTGAGCGTGTGTCCGCTTGGTACTTACTCGTAGAGATTGTGGATGTGAACCCGAGATCTCACGTTCTGCTGCAAAGGTGAGCCGGCAGACGTGCGCGTTATTACGGACTCTCACGTGACGAGAGCCGTTTCAGTGAACTGCTATTGGGCCGTTTCAGTGAACTACTATTGAGCTAAACAACAGACTCGACGGACTGTTGTGGTGGCTTATAGTGAAGTTAAAGATTAATAACAAAAGATTTATAAAAAATATATCAAAAAAATTAAAGTACAATGGTTGAAAGCTATATAAGGATGAGGATAAAAAATGCTAAAGTGAAAAATAATAGGGAAAAAAGGTAAAAACTGCGTGGTAAAGGAGACCAATTCAGATTACAATGTTCAGTTCTGATCATAGTCAACAAGTGATGGTAATCCTCATTGTGGTCATAAGTAGCATTGAAATTCCATTCTGTCATTTAATCCATGTGGTTTTAGCGAGTTAAGATGTAGTATCCAGTAGTTTTCTCGCTGTAATAAGTAGTTCCGGTTGTTTCTTCCTTCTTGTTGTTCCACAACTTCCAGGGCGCAAAACTTTAACTGGCTAACGTTGTGATGAGCTTCCACAAAATGGCTTGCTACTGTTGATTTTAATGATTTTGTTCTGATGTTACTTTTGTGTTCATTAACTCTGATTTTGAGTTTACGTTCAGTTTTGCCAACATATACTTTGCCACAAGGGCATTTCAACATGTAGATAAGATTGCTCGTGTCACACGTGGCATTAACTTTTAATTTGATTTTGTAGCCCTTCATAGGATGTGTTATTTGAGCGCTCTTGATCACGTTGTGACAATTGTTACAATTCCAACATGGATTTGTTCCCTTGTATGTAGTGGTCTGTACTTCTGTTCTGTAGGGTTTGATGATCTCCCTAAGTTTTCCCCCTGGTATATGCGAATATTGGTTTTTCATCAAAGATATGGTTGAAGTCCGGTTCTAAGACCAAGATTGGCCAATGTTTATTGATGATTCTTTTGTATATGGTACTTTTGTAGAAAATTTAGATATTACTGTCATGCGGTTGTGTGAAGGTTTTTCATATGGTGTCAGTAGTTCTTCCCTGGTGATGGTTTGCATCCTTTGTTTTGCTTGACTTAGTACTTCATTCGGATATTGTCTTGCTTTAAAACGTAGTAGTGTTTCATCCATGCGTTCAGTACTTTTGATGGGATTGGATACAATTTTCTTAACTCTCTGGGGCCGATTCCGATCTCGGCCGGTAGGGCTCCGAATCGGATTCGGCTTTACCGGATCCGAGTCGGAGCCCTATTTCCCGACCGATTCGTACGCGTGTCCGGGCGAGCGAGTACGATGCGAATTTGCCGACCGACTCGTCCGGGTGTCCCGACCGCTCCGACCGACTCGTTCCTGGGTCGAACCGCACCGACCGACTCGCTCGGACTCGACTCGCACCGCGCAATGGAGACGTTCCCCGGCCGGGTAAGTACGATGCGCGCCGCGAGCAGTCTGACTGAGCCGCGCACTCCGGCTCGTAAGAGCTGTCGGAGCCGTACTTTGGGGTCCGTGTCGGACCCCTGTACGCGTAGCCGCGCGAGTCGCACACAGGGGGACCCATGGGTCCCCCTACCTGTGCGTGTACGGCGCGAATCGCTTCGCCGCGTACACGCTGTAGGGGGCGCACTTGTCCGCATCGCACCCATTGAGTCAATGGGAGCCCGCGTACGCTTCGTACGACCGGCTCCCATTGACTTCAATCTCGAGTCCGATAGCATACGGACGCATCATACTCGTTCGGTCGGACTGCACAGGTCCGATTCGGTCGGAAATCTCTCCGGGTCCGGCTCGGTCGGAGAGATTTACGGCCCGAATCGGAATCGGCCCCTTAGTAGTTGAGAGTACGGTAAATGTTGTTTCAGTGCTGGTTGATGAAAACTGCCATGATGCAACAGGTTGTTTCTGTCAGTGCTTTTTCTGAACAAATCCGTTACAAATCCTGTGTTCGTTTTAGTGATGCTTACGTCCAAGAATGTGATAGTTTTGTTCTTGAATCTCATATGTGAATTGTATTCTATCATCAATGAGGTTTAATTTGTCCAATTCCTTTAGCAGTTCCGCGCTGGTGCCACTCCAAAGGACAAAAATGTCATCTATGAATCTGAGAAAAAGTTTAATTTGTGATTTCCACGTGGTAGACGTCAATATATTTTCTTCCTCAAAACCATTCATGAAAATATTGGCATACGCTGGAGCCGCGCAATTGCCCATAGATGTTCCGGTCTTTTGCAAATACCATTCATTGCCATTTAAAATAACTATGAAAAGTGTAAATTGCAACAACTCCATAAGAAACACCTTTAGGTCATCGTCATATTCCGTGTTTAACAGTTCTTGTTCTACTGCTTCTAACCCTGGTTGATGGGGAATTGATGTGTACAGTGATTTAACGTCTATTGTGCACATAACGATGTTATCACTTTCTGTGATTTCTGTTCGACTGATTTTATTGAGGAAGTCTGTGGTATCCTTGATGAAAGTTTTCATTTTTGCACTGATGGTTGTAGGTATCGATCTATGAATTTACCCAGAGGTTCGTGTATGCTTCCTTCGTAGAGACGATGGGGCGTAGAGGTGGATTAGTCAAGTCTTTGTGAATTTTCGGTACCATATACAAGGTTGGGCTCTTAGGATGAGTAGGTGTTAAAAATTTCTTGGTCTTTTCATTTATGGTTCCTTGTTCAAAGGCTCTTTGCACAATGGTGTTAAGCACTCCTGAGAATTGTTCTGTGGGGTTTGTATGTAATTTCATGTATGTATTTTGGTCCGCTAAATGACTTCTTACTTGGTCGTTGTAGTACAAGGTGTTAAGAATTACTAGGGCTCCTCCCTTGTCTGCCTTCTGGCATATTATATTGGGATTTTGGGCAATAGCTTTTAGGATGCCATGTTCCTTTTTAGTCATGTTGATGTGTCTGGATGTTCTTTTGAAGTTCAATTTATGCAGGTCTTGTTGCACTATAGATTCAAATATATCCAAGCTTTTATGGCTAACAGGAGCCATAAATGTACTGGTGGTTTTTAGACCTTTTAATTGATCCTCAACTTGGCTTGTGCTGTCGGTCATGATGTTTTCAAAGAAGTGTCTGAGTCTTAATTTTCTCATGAATTTGTAGAGGCTAATGTCCAGTTCTAAAGCGTTGGTGTGACTGGTGGGTTGTTCAGAAAAAGCACTGACAGAAACAACCTGTTGCATCATGGCAGTTTTCATCAACCAGCACTGAAACAACATTTACCGTACTCTCAACTACTAAGAGTTAAGAAAATTGTATCCGATCCCATCAAAAGTACTGAACGCATCGATGAAACACTACTACGTTTTAAAGCAAGACAATATCCGAATGAAGTACTAAGTCAAGCAAAACAAAGGATGCAAACCATCACCAGGGAAGAACTACTGACACCATATGAAAAACCTTCACACAACCGCATGACAGTAATATCTAAATTTTCTACAAAAAGTACCATATACAAAAGAATCATCAATAAACATTGGCCAATCTTGGTCTTAGAACCGGACTTCAACCATATCTTTGATATAAAACCAATATTCGCATATACCAGGGGGGAAAACTTAGGGGAGATCATCAAACCCTACAGAACAGAAGAACAGACCACTACATACAAGGGAACAAATCCATGTTGGAATTGTAACAATTGTCACAACGTGATCAAGAGCGCTCAAATAACACATCCTATGAAGGGCTACAAAATCAAATTAAAAGTTAATGCCACGTGTGACACGAGCAATCTTATCTACATGTTGAAATGCCCTTGTGGCAAAGTATATGTTGGCAAAACTGAACGTAAACTCAAAATCAGAGTTAATGAACACAAAAGTAACATCAGAACAAAATCATTAAAATCAACAGTAGCAAGCCCTTTTGTGGAAGCTCATCACAACGTTAGCCAGTTAAAGTTTTGCGCCCTGGAAGTTGTGGAACAACAAGAAGGAAGAAACAACCGGAACTACTTATTACAGCGAGAAAACTACTGGATACTACATCTTAACTCGCTAAAACCACATGGATTAAATGACAGAATGGAATTTCAATGCTACTTATGACCACAATGATGATTACCATCACTTGTTGACTATGATCAGAACTGAACATTGTAATCTGAATTGGTCTCCTTTACCACGCAGTTTTTACCTTTTTTCCCTATTATTTTTCACTTTAGCATTTTTTATCCTCATCCTTATATAGCTTTCAACCATTGTACTTTAATTTTTTTGATATATTTTTTATAAATCTTTTATTATTAATCTTTAACTTCACTATAAGCCACCACAACAGTCCGTCGAGTCTGTTGATTAGCTCAATAGTAGTTCACTGAAACGGCCCAATAGCAGTTCACTGAAACGGCTCTCGTCACGTGAGAGTCCGTAATAACGCGCACGTCTGCCGGCTCACCTTTGCAGCAGAACGTGAGATCTCGGGTTCACATCCACAATATCTACGAGTAAGTACCAAGCGGACACACGCTCACGCTCACATAATGTCACTTTATATAACACCTGAGCACTTTGATATCGTAATAATTTCATCGGACATCGCCATCTGTATAGGGGAAGTAACGGTTGTAACTTTATTGCACGCAACGGCTGCTTTTTGAACTAGTGTTGTGGAACAATGACACTGATAGATTCATCCCGAGCACTTATCACTTGAGTAATACACACGTTTTTATTTTATTTTATTTTATTTTATTTTTTAAGGCATGTAACGGTATTTCATTGAACTGTTGGCACATATTTTAATCTTTCACCTCATTGAGCCGAGGAATGCACACGGAATTCACTCGAGCATTTGTTAACCGCACGTAGTCCTTACGTAAACGTAAGCATGTTTCACAGATATAACAGTAAGAGATGTGGCATTTTTTCATGTGTTGGTGAATGAGAGATGTATTTAATTATTTCACAGATAGTCCCCAGATGAAGGCCTCATAAGCCGAAATGCATTGGGACCAAGTGAATGTTATCGATTTCACGTTTATGAATGTAATGATGATTGAATTACACTTAAGGAAATAAAAAAGAATCAAATGAACAACAAGATGGTATAACTACTATTCATTATCACTTCAACCAGCTACAAACAAAACTGTGACATTTAACTGATTAAACCCCAGGAGGGGGGCTAAACACTGTGCCCTGGGGACGCTCCTCACAGTTGTGGGAGTGCATCCACGTCTTAATTTTTTGCTCACATACCATGCAAGCAACTTAGCAAGAGTTTATTTTCTTTCCTCTCGTTAGGCGAATGGCTGAAAATAGTCCATATTTAAGATTCTTAGGCTCTTCAGCTCCCGAAGTGTTGACAAACTAAATTGCGGTCTTAAAACAGGAGGTCCTGGATTTACAAGTTCTTGTTTAGTATTTGCTAGTTTTATGGTGAAGTCTTGTACAAAGAAATGTTTAAAATTACATAAAGGGCACCTTGAATGCTGTAGAATGCTGAAGTAAAATGACCACATCACCACCACCTGACTTCAGTTGTAGTCCTTAAAGTAGCAATTTTGTTTATCTTCCTGCTAATTTCACTACTTCTGGTGCCCCTTGGCATGCCTACAGCCAAGATGTCATTAAACTGGAGACAAAGAAGTATGAAAACAGAAAAACAAAGCAAAAGGCCTTCTCAATGTATGCACCCAGGATCTGAGACAACATTCCCATGTTCATCATGGCATGCTCCAATTTAGAAAAAACGTTGAAAACAGACCTAGAACAGTATCTCGAGGTTCAGTAACATTCCCTGCTCACTTTCAGTACTGAGTCATCCCACCAATCAGACATTGGCAGTAGCTTTGTCTTTCACTTTGTACAGTATCCTGCTGTCTTTAAGCTAGGTCGTATTTGATAATGCATGAGTATCATCTCTATTCAAATATAAAATATGCCTGACTGAAAAAAGACAATGATTTTGTGCATTGTGTGCATTCTGTCATATTACTTACAAGTATACACATATCACTACGGAGTGGAAGCACGCCAAAGCTTTTCCTGCTACTAGTGAGCAAGGAAAGGGCCATTTAGAAAAGGAGAAGGGTGACAATACTGGAACTGCTGGACCTCCAATCCTCCCAGGACCTGACCCATTCAAGGAAAAGTTTCTCCTTAAACAAGGCACAGCCCTTGAGGGGAAGGAGGGATGGGACAAAATAAGAAAAAAGAGACTTGCAATATTGGTTCCAGTCAGCAACTGAGCGCCACAGCATTAACTGAGGTCCTCTGCTAGGTAGATGTACACAGGACCGTGACCTCTGGTTTTGCGAAGACGCAATGCACTAGAAATAACAAAAAGAGGCAATTACCAAAAATACACTAAGCCTCTCAAACAACGGATTTGCAAATACATTGATAAAATACACTTTATAAATTTTTGTTGTTACTGTTCACCTAACATTTCCAGATCATACAACCATTGTTCAACAGTGTTGCATCTTATAGTCTTCATACATCCCATTTGAGTCCCAAGCATACCCCAACAATACTGTTCAAATCAACAGGTACTTGCCAACAGTATCAGTAATTGTTCATCCAAAATCAGTATAAACATTTGAATCAGAATACATATGTCCAGAGTAACTCCCCACACCCACTCCCACCCCCATGCTTCCATACACAGGTTTGTCATTAGGTACAGAGAAACAAATAACGAAGCAACACAAACTGTACATTATTTGACCTGGTCTGTAGAGGTTGCAGTGTGTTCGTGGCCAGTGGTCTTGCCTATCATTGAGTACCATCTCCCATCTGCATAGCTTTGGGAACCTATATTCAAGTAGGTGTAGTATATTCCAAGAGCGCCATCAACATCTGTGTCATTGCCACCCAGGTAAGCAGGTAATCTGTCACCTTTTCCTCCCATCTTTTCAGCTGTGTCTGTGCTTCCTGAGTTCCTGCCCATTCTAGCAAGTCATGTCTCCAAGCCCGAATCTTGGGGGGTCTTACAATCAACCAATGTATTGCAGTACGCCGTTTAGCTACTATCAGCCTCAGCACTTTGAACATCCTGCTCAACCAATTCTTGGCATTTTCTGGGAATAAACCCAGCAGATATTATTTGAGTTTACTGGGGACCACCCACCCCACTACTGATTTGATATGGGCCAGTAACTGCACCTACTAGTTTGAAATAACCGAGCAATACCACACGACATGGGAAAAATCAGCTTTTGTACAGCTACATATAGCGCATGTGGGTGTTCTGTCGGGGTAGATAGCGTTAAGTCTCTTCGGCTAGGGATAGGCCATGTAGACATACTTGTATTGTATCAGATTAAAAAGTGCATTGACAGAAACCCCGCATACTGCATTGTGTATTTTTCTCCATTCCTTGGGTGTAATGGGCTTGTCACAAGCCCATTGCAATGGTCTTTTCTAATCGGAGTGGCTCTAACTGCCTATCCGCTCGCAATGCCTGATATAGATGTGTTATTTGCTCCCGATCCCCAGCTAGGGAAGCATTGTAGTCACGGAATGTGTGGTTTCAGGGGCCTCAAGAAAAGAAGGCATTGGTAACATACACTTACAGTTACTTTCAGAAACACAGCAAGGAACAGAATAACTGGAACCACAGAGTGGAGTTATACACTCTCACTGAATAACTCGAAAAACAGATTGGAGTTACTGGCACTCCCAGGGAAAACACTCAGTACATGGGTAGGAGTTAATGAGCCTCCCAAGAAAACTCAAAACATGGCTTTCTGTACAGGGTTAATACATGCATGAATCAAGCGCTTGGAGCAAAGCTTTCAAGGCACGACTGTTCATCAGGGAAACACAGAATCAAGTCTCTAGTCCTTAGAAATAATCCAGCTCAATGGCCAGGGTTGCAGGAAGAATCTGGAGGCTGAGGGTCCAATGGATACAATGGGATCACATGTGGAACGTGGTGCACGTTGCAATCTGGAAGGTTCTCCTAGACTCCTGAAGGAAACACGTGTTAGTACACATGTTTAACCTTTCAGACAGAGCAGGTGCAAACTAATGGATGCAACAACTTAACAGGAAATAAATGTTTCAATTTGTTGAAATGTGCACAAAGGAAAAACTGTCTAAAGCTCCAGCAAAAGTGGGAGCAAGGCAAGTTCACGTATTCAGGGAATGCTTGCAAGCTCGGGTTTAATGGAATCAGGAGGAGGTGGGAAACTTGGGCATGGAAACCTAGAGCGCCAAGAGGTGCCACAGAGGTAACGTTATATGAGCCCTGCACACCAGGCCCACTTCACAGTAGGTGCATGAGGGGTTCGTGACACTACAAAAGTGTTTAAGGTAATTTATGAGGATGATCTGATAACTTTACATCTGGCCCATTCTCAATATCCTGCTGAGATCCACATGCATCAGTCCCCCATCCAGCTCTGGCTAATACATGGAATCATTGAAAGATGTAATGGAAAATTCTGATGTTGCAGTTCAAAAATATGTTGATAATGGCTTGAGAACCCCCTTTCTCCCTGATGGTTGCATCCTCTTACTAAATTGTGGAGAATTGGACGACGTCGCGGTGCGCTACTGTTTCAGGACCATTGCCTAGGTGGATAGTATCCACTGATACGTGTATTAACAGACTGTTTGGGTACACGTTGCACATCTCTGTCTTTGCGGTTATTATACCGGACTAGCCTGGGACCCAGAAGAAGCCGCCCATGGGTTTAAATATGGATAAATCAAAGTGTATTGGTACTTGAACTGGTCGAGAAGCATCATTCACAGAGGATTCTTGGTTATTTTTCATCGGACGGTCTTTTTCGCTTGCACTTGCGTTACAAGAAAAGTACAATTGCCCTGAAGAAGTCCTACTAGATTAGGACGAAACGCGTTGACTGATGGCTTTCGATTGAAAATAAAGAAATTATAAACCAACTGTTGGGACAATTAACTTCTCTCGCACTAATTGGTTCAACTGGATATTATGGTCATTTAAGATTTCTTACATATATGTTAAGAAAGGTGGTGCAGTTCTGATCTATTGTTTGATTTGTTGTCCCTGTTTAAAGGTAGCACCCTTGGGAAGGGGGTGCTTTCGGAACGTGCACACATTGGTTACACTCGTACAATTTTTGAAAATATATTGGTAAAACTATCTAAACTGGTGCTGCACCAGTGCTCTATAGTCCACTGTCCACTTTTGTGTTATTTCCTAAAAAAACTGCTTCACTGACATCACACATTTGAATATACTTGATGAACTTCAAATTCATAGTTGAGCTGCACTGCAGAACATATGGGATACATGAAAAGTACATAATTAAATAAGTAAATACATACATAAACTACAACCTCTTCAGAATTGTTGCATAGATCAGCTAGTGTTGTAAATGCAATTTGAGGTGCGGAGAGGAGAATCCCAAGATTGGGAAACAGTTGATACTACAAAAATTCAAATAGTAAATTGTAATAAAGAGCACAACTTTTTACAGTTCTGAAGTGGATATTTGCGACTAAAATGTTTAGCAAGTCTATGAGAAATGAATAAAACCACTTAAAAAAATTACAAATAGAAAAAATAAAAAAGAGAATCCCACAAAAAAAAGTTAATATCAAAATCACCAATTCGGGTCAAAATAGAACTGTTTCTTTATTTCTCTCCTTATTTCTTTCCTTTTTTATAAATAATGTGGTATCTATTATCAAACAACACAACCTTTGTTAGCTCAACCTTTTAAGAAGCTGTTGTACAATAGGTGAAGTGTCATAGATAACGGGTATATAGGCTGATAATGAGACACATGTGTCTCATGGATTGGCTGCACAGGGGTTGGACTGCTGAGTCTGGCCAAAGGGCATAACTTGAGCCACACCCCAGCTTTGCATGGTGCAAGGCCATCACCTTTGAGGGTTGGTTCTATACAAAGTAGATATCGTTTACTATCAAAACACCCAGAGATTCAATGAAAACATTATTAAGAATAAGATATGCTTTCTTCTGCTTATAACTCATTAACATACAAGTAAGAAATACAATTGAAAAACCCTGAAATTAGCACATTTTCATTAGCTACACCAAATATTCCTTGTACAGTTAATTTATAACTCATCTAGCAAATGCACTGCCAATGGCCTGGTTCTATTACTAAATATAGACATCAATAATATCGACCAACAGTAATATCGATGTCAAAATATAGGTTGCCAAAAAATCATCAATCCTATGCTTATAATTAAAATAAGAAAAATATTGACTCCAGAATACTCTAATACAAAAATATATAAAATAAAAAAGCTCATCAATATAAATTGCAACACTATAGAATTATAAAACTGCCAATAATTTTTAACAAAAATATGAAGAAGCAAATTACAGGTAAATATGTTCAGAATAACATTTAGATTTAAATTAATTTAAAACTTAAAAAGGGCAAAATCTAAAAATGTATTTTAGATATTTTATTAACTATACCATCTAACCATGTATTACAAAATATATTTTAAAACACACTTATAATTTACATTTTTTACATTTGCAATACATTAATTTACATAAGACACAAGGAGGAAAACTAGAGATAAAATATATGTCCTAATCAATATTTAAAAATTTTTTAAAAACATAAAATAATTGTTCTCAATTTAAATATATATATATATATATATGTATATATATATATATATATATATATATATATATATATATATATGATGCACAGGGAACTCTAAAATCTCACTTTGTCAAACTTGAGCGTCTCTTCGAACGTGAGATACGTAAGTGGTGGGAGGCCACCTCTCTACAAAATTACATTGATGTGCAGCGCATACCACGTGGCCTCCGCATCTATACTATCCCCGCTTATGAGAATCCTGATCCGAGACTGCTGGATGAGTTTTATCTCTTTCTTTGAATGCCCATACAGGGCCCAATTTTGTTTGAATATTGGTTTTTGAAAATGCCATTCATTCTTGTATCATAACAATCGTCAAAGCTTCATTTCACATAGGCTGTTCTCCACATAAGCTCGGAGAAATGAATAATTTTTTAACTGTGATGAATTAGAACAGTTTCATTATTTTATTTTTGAATTGTGTTGCCAGGATGGATTTAACTGGCATCATTATGAAAAGCGTTATTTTCAATTTCCACAATCATGTTTAAGATTAACGATATTCCTCAGCCATGTGAACGCTTAATTAATTGCTCATACAGAGCTGTATTGCACTCATGTATTGTTATGCACGTATATGAATCACTGTGTTGCTTTTGAAATTCTTATTCACTATAAGATGGCGCCTGCGGCCTATACATATATGTTAGTCCGTCAATCATGTTGTTGTTCAGGTGAAGCGCGCACCGGAAATGATTGCTTTTTTGTTTATTTAAACATGTTGTCACCCTGTCTCCACTCGCAGTGGAAAAAGGCGCATAGCCGAAATGCGTCCTGTCCCGTTTTATTTCTCGGTAAAATAAAATAACCGAGTTTACCCCTTGAATGTGTGCCGTGTCCTCGCTTCTTTTGATGTGAGAGTCGGAGCTGATATATACATGCATATACATACATATACATATATGTAGTTATAGTTAGGACCTTGTTTCTATTCAAAAAGCGTTTTTTCTTTTGCCAATATCTTCGGCCCCGTTTGACGAATCTTCTTGAAATTTTTCAAACTAATGGCCCGCTCCGGTCAGCTCCTGTCTTTGAAGTTTCGGGGTGATACGTCAAGCAGGGGCCGAGAAAAAAGGGGGGTCCCAAAACATGTTTTCTCCATGTTAATTTCCATAGGAAACTTTTGTCGCAGCTACAGCCCGAACGGCTGAACGGAATTACACCAAGTTTGGCAGAAAGGTAGCTCTTGGTCCAGAGTGCACTCTTTGCTTTAAATGGTGTAAATCCATTCAGTAGTTTTTGAGATATTAAAGGAAAAAGAAATAACTATAGCTGGGCGGAGCCTAACCACACATCTCATCGTGATATCTGATTGGCTGTCAGCACTTCATCCAAGAAGTGTTTTCAGCCATCTTGGGACCAATATACATGATAGCACCCCATTAAAATGCATTGTAGTGAATGGAAGGTTTTGAGGGTCACCAAAAGGAGAACGTATAAAGGGTGATAACAGACTTTAGTTACATTATAATTCATTTGTTGATGGTACCATATTAATTTTAGGAATTGTGGTGTGTTTTAAGATGATTTTACCCTGTGAAAAATACTTCTGCTGGGATATCATGAATCATGTTTGAGAGAAAACTATTTTCTCATGCTTTTCCCACAGAGGTTTGGAAGGTGCTCCAGAAGCTAAAATGAGAGCCTATTTTCCGTAAATTCACATTATCTTTCTCAGTCATGTGAGAATGAAGTCTGTCATTCTTAGTAAAACATGTACATCCAACAAGGGCAGAGATTGTCAGTTGATTCCTTTGTGTTCTACTGCAGCTTCCCAGAGTGTTCTAAAGGACAACTAGAGCGCTAACAGTTTTACTTATTACAAAAGTATGGCACAACTGAAGCCATCTTGATTGGAATAAACTGGTAACACTTAAAACATTTAATTTAAAAAGGAACAAAATGAGGGGGTTCATTTTGCCATCGAAATTATGATTAGTGCTGCAGAAAGAAAAATTAGGGCACATTTTGAGTGACTTCTCAAATCCTCTTCTATTACATTAAAGAATTCCGACATGCAGACTGAAACATGCACTTTCAATACCTACAGCAGACTTCCAGTTAACTCCCTGGTGAGCAGTAGCTTTACTACAGTGATCTAATGAGCAACTAGAGTGCTAACATTCTGAATTTATGGCAAATGTGTGACACATCTGAATGCCTTCTTGATGGAATCAAAGTGAAAAACAAAGCATTTCCTACTGAGGAGACTGAAGTAAATGAGGAACTTAGGAAACTTCATAACAAATAAGTCTCCCATGATGGCTAACAGAGAAAAAAGAGCCCAAATGTAGCACAAATATCACCCAGATGTAGCCCACATATAGCCCAATGACAGAAGTGTGCAAAACCCTTTTTATTTTTTTGCAATTTTATATAGTGCAGACTGGTCAGGTATTGGAGAGTTGCATCATACTTGGACCTCTTATTGCGTATTTTGCACGAAGTACTTGAGCTTGATCTTGCGAAACATTGAACTTTACTATTCGGTTAACCTGAAGTTGCTCTGAGCCGGCCTTTGTAACACCCGTTTTTACCTACTGGTTTTAATTAATTCTCATTGTATTGTATTAAGAAAGAGGATTTACTGTTTTAATGTACACTTTTATGAACTATGTTTCTAAATCGGATCGAATAAAGTGTATTGAATTGAAGTCTCCCAAGATGGCCACCAGAGAAAAAGGAGCCCAAATGTAGCGCAAATATCACCCAGATGTAGCCCACGTATAGCCCAATGACAGAAGTGTGGAAAACACTTTTTATTCTTTGTTTTTTTTGCAGTTTTATATAGTGCAGACTGGTCAGGTATTGGAGTGCTTTACATGAGCATTGGTTACATCATACAAGGACAAATTCATTTTGGCTGTAGGCATGGGGAGATTAAGTGATTTGACCAGAATCATAGAATGTCGAGCTGAAGCAGAAACCCCAACCTGGTTCCCCAGTTGCAAAGTCTGCAGCTCTGGAAGTAACACCACATCCTCTCCACTAAGCGTAACATTTAATCAAGTGGTCAACTGGATAAAAAAAATAAAGATAACAAATAATTTAAAAGTGCTTTGTCGCTATTTGAAAACTCAGAAAATATGTCCTCATTTTAGTTTTTTAGAGCACTAACCATAATTTCAATGCAAATAAGACCCTCTCGTTTCTATAATTTCTAAAGGAAATGCTTTAGGTATTACAGTTTTGATTACATCAAGATGATGTCAGGCGTGCCACACTTTTGTAATAAATATAGAATGTTAGCAATCTAGTTGTTCATTAGGAAACTGTTGGGAGGCAGAGGTCAGGGGCACAGACTCGGAAAATTGAAGGCAGGTAGGAGGGTGCAGAGGCAACAATTTGCCCACACTGGGCAGGCAGGAGGGCAGTGGCAGCACAACATGGAGGGTAGTGGAAAGGGGGGCACGGGCAACAAACCAACAATGCAAGAGAGGCTGTGGCAATATAATAGACCATTGAGAGCAGATTTATGAGGCAGTGGTAGTACAACCATACATGCCAACAGAGCATGTATGGCAGGCAGGAAACGCCCAATGTTTTTAAGCCCAAATGGGCTTTATTTTATGTCTCTTGTCTACAATCTCCTCTTTTTCAATGTAAGTCAATGTAGAAAATCAATTCCCCAGTTTTTTTGTCAAAATCTCCCTCTTACCAAGTTCAAAATGTTAGCAAGTATGGTACATTGGATCATGGAAGGCAGGAGGAATTGGGGTAGGGACAACAGAGGACAGGAGGGACATGGACAGGTGCACCAAACTGACCTTACAGGGCAGGCATCAGGGTTTGCAGAAGCACAATACACCACACAGGGCATGCGGGACGGCAGTGCAGCACAACAAACCATGGAAAGCAATAGGGAGTGATCAGGACCATGCACATGGACAATAGAGAACAGAGGGGAAAGAGGCAATAGCAGCAAGCTGACCATACTGGACAGACAGGAGAGAAATCTGCAGCATAACGGACCATAAAGGGCAGGAGGGAGGGATCATGGCCATGACAATGGAACAGACAAGCCAGGAGGGAGGGAATAGGGGTCTGCACATGGAAAACAGAGGGTAGGGGGTAAGGGGGCAGGGCAGGAGCAGCAAGCTGACCATGAAGGTCAGGCAGGAAGGGCACTAGAAGCACAACACATGATGGAGGGCAGCAGTGAGACTATAATGGCACACAAAGACCATGGAGGGAAGGTGGGAGGGGGTCAGGGGCAGCTAGCTGACCACGCAGAGAAGGTGGGAGTGGCCGTGGCAGCACAGAAGACCATACATGGCAAGCAGGAGGGTTGGTGGCAGCACAATGGCCATGTTGGACAAGAAAGAGGGGGCAGGGGCATGCACAAAGGACCATGGAGGATAGAAGGAAGGGATAGGAGCTGGGCACAAACAAGAGAGTTCAGGGGAAGGGGCCTCACAACAGACCACTCAGGGCAGGCAGTAGGAGCAGTTGCAGCACAACAGACCAGGGAGGGCAGAAGGGTGAGGCAGTAAAATGGACCATGGAGGACAGGAGGAAGGGGATAGGGGCATGAAACGTGGACAGGCAGGGAGGAGGTGGCAGGGAGAGGTTGCAGTCATCTGACAATGCTAGGCAGGTGGGAGGGGAGTGGCAGCTCAACAGAACACTCAGAGTAGATAGGAGGGGCAGGTCCATGGAACACAGTGGGCAAAAAGGATGGATCAGTGGCATGCACGCAGACATTGGAGGGGAAGTAGAGTAGGGGCAGCAAGCTAAGCACAGAGGCTAAGCAGGAGGGCAATGATGGGGCATATAATTGGGCAATGGAGTGCAGGAGGAGTGGACTGGGACATCATGCTAAATGGAGGGCAGTGGCAGCACATCAGACCATGCATGGAAGGAGGGAGGAGGCTAGTGCATGGATTCAGACAACAGAGGATAGGGAGGAAGTGGATGGGGCAGCAAGCTAACTGTTCAGAGAAGGCGGGAAGGCCAGTAGCAGAACAACGGCCACACAGGGCTGTAATGAGGGAGCAGGGACATGGACTTGGACAATGGATGGCAAGGAGGAGGGGAGGCAGGAGCAGCAAGCTTGGGTGGGGGCAGCACAATGCCAAGCCCTGCTTCTAACCCCCCACCATCCATTGTGATAGGCTTCTTACTTAACGTTAAAAAAAAACTTGAAATTCGCTGAAGAAAACAAAGATTAAAGGGATGTTATAGTTAGACTCAGATTTCACTCGTACAAAACCAGTGAAATTCAGCAGTTATAGTTACCTGAGCTAACTATAACTTACGCCCCCGCAATGCACTGCTTATGACCTCAGACATTACATCTTTCATGACATGGTCAGTGACATCACTCTTGACATCACTCATGACATCTCAAATGATCTGTGAATGGAATGGAACTATAATCGCTAGAACATTATTTAGGGATTGTTGTGTGTATATTAACACCCCTTTTTTTCTTTCGTGTAACAACCACTATAATACGCAACGTGCCCAGATAAATATGGCTGAGAGCCTTTCTCTTTAAAGTAATGTGTAGTCCATTGTTTATGTTGATGTTTGCAATTGTAAGTATGTTTATTATGAACAAGTAATGTTGAGGAACATACATGTATGGTGGTCACAGGCAAGATATGCTGAAATGACATTGTGGGCATATTAACACTTGTTTTCTTTTCTTTATTGTATGAATTCCTGGATTTTTGCATTGTGACCAGGCTAATATGGCCAACAGCTTTTTGGTTTAATGTAATATGTGGTCCTTTGTTAATGTTGGCAACTGGAGGCTTTTGTACATTTAAATGAGGAAGCTACAATGACGTCTTGTATCGTGATCAAGGTTCGGACGAGCCGAAACGCATGGATCGCGTCCTTTGCAGATTTAATACTTCCAAACTACAACCTGAGGGCTGTTTCCTTCCTTGTAAGAATGAGAGGAGATTGAATATATACATATATATATATATATATATATATATATATTAGCTACTGGCGGTCGCCAGTAGATAGTTATAGTTAGGACCTATTTTCCATAGGAAATCCGCGACATTCTATTTGAAATAACTCTTGCGTCGGTTGACGAATGTTCGCGAAATTTTCAAACTTTATGGCCCGCTCCGGTCCGCTCCTACCCTGAAAGTCTCAGGGTGATTCGTCAAGCGGGGCCGAGAAAAAGGGGGTCCCAAAACGTGTTTTCCCCATTCATTTTCCCATAGGAAACTTTAGACACGGCTACAGCCCGACTGCTGAACGGAATTACACCAAATTTGGCAAAGGGGTAGTTCTTGGTTCAGAAAGAACCCTTTTTGTTAAATGGTGTAAATCCGTTCAGTAGTTGCTGAGAAAATCAAAAGTAAAAGTACATATATATCTATGGCCGCGTTGGATTCGCGCACCCTCCCGATCACGAGCTGTCTGCTAATTGGCTGTCAACACTCCAAACCAGGAAGTGTTGGCAGCCATCTTGTTCCTCGTTAGAACCGAGGAACAAGAAAGCAGTAAAAAAAGTGCGCAAAACGCACAAAGGGGGCAGGGTAGAAACACCCTGACCCCCTAGGTCTGCTCAGGGGTCCCACAAGGACCCCTGGGCAAAAGCATTTTTTTTTTAAATCGGCAAGATGCGCTCAGGGTGCGTGGATCCTGCCGATAAAAAAATCGAGCGCGGTCTCCGCGCTTCGATGTTAATTTGCCCCGGGTGGGCCAAGTCCCGGGGGCATGCTGGGGGTGTTTATTTTATGTATGGGGGCCTCTAAGGGCCCCCAAGCCCCAGGGACCACCACCCCCGGGGCTTTATCATAAATGGTGCGGGAGGGCTCTGAGCCCTCCCGCAGCCCCGGGGACCGCCACCTCCCGGGGCTTTTATTAAAAAATTTTAAACCTGTGTGGGGGGCTCCAGCCCCACACGCCCGGGACCACCACCTCCCGGGGCACTAAGAAAATTGAAAAGGGGGTCCGTTTTGGACCCCCAAGCCCCGGGACCACCACCTCCCGGGGCTTTCAAAATGTAGAGAGGGGCCGCGCGGCCCCTCCTGGAGCCCTTGATGGCCCTGGGGACCGCCACCCCCAGGGCCGGCTCCTGCAGTGTCCCGGGGTGCCTACCCCGGGACACTGCTGTTTGCTATGACAAGACGGGAGCCTCGCGGCTCCCGCTCTGTCATAGCAAACTTGGTTTGCATTTTGAAAGAGAGAGCAGGAAACCTGCTTTCTCTTTCAAAATGCAAACCAATGCTTTCCACATGGGGAGCAGCATCTTAGCTGCTCCCCATGTGGAAAGCAATGCCGGCTCCCATAGGACGTGGGGAGCCGGCAGGACTGTGGGGGATTGGGGACCCCCACAGTCCCCAACCAGAGGCCAGGCCCCGGGGATGGGGTCCCGGGGCCATAAGTGGCCCAGCTGGGGGCCACGCAGCCCCCCTCCCAAATAAAAAATAACAAAATAAATAAAAAAATAAGGGCAAGGCCGGCCCCGAGGATGGGGTCCCCGGGGCCTTAAATGGCCTGAGGAGGGGGCCACGCAGCCCCCTCCATATTTTTATTTAAAAACAGGGCATGCCCCGGGGATGGGGTCCCGGGGCCAATAAAGGCCCAGGGAAGGGGGCCACGCAGCCCCCTCCCATTAAAAAAAAAAAAAAACGGCATCGTGCCGGAGGCCCGCCCCCTCCCTGCAGTACTCTGCAACGCGCCTCCTGGCGCGTTTTAAGAAGGGAAGTAATTCCCCTTGAATACTGGGGTCCCTGAGGCCAACTAGCCCACCAGGAACCTCCAGTATGCGCCAGGGCTGCCTTGCAGAGAGGTGTACAGAGGCCACGCCCCTTTTACACCTCTCTGCAACGCAGCTCTGTGGCGCTTAATGGAGGTAGCTGGTGGGCTAGTTGCACCCCAGGGACCCTCAGGATTCAAGGGAGTTAATCCCCGACTTAAAACGCGCCACGGGCGCGTTTGCACAGTGGTGAAGGGAGGGGCGGGCCTGAGGTGACATGTGTGCAAACAGGCCCCGTGGCGCGTTTTAAGATGGGGAATTAAATCCCTTTAATCCTGAGGCTCCTGGGGGCCAACTAGCCCAACAGGTACATCCAGAAAGCGCCACAGAGCTGCGTTGCAGAGAGGTGTAAAAGGGGTGTGGCCTCTCTACACGTCTCTGCAACGCAGCCCTGGCGCATACTGGAGGTTCCTGGTGGGCTAGTTGGCCCCTAGGGACCCTCATGATTCAAGGGGACTTAATCCCCAACTTAAAACGCGCCACGGGCGCGTTTGCACAGATGTCACCTCAGGCCCCGCCCCTCCTTTCACCATTGTGCAAATATTCCTCTAAAATCTGCCGAACTACGAATTCTGATTTACTCACCTGTTATCAGGAGAGACCTCAGTGCTGCATCTTTCAGCCCAATACTAATCTTGAAAAGTAATTTTAACCGTACTTACCAGTAACTTGAATTTCCTTCCATAGGATATCATTGCCTGCTTTTGCTGAAAAAGTTTCTAAGTGTTGATTTTTGAAACATACAAATATTCCTCTAAAATCAGCCGAAATACGAATTCCGATTTACTCACCTGTTATCAGGAGAGACCTCAGTGCTGTATCTTTCAGCCCAGTACTGGTCCTGAAAAGTAATTTTAACCGTACTTACCAGTAACTTGAATTTCCTTCCATAGGCTAACATTGACTGGTTTCACTTGGAAATTCTTCTAAGTGTGGAGTTTTGGAACTTTAAAATATTCCTCTAAAATCAGCCGAAATACGAATTCCGATTTACTCACCTGTTATCAGGAGAGACCTCAGTGCTGCATCTTTTAGCCCAGCACTGACCCTGAAAAGTAATTTTAACCGTACTTACCAGTAACTTATATTTTCTTCCATAGGAATCCATTGTCTGGTTTTCAGCAGAAAAGTTTGTGTCGATTTTCACAAACTACAAATATTCCTTAAAAATCGCCTGTATGACTTAAACGCATTCTTTCAACTGTTTACAGGAGATGCACCAGTGCTGGATCCAGGATCCAACACTGAGTAAGAAAAAGTAACGATAACAGTTTTTACCTGCTAAGTGAATTTCCTTCCATAGGATAACATTGGTGATTCTATGAGAAAAAGTTTCAAAGTGTCAACTTTTAAAATACAATAATATTCCTTAAAAATCACTACTGTAACCAAAACGCTTTTACTCAACTGTTTACAGGAGATGTCCCAGGACTGAATCTAGGATCCAGTCCTGTGGTTAGAAAAGTAGTCCATAAAGTAACTAATTGCATTTAACTAGAAATTCACATTGATCTGAATGTTGCATTGTGTTTGAAAATGTGTTGCCCATTGCAACAACTGTAACTACTGTACTTAAAAGTCTATTGCCTATGTGCAAAGTATTTAAACTAATGTAATTCATTCTGAGAAAGTATTTTTGTAATGTATAATGTAATTACAATGTAATTTAAAAATAAAATATGTAAAAAAAAATTGTTTCTAAAAATGTAGTAAATCAGTATGAAAAAAATAAATATAACAATTAATACATTTAAAAATTGTCATTTACAAAACCTTTGAAATTCACTGAAAAAACCGTAGGTTTCAGACATGTTATAGTTAGGAATTAGCATTTAAAAAACCTTTGAAATTCACTGAAAAAACCATAGGTTTCAGACACGTTATAGTTTGAAATTAGGATTTAAAAACCTTTGAAATTCACTGAAAAAACCATAGGTTTCAGGCACGTTATAGTTAGAAATTTGCATTTAAAAAACCTTAGAAATTCACTGAAAAAACCATAAGGTTTTAGGGACAGTTATAGTTAGTTGGACATTGCACTCGTACAAAACCCGTGAAATTCCCCCGTTATAGTTAGTTCAGGTAACTATAACTCGCGCCCCGCAATGCACTGCTGATGACGTCACATATTACATCACTCATGACATGGTCAGTGACATCACTGATGACATCACTGATGACATCTCAAATGACATCACTGATGACATCACTGATGACATCATCCATGTGAGAATTTAATGCATCTTCTCACACCCTAATATACGTTTTGAAACACACACTCTAAATTACAGACTGCCATTCTCAAAACCATACACACTCCAATACCAATAAGTACATACCCACTCACTGATTCTTAGGTCTACACACACACATCTACTCACTCACCCGTACAGTCACTCAGTACAGGACTATCATATGCACTCATACACCTATATAAACACTCACACAACGCAACTCATCCATAGAGGTACTCACACACCTAGTCAGTCATGCAAATAATTAATCACACTCCAATTTACTCACCTATACAGTTATACACACCAGCTCACTTACTCATAAAAATACTAGCACATTCTTACGCTCCTATGCAATCACTGATGCAAGCACACACTCATCCATATAGCCACTCTCACAATCACACACTCTCACTTATAGCCATTTATATACTCCAACACACATATATACTGCCTTTCACATATGTAGTTACTCACACATGTACCACTGAGATATACATTCAATCACTAACACACCCATACACACACTCACCCACCCATACAGTCCATCACAGACGCACTCTTGAAACCATGCACCCAGTGAATCACCCACTCACACATCTATGCACAGAGTCACACTCACCCCACCCACACAAACACTGAGGCACCCATACAGATACTCAGAGAACCAATCCATAACCCATATAGACACTCATTTAGCTAGTCAGAAACCCATGCAGCTGCTTACACAACAACAGACAGACGGATACAGACATTCACACAGTTTAGTCACTCACCCATGCATCCAGTAAGATACGTTTAATCACTCACTTATAGACTCAGTCACGCACCTACTAAATCATGCATTCAGACACTTATACACCCACTCATTCTTCAATACGCCTTTCCCTATATATATTAAACATATTTAAACTTTACAAAAACACACAGTCACTGGATGATGTCATCAGTGATGTCATTTGAGATGTCATCAGTGATGTCATCAGTGATGTCACTGACCATGTCATGAGTGATGTAATATGTGACGTCATCAGCAGTGCATTGCGGGGGCGCGAGTTATAGTTACCTGAACTAACTATAACGGGGGAATTTCAAGGGTTTTGTACGAGTGCAATGTCCAACTAACTATAACTGTCCCTAAAACCTTATTGTTTTTTCAGTGAATTTCTAAGGTTTTTTAAATGCAAATTTCTAACTATAACGTGCCTGAAACCTATGGTTTTTTCAGTGAATATATATATATATATATATATATATATACCTCTTTTGCCTCTTTCTGCAGCTCACTCTTTTCTTTCTGCACCTCTCTTGCCTGTTTTTGAACCTCTTGTCTCTTTCTGTACCTCTCTTGCCTCTTTCTGTACCTCTCTTGCCTCTTTCTGCACCTCTCTTGCCTCTTTCTGCACCTCTCTTGCCTCTTTCTGCACTCCTCTTGCCTCTTTCTGCACCTGACTTGACTCTCTGCTCCTTTCTTCTTCTTTCTTCACCTCTCTTGCCTCTTTCTGCACCTCTCTTGCCTCTTTCTGCATCTCTCTTGCCTCTTTCTGCACCTTTCTTACCTCTCTCTGCACCTCTCTTTCCTCTTTATCCACCTCTCTTGCGTCTTTCTGTACCACTCTTGCCTCTTTATGCACCTCGGTTACCTCTTTGTGTACCTCTCTTGCCTCTTTCTGCATCTAGCTTGGCTCTTTCTGTACCTCTCTTGACTCTTTCTGCACCTCTCATGCTTCTATCTGCACTTCTCTTGCCTCTTTCTGCAGTTCTCTTGCCTCTTTCTGCAACTCTTTTACCTCTTTCAGCACTTCTCTTGCTTCTTTCTGTGCCTTTCTTCCTGTTTCTGCATCTCTCTTGCCTCTTCCTGCACCTTTCTTCCTCTTTCTGCCCCTCTTCCCTCAATCTGCCCCTCTCTTGCCTCTTTCTGTACTTCTCTTGCCTCTTTCTGCATCTCATGTGCCTCGTTCTGCGCCTTTCTTCCTCTTTATGCACCTCTCTTGCCTCTTTCTACACCTCTCTTACCTCTTTTGCACCTCTCTTGCCTCTTTATTCACCTCTCTTGCCTCTTTCTGCAGCTCACTCTTTTCTTTCTGCATCTCTCTTGCCTCTTTCTGCACCTCTCTTGCCTCTCTGCATCACTCTTGCCTCTTTCTACACCTCTCGTGCCTCTTTCTGCACCTCTCTTGCTTCTTTCTGCACCTCACTCTCTTCTTTCTGCACCTCTCTTGCCTCTTTCTCTACCTCTCTTCCTCTTTCTGCACCTCTTTTGCCTCTTTATGTACCTTTCTTCCTCTTTCTGCACCTCTCTTGCCTCTTTCTGCACATCTCCTGCCTCATTCTGCACCTCTTTGCACCTCTCTTGCTTCTTTCTGCACCTCACTCTCTTCTTTCTGCACCTCTCTTGCCTCTTTCTGCACCTCTCTTGCCTCTTTCTGCACCTCTCTTGCCTCTTTCTGCACCTCTTTTGCCTCTTTCTGCACCTTTATTCCTCTTTCTGCACCTCTCTTGCCTCTTTCTGCACCTCTCGTCTCTTTCTGCACCTCTCTTGCCTCTTTATGCACCTCACTTGCCTCTTTCTGCACCTTTCTTCCTCTTTCTGCACCACACTCTCTTTTTTTCAACTCTCTTGCTTCTTTCTGCGCCTCTCATGCCTCTTTCCGTACTTCTCTTTCTTCTTTCTGTACCTCTCTTGCCTGTTTCATCACTTCTCCTGCTTCTTTCTGCACCTTTCTTCCTCTTTTTGCACCTCTCTTGCTTCTTTCTGCACTTTTTTTGCCTCTTCATGCACTTCTCTTGCGTCTTTCTGCATTGTGACCAGGCTAATATGGCCGACAGCGTTTTGGTTTAATGTATTATGTAGTCCTTTGTTAATGTTGGCAACTGGAGGCATTTGTACATTTAAATATGGAAGCTACAATGACGTCTTGTATCGTGATCAAGGTTCGGACAAGCCAAAACGCGTGGATCGCGATCTTTGCAGAATAAATACTTCCAAACTACAATCCGAGTGCTGATTCCTTCCTTGAAATAGTGAGAGGAGATTGAATATATACATATATATACCTCTCTTGCCTCTTTCTGCATCTCTCTTGCCTCTTTCTGCACCTCTCTTGCCTCTTTCTGCACCTCTTGCTTCTTTCTGTGCCTTTCTTCCTTTTTCTGAGCCTCTCTTGCCTCTTTCTGTACATTTCTTCCTCTTTCTGCACCTCTCTTGCCTCTTTCTGCACCTCTTGTCTCTTTCTGCATTTCTCTTGCCTCTTTATGCACCTTTCTTCCTCTTTCTGTACCTTTCTTCCTCTTTCTGCACCTCTCTTGCCCCTTTCTACACCTCTCTTGCCTCTTTCTGCACCTCTTGCCTCTTTCTGCAGCTCACTCTCTTGTTTCTGCACCTCTCTTGCCTCTTTCTGCACCTCACTTGCCTCTTTCTGCATCACTCCTGCCTCTTTCTGCACCTCTCTGGCCACTTTCTGCACCTCTCTTGCCTCTTTCTACACCTCTCTTGCCACTTTTTGCACCTCTCTTGCCTCTTTCTGCACCTCTCTTGCCTCTATCTGCACCTCTCTTGCCTTTCTGCTCCACTCTTGCCACTTTTTGCACCTCTCTTGCCTCTTTCTGCACCTCACTTGCCTCTTTCTGCACCACTCCTGCCTCTTTCTGCACCTCTCTGGCCACTTTCTGCACCTCTCTGGCCACTTTCTGCACCTCTCTTGCCTCGTTCTACACCTCTCTTGCCTCGTTCTGCACCTCTCTTGCCCCTTTCTGCACCTCTCTTGCCTATTTCTGCACCTCTCTTGCCTCTATCTGCACCTCTCTTGCCTCTATCTGCACCTCTCTTGCCTCTATCTGCACCTCTCTTGCCTATTTCTGCACCTCTCTTGCCTCTATCTGCACCTCTCTTGCCTCTATCTGCACCTCTCTTGCCTCTATCTGCACCTCTCTTGCCTTTCTGCTCCACTCTTGCCTCTTTCTGCCCCTCTCTTGCCTCTTTCTGCACCTCACTCTCTTCTTTCTGCACCTCTCATGCTTCTTTCTGCACCTCTCTTGCTTCTTTCTGCGCCTCTCTTGCGTCTTTCTGCGCCTTTTTTCCTCCTTCTGCATTTCTCTTGCCTCTTTCTTTACCTTTCTTCCTCCTTCTGCACCTCTTGCCTCTTTCTGCACCTCTCTTGCATCTTTCTGCACCTCTCTTGCATCTTTCTGCACCTCTCTTGCCTCTCTGCACCTCTCTTACCTCTTTCTGCACCTCACTTGCCTCTTTCTGCGCCTTTCTTCCTCTTTCTGCACCTCACTCCCTTCTTTTTGCAACTCTCTTGCTTATTTCTGTGCCTCTCTTGCTTCTTTCCGCACTTCTCTGGCTTCTTTCTGCACCTCTCTTGCCTCTTTCATCACTTCTCCTGCTTCTTTCTGCACCTCTCTTGCCTCTTTTTGCACCTCTCTTGCTTCTTTTTGCACTTTTCTTGCCTCTTTCTTTACTTCTCTTGCTTCTTTCTGCACTTCTCTTGTTTCTTTCTGCGCCTTTCTTTCTCTTTCTTCACATATCGTACCTATATAGGTGTAGTTAGAAATTAGCATTTAAAAAAACCTTAGGAATTCACTAAAAAATCCACAGGTTTAAGGAACGTTATAGTTAGAAATTGGCATTTAAAAAACCTTAGAAATTCACTGAAAAAACCACAGGTTTCAGGGGCGTTATAGATAGAAATTAGCATTTAAAAAACCTTGAAAATTCACTGAAAAAATCACAGGTTTCAGGGACGTTACAGTTAGAAATTAGCATTTAAAAAACCTCAGATATTCACTGAAAAAAACACAGGTTTCAGGGACGTTATAGTTAGTCTGACATTTCACTCGTACAAAACCAGAGAAATTCAGCCATTATAGTTAGCTGAGCTAATTATAACTCACGCCCCACAATGCACTGCTGATGACGTCACATATTACATCACTCATGACATGGTCAGTGACATCACTGAATACATCACTGATGACATATCAAATGACATCACTGATGGCCTGATTTAGATTTTGGTGGACAGGTTACTCTGTCACAATGGTGACGGATATCCCGTCCGCCGAAATATAAATCCCATAATATAAATCCCATATTATCCTATGGTATTTGTTTATCAGCAGACAGGATATCAGTCACTGTTGTAACGGAGTAACTTGTCCTCTGAAATCCAAACCTTTGGTTTTGTCAGTAATTTTCTTTTAATTCTATTTTCTAACTATAACGTCCCTGTAACCTTTGGTTTTTTAAGTGAATTTCTCTGGCTTTTCAAATTCTATTTTCTAACTATAACTTTCCTGTAAACTTTGTTTTCTTGATATATATATGTGTGTGTGTGTGTGTGTGTGTGTGTGTGTGTGTGTGTGTGTGTGTGTGTGTGTGTGTGGGTTTGTGTTACTATCCTTGTGGGGACTTGGGTGTGATAACACACTCACGCTGTGGGGACTTGATTGCACTGTGGGGACCTGAACCCAAGTCCCCACAAGGCAATGTCTTCTAAATGATAAAAAATGACTTGGGGAACATCTGTGTCAATTTTTACAACTTTTTTAAAAATTGCCTTGTGGGGACCTGTGTTTCGTAAAGTGTGTTTAAATTTTTGCTCTGCTCTGCCCCTGCAGACAGGAGGCGGTACTGCAGTCTTAAACACACTTTGCATTTAAACACACTTTGCTCACTAGAAACACATTCTAGCAGCAGAAAGCACAGACATTTCAAAGGAAAAGCTGCATAACCTTGTGTTAAAAATATTTTTTATGCAAATTAACCTTTGTTCTAACTATTAAAGAAAAGCTTTATTTACATGAAGCCATTGAATTTAGACTATTTGTTTCTGAAAATTATTTGTGGTTTTATAAACTTTGCTAAAATCAATATGGGTCAGTTTCAAATCCCAGAATACTTCACTATTGCAGTTTTATTATTATCTGCAATGAAAAAATGATGGTGCACTATGCCACACTACAATATAAAGGGATTTGATCGTTTTTTGCAAATACCCTATAGGCATCAATGTCAATTGTTCCATTTTGATGCTTGTATTATGAATTCAGGGGCAGATGTATCAACATTGTATTTTGCGAATCGTTAATAGCGAATTTTACCGATTCGCTATTAAGGACCCGCAAAATACAATGCATGTCGGTTTCGCAATTAAAATTGCGATTCCTATGCATTCCTTATTTGCGACTCCCAAATTGCGAGTCGCAAATAAGGAATGGCTTCCCATTCATTTCTATGGGCCAAGAGGCCCATAGAAATGAATGGGAATTGCATGCGCAATTTGTGAGTACCCAATAGGTACTCGCAAATTGCGTAGTACCTATTGGGTATTGCAAAGGTGCCAAAAGGACACCCTGTTGCACCCCTGAAATATGCATGTGTGCACATGTGGCGCACATACATGCCCTAAGGGCATGTATGTGCGCAACATGACACTCGCAAATTTTGGGTGCTTCCAAAATTGCATTAAAGGAATCGCAATTTTTGATTCCTTAAATGTATTCGCAAAATAGGTACTCGCAAAAATTGCGTGTCCCTATTTTGCGAATGCCTTTTGGGATGATACATCCCAAAAGGCTTTTTCCCGTTCGCAAACGGGAAAAACGATTGATACATCTGGCCCTCAGGGCCTTATTTGTGGAGGCCTTGCAACACTTTTGTGCCACAGTTGTGTCACTTTTCATGACGCAGCGGCGCTGTAAAGAATGCGCCATACGTTGTGCCATATTTATAAGGTGACGCATCTAGGCAGGTGCGTCACCTTGTAAAGCCCTGCGCCACATTATACCTGCATCAGGTATAATGTATGCATGGTGGGCGTTCAAACTTAAAAATGGGTCGTAGAAGAATGGCAGGGAAATCTATGAGATTTCACTGCGACACTTCTAGGGCTCCACTGCATCAAAACGTTACACCTACCTCATGGCAGGCATAAGGGTGATGCGGTGCAATGGGAATAGGACTACCCCATGCATTGCTGGAGTTGCATCATGCTTGTGACACAACTCCGGCAATGCGTCACTTTGCGCCTACAGATACGTCAGGAATACTTCCTTGCGACATGGAGCATCGTACAGCAAATACAGCGCATCCATGGTGTCGCAAGGAGGGCACAGTGAAAACTGTTGCATCACTGGTTTCACGCAGCGATGCAACAGTTTTCATAAATGAGGCTCTCAGTGTTTGTGTTGCTTTGCCTTCGATTACATATTAATATGCACTATGGAATACATTCTTTTAGATGATGGCTAGATGAGTGAGTGACTATCATTGCATTCACCGAACTGCAGCAATGTTATGCCCACAGCATATGAAGTTTCATTTTAGCAGAAAAGGCATGTTCTTAGTGAATTAGTGACGTTCTTAGAAGATACATTCAAATATTGCCATAATATGTAATTACATTTAAATTGTTTGAATTGATGAATTTTAAAACTGTTCACAAACCTTTACAAATTAAAACAGCTTGTTGACATTCCCAAAGGTGGGTGAAGAATGGTCATATAACATACATTGGTAAAGCCAATAGGTGTCACCTACGAGAGGGCTACTGGGTTTGTCAAAGTTTTTTTGTAATGTTGAACACTGTTGCATGTATGAAATTGACATTAAAAAAAATTAAAAAGCAAAATGACACAGGCAGAGCTAACCGCATCATGGCACTTTTATTTTTATTGCAAGTCATCATGTGAGGGGTCAACACTAACAATGGAGAGGGTGAGGAAGAGAAAATACATTGATGCGGCTACTGCTGATCACAGTATATAATGCAGTTGTCAGAGCTTCTTTGGCTTTATTCAATTGTAAAATGGTGATATATATATATATCTATCTATCTATCTATCTATCAAGATTTACTGAAGTAGGTGCAGAGACACCGGCTCCAAGTTCATTCTAATTAGTGGGTATTTTTTTTAAAGCACAAACAGGGGAGGTGGGTAGGAACCCACATTCCTTCGTTGCATTAGGGCCCATGGTGCCCTTGCTACTGCTTTGGCACCCACACTTATTACAGTTGGGACTTGGCTCTTCAGCTGAGGTGTGAAGTTCTGCTATAAAACAGCCCACCTCCTGTTGGTGTCCAAATCAATATGCCCTTCCTGAGTATTTTAAACATAGTTTGTCTTCTTAGACTTCACCAGTTGAACTACAACATTGTGAAGTAGCATAGGCTTTGCTCAACCACCTGCCTTATAAGTAGGGGTCCCGGTTTTATGGTGTTTCTTTTTTTAACATTTCTGTCTGTATTTATCCGTATTTATTTTTTGACCACTTTATTGGTATTTATCCATATTTATTTTATGTTTTGAGAATAAATGGAGTAGTAAACTTTTCCACTTTTAAAAATAAATACAGACAGATAGTAGATTGTTTTGTGTCTGTATTTATCTGTAAAAATCAGTAAAAACTGAAAACTGGAAGCCTTACTTATAAGTGAGATCGTTTTCAAGCTGGAAGTGTGGAAAGGATGTGTTATGCCATAGCTGCAGACTTGGAAATTAGAACTTAAGCCTTGATGTTGGATCAACATCCTGTGATTCTAGACAACTCACTTAATCTCCTTGGGTCTCAAAAAATGAAGGTGATCTAACTGGTGCTCATGTACATTGTTCCAAAACGGAGCGACACAAGCACAGCAAATGTGGGAACGAGGCATTCACAGAAGTACTTGAGAAGTGGCCTCTGTTGCTTCACCATGAGAACTTTTGTGTGGTTCAGTTCTACTAATGCTAGATCAGCTACTTGCCAGGATGAAATAGTCTACTGCTCGGGTCTCTAGGTCTGTTAAGAAGTAGCTGCAGCCTCTCACACATCAGTACTACGCCTACTAATAAGATGAACTGCCTGTTTTTTAGTATATATATCTTTTTTATTCTATATAATAAAGAAAGCAGTGAGTTCTGTTGGAAACATTCAATCTGCTTAGAGTATAAGGTGAAAAGGAAGAACTAATTGTCTCCTGCCCCACAGTTTTTGTTTACACCACACGGGATGACTGTAAATACTACAACTGTAATAGGGCAATGTTTACTCTGGAGTGTAAATAAAAAGTCTGACTGGACTTACCCCTGCCGATTCCCGCACCCGCCTCCCAGCTGTGCCTGCCTCCCCCTCCCCTAAATAATGGCGGCCGCGCCGCTGGCGGAGCTGCTGGCACGCCGAAGGTACACCAAAGTCAAGCCCGTCTGCACCTGCCCGCGACCCGACCGCGACCAGCACCAGGAACCCTGGATCCCGACCATCCACAGCTACTAATCAACCACCCTCCTCGCACTCAACCCCGGAAGGAGCAACAACTGCCAGATGTCCACACTGAGCACTACCCACGGACAGTTCTCCTGCCGCCACTGCCACCAAACCTTCACCACCGTCTGCACCCCCCACGGCCACCGCCCCTGCACCAAACACCAACACCTCCGAAGAACTGAAGTGCATCCTCCTCAACGTGCGCTCCCTACACAGACACGCCATAGAGATCTGGGACCTCCTCGACACCCTCTTAACAGATGTTGCCTTCTTCACAGAAACATGGAGCAACACCTCCTCCGCCCCCGATATCGCCACCGCCATCCCTGACGCATACAAGATCCAGAGGAAGGACCACCCCAACCGCCCAGGAGGAGGACTCGCCATCTTACACAAGAGCTCCCTCCAACTCTCCACCTCCACTACAAATGACCTTTTCTCCACCACCAAACACCTCCATTTCCAGATCCAGACCAGTCCTAGAACCACGCTTCATGGCAGCCTCGCCTACAGACCCCCGGGACATCACGCCACATTCGCCATAACCATCGCAGACCTCATCGCGTCCCACGCCATTGCCTCCATGGACTACATACTCATCGGAGACCTGAACTTCTACCTCAACAACCCCAGCGACCCCAACTCCACCAACATCCTGGACAACCTCGCCAACATAGGACTGAGACAGCTCATCACCATGCCCACCCACAAGGCAGGACATACCCTCAACCCCATCTTCGCAGGAGGCAACAGCATCCACTTCAGCCACATCACACAACCCCCATGGATGGACCACCACTGCGTACACTTCCATGTCGACATACCCAAGCTGCCTGAACCTGCTACGTGCCCTTCACAAAGGAACTGGAGCAAAATCACGGAGGAGCAGCTCAACTTCACCCTCAACCGCAACACCCCCACAACCTCGACTGACGCCAACCTCGCAGCCAAAGAACTCCACTGATGGATCTCCAACTGTGCAGAAAAGCTCGCACCCCTGCGCAACTCCGACAGACACAGCCCCAGAAAGGCCACCTGGTTCACCACCGACCTCCAAGAATCCATATGCACCTGCAGACGTCTCGAGAAGAACTGGAGGGACAGCAAAACGTCAGAAGATCGCACCACCTACAAGGATGCCATGACAGAATATCACCAACGCATCAGATCCACCAAAAGGACCTTCATCCAGAGCAAGATCCTCGCCAACTCCAGCAACTCCAAGGACCTGTTCAGCATCATCCAGGAATTCACCAAGCCCCCCCCCAGTGAAACCACGGACATCACCCCCTCCCAGGACCTCTGCAACAAGCTCGGATCCTACTTGCATCTGAAAATCAAGGGCCTCTACGACCATTTCAACGACCAGACAACTGACTCCGAAACAACTTCCCTCGCCAGCAACACCAGCCAGCCCACCATCTCCTCCTGGACCCCAGTCACCACCGAAGACACTACCTCAACCATGAAAGGCATCCACTCAGGAGCTCCCATGGACCTCTGCCTGCTGAACATCTTCCACCGAGCCGCCACCGCCATCGCGCCAGATCTACGACACACGATCAACGCCACGTTCAAGACTGGTATCTTTCTTCCCCGATGACTGGAAACGCGCAGAAGTCAGACCCCTGCTCAAGAAGCCCTCAGCAGATCCCACGAACCTCAAGAACTACCGACCCATCTCCCTTCTCCCTTTTGTGGCCAAAGTCACAGAGAAGACCGTTAACGCCCAGCTAACAAAATTCATCGAAGAAAACTCCATCCTCGACCCTTCCCAATCCGGATTCCGCAGCAACCACAGCACCGAGACCGCCCTACTCGCCGCCACAGACGACATCCGTACCCTCCTTGACCAAGGACATACAGCGGCCCTGATCCTACTCGACCTCTCGGCAGCATTCGACACCGTCTCCCACTGCACACTCACTGCCAGACTCCATTAGGCCAGCATACAGGGAACTGCCCTCGACTGGATCCGCTCCTTCCTCACTGGCAGAACCCAACGAGTCAGACTGCCACCCTTCCTCTCCGAACCCACAGAAATGACCTGCGGTGCACCCCAAGGATTGTCACTCAGTCCCACGCTCTTCAACATCTACATGGCCCCCCTCGCCGCCATCGTCAGACAGCACGGACTCAGCATTGTATGCTACGCCAGCGACACTCAGCTCATCCTCTCCCTCACCAAGGACCGCATCACCACCAGACTCAGCTTCCAGGAAGGTATGAAGGACGTCGAATCCTGGATGAACAGCAGCTGCCTGAAACTCAACTCAGAGAAGACAGAGGTCCTCGTCCTCTGACCCTCCCCCTCTGCATGGGACAACACCTGGTGGATTACCGCCCTCGGCAGCCGTCCAACCCCCATGGACCAAGCCCGAAACCTCGGCATCGTTCTGGACTCCTCCTCTCCATGGCCTGACAGGTCAACGCCGTCACTGCCAGCTTTTTCAACACCCTCCGCATCCTCCGGAACACCTTCAACTGGATCCCCCATGAATCAAGAAAGACCGTCACCCACGCACTCATAACCAACAGGCTGGACTATGGAAACGCCCTCTACGCCTGGATCAACAAGTCCCTGCTCTGCAAACTCCAGACCATACAAAACACCGCAGCCAGACTGGTCCTCGGCATCCCTCAACACGAACACATCACCCAACTCCTGCGGAACCTCCAGTGGCTCCCCGTCAAGAAGAGAGTCACTTTCAAGGTACTCACCCATGCCTACAAATACCTCCATAACACCGGACCCCAATACCTCAACGAGAGAATCTCCTTCTACGTACCCAATAGAAACCTCCGATCCGCCGACCTCGCCCTCGCTGAAACACCGCGCATCCACAGAGACAGAACAGGTAGAAGAGCCTGCTCCCGCATCGCAGCTAAGACCTGGAACGAGCTCCCTATCAACATCAGACGCGCCTCCTCACTGAACCTTTTCAGGAAGGCACTTAAGACCTGGCTCTTCCACTGAGCGGAGTTGCCCCCCCCAGCACCTTGAGACACTCACGGGTGAGTAGCGCGCTTATAATCCCCTGATTGATTGATTAGGGCCGGGCTTGAAATCTGTTTTGACGGTATTTGGAGACTGCCACAGACCACGAAGTGGTCTGTTAAGCCTTGGTAACTCCGTGTCCAGTCCTTCCTCCTGATTTTATTTGGAGAGAAATTGTTCTGTGTGTGCCTGGTCCATCCTGCCAGGCCCAGTTCTAGGTTGATATTGGGGATAGCTGCCTTTTGATTGGCTTCTCTACTTGGGCAGCAGTTCTAGGCTCACCTTTCCTTCTTTTACATAGCCTTTTGCATTCTCTCTTGGTCATCCACCCAATTGGCTTTTATACAATAAGGCTCTCAGTTTCTGCAAAGAGTACAAAATGAAGCGACAGTGGCATCATAGTGCTTTCTTACATTATTTGCAGCCATGCAGCATGGCTGAAACTCATTCTCCTAGCCAATATGTCTCAGAGGTGAGACCTATTGGCTTTGTCAATGCTTGTTTTTTATTTGCAGCCAATTATTATCTGCTTCCAATAGAAAGTAACACGCTCAAACAGGTTTTGACATTCACTTTGCACATAATATTAGTGCTTGCTCCCTAAATAGAAGAAATAGAAACCACTCAGTAAAACCTGGGGGGTACTTTCCAGTGCTACCGGATGTACGATCGAATTTTTAAATAATCAGTGCTATTGCATAAACCTCACAATTTGCATATGCGGTCATTTTTGCAGTGGTGTATAGGTCAAAATGTCCCAGGAGGGTGTTTTGTCATCCCTCTCACATTGGAAGCAATTCGTTAAATTATATTCTTTAATCATGATTAGATGTTTAACTATGTAAAAAACGTTTAGGTACAAGGACAATGCAAAAAAATTAAAATATTTCTTAGACTTATGTACTTCAGAACTTCTTGGCATTTATGGAACATATTCTGAAAATAATATTTGGTTTAACCAGTTCTGTTTAGTTTGTATTTCTTTTACAAACGATAATTACAAAAAGAAAGAGGTTTAATAAAAAATGATAAACTTAAGGTGAATGAGCGCCAGATGAATTAGTGGCATTGGACATTGTAAATCATTTTATGCATTGCTTTATAGGTTAGAATGAAACGCACATTCTCACAGCTGCACAAGCAACAAAGTAAGGATTTTTTTAAAGTAACTTAACTCGTTCGTTTTCAAATTCCCTGCTTGCATTACACTAATGATCGCTTTCAGCTCTTTGCCTTTCCAAAAGTTGAAATTGCAGGCAGCCCAAGCGTGTTTCTAGGGGCTGGGGAAGGGAGCGGTGTTCCTTCAGTGCAGGCCTCCACCTTTGACTTTGACCTGTTTCCTGCCTTAGAAAGGCCAAACAAAAGCCGTGATTTGCATTCGTTAACACCTCTTCAGGTAGGAGGCCTGGAAACCATTGTGTTGTTAATCCAGTGCCGTCTGCGCTGCTGTTCAGAGAAGGGTGGAGGCCTTCATTCCAACATTTTGAGAACTGCTTTGCAGAGTCTTGTCTTAACTCTGCGTGAAATGCAAAGTTTGGTTTCCCCTCCTTGTTGTGATGCTGATGAGGGGAACATAAGAAATGCGAGTAGGCTCAATGCATTTTCTTTATTTTTTCGGTACATTTACTTGAAAGAGGAGGTGGAAACGACTTTCTTTCTCTTATTCTAAAGTGGAAATAGATAACAAGTAAAATGCCAGTTGTATCTTTAATTGTGCCGTAAGACCTAACCGCAACAATGACTCTGAAAAATCTATTTTGCTTAGTACAGGGCAAGGTGCATGCAGACTGGGCCCTCTTTACGGCCCCTCAGCACAGTCAAATTTGAGGTACTTCAAAAAGTCCACTATTTAACTGCCGCGATAGAGGGACATGTTTTAATGCACTATTAAAATGATTTGTGAAGAATGTGATTGTCGCATTAATGAAACACTGGTTAACCCTTTAAGTAAGAGATTCATTTTAAAAGATCTGGAAAAAAATGGTTGGCATTTGGTGAAAACTCTTTAAATGGAACAGTAGTGATTCAATACCTCAAAAGCACATATTGGGAAAGAAGCAAGTTGAAATATAGGTATTTTTTCAAATTAAATAGCACAAATAAATACTAAAGGCTAATTTGCACTTAAAGTATTCCATGCTAAACGAAGGTTGCATTTCCCTGGTAGAGTGGTACAATAGGTAAATGCACATCCCTGAGACCTGCCGTCAGAGCTTTTCATGCCTCTGAGGTCAATGGTGAATGTGTTAATTCATAGTGTAATGATTGCACTTATCACAAGACTTGCTAGGTTTATTATGTGCTGTATGTAAATAAATACTTATATTAAATATTATTATCATTAAAACGCCCTTCGCTCCAGGGGAATAGTGGATATTCAATTTTCTGAAAGGCAAGTTGCCATAAAGGTGCATTTATACCTCACACATGTACTTTGTGACAATACACACAAGGCACCGTCTAAGAGTGCCACCTTTTCTTTGTTGCATTTTATATATATGGTACAATTATGGACCAACCAAATAGCTTTGGAGTTTATGTATTGAAAAGGTTTTCTCTAACTTATCGCACACACATCGAACAGGTATACCATCGCAGCAGTGGTGGAAGAGTCACTCAGTTATGCAACAGGTACAATACAGACAATATTAGTACCAACTTCCTTTCACACATAGAGCACGTACAGCATGGACATAAGTAGTGAAAGCTTGAATGTACACAAACTAGATACCAGAACTAGGACATTTTTCCTCAAGCGGAAAGGGTACAAACTTCCCTAATACACACAGATGAGGCAGAGAGCATGCAGCAGCCCTGTAAGCATCCCACACCCATACACACAGCATTTACATCCTGGTAAGCAGAAGTGCAAGCTTTCCTAACCCACATTCAGATTAAGCACAAACAGCAGCAGTGCATGTTTTCCTCAGAAAAAAACGTGCAACACGTGTTGCAGCAGTTCAAGCTTATTCACTACACAATAGAAGATGTAAGGCGGTGCTTCCCAAACATTTAAGAACCATAACCCAATTTTCAGAATGACAAACTTTCGCGACTGACCAAACATTTATTGATATGAGGCCAGGTGATTTTTTTATGTAACTAAAGCATTGGTTCGTAGCGCACTTTACAGACATTTTCCATTGAAATGTTCATTAAATTTGCACAGACAAGCGGCTTATTTATGAGCCCCTGCGTTACTTTTGCGCCGCTGTTGCGTCACTTTTTGTGATGCGGCGGTGTAAATAATGCGCCATGTTGCGCCATATTTACGAAGTGACACATCTAGGCAGATGCGCACTACATTATACCTGTGTCAGGTATAATGTATGCAGGGTGGGCGTTCCCCCGCAAGAAAGGGTCATAGGAGTGGCCGCGCCACTTCTAGGATGCCAACGCATCAATATCTTACACCTGCCTCATGGCAGGCATAAGTGTGATGCAGGCCCTTTCACATGGGGCTTCCCACACAACGAAATGGATTAAGCCCATTTGTCAGCAATTGGGCACGCTGAACTTTCGGGAAGCTCTGCATATTTTAAAATCGGACACATGAGCTGTTTTTGTTGCACAGTTGCTAAGTTCCTAGGCCACAAATGGGGTATCATGACAAAGAGGCAGGGAGGTTACACAGCACATAGTGGAGTGGCCACTAGCATCTAAATGGTCTATTCCATCATGCACTATATAGGGGAAACAATATCACAAACTGTCGGTCAACAAGCAAGGAGGCCTTCTTATTGTACAAATTACCACCAAAGCGATTTTGGGCTGTTTTACTATTGTTTACATATGATTCTTTACTCTTATCTTCTTAATTCCAGTGATGTTTTGAATGTCATTATTTAAAATTGTATGAATTTTTACTTGTACGAAAGTGTTCTTAACATGAATGGTTTTATCTAGACTGCTGTATGTGATACTTTTGAAGGCCTTTTGCCAAAATAAAGTAATTTGAAAGGTATACAAATGTGGCACTCTTCTTCTACATCCTTGGCTATGGGGTTGGTATGGAATAATCCAGTTCTTCTCATGGAATTGCATGTCATAATACATGTAAGAGACAGTTATGTGGTACACCATATGTGAAGTCATTTCACTTCAGTTCACATACCTTATTCGATTTCGCATGGAAATCAAATAATGATGCAACTGTCACTGACGAAAGGCAAAGAGTACAAGGGACTGTTTATGCCTTTGCCCACTTTGCTTGTGTGGTAGTTGCTATTGATTGCATCCACGTGACACTTCAGCTATTTAACAAAACAGCACTACTTTTCTACAACTGACACACGTGGCATCCCATCAATGTGTAAGCTGTCTGCGATGTCAAGAGCTGCTTCACTTATCTGCACATGACAGATGTACCTTCAGTCAGTCACCTTTTACCTCTCAGTTAATAGGGAGAGATCTGGAGGCACTTATGACCTTGGGGTAATTGGAAGAACTCTCAAATCCAGGACAAGTAAATAGAGGGACATCAAGACTTGGCAGAATTCTTGGAAAATTTAGGAATCGCTCAAAAAAGTGGCGCAAGTAATTTGAAAGCTAAATCCAGCTTAATTCCACAGACTCCTCACAATGTCATCGATACGTTCCAAGAAATAGTAATCGAGGAATTGAAATAACTACAATCGGAAGGTCCGTATCTAATGAGGAACCACATCACTCCAGGCCAATGGAAAGCCATTTTGGATCTTAAGAATGATGAGGCTCCAATAATCAAACCCTCAGACAAGGGTGGAAATGTGGTACTATTAAACAAGGAACAGTATCAAAAGGAGGCTGCAGACAACTGTCCATGGAAGAATGTTATAGATCCATCACCAGAACGACATATGAGGACAGTGTACAGAATTTCTACAGATTGCTGATGAAATGGAAGACAAAGGGAATTTTGGGAGACTAAGATTTCAACTTTATGTACTGTGAATATCCTGAACTACCCACATTCTATCATCTTCCAAAACTGTAGAAAAATAAATTGGACCCCCCAGGGCATCCTACTGTATCCTCTAGAAACAGCCTCTTGGAGAACACTTCAATCGGGAGACATTGTTTACAACGAATGCACTACAACGCATTCCATTACAACGGGGTCGTTATAACAACTGCGTTGTTACATCGCAAACCATTGCAACGCAAGTCATTACAACGACTTGCTGTAGGGGGCAGAAGGTGTTGGATTTAAAATCCAACACCTTCCCTACTGTTGCACAGACTGGAGTTGGAATAGTAAATTCTACTATTCCAACATCCAGCTTCCCCTACAGTTGTTGTAATGACTTGCGTTGTAATGATTTGCGATGTAACAACGTGGTCGTTGTAACGACCGCCTTGTAATGAAATGCGTTGTAGCGCATTCGTTGTAACATAGCATATTCCTTCAATCTACATAGCTTGTTTTCTCAGCCCTTTTGTAAAGGACCTTAGTTCATACGTAAAAGATATAAAGGACTTTCTACGGAACATTGAAGACATCCAGTGGGAACAGAACATGCTGCTCATGATGGACATAACGAGCCTTTACACGTGCATTACCCATGAGAAGGGATTGGCTGCAATACCATTTTTCCTGAACTCAAGGGCCCTCAAATACCAAGAACATAATGAAATGTTGCTAGAATTAACATCGTTCTGTTTGAATAACATTTTCTTATTTGCAGGAGAGCTCTATCAGCAGCAACAGGGGACTGCCATAGGCACGTTCTTCGCCCCCAGCTACGCACATTTATTCGTCGGCTGGTGGGAGAAGGACGTGGCCTGGGCAGACACCATTGAAAAATGGATGGATAATATAGCCCTGTGGGCTCATTATATAGATGATTTTTTCATAATTTAGAAGGGCACACGTCATGAGGCTGAGGATTGTATCACTTCTTTGAATCAGAATGATCTTAACCTACACTTTACAGAATGCATCAGCGATACACGGATGTCATATCTAGATCTTATGGTCTATGTAGAGAATGATAAATTGCAGACCACCTTGTGCGGGAAGCCAAAAGCAGGGAACAGCATTCTGCACGGAGGCAGTTTCCATCCCCGGAGTGTAATTGGCAGTATTCCTTATGGAGAGCTTTTACGCATGAAACCAAATTGCTCAACGGTAGATAAATATAGAAAAGCATAGGGTCTGGCTCTCAATAGATTCAGAGAGAGAGGCTATTCAGGAAGGATCTTACAAGAAGAGATTAAGAAGACAGACAAAATACAAAGGTAACAACTGTTATCAGAGAGAGATAAAACATCAAGAGGGAAACGTGCACCACAAAATAAGAATGATCACTGACGATACTGTCAACTCATCAGAAGTGTATCAGATATTTCTCAGAAATTGGTGCATCCTAAAAAATGATAGCACAATAGGATCACACCTCCCATCATCCCCCTCATTGCATATCGGAGAGGTCCCTCATTAAAACATAATTTGGTAAGAAGTGTTTTTATGACTGGGCAAAGGAAAAAATATTTGGGTACAGGATTATACCCATGCATGTGATGCAAAGCATGCAGAAATAGTCAGAAAGTTCGTGAATTTCAAATACCTGGCAGGAAAACTAAAAGAAAAGTGAACAAACTGTTTAATTGCAATTCTGAATTTACTGTATTATTGCCTTGTATGTCCATGTGGAAAGCAATACGTGGGAAGCTCTATACATCCGGCTAAAAAAAGAGTGCTTGAGCATATGCGGGCATTCAAAAACAAGGACCACACATATCCAGTGGCCCGGTATTTTGAAGACAAACACAATAGTAACTACACTTTGCTCAAATACTTTTGTACAGACCAAGTGCCCAAGGAAGAAAGAGGAGGGAACAGAATCAGAAAGTTAAGGGTTCTAGAATCAAAATACATAATCGAGTTGCAAACTAAGAGTCTGAGAGGACTAAATAACGAGGAGGAACTGTGGATACATATAGGCTAATGTGTAACATATAGAATCCTTTTCCTAGGTGGTACGTCTCAACTTCAACAATGATGGTTCCCAAGCCCATTCAGGGCTAGATGGTACAAATCACGGTAGACCTTATTGCATAAATTTTTGAATAATTGAATAAAAGAGAAACATCATGTATTCTCTTAATAATACTTACCCCTTGCTCCAAAGCCCATTCAGGGCGTGATTACATGAGTCTTAGCAGATTTATGAAATTGAAATCAATTAGCAGCAAAACAGGAACGTTGATGATATCTGAATCATACATGGAGTATAATCAAATCCCTGAAATAATTGTGTATATATTAGAATGAATGATGCATAAGGGGGATTTTAAATGAACAATGTTTCTCATTTACTAGTTTGTTAACCACTGAAAGATGGCCGCCATGAAATGCATTTCTTTTTGCTGCTTTGTCCCTTATTGATTTCAATGCCTGATCAGAGCAAAGAACTGCCACCGCCTCTTCAGTTTGATTTAAATTGATCAATGAATTATGCCACACTGACATTGATAAAGGTGATCGTGCCGAAACGCATCTGTCCAGTGTTTTTACGTGTTGGCAATAAAGAAAGAATAACTGCAAACTCCTGGTGTGCACTTCAGACGTTTGTGGTCGTGACGGGACCACGGTTTTGAAATATATATATCTCCAGAAAGCAAATTCAATTTCACGCGCTCTCAGGCCAATAATGCATTATTGGCCTCAGAGCGCGTGAAATTGGATTTGCTTTCTGGATCTTACAGCCGGTCTTCTCTGCCGGAAAATGTGCCACCCCCACAGGCACCGGTTTCCAAAAGGAGTTTGCTTTGTTTGGATATATATATAGTCTTTCACAACATTGTTTAATGTTTTTTATTTTTACATTATTGTTTTAATATGGTACATTTTTATTTTCTCAGCTATATACATTTGGCCAACATAATTATTTGTAGACATCGATTATATAGGTTTTTAAGTATTTTATAAACACTATGGGGTCGATTCCGATTCAGGCCGGAAAAATCTCCGTCCGAGCCGGACCTGGAGAGATTTCCGACCGAATCGGACTCTGGCAGTCCGACCGAACGAGTACGATGCATTCGCATGCTATCGGACTCGATTCGGTCGGACTCCCATTGAAGTCAATGGGAGCCGGGCGAACAACGTGTACGCGGGCTCCCATTGACTCAATGGGTGCGAGGCGAACAAGGGCGCCCCCTACAGCGAGTATGCGTTGAAGCGGTTCGCGCCGTACACGCACAGGTAGGGGGGAACCATGGGTCCCCCCTGTGTGCGCCTCGCACGGGTACGCGTACAGGGGGGTCCGACGCGGACCCCCAAAGTCCGGCTCCGACAGCTCTTTCGAGCCAGACGGCGCGAGTCGGTCGGACTGCTCGAAGCGCGCATCGTACTTACCCGGCCGGAAAACGACTCCATCGCGCGGTGCGAGTTGTGTCCGTGCGAGTCGGTCGGAGCGTGTTGGACCCGCGTTCGAGTCGGTCGGCGATTTCGCGGGCGCTTGCATCGTACTCGCTCGGCCGGACGCGCGTCCGAATCGGTCGGGAAACAGGGCTCCGAATCGGATCCGGTTAAACCGAATCCGATTCGGAGCACTACCGGCTGAGATCGGAATCGACCCCTATATTGTTATTTTTTGTTTTTATAGTATTCTTTATTTTATACTTTACATAACTGTTTTTCATTTAACATTTATTATCATGTTTTACATTTTTAAAAATTCTTTAAACAGTTTAAATCATTTTTATTTAAAGTCCCACTGTTCTCTATAGAGAGATAGTCTTTTTTGTTTTCATTTAGTGGCCATTTTTTACTACCAACTCTACTTTTGTAGTATATTGTGCCATTTTTTAATTGTTTTCCTGGTGGTGAGTTGCACTGCTGCTTGTTGGATAAGGTAAAACATTTTTAAGGTTTTGTTTATTGGGTTTTGGGGTGAAGAGTGTAGGTAGGACTAGTTAATGGTAGTAATGTTGTTGGTATTAACCTTCTTGTTTTTTTATTCATACTGTGTGCTATTTTTTAAATAGTGCTGTGTGTTAGGCCTAACTAGAGTTTGGTAGTACTGTATTGTTATTTTATATACTGTTATGCTATGTGTTTTGCATACTTTTAAATGTTTATATTATTTTTGAAGATAGTGGTTCTCTGGGTGGGTATTGTATGTTTTTTACATGTTTACTGATCCGAAGTTATCGTACAATTATACTGGTTTCTAGTAAACCATATTATTAAATTTTTGATTTGCTTTGATTTTTCAAGTTTCCTGGCGTGTTCCTTTTTTTTTTTTTTTTTTTTTTTTACAATTTATCAGGTTTTTATGGTTATTTATAATTTTTTTTGGTTTTTCGGATTTGAATTGAACTTGTTTTAGCACAACACACCATGGAGGGCAACAGTGAGACTATAATACTATACACACAGATGTTGGAGGAAAGGTGGGGGCGGTCAGGGACAGCAAACTGACTACACAGGGCAGGTGGGAGGGGATGTGGCAGCACAGAAGACTATGCATGGCAAGCAGGAGGATTAATGGCAGCACAATAGCCATGGTGGGCAAGAGGGAGGGGACAGGGGCATGCACAAAGGACCATGGAGGACCGAAGGCAGGGGTATGGGCTGGACACACACAAAAGAGGGCAGGGGAAGGGCTTCACAACAGACCACGCAGGGGAGGCAGGAGGAACAGTTGCAGCAAAACAGAGCATGGAGGCAGAAGGGAGTAGCAACAAAATGGATCTTGGAGGACAGGAGAGAGGGATGGGGCATGGAACTTGACAGGCAGGGTGGAGGTAGCAGGAACAGGTGGCAGCCATCTGACGATGCCAGGCAGGTGAAAGGGGCAGTGGCAGCTCAACAGAATACTTAGAGTAGATAGGAGTGTGGCAGGTCCATGGAATATGGTGAGCAGACAGAGGGGAGCAGGGGCATGCACACAGACATCAGACGGAAAGTGGAAAGAGAGTAGGGGCAGCAAGCTAAGCACAGAGGCTAAGCAGGAGGGCAATGATGCAGCATATAATTTGGCAACAGAGGGCAGGAGAAGTGGGCAGGGACATCAAGCTTGATGGAGAGCAGTGGCAGCACATCAGACCATGCAGGGCAGGAGCGAGGGGGCTCGTGCACAGACTCAGACAAAAGAGGGTAGGGAGGAGGGTGATGGGGCAGGAAGGGCAGTGGCAGAACAATAGCCACAAATGACTGTAATGAGGGAGCAGGGTCATGGACTTGGACAATGGATAGCAAGGAGGGGGGTGGGCAGGAGCAGCAAGCTTGGGTGGGGGCAGCACAATGCCAGGCCAGACCTTGTGTTTAACCCCCCACTGTACATTGTGATGGGCATCTTACTTAACGGTAAAAAAACCCATAGAAATTCACTGAAAAAAACAAAGGTTACAGGGTCATTATACTTAGGAAACAGAATTAAAAAACCCTTAAAAATTCCCTAAAAAATCCAAAGGTTACAGGAACGTTTGTTACTCGTACAAAACCAGTGAAATTCAGCAGGTATAATTACCTGAGCTAACTATAATTTATGCCGCCACAATGCACTGCTTATGACCTCACATATTAGATCACTTATGACATGGTCAGTGACATTACTCATGACACCACTGATGACATCTTAAATGACATCACTGATGACATCATCCAGTGATTGTTAGTGTTTTCTAAAAGTTTATGAGTTTTAAACATAAATACAAAGGCACTACAAAAGTACCACATATCCCCAGATATACAAATTTGGTTTCCTATAATATCTCAATAACTACTGAACGATTTACACCAAATAATAACAGGCATGATCTTCAGAACAGAATCTACTTTTCTCCTGATTTTTTTTTATAATTCTGTCCGGCGGTTTGGACTGCAGGAGTGTGTAAAGACTTGAGGTAATTAACATGGGAAATGCACTTTTTTTTTACCTCTGCCTTTTTCTATGCCCCCGAAACTTACCATGCCCAACTAGAATCACCGGCACACTTTTTTGGGAACATTTTGTGAAGATTCGTCAACCGGCGCAAAAGATATAGAACACTAAAAATTCCGTTGCCATCCAATAACCCATACCCACCCTAACTCCTAAAAATTCCCCTGCCAATCAAAAAACAATATCCACCCTAAACTCTAAAAAGTCCCTTGCCACTCAAAAACCCATACCCACGCTAAACCTTAAAAATTCCTTTGCCGCCCTAACCCCAAACAAATCCCTTACCACCTAAAACCCATACCCACCCTAAACTTAAAGAAATTCCTTGCCACCCAAAAACCAATACCCATGCTAAACACTAAAAACTCACATGCCACCCAAAAACCCATACCCACCCTTTACCCTAAAAAATACCTTTTCACCCAAAAACCCATAACCACCAAAAACCTGAAAAACTCAATTTCCACCCAAAAACCCATACCCAACCTAAACCCGAAAAACACACACCGACCCTAAACCCTGAAAATTCCCTTATCATCTAAAACCGATACTTACCCAAAACCATAAAATTTCCCTTGCCCCCCAAAAAATCAACACCCACCCTAAACCATAAAAATTCCCTTTCCAGCCAAAAACCCATACCCGCCCTAAACCCTAAAAATTCCCATGCTAATCAAAAACACATACCCACCCTAAACCCTAAAAGTTCCATTGCCACCCTAAACCCTAACAAACCCCTTGCCACCCAAAGACCCATACCCACCCAAACACTAAAAATTCCCATACCCACCCAAAACACTAAAAATTCCCATGCCACTTAAAAAATGATACCCATCCGAAACCCTAAAAATTCCTTGCCACCCTAAAACAAAAAATCCCTTACTACCCAAAAACCCATACTCACCAGAACCTTAAACAAGCATTGGCATAGCCAATAGGTCTCGCCTTTGGGACCGTATAAGTTTAGCCATGCAGCAGATTATCTCCTGGCTCGCCCAGGGCAGCAGCCTCAGTGTCATGGGTCCGACTGCAGGAAGGAGACGCCCCAGACTGCCGTGTGATCTGCGGAACACAGGCCTCTAGTCCGCGGTGCCACTGCACTTGCTGCACCAATGGATGTTACACCCCTGGGTTTGCCAGGACATAGAGAAACTGACGTGCACGGAGGCAGGGGGCACTGACATGGTGCAGTAGAACAGGGATCACTGCGCACTGGCACGGGAGGCGCTCACATGATGCACAATAAAAATAAAAAAAATCACATTTCCGGTCACTCATGGACGGCACCAATAAGTTTCCCACAAAGGTGCACAACAAGTGCAACACCCTTTCAGCCAAGCACTCCCGCGTGCTGTGTCTGATAATGCGCTTTGGCGTCCCGCGATGGGGTCTGAAGCGCTATACAAGTGCAACTAATACCATCATTTCTGCCGAGACAGGAGTCAGAGACACAGGCACTAGTACAGGTGGCGCTGATAAACACTGACACTGCATTGGGAAAGGAGACGCTGACACATGGACCGGTGCAGGAGACACTGACGTGCACACTAGGACAAGCGACACTGACGCAGTGCACTGGGTCAAGCAGATACTGACTCACTCGCCCGAGTAGGAAACCCTGTCAATGCAACAGAACAGGAAACACTAACAAAGCACAATGGGGCAGGGAGAAGCCCTCTCCCACTCTGGGACAGGAGACATTGGCATGCTTGTGAGACAGACACTGACGCCCTCCTACTCGCAGAGACAGTGGTACTCAGTGGTGCACGGAGACACTCGCACAGGGGAGAGAGAGACGCACACAGACCCTTGCACTCGTGGCAGAGACACCAACACCCACACTCGGAAAGAGAGACGCCGATGGGCCCCGAGATAAGGAGATATTGGCATGCACACTGCAGTGACGCGCTGCACTGGGACAGGAGACACTGACAAACACACCGCTGCGGACTGGAGATATTGGCAAACACACTGACACAGGAGATAGTGACAGAGACACACTGACACGCACGATGGTGAACTGATAGATGGATACGCTGAAACACACTAGGAGGGGAGATCAATGCGACAGTGACACACTGGCCCTTGCACTGGTGGCAGAGACACCAACACCCATACTCGGAAACAGAGACACCGATGGGCCCCGCGATAGGGAGACACTGACATGCACACTAGGACAGGGGGCACTGGGACAGGGGGCACTGGGACAGGTATCACCGACACGCACACTGGCACAGGAGATACTGGCACAACACATCGTGTCAGAGAGACAGACCAGGCGCTTGGACAGAAGACCCTGGGACAAGCACTTGGCGCTTTTAAATCATTAACAAACACACACACGGGATAGGGAAACACTAGTGTGTGCACTATTAGTGAAGCACTAATTCCACTGATCACACTCAAACACATTTGGTGTAAGATCGCAACACCGGAACCCATATAGAGTCCTCGGGATATACCACATACATCCTGAACCAGCAGACTACAATCTTTATATCAGGGACAAGCAAAAGTGCCCAAAGGCCATGGGACAGAATTATGCGGCGCTATACGAAGATTGTCTAAGGCTAAGCCAAAGCGCCCCGCTCCCCGGACCGAGACACAATGGCAACACCCACCTAAACACACACAAACAAGATGCTCAGAAGATCACACTTCACTAAATGAACGTCCAAAGAGCCGCGGGCGGGCGTTTAAACACCCGGACAAACCCCGCAGGGCCTTGTATCTGCACACCGGCACACTGATATTCGGTGAATTGTGCCCCAGGTCAGAAACCAAGCAGACCAAACGCCGGACTTATTTTCTACTGAACTTGCTTTGCGAAAATATTTTAAATATGCTTGGCTTCATAAATGTGTCACGCGGCAAAATAGAGAACAAGCGCGCGCGCGCCTCGCGCTAAAAGTAAAAAAATAAAAATAAACAAGCGCGCGCGCCTCGCACGGCAGCAGGGGGAGGGGGGAGAGGAGGGAGCCTGCACGATTCACTTGCGGGAGCGAGCGGCGCCAGGAGCGATAATTGCTACCATATGGCGCCGCTCGCTCCCGCAAGTGAATCGCCAAACGTGCACGCGTTGCCATTGAAGGCAATGGAACGCGTGCACGTTTTAGGCTGAAAAGCCGAATCGATGGCAAAAGGTCTTTTTGCCTATGCAGCGCATGCGCGCTGCGTAGGCGAGACTTAAAAATCCCTTGCCACCCAAAAAACCCATACCCACCCTAACCCCATAAAAACTCACAAGCCACCCAAAAACCCATACCCAACCTCAACCCAAAAAATACCTTACCACCCAAAAACACGCACCCACCATAATCCCTAAAAATTCCCATATCGCCCAAAACCCATACCCACCCAAAACCATAAAACTTCCCTTACCATCCAAAAACCCACACCCGTTCTAAACCCTAAAAAGCCCTTACCACCCAAAAACCTATACACACCCTAAACCCTAAAAATGCCCTTGCCACCCAAAAACTCATACCTACCCTAAAACATCCCTTACCACCCAAATACCCACCCCAAGCTCTAAATATTCCCTTGCCACCCAGAAACTCATACCCACCCTAAACCCTAAAAAATACAATGCCACCCAAAAACACATATACACCCTAAACCCTAAAAATCCCTTGCCACCCAAAAACCAATACAAATGCTAAACCCTAAAAAATCCCTCACCACCCAAATACCCATACCCATCCTAAATTCAAAAAATTCCGTTGCCACCCAAAAACCCATTCCCACCCAAAATACCTTACCCACCCTAAACCTAAAAAAATCCTTTGCCACCCATAAACACGTACAAATGCTAAACCATAAAAATTGAGTTAACACCCAAATACCAATACCCACCCTAAACCCTAAAGGTTCCCTTGCCACCCTAAGCCCATACCCACCCTAAACCTAAAAAATCCCCTACCACCCAAAAACCCATATGCACCCTAAAGCCTAAAAATGCCCATATCACCTAAAACCCATACCCAACCTAAAACCTAAAAATCCCTTGCCACCCAAAAACCCATACACACAGTAAACCCTACAAAATCCCTTGCCACCAAAAATCCTACACCCACTCTAAACACTAAAAATTCCCTTGCCACCCATAACACCCTAAACTCTAAAAAAATCCCTTACCACTCAAAAACATACACCTACCCTAACCCCTAAAAATCCACTTACCACCCAAAAACCTATACCAACCCTTGACCCTAAAACATCCCTTGCCACACAAAAACCCATACTCCCATAAACCCTAAAAGATCCCCTGCCACAAAAAACACATACAAACACTAAACCTTAAAAGATTCATTACCACCCAAAAACCCATACCTACCATAAACACTAAAGGTTCCCTTGCCACCCAAAACCCAGGCCCACCCTAAACCCTAAAAAATCCATTTCCACCCAAATACCCATACCCACACTAAATGTAAAAAATTCAGTTGCCATCCAAAAACCCATACCCACCCAAATCCCTAAGAGGTCCCCTGCCACCTAAAAACCCATACCCACCGAAACCCTAAAAATTCTCCTGAAACCCAAAAACCCATACAAATGCTAAACCCTAAAAAATTCCTTGCCACCCAAAAACCCATTCCCACCCTAAACCATAACATTTCCCTTGCCCCACAAATACCCACACCCACCCAAAACCTTAAAAATTCCTTGCCACCCATAAAACCCATACCCACCCTAAACCCTAAAAACCCCATACCACTCAAAAACATACACCCGCCCTAAAGCCTAAAAATTCCCATGCTAATCAAAAACCCATACCCACCCTAAACCCTAAAAGTTCCATTGCCACCCTAAACCCTAACAAACCCCTTGCCACCCAAAGACCCATACCCACCCAAAACCCTAAAAATTCCCTTGCCACTCAAAAAATGATACCCATCCGAAACCCTAAAAATTCCTTGCCACCCTAAAACAAAATCCCTTACTACCCAAAAACCCATACCCACCAGAACCTTAAAAATCCCTTGCCACCCAAAAACCCATACCCACCCTAACCCCATAAAAACTCACAAGCCACCCAAAAACCCATACCAAACCTCAACCCAAAAAATACCTTACCACCCAAAAACACGCACCCACCCTAATCCCTAAAAATTCCCATATCACCCAAAACCCACACCCACCCAAAACCATAAAACTTCCCTTGCCCCCCAAAAATCCACACCCACCATAAACCTTAAAAATTTCCTTGCCATCCAAAAACCCACACCCGTCCTAAACCCTAAAAAGCCCTTACCACCCAAAAACCTATACCCACCCTAAACCCTAAAAATGCCCTTGCCAACCAAAAACTCATACCTACCCTAAAACATCCCTTACCACCCAAATACCCACCCCAAGCTCTAAATATTCCCTTGCTACCCAAAAACCCATACCCACCCTAAACCCTAAAAATACAATGCCACCCAAAAACACATACACACCCTAAACCCTAAAAATCCCTTGCCACCCAAAAACCAATACAAATGCTAATGCCTAAAAATCCCTCAACACCCAAATACCCATACCCATCCTAAATTCAAAAAATCCATTGCCACCCAAAAACCCATTCCCACCCAAAATACCTTACCCACCCTAAACCCCCAAAATCCTTTGCCACCCATAAACACGTACAAATGCTAAACCCTAAAAATTAGTTAACACCCAAATACCAATACCCACCCTAAACCCTAAAGGTTCCCTTGCCACCCAAAGCCCATACCCACCCTAAACCTAAAAAATCCCCTACCACCCAAAATCCCATACGCACCCTAAAACCTAAAAAAGCCCATATCACCTAAAAACCCCATACGCAACCTAAACCCTACAAAATCACTTGCCACTAAAAATCCTACACCCACTCTAAACGCTAAAAATTCCCTTGCCACCCATAAGACCCTAAACTCTAAAAAATCCCATACCACTCAAAAATATACACCTACCCTAACCCCTAAAAATCCACTTACCACTCAAAAACCTATACCAACCCTTGACCCTAAAACATCCCTTGCCACACAAAAACCCATACTCCCATAAACCCTAAAAAATCCCCTGCCACAAAAAACACATACAAACACTAAACCTTAAAAGATTCATTACCACCCAAAAACCCATACCTACCATAAACACTAAAGGTTCCCTTGCCACCCAAAACCCAGGCCCACCCTAAAAAATCCCTTTCCACCCAAATACCCATACCCACACTAAATCTAAAAAATTCAGTTGCCATCCAAAAACCCATACCCACCCTAATCCGTAAGAGGTCCCTGCCACCTAAAAACCCATACCCACCCTAAACCCTAAAAATCTCTTACCACTCAAAAACCCATACCCACCGAAACCCTAAAAATTCTCCTGAAACCCAAAAACCCATACAAATGCTAAACCCTAAAAATTCCTTGCCACCCAAAAACCCATTCCCACCCTAAACCATAAAATGTCCCTTGCCCCACAAATACCTACACCCACCCAAAACCTTAAAAATTCCCTTGCCACCCATAAAACCCATACCCACCCTAAACCCTAAAAACCCCTAACCACTCAAAAACATACACCCACCCTAAACCCTAAAAAATACCTTACCACCCAAAAATCCATACCCACCCTGAACCCTAAAAATTCTCTTGACACTTGCCCAGACAGTCTTAACAAGTTTAAGAATGACAAAATAATGAAGTAATATCCGAAAATGTGACACATATTGCCGCATAAGTTGTCTTTTCTTACCACATAATTTACTCAACCCTGCCACATAATTCCAGTGGCCCTGCTTATGCTCCGTGGATGGTCATCGAGCAGGCTTCACTCAGCTCTTTACCTCCTTCAGCCTTGGTGCCACTGTGCCTGCTGCAATAACAATAGATTTGCCCCAGTGCTCTTTCCTAACCAGTTTGCACTTTGATCCTTAGCCTTCTGAGTCCTGGAAGTCGGTTGCATTGAGCTCTTCACACCCATCTGCTGCGCTGCATCTGTCATATCAGCCATACTAGAAATAAGACCCTTTCAACTCTGCATAGTGTCCTCAAATACAAGACAGGCAACAAACTGATCTCTTAATAACACCATGTGCCCCTTGCTTCTCTTACTCAGATTATGTTGCCCCCTCTTTTGATATTTTAGAGAAAGTCATATATGATCAGTAAAAACAGTTGGCAATTTGACAGCCCTTTTAAAGGAAACAGACACACAAAAGGAATGTTTATATTTCTCTGTAATATAAGCTCATAATATAGGAACCATAATACTGCCACTTCTATAGGTAATATTGCCTTTTTTATATACCACCAGTGCGTAAAGAAGCACTACTACAAATTATACATTGCTGTGAGTGCCTCTCTTTCTTCGTGACTTTGCAGTTGAGGTGTACATATCAGGGGTCTCACAGTTGTCATTTTCAGTGGTCCGTACTCACCGTGGGGTCTGTGGCCTGTGCTGATGGACTGCACACATTGTGGGTCTCTGTACAGCTTTTAAGCAAATTTTTAGGTAACCTTTGCTTACCGAATGTATAAGGAATCTCTATAGACTGTTGGTTACAAGCCTAAGTAACTGTGCCAATATATTAATGACCCAGCATGCATGTTTTCCTCGCTTACATGCCCCATAGAATGAGCAACTTAATAGACGTTCCTTTAGAAAAGTCTAAACTATCGGCTTTGTCTGTGCTTAACTTGTATCTTTTGTGGTTACTTTACAAAGAACAGTCAGCCGGCTACAGAAGGTCATGAGCAATTCTTAGAACTTATGCTCCAAGCCTGCTCTTTCTTTTGAGTCTGTGCACCCGCATCATCCACCCCCTGTTGGAACTGCAACAAGAGTATGCACCCCCCGCAGTACTTTGTAGTAGCTTTACACTCATGCACAAACTTAACTTGCCAATTAAGCACAATAATTTCTGTAAAAGTAACTCTGATCATATTGGCTTTGTCAATGCTTCTTTTACTATGTCCATTAGGCCCTCATTTTGAGACCTGCAGTAAATCTGGTAGCGAATAATATCCGGCAAATAAAGACTACACTGGGTTCACAGTGTAGTATTACCTCCCTATTGCGAGATCCGCGGGTTGGAAAAGAGAATAGCATGGTAATAATAAGTCTTCTCTCATTCTGAGCTGCAACACTTTTACCATGTTTAAGCCAGTGAAATATGTACAGAGAAGTCAATAGTCAGTGCGAACTGTACATTCAATTTATAATGCTGATTCAAGCGCAAACACCTGTTTGAGACTGAATGAAAACTACAGAGGCCCTGAAAATGAGGCAATAGCTGTCAGAATTTCACACTGAGAAAAAGGTACATATATGCTTACGGGCTATATATATTGCACAAATTGTGCAGTGCTAGTTCGTGGGCTAAGTATATGCACATATTGTATGTGACTTAATAGCCCATGTAAATCGATATTTCTAAACAGAAACCGATATGACCAAATGATGGGTTGATAGGCAAACAATTACATGTAATGTGCCTCAATAATACTAAAAGCGCAAGCACATCCAAAACTGTTCAACGTGTGTGTTTTTCAGACATACCCACTCGAAAGTAATGCGAGTAGAGATTGTATAAAATATTTTCTGATTTAAAATGACATCTTTTGTTTTGCTAGAGATGCGCTCTTAATTATTCTCCTCAAAAATGGCTTGCAGACGTCTTTAAAAGCAATTTCCACATAAATCTTTCAATGTGCTGAAATGCACCTTTACCCTAGCTTAAGAATAGGAGCCCCCTTTCCTGTTACTCCATACCCAAGACATTACACTTTCAAAGAGAAAAGAAAGCGCTATTCCCACTCCCATCCTCTGAGACAGTCCCTTCCCCCTCCTGTTGATATGTGAGGTGAGGGCTTCCATTGTCATTACAGCGGCTGAGGAAGAGGTGCGAATAAGCGCCCTCCCGGGCTGCCCTGAATGACAAAGGGCTTAACCTCGACACTCCCAGCTCCAGCCGAGCTGCTTTGACCCCCCTGGCACCTGTGTCTCTAGATTTCTATGAACTGCACTCACTTATCAAACTCTTACATTCCCACAGCACACACGCTTAAAGGCATTGTATATTTTGCAGTGAAAAATAAAAAATTTCAAAGCTGCAACCTTTTAAAAAATTTTTTATCCTTATTTATCAATTAAACACATAAAAATCAGCAGTGGTTTTGAAAAATAGTTCCACATTACTGTTACAGATACTGCACAACAGCGTACAATGGCTATAATATTATTTTTAGGAGTTACAATCCGGCCGCTCAAGTGTGGCAGCTCCACTAATAGAGCGGAAGTGGGCTCCTGAAGTCTTTAGTCGATTATTAGCATTCTATAACTTATGTGAATAGGTAAATGGCTAAAAATAACACATTTATGTTGCACTTTGATGTCATAACGTTTTTACAGAAGCAGAAGGAAAACCTACAGCTTTGACTTAAAATATCCACTGCCTGCTAATGTTTGTGTGTTTTTATAAGCAGATCCTTAAAGTCTAATTGTCTTCTTTTTCTTAACATACCCGACGTAAGATCCCCCATCAGCAGCATTTCTTTTAGTTAAAAGTCTTTCAATGGACTGTTTTTTTCACATCTCATGGTGTTATTTTCTATCGTCAATGACATATGATTGTACATTAGTAGGCAGTATCTCTGCCTTTTAACAAAAAAAGGTGCATGGCTACTTCTCATAGCACCAACTACCATCATTACCATTTGGCATAATATTGAGACCCGGTTGAAATTTAAAATAAGCTGCTTGAGTCATGTAATTTCTAGAATTTCATGCTACGCTTGTTATACAAATTCCAGTGCCACCTCACATAACTATGTGGCATTTGTGGCAAAAGTTTATTGCAAATGCATGGGACTAATGCAAATGTCCAGAACATGAGAGCTTTTTCCTTATGCCACTTATGTTTTTTCGTGCTATGTTTTTACTGCAAAACTCATTTCGTGCTCAAATATAGCTTATTTGCATTTGCGTAATTTTATGTGATTTCGCATAATTTTCCTGAAGTTTTGCATAATTTAACAAAAACAAACTAAGCAAATTGTGTACACGCTATCATTTTACACACTTGACAGGATCTCTGCCTTGCAGACGTTACCAAAAGGATTACTAGCCCTTCTCTGGTTATCCCTATAGTGTATTTGCACACATCACCCTGCTGTCCATCTGACTAGGCAAGTGCTGCCTATTTATTTTAGTTCTAACTATATTATAATTTGCGTGCCAATCTCTCACGGATCCTGCTCCGTTCATACGCACTGTGCCCCAAGTCAAGAAAAGAGCACCTCTCTGGTCACTCATCCATGAAATCAAAACACTTACCTCATAGAATGATAATAAATACATCCTCTGCCAGCCCCACACTCCCTCATAGGGTAGCATGCTCCCTGTCCAAAAATGTGCTTCAGCACCCCACATGAATCACTGTACAATACAGTACAGTAGCAGCGCCCTAATTCTTAATGTCAAGATCAGGCTTTTGTTGGCTCTTCACCCTGCCTCTGCCTGTGCCACTGTACCTGCTGCACTAATCATAGCTGCTTCCTTATGCTCCATGCTTGGACTTGGACTAGACTGCAGGGAGATTTTCACCTCCTTCATCTCTGATGCCACTGTGGCGTAGAGTAGATTGGAGGAGAGTATTATACAATGGACTGTCGTACAATGGAGTGTCCTAGAGTGGGGTGTTGTAGAGTGGAGTGGCATAGAGTGGAACGGGGTAGAGTGGAGTGGCATTGAGTGGAATAGCGTACAGTGGAGTAGTGAACAGTGGAGTGGCGTAGAGTGGTGTGTAACGTAGAGGCTTAGAGTAGAGTGGCGTAAAGTGGCATGCCATAAAGAAGAGTGGAGTGGCATGTCGTACATTAGAGTGGAGTGTTGTGCCATAGAGTGGCGAGTCGTACAGTGTAGTGGCGTTGACTAGACCGGAGGAGAGTGTCATGTGGTGGACTGTTGTAGAGTGATGTAGAATGAAGTGTGGTACAGTGTGGTAGAGTGGACTAGAGTGGAATGGCGTAGAGTGGAATAGTGTACAGTGAGGTGGCATAGAGTGGAGTAGATTGAGTGGAGGGGTGTGTTGTAGAGTAGAGAGAAGTGGAGTAGAGTGCAGTGGTGTGTCAGAGTAGAGTGGAGCTGCGTAGAGTAGAGTGGTATGCCATATAGTAGAGTAGAGTGGCCTGTTATAGAGTGGCATGGCATACGGTGTAGGGGCATAAAGTGAAGTGGTATAGAGTGGAGTGGTGTAGAGTAGAGTAGTGCTGAGTAGAGTGCAGGAGAGTGTCATACAATGGACTGTCATAAAGTGGAGTGACCAAGTGTTGTGCTGTATAGTGTGGTAGTGTGGAGCAGAGTGGAGTGGCATACATTGGAGGCGAGTGCTGTAGAGTGGAGTGGCTACAGTGGAGTAGAGTGTCGTACATTGTGGCATTGTGGTAGAGTAAAGTGGCATAGTGTCGTCAAGTGGAGTGGCATATAGTGGCGTAGAGTGGAGTAGTGAAGTACAATGGAGTAGAGCGCAGTAGTGTCTCATTGAGTACAGTGAAGTAAAGTGGTGTGGAGTGGCCTAGCTGGAGTTGTATAGAGTGTTGTAGAGTGGAGTATAGTTTTGTATAGTGGCATAGAGTGGAGTAGAGTGGCATAGAGTGGAGTAGAGTGTAGCAGTGGAGTAGAGTGTTGTATAGTGGACAAGTGTAGAATTTCATAGTGTAGAGAAGAGGGTTGTAGAGTGGAGTGATGTGTTGCAGAGTATAATAGAGTGGTGTAGCATTTGTGAACCTAAAACCTGCATTTGAGCTAGTTCCACAAACAAAACTCTGGTCAGTTTTGGAGAGGATGGGGGTCCCTAGTAACATATTATCAACATTAATCTGCTTACTCAATGACAGTTATGCCCAGGTGTGGAGGGCTAGTCAGGGTTAACTGGCAGAATGCGTCACCATAAATAAAGGGGTGCGGCAGGGATGCATGCTTACTCCATTATTTTCCTTTTATTTATATTATCTAGTTGCATAGTTCGTGCTAATGCATATCCAATACATGCAGATAGCAAAGTCTCTCTGTTAATATTTGCAAAAGATACACTGCTTGCCTCAAAAACCCTCAGAGGGTTACAACTTTTAATTGAATACTTTTGCTGATCTGCATAGAGAGTAGACTGGGGACAAACTCCTCCAAAACAGATTATATAACCATCAATCTGCAAAAATCATACCAGGAGAATATCCATGAGTGGAGTAAGTCTTAAACGGGTAAAAACTGACTTTGAGTATTTGGGACAAAGATAATGGTACATTTGTCTTTGACAAAGCGTTAATCTGAACCTGCTTCTGTCTTGACTTCCTTGGCCCAACATTACACAACTCTTCCACCAAATTTTCAATGATTCAGTATGAATATGTATTTCTAAAAATGCATAGATCTGTACTACAGTACGACACCCATTCAATAACACAATGCTGAAGGACATCTAAATTTAATGAGCACATATGCTTGTCTGCAGCTCCCATTTATCCACAAAGACACAATTAATAATACAATATTATCCTTAACTGAAAAATCCATGTCAATAGCAACAATAACCATATTATTTAGAGCTGTCTGTCTAAGGCTGCAACAGAACATCTCCGGCATTCTTTGTGTTTTTAAATCAACCACAGCTAGATAATGTCAAAGCCTTAGGAGGCTCGCTCTATGGAGCTGAATTGTGGGGCTTCCTGCAGCCAAGTGGTCTCACTTTAATTGAAAACACATTTTTGAGATTCCTGATTAAATTTCCCCAGAGCACCCTCTGGTTCCATTCCTTTAGACATAGGGATGAAGAATGTATCTTCAAAGGCAAACATCAGAAACCTGCTAGCTTGGCGGAGGTTGTGGTACACCCAGGAACTATTACCATATCGTGCAGCCCTAGAAGAGATCATTTCTCTTGATAGGCAATGTAAAATCCTATGGTTTAGAAGTGTGTGGTCAATGCTAACATTACTTGACTTTGAAGTGCAATACAAAGACAGGATGAGCTTCCAACCACTATCTAAAGAACACTATCCAAAAATACATTGGAATACTGTGCCAAAGAAACAAATTACTAATTCCTGACTCAGAAGTTCCTAACTGTAGCCTTTCTGGATTTTAAATCGACTGGTTCTTATGAACACTAGTGGCTAGTTAGTTATCTGTAAAATTCAGACTTGGATCTCTTTAATTCAGTGTTTTTTTTCCAAACGGTAGAACGTATACCGCATGTCCAGCGCTTCGCCGGCATGTAATTCGCCAGATGAAAGAATGGCTCATCTTCTATTCTTTTGTGCAGCGTATAAAAATCCCAGGAGGAAGGGGATAATATGGACTTGCCATTCCATGGGGGTAACGCAACAAGCAGAGGCATTAAGGCCATTGAGATAAGACGCTAGTGAAGCCATTGTATGCAGTCTGTCAAAGTATTTCCAAACAGTTTGATGCATGAGGAGAAAGATCATTGGCAGGTTGGCTGTTCAAGAATCATGTTAAAAACACATAAAAAATGGTTCACCAGGTAATGGTAATGGAGAGTTTTCTGAAATAGGACGAATATTATCTTATGTTTATATTTATGTTTTATTAGAAGAATCAGAGTTATGAATTTGTCAATTTTAAAGTGAAAAATAGTGCCTAAATGTTCAAAGCACCAACTGTGGGCATCTAGTCGTGCAAGACCAGCTTAAAGTCAAAAGTTAAGGCCGACCGCAATGGACCACAGCTCGGATACAAGAAGTGGATTGGACCGCATCTCAACTTACCTTCGGATTTAGAAGAATTTGTGAAGAAAAATATCTGAGAAGTTACAGCTCAGCTGGGCAAGGCAGCCAAGGATGTCCAAAGAGGAGGCGTTGTTTTCGTGGAGCCGTTGGACGAAGTCACGGTGAAGATTCCTACTTTCAGACTTGGGGTCAAATTTATCAAGATTGGACGCAGCGCAAAGCAGCAAGACAACATGCTGCACTGCATCAAATGGAGAGGGCAGGAATGTGCCATATTTATAAATACTTTGCGCATTGCTGCTTTCTCACTGTGCTGGTGCATTATATTCTACCTAGCGCCAACGCAGGCACCTTTGTGCCATAGTGAAAGGGTGCCAGTGTTGCAGGAAAGATTGTTGTTATTGAGGAAGGGACACAGTCCTGCACAGAGGCAATCCTTAGATGCATTTTCCTCTTTCTGAGTGTGCTGTATTCTGAACAAACAAGGAGAAATAAAGATATTTCTCCTTGTTGCGCCTCTATCAGGAAGGCATACAGTTTTGGCGCATCCCCAGGTTTACTTGTCGTGGTAAATCTGGGAATGTGCCAGAATCTATGGGTGGATGCATGGGAACACCCAAACTCCACCCATGAAACACCTTTCTGGCACTGACTAACGCAAGGCAGTGACTTGCACAGCTTTGCATTACTCCAGATTTACCAAGCCACACAGGGCCACACAAGGTGGCCTTGCATGGCTTGTTAAATCTAACTCAAGGATTGCATTGCCCTTTCATTGTCCTTGAGTCACCCTGCATGATGGAAGGGCATGCAATTCTTTGGCAAATCTGGGCCTTTGTCTCTTTTTTGGAAGTTGAAAATCTACAGCAGACGAGGCTGCAGCTGTGTCAGATGAGGGCTCCAGGAGGTTGGATACCACTGAACAGGTTTTGCAGCAGTGGAGAAGAATGTAAGGGAGCTACCTCAAAGTCAGGCCGACTGGAAATCCACCTTGGGCGGATCAGTGAGAAATGCACGTTGGTCTTCTCTCAGTCCTCAGGGCACTTTTGGGCAGATAATTTTTTAAGTCCCAAGTTTTAGATTTGCGGCATCTGCTCACCTTCAGCACCACTTCCAAGGATCCAGGACTGGAGGAGAACCACTCTGAGGGTCACGACTCAATCAGGCTGGGTCCAGGTCCAGGTTCAAGATGGTTGTCATTGGGTCATTTGAGTGCATGGTCAGTCGGAGGGTGTTCTTGTGGATGATGGTGATGCCTCCTCCTGGTTGGTGGGTGCAGTCCTTGCGGGTGATTTTGTAGCCGTCGGGGATGGTGATGGCGATGTCTGGTCCGGATCAGGGGTTGATCAAGGTTTCCATGATGTCGGGAGAGGCGACGTTGAGGAGGTCCCAGATTTCTGTGGCGTGTTTGTGGAGGGATCGCACATTGAAGAGGATGCAGTTGAGTCGGTTGAGTGTGCTGTTGGGTGGCGAGAGGATCTGGCATGCTGGCGTGGGTGAGGATGCGGCTGCAGTTCTGGCAGGAGAAGGGTCCTTGGGTCTTCAGTGATGCGAGGTGGCAGGCGGTATGGAGTCCTGAGTTGTGGGCGTGGAGGGTGCTGGCGTCATAGCGGTGGAAGGTCCGAGAACCAGGGTTACTGGTGCTGGGCATGGTCCAGGCACGGACCGGTGCAGACAGGCCAGCCTTTGGCGCGCCAGCGGTGCAGCCGCACAGCGGCTGCCATTAAGTTGTGCTGGAGGCTGGACAGCTGGGAGGCAGGAAATGCGGGAATGGGAAGGGTCACTGGAGGGGACGGGCCATGGGGATCACAGCAACAGGGACAAGGGCTGCAAACAAAGGGAAGAAAAGAGTAAAAAGGAGAAAGCTGAATAAAGGCAGAAAGGCAGAAATCAGAAAACGGAGGCACAGGGACAGCCCAGCAGCAGAGCAGTGACGCTCTACCACTAGACCACCAGATATGAGGCGCAGGCAGTGGCCTGCGGGTGGAGGTGGGCCTCAACCAAAGGTCAGCAGCAGCAACAGGGGCAGCAGCAGCTACCAGACGCAGCTTCGCTGTGAAGGGAGCAAGTCCACTAGAAGGTCAGTGTTTGCTACTTCCACTCCAATCTAAGGGGCTCGCTATGATGGCCGGCCCGGTGGTGGCGGTATTTCTGCCATCATACAGAAAATTCCCACCGCCAAATTAGGATGGCAGTGGGAATCACAATGGTTCCACTGCAGAAAGTCCGTCCGCCATGGTTCCGCAAGGCCGTCCTTTTCCAGCTGCTTTGTGGAACCCGGAACCAGGGCAACATTGCGGCCGCCGTAGGGATTACGGTATCCCTTTCAGCCTGTCTTTTTGCGGCGGATATCCCGCCGCAAAAAGACAGGCGGATACTGGCTTTGGGGGCCCGTTGCAGGCCCCCTCTGGGTGTGGGGGGGTGTACTGGGGGGGGTACCATGTACCTCCCTGCAGTTCCATGCACCAAGTGGCAGGCACCGCGTGGTGCCTGCCACGTGGTGCAGGGAAATGCGGTGCATGCACCTTTATCATTGTGGATGGTGCTGCAGCCTGCAGCACCGCCTGCAATGATAAAGGCCCAGGATGCGCTATGGTGGCGGGTGGACCAAGTCCGCCCACCATCATAATGAGCCCCTTAGTAACAGTAGGGAAAATGTTAGACCTCAGAGGGGTTCAAATGGCCATTTCCACTCCAGTCTAAACAACAGTAGGGAAGGTGTTGAACCTCTGAGGGGGTCAAATTTACTATTCCCATTCCACCATAAGCAAAAGCAGGGAAAGTGCTGAATTTCGGAGAGGTTAGATTTACTATTCCCACTGCAATGTAAGCAACAGCTGGGAAAGTGTTGGACTTCAGAGGGATTAGATTTGCTATTCCCACCCCAATATATACAAAACAGAAGGAAAAGTATTGGACTTCAAAGAGGTTATATTTACTATTCTCAATCCATCCTAAGCAACAGTAGGGAAAGTGTTGGACTTTGTAAGGGTTATATAAACTATCCCCACCCCAATTAAGCAATAATAAGGAAAGCGTAGGAATTGGATGGACTAGATTTACTGGTCCCACTCCAATTTAAGCAACAGTAGGGAAAGTGTTGGACTTCAGACATTTTACATATACCATTCCAATACAGTGATTAAAAAAAAAATATTCAAATACCTAAAAACATAAAATGATTAACCATAGTTAAACAAGAAAATACATATTTTATAAATTTGAATAAAATGCACAATTTATTATAAATATATACAAAATAAATGTATAATTAAATGAAATATTTAAATAAACATAGATAAAATTCACTTCTCTTGCTACTACTGAAAAAACCACAAAGACCAAGAAGATAAATTAAAATATAAATAAAATAATCAAATTAAAAAAAATGAAACATAAAAATAATAAATATAATATACACTTGCTAATATATATTACTAATTATTTCTTGCATAGTCTAAATAAAACTATTTTTTCATTTTAAATGTTCAATGAAAAAATTATGATTTATAAATTAAATATTTAAATAACAAAAAATTTATAAAGAAAACAATTTTCATTTAAATAACTTCTCACTCTATTCCCCTACAAACTGAACATGCTTCTAAATTAGGTATAACTAATTATACTATACAAAATATAAATTAAAAATCTGAAATTAAACTCAAATAAACGAAAGAACAATTAAACAATTAAAACATTACATACTAATCATTTATATATTGATTTTACCTTACATTACTTAACATTAAAAAACAATTAGTTAAAATGTAATTAACCTCCCACCATATTCCCCACAAAAACCCAATATGAGGACTACTCCACTTGTAGCGGGATGCGATTCCATATGCCCGGCTGTGTACAGCTGCTACTGTTGATGCTGTATTACTCGTTGTACCAACGCAACTTTGGTGCTCGATCTATCATAATACGAGCGCTTGTGATCTTTACTCCCTACGTTTTTCAAGAGCATTTGCTTTCTTTGAAAATTGGACACACTGAATCCTAGCACTAATGACAAACGCGCTGTCTTCACAATAATCTATACTTCTGGAAAGTGTTTTGAAGTCTTACTTGCGACCTAAGAATTAAGGCTCTGGATTATCACCATTGCTGTTGTGCATCCCGAACAACTGAGGGATCAAAGGAGCTTACTTAGCATCTTTTCCACATTTTTGCTAAGCCTTGAAAAAGTCGTATACACGACGAAACACGTGTCGGCTCTCTGCATCTATGATACATACCTCGTGTCAACACAATCAAGATTTTACATGCTTTTTGCTTTCTGTACTTAGATGGTTACTTTCTGTATTGTATATATTGCAATGGTGTGTGTTTATTAAAACCAACTGACAACAAGGTCGGTTGATCAACTAAACAGTGGTTGTGCTCTGTAACTAATGTTTTGTTCTTAAGTGTATGGGGAAGGTTTTTCCATACAGGGTAACACTGGGTAAGTGGCACAGTGTTGTACATTGAACACGCCTATATATATATACCTTTAATATACTTTTGGAAGACAATGCGGAGGTGCTGAGCTGTGCTTTTCTACCACTGCCATTTGCTCTGTAATTGTTACTTAACATAGGTATTTGTAGATCACACATTAACTCTTAGGTATCTTAGCACTAACAGATGTTTATTGTTACCCAACGGTACTCATTTTATCGACCTCAGATGGCTTAAAGGCTGAGTGGACCTGCCGGGATTTGAACCTATGAACATGAGATTGAACACAGGGCCCAGCAGTGGACACATTAGTCCACTTAGCCACTACACTCATCTAATTGCCTTTTAAAAATTCAATTACACATTTAAAATTGCAAACTAAATTTAAAAATAGACAATTTTGCTAATATTATATATATATATATATATATATATATATATATATATATATATATATATATATATATATATATATAACCGCACAATCCTGCTCCACCACTTGACGGCGAAACAACAGGTGCAGACCACAGCGCATTCCAGCGAGTGTCTTTTATTTAGTCAGCCGTGCAAATCCAAATTCAGCAAAAATGCTCATGAGCCAGTGCTCCGCATGACGCGTTTCGACCTAACGGTCTTGATCACATGACACGCTCTGAACCCCTCATAGCTTAAATAGTGTTAAAACCCATTGCAAGTCCCGCCTCTCTGTAATAGACATGGCAAACAGACTCTTGTGATGTTGATCCTGGGTGAGTGCCCGAACAATGTAAACAATAGAACTCTGGTTAAAACATATAAAACCAGAAATATCAAAATACATACATGAAGATAGAAATACTGTAAATAATTAGGGATAAAAGCAGTTATCTAATACATGGTAATGTAAAAATATAAAAACCAAGTGGTAATCTGCTCGTCCCTTATTGCAAGACAGTATGTATATATAAATATATATATTTATTTAATAAAAACAATGTTTATTACAAGTATACTATAGTACACAATATTAATTACAACAATTTTCTTCATTACCATATTGTATACAATAAAACTTGCATTCTTAATTTTGATATTCTGTTCCACTATATTTTTGCAGCGGTGATATTTTTGACAACATATTTATGTCACATGATATTTTGGAATCAATATTTGTTTCATTCACCATATTTAACATGTGCCCATTTTGAAAATGTCCCTTTTCTCATGTAAAGTGTCGTTACAGAACTATTAGTCATTTTCTCTACTCCGGCACAAAGGGACCACAAACCTAATTGCAAAATGAGGAGCTTATTTATGAGCCCCTTGTTACACTTTTGCCCCGTCGTTGCGTCACATTTTGTGAGGTGCAGCGGCATAAATAATGCGCCATGTTGCACCATATTTACAAAGTGACGCATCTAAGCAGATGTGTCATTTTATAAAGCCCTGCGCCACATTTTTACCTGCGTCAGGTATAATGTATGTAGGGTGGGTGTTCCCCCAAAAACCTAGTAGAAGTGGAACATTGAAATCTATCAGATTTCACTGTGCCACTTCTAGGACGCTACTGCGTCACAACCTTACACCTACCTCACAGCAGGCATAAGGGTGATGTAGTGCAATGGGAATAGGCTTCCCCATTCATTTCTGGAGTTGCATCATGCTTACGCCACAACTCCAGCAATGTGTGGGTTTCACGCCAACAGATACGTCAGGATTTTAATTCCAATAAAAAAGACAGCTGTATGTCGGCCAAAGTGACTTTCTCTACTCTTACATTATGAGCATACCAGCTCAGTTCAGGAATACAATTTGTAAGACTCTTGTATATGATTTGCCCTTCAAATAACAAGACCATCAATGCTGAGAAAGTCTCTTGTAGCTGACATGGGCACTTTTGAGAATGTTTAAGCCTTGTGTAAGAATTTCTATTTTACACTCCAAATATAAAAGGCTGAACAAATAGATGTTTCAACTTTGTGAAAGTTTCCCATGTTCCACCTGGGCACATTTTGAGAATGTGTCTTCCTATAAAAAGATGGATCTACCACTGCCAGCTTGATTTTTTTCTACTCTTGCACAAAGGACTGCTAGCTCCATTCTGGAAATCCACTTACAGAATTTGTGCTCCCAAACACAGTAAATGTTTAAAGTTTGTTAAACAAGGTATATGTGCATATATATATATATATATTGCTTCCTAATCGCCAGTGGTGCTGGTTTGAGGCGATGCCACATCACGCCTCTAACAATCGAAAAATCCCACTTCTCACATGAAGAATGGACCAGCACTCAAATCTCTGGAATTATCCAATTTAATTCAAAGGCAGCATTCGTCTGGACATATATACATATATATATATATATATATATATATATATATATATATATATATATGTATATATATATATATATATGTATATATATATGTATATTTGTGTATATATATGTGTATATGTATGTATATGTATATATGTATTTATAGAGTGTGAGCCTGGTTAGCTAGAAAGAGCCCCAAGAGCAGCTAGAAGGAATACTTTGAGAGAAAGAAGAGCTTTGTGAGGAGAGGACCATTTCATTCTTGAATTATAGAGACAAAAATGATAAAGATGAGCCAGTTCCTAAATCGATTTCTCTATTGTAATAATCCTAAAGTGTCAGAACGAATCAGTATGGGGAGTTTATTACAATCAGAAATACAGTTTTATCTTCTTAATGGAGACTAGAGTTGATAAGATGGGGGCTAGAAAAGAAAATGAGAACTCAGATACTTGGATTTTTATGGAAGTGTGAACCTTCCTGGATGAACACAGTTTAAATCAGTTAATGCTGCATTTGAATTGGGATTCATAGATAAGGGATAATTCCAGTCTATCTCTAGTGGTGGCTTGAGTACCACTATTATCACATCATATCATCTCATGTGCATATATAAAGTGCACATTCACACCTAAGGGTATCTTGTTGCTGAATACCATATGTTTTTTGTTATCCAAGTAAATAGTAGTTATTGTATATACCTTGCAAGGAATAAGGGCTGAGTGGTAGCACCAGGATTCAAACATGAGAGAGTGGTCAAACACATATCCCTCAAGTGGATTAATTCATTTAATAAGCCACCAGACTAATACGATCTGTATGGGTTCTTCAACATACCTATCATTACACACATCACTGTGGAGACTTGAATATGACTGTAATCACACATTATCACTGTGGAGACTTAAACATCACTGAAATCGCACAATATCTGTGAGGACTTGTACATGACTATAATCATGCACTATCTCTGTGTGCTATCCCTGTGCATCCCATTAATCACTGACTATTTCTGTGGGGACCTGGGCATGTCTATAATCACACACTATCTCTGTGAGGACCTGGGCATGTCTCTAATCATACTCTATCTCTGTGGGGACCTGGGCATGGCTGTAATCACACACATTCTCTTTGGCAACCATGGTAATACTATAGTCACACACCATCTCTGTGGGGACCTCGACATCTCTATAATCACACACTATCTCTGTGGGGACCTGGGCATGTCTATAATCACACACTATCTCTGTGGGGACCTGGGCATGTCTATAATCACACACTATCTCTGTGGGGACCTCGACAGCTCTATAATCACACACTATCTCTGTGGGGTCCTGGGCATGTCTATAATCACACACTATCTCTGTGGGGACCTCGACATCTCTATAATCACACACGATCTATGTAGGGACCTGGGCATGTCTATAATCACACACTATCTCTGTGGGGACCTGGGCATGTCTATAATCACACACATTCTCTTTGGCGACCGTGGTAATACTATAGTCACACACCATCTCTGTGGGGACTTGAGCATTCCTGTAATTACACGCAAGCTCTGTTTTGGCTTGAGCAGCACCAGCTTTGCATTCTCTGTAATGGGATTTGGGAATACTGAAAAGTAGTAAAGTTAGACTTTTGGTTTAAGTTTACATTGTTGAAACTAAAAAGTAGAAAAGTTAGACTTTTTGTCTAAGTTTACCTTTGTGAATTGGGCCCTATTTTAATGAGGACTTAAACACAATCACCTTCATGCACTATCTCTGTGGGGACTTAAACATCGCTATAATAACACACTATCTTTGTGGGGACTTGAACAACACTGTAATAACACTATCTTTGTGGGGACTTGAACATCACTATAATAACACACCATCTCTGTGGGGACTTGAACATCTCTATGATAACACATTATCTCTGTGGGGACTTAAACATCGCTATAATAACATACCATCTCTATGGGGACTTGAGCGTTCCTATAATTACACACAACCTCTGTGTGGACTTGAACATCATTAGCTTCACACTCTTTATAATGGGATTTAAGCTTTGAATGTACACACTATTTCTATGGAGACTTAAACACAATGATCTTCACACACTATCTCTGTGGGGACTTGACCATCTATTTTGGCAAAAATGTAAGCTGCTAATCAAGCTCCGGGTTCCACTTGACCATATTCCTTGGTTCCATATGTTAATTTTTTATGTGTTAGTTCCCTTATCTCCTAAGATTTTAAGCACTAATAAATAGGTTCAATACAGCTTTAAGTGCCTTTGTTTAAGCATGATATATTTTCTGGCACTATAACATAATCTGTCTTTAATGTACAGCCCTAGTATATATGCAGCAATTCATATATGAATAGATTATAATGTTGTTTGTGTATATTATTGATAAAATATACATTTAGCCATGTGCCTTCGACTGTATTCAATCACAAATAGTGTTTCTGACTAGGTCCCCACAAGGATGGTAGCACGTGTTCAAGTCCCCACAAGGATGGTGCTGTGCGCACGATTAAATAACAATATATTTGCAAATTTAAAGCAGGATCCTGTATCATGAATTTTTTCTTAACATTTTTCTGTTATTAGTGTGTTTTAAAAACATTGGGAAAGGTTAGTCCCCACAAGGCAGGTATTCACACATAGTCCCCACAAGGATGGTAACACGTGTATGTGTGTGTGTGTGTGTATTACCTACTTGCGGTAGCCATTAGGTAGTTATAGTTAGGACCGAAGTTTTCATAGGAAAATCATTTTTTGTTTTGCCGATAACAAAACCTTCCACTTTTTGGTTCAGCTGCTGTGTTGAAAGTTTTGGGGTGATCCATCAAGCGGGGGCTGACAAAAAGGAGGGGTCCCAAAACTTGTTTTCCCCATGTTATGTCTACAGGGATTTTTCATTCTTTGAACATGACCACAGCCCGAACCACTGAAAGGAATTACACCAAATTTGGCAGAAGGCTAGATGCTGGTTCAGAAAGCGTGCTTTTTGTGATTTGCTGTAAATCCATTCAGTAGTTTATGAGATATTTAAGTTTAAAAAATGTAGATATCTGGGAGCCCAAAATCCTACTGAAATTCTACTGAAATTTGTTTGTCTGCCTACCAACCAGAAAGTGTTGGCAGCCATCTTGAGACTTGGCTTTACACAAATGTAAAAGAAAAGGGGGACAGGATAGAAATAACCTGACCACCCCTAGGCCTCTTGGGGGGCCCCACAGGGACCCCCCTAGGGCTGAAAAAAACATCTTTAACAAAATGTCAGCGGAATCCAAAAATTAAAAGAAAAACAAAGCACGGGCTCCTGCGCTTTCTTTCTAATCAGCCTCCAGGTAGGCCAGGTCCTGGGGGCATTGTAATAAAGGTGGCGGATTTGGCCCCTCTCCTGGGGCTCATTCATGCACCAGGGACCACCACCTCCTCGGGCATGCAGAACAAAACATGCAAGGGAGGCCGGTATGGCCTCCCCCACTGCTCTGGGGACCACCACCTCCCTGGTGCTTTAAGTTTAAATAATGCGAGGGGCTGCACTGACCCCCCATAGCCCCAGAGGCCACCACCTACCTGAAGCTTTAATACAAATATGCTCAGGGGACTGCGCTGACCCCCCATAGTCCCGGACACTGTACCCTCCCCGAGGCTTTGATTTAATACAGTGCAGGGGCTGAGTGGATCTGCCAGCAGACTCTGGGACTGCCAGCTCCCCGGGGCTTTAAATGAATATGGTGCAGGGGGACCCATGGACCCGCCCACAGCAACAGGGACCACCACATTCCAGGGCAAATAAAACAAAAGAATAAAGGGGGTCCATCGCGGAACCCTGGCCACGAAGACCAGCACCTTCCCTGGGCTAAAGTAAACATTTGAGGGGCGCTGCACGGTCCCCCTCCTGGAGCAATACATGACCCTGGGGACTGCCACCCCCAAGATCTGGCACCTGTAATCCCCGGGGTGCCCACCCCGGGACACTGTAGTTTGCTGTGGCTTGGCGAGAGCTTCCTGCCGTGCCATAGCAAATGCTCCGCTTTCAGCAAGCGCGATATCACAAATGCTCTTGCTTGCTGAAAGCAGAGCATTTGTCTATTTCCCTGCCCGCTGTCAAGCGAGCAGGGAAACAGTCAAACCAGGACCAGAACCAGGGAGCTGAATGTCTCAAAGCTATGCCGGCTTCTGCAGGCTGTGGGGAGCCACCAGGGACCACGGGGACCTTGAGGCACCCCCGCAGTTCCCAATGAAGAGACAAGGTACCAGGGGATGGGGTCCCTGGGGCCGATATTGGCCCAGGAAGGGGGACCGTGCCACCCAATCCCCCATTTTTTCATAATATAAATAAAGGCTAGGTCCCAGGGGGCGAGGTCCCCGGGACCAAAATCAGCCCATGAGGGGGGCTGCTTGGCCCCCCTCCCTTTAAGTTTGAAAAAAGGCTTTTTAAAACAAAGGCTGGGCCCCGGGGGATGGGGTCCCTGTAACTGAAATCAGCCAGGGGAGGGGGTCATGTGGCCCCCCTCTCTTTTGATTTTTAAAATATATAAATTGGCCCGGGGGACTGCACGGCCCTCTCCCCCATTCAATAAAAGCATGGCTTCGGGGATGGGGTCCCTGGGGCCCTAATCAGTCAGGGAAGGGGAGCCATGCAACCCTCCTCCCCTAATACATATATTTGCAAAAAAAAGCAGACCGGCCCCCTTTCATCAACACTCTTCAAACATGCCTCCTGGCACACTGATGGAAAGGGGATAAAGTCCTTTGGCTCCAGAGGGTCCTTGGGGGCCAACAAGCCCTCCTGATACCTCCAGTAAGTCCCACACAGCCTGACTGCTGAGAGGACTTCGGAGGACACGCCCCTTTTCTCCACCACTGCAAACACACCTCCTAGTGCACTGCTGAATAGGGACAAAGTTACCTTAGCTCCAGAGGGTCCTTGGTTACCAACTACCCCTCCTGTTACCTCTAGTAAGCTCCACAGAGTGTGATTGGTATGAGGAATTTGAAGGCCATGCCCCCTTACTCTACCACTCTGCAAACACGCATCCTTCTGCAATACTGGTTGGGGGATGAAGTCCTCTTGGATGCTGAGAGACCTTGGGGGCCAAGAAGCCCTCCTGTTACCTCTAGTAAGTCCATTACTGCGGGATTCCTGAGAGCTGTTTGGAAGCCCCACCCCGCTTTCTCCACCACTCTGCAAAAGCAACTACCAGTTAAAAAAAATAGAAATTCACTTAAAAAAACAAAAGTTACAGGGATGTTATAGTTAGGAAATAGAATTTAAAAAACTTAGAAATTCACTGAACAAAACAAAGGTTACAGGGACCTTATAGTTAGGCTCAGATTTCTCTCATACCAGTGACATTCAGCAGTTATAGTTAACTGAGCTAACTATGACTTACGCCTCTGCAATGCACTGCTTATGACCTCACATATTGCATTACTGATGACATGGTCAGTGACGTCACGGATGACATCTCAAATTACTTCACTGATGATTTCATCCATAGAACCACTCACACACCCACTCAAACCCCCATACAACCTCTTGTATACCCACTCACACACCTATACAACCACTCACATACCAATTCACAGACCCATACCAGTACTCACATACCCACTCAATCCTCCACAGAGGCACTCACGCACCCACTCACTGACTCATACTGTGACTCACACAACCATTCACTCACCCATACATCCATTCAAACAACAAATCATTCACCCATACAGCTACTTATATAGCCACACATTGACCAATACAACTACTGACACACCCACTTATTTACCTAAACAGTCACTCACATACCCGCTCAGTCACCCATATAGCCTTTCAACACAGCCACTCACTCACCCATACAAGCACTCACACAACCACTTACATACCCATTCACACATCCATACAAGTACTCACACATTCACTCACTTACCCATACTGTCATTCACAGACACTTACTCTTCAATACAGCCACTCACACACCAACTCACTTAACCAAACACTCATTCAATCAGCCACTTTCACACCTAGTCCCTCACTTATACAACCATTCAGACACCCACCCACTCACTCACCCATACAGCCACTGACACATCCACTCACTCACTAATACAGCCAATCACATAGCATCACACTCACCTACACAGCTACTCACACATCCACTTATACACCCATACAGCCACTTTCACACCGATACACACAAGGATACAGTCGCACTCAGTAGTAGTGCTCCTAGTATACTAATTAAACCTTTGTAGTAAGTTACTATATATGTTAAACACCCATAAACACTGACACTCACTTGATGATGTTATCAGTGATTTTATTAGCGCAGCTAATAACTGCTGAATTTCACTGGATTTGTGGTTTTGTACAAGGCAAACCTGAGCCTAACTATAACGTCCCGGTAACCTTTTGTTTTTTCAATGTATACATATATATATATATATATGGATTTTAACGGCTAGCCTGAGCCGTGGAACGAGCCCCGCTGCGATGCGGACCCAAGGCAAATGCCAACCGACGTATCCTACATTGGGACAGGCGCCTGTAATGAAGATCTTTAAGAGTCCGTAGGGTGATATGAATGACTCTTGAGCAACCCACTTGGGACATTTGATTTTTAATGACATCTGATGTGCAGGTAAACTCACTTGAGAAAGATATCGGCACCACGAGTACCAGGAGGCCTTGCCATTGGCCACGCCCATAAGGGCGGGCACTAGAATTGAATAAAGGTGCCGGGAAAGGTCTCCGCACATCTGACATAAACGGAGCCTTTGAAGAAGTGCAACTAGCACAATATGCGTCAGCTTGTTTATTTAAATATACGCTGAAGGCATTCTGAACTTACCCATGCAGCAGTCTTCATTAAAGAATTACAAGGCAAATCTCTCCTGAGTGGGCTCTTCCGTTTGTGGGCAACTTTGTGGTATGGAGATATATATATATATATATATATATATATATACTCTCAATTTATAAATTAAATAACTTATCGTATACTTGGGCGTAATGTATCATGTTTTCTATTCCCACTCAGAACTTAACAACATTGAAAAAGTGGTGGACTCTAAAACAACATTGAAAAAGTGGTGGACTCTAGCAAGGTCAGATTTAATATTCCCACTTTAAAATGAGCAATATTGATGAAAACATTGGATTCTGGGAGGGGTGGGTGTCAGATTTACTATTCCTACTCCAAACTAAGAAAAAATGGGGGAAACGTTGCACTCTGGGTGGGGGGTTCTATTCCCACTCCAAATGAAGCAAACTTTCAGAAAACTTTGGACTCAGGGTAAGATTTACTAATACTGCTCCAAACTAATCAAATTGTGGAAAGCGTTGGACTCTGGTTGGGTCACATTAACTAGTAGCACTCCAAACTAAGCCACATTGAAGAAAGTGTTAGACTCTGAAGGGGTTGATTTTACTATAATTATGAGTTTGGCGGTCTATAGGAGGTGGAGGACGCATGGAGGTGCGGTGGCGGTCATGAAACCCCTCACCAGCTGTCCAACTGCTGTATTAAGAGGACGATGTGCGGACCTCCATTGGACCGCCCCAACTGCTGGTTTCGTTTGGAGGGGGAATGGCGGTCCTAATTTTACAGAATCCTCAAAGAAAGGTACCCCCTAAGAATACTTTTTAGTTCCAGGAGCCAGGGGGAGAAAAACCAATAACATCTAACAATAGTCCTGTCAGACCTATATCTGTTTATCTGGTGGCCTGCACAGGGCTCAAGTCGGGCTGTCCCACAATAATAAATCTTGCCATGCACGAAAATGCAAAAATATATTCGTTTTTATTCATCTATTTCTTATTTAATTTTTATAATTATAACATCTCTATTTATGAAAGTGTATACAGACTCATGATAGACAGTTGATTTAGTGTCTTATACAGTTGACATGTACAACATATATTATTTACAGGTAAAATACATAGAAAGACACGTGTATTAATCCTAATTATACAAAAACATACCCCCCAAGCAAATACACTTCACATCAAGCAATCACACCTCTCCTACACGTTCTCAAAAATCGATACAATCTCATACAAAGGAATATGAGGGGAACCCTCAATAAATGACTGGCATACACTGATAACTGGAGAATAGGACCGTGTTTGCGTTCCTTACACGGGCGCACAACATTTTCTTTCATTTGATGCTGATTTTCAGATTTCAAGAAATTAATCCATGTACTTCAAAATATTATAATCACTTCATTTATTTTCAGATGGTAAATCGCACGTAAGACAATATGTCTTAAACTGCTTCTCATGCCTCAGATATGCTAATCCAAGCCTTTTTCTGGGCACGCCAAAAAATATAAAACATCTTCAGAAGTGAGTCATATGGTACCCAATGCATTTCGAGCTCTGATGAGCTCTTCTTCAGGGGTTTCACTACAAATGAAAAAATATGTATCAATAAATTGCAACTCTAAACCATTAAAACATGCACTGCGCGCTTTTTTACAAAAACATTAAATATTTCAAATCCATGCCGTGTATTACAACTAGCCCTTGAAGCAGCGTTTTCCCTCTAAAGCCATAACACTAAGTTGCCCAAACCATGTCCTAGGGGTCCCTTGATCTAAATCATACACATTGCCGCATCTACTCTACCGTGCTGTTGTTCAAACTCACGTAGGTATCAACCCACACAATTCTCCTACAGCTCGATACCCAAACTCCAGTAGACAACCTCCTGTTCACATACCTTCGTGTTCCTTCATGTGTATACTCCTGCTCTTTTCTTAATTGCGGCACCTGCCTTGCTGATCTTTCTAAACTTTTAAACCATATGTCGTAACCCCTCCTCTCCTCACGAACCAATCATGAACCACCAACCATTTTGATGGCATACACTGATGACACAAAATAGCAGACTGAACAAATCGCAATTTTGATCCACTTTGGTGTTGTCCTTTGGGGGTTCCCAGCAATCTGGTCAACGTAGGTTTCGTTGGGAATGATTAACTTCCACCTTCATCTGGACCATTCTTATTGGCTACTTTCAGGTGAGTAGGAGGGGGGTATCTGTGGGTAAATACACAATATATGTGCTTATATGTACATGTAATAGGACTGCCCTGTGCAAAATGATAATTTTCTACAAAAACATGTTTGGCAAATGAAGGGTTTATTCTATAAGTGATAAGATTGTGAGATTACTTAGACCATTGGCCTATGAGAGACCTCCAACTGGCTAATCGACTGGGTGCTCATGCAGAAGCGTGTGTTCCAGAAAAAGAAACCAATTAAAAGTAGTAAAAGAAAAGAAAAACCCAATAGCTCATGGTGCTGTCGCAATAAGTGCACTCGAAGAGAATAAGGATAAGGAAAAGAAAATATGAGAAAATAAAGGAAACTGACTTCCCCATATGTGACTTTATAGTTCATAGGTGAGGATGACTAACCTGCTCATTGCCCCATAATAGGCTGGTGCACTAAAAGGGCAATATGGGATGCATGTCCTCACATTTAGAGCTGCAGGTCCATTGTTAAAGCAAATGCTGCTATATGCCCGCTAATAATTAACAGTGGGTGACTGTTTTTACATGTATGCAACCATCTGTATAGGGCGACAATATACAATGCAATGTATCAGTACTGCGTGCCTCAAAGGGGAGATTCCTATATTTTGTCCATACCCCTGGTTATCTTACCTGGGAATTGAGTGCTTGGGCTTATCCACCGAGGGAAATGTTAGGTCATGGCCTTCTACTTAAGGCGCGTTTCCTCCACAGAGTTTTATTTGCAGACCTAATTGAAAAATGGACATATGTACATCATTAGAATGTTAGCCATCACAGTGGCTGATGCATCTATATTATGATAAGATTATGCTGTTGTAAAAGCCTCATGTGTTTAGACTCTACTACCTCTGTTTATGCTTAATTCTGGGGTAGTGATGCATCCAGGCTTACCGCGTGGCATCATGTGGGACTGGCCTACAATTATGTCTACTTTTGCAGGACATCAATATCAGACATCTAAGAGATGCAAATAATCCCGCCAGCATGTATGTCTACACATGCAGGACATCAATAACAGGCAGCTATGCTGTACAAGTAATCCCTCTGAGAAATCTACTACCCATACATAGACCCCTGCCAAAAATGGCGGCACCAGTGCCTCTCCAAACATACATATGATTAGGGAGTTCCCGCCATTACGTGTCAAGTCTCCCCACACACAGAGTCTCCCCCATCAGACTGCTCGACATGAGTTACCAAAAGACCTCGCTGTTCCTTACTTGAAATGATGATGATTCCTCTCGCATCTCCTTCTGACTTGGAATGACGTCCTCGCTCGCTCTCCCATCCAGCTCCTGATATAGAAGCTAGACCGGCGGATTGCGGCTGGTCGTGTGATGTGGGCACGCCTTCCCGTTAGCATTTCAATGCTCTCAAACACACGTTATTATATTTTATAAATTACATTTGTTTTACAGCAGTCAGCGACACTCCCAGGGAGCCACTCCTCGTCTGTCCATTCCCCCATGCCGTCCCCCTCTGGATTTCCACATGGACTCCCTCGATAAATGTTCCATTTGCCCCAGACCTGTTCCAATTTCTTGGGACAACCCCTGCTTTCATACACTGTTTTCTCTGCTATCATACACCAATCAAGGTCCTTCATCCAATCCTGTAGTGTCGGTGTATTTGGGTGCTCCCCACATCTTTGCAATATTGCGCTTAGCAATTACCAGTCCCAGTGTTACCCAGAACTAATTGACAGACTTGACAGGGAAACATGTTTCAGCACAAAAGGTCAACAATATCTCTGTTGAAGCAGGTTTAAGGTATCTGAGGCACCTGCATGGGCAGATGTTAGCCTCTATATGCAGCCTTTATAAGTTCTTTCCTACCTGCCCCATTCAGAAGGTAATTGCTACTCATACCAAGAATAGACATCATTGGCCCAGAATATATTCATCCTTCTCAGGAGGTGGTTTATTAATCTTCCAATAGGTTAGTGTTGCTTCGTTGACCAAAGCAATATCTGTGTCTGGTTTTCATTGGCATGCGAATCCCTTCACTTGTGTGTGCCATGAGAATCTGCAGATTTGGCAAGAATAGGATGATTCATAAAGTAATGGCCGTCATCCTTAGCGACATAACTTTTATTGGCTTTCCTTTCAAATTCTGATATTCATTTTCCTCTCAATGTGCCATGTTTGAATTCTACCCTTGCAAACAGAAATTATGGTACTATCAGAACGGGAGCGAGTGTATCAGCTTTCTACCAGATCATCAGAAATGCAAACTCGTATATAAGAAATATAAAAAATATATTCTTTCAGAAATAAATATATTTATGTGTGAAATATTATTGCATTCACTCTTTAAGCACTTGAACAAAAGCATTTTAAAAGAGCTTTTGAAATGTTCAGAGCAAAATGGAACTATAGAAATTGCAGTACTGCGGTGAGTCTTCATTTGAGCAGTCCTTTATTTGGAATTGGCATTCGTACACTGGCTCTTGATTCTAATAATTATCTTTTCACACTATTCAGAGGAGTATGAGAAAGTTGCATTAGGGTGGCAATGAAACACATAGAGGCTCAGGTAATTATTTTGTTTCATTAGAACAATTAATTCCCCAGGCTTACAGTTCTCTGTGAAATATCACAGAGTTATTGTTACATTTCGACATTAAAATGTTTTAAAATTGTGTGCATGAAAGTAAATTTTCTATTCTGCTTTGTCTGAAACAATGTCATCAACAGATTTACAAATTCTCCATTTTGAAAAATTATCGCAAATGTGAACATTTTTTTTGTGGTGCTAGTATAAGCATGTAGTCAGTTTTTATATTTTAGATGTTTGTATATAATAGGCTAGAGGTAATTATGCTTTAGTTCATACATTGCCATTAGTGAAAATCTCTTAAATGTGTATGAAAACCTGAGGGATCACTCTCTTTACATAAATCAAGGTAATGTGCTAGTCTTTCCTTGTGCTATGCAACTCTTTCATCACAATGCTCGGATTTCTCATCTAACAGATGTACTTTAACATGAGACCCTCCTATTTTATTACAACAGTAGCAGCTTTTGCAGTAACTCCTTGTCCCTCAGTGCAGGATTAAACCCTATGGAGGCCCCCTAGGCAGTCGAAATTTCACACCCCCTCGCATATTATCTCTTTATACACAATGCACCAGATTATTTTACAAATTGACAGCTGCCAGAAGATGAGCTTTTAAGAGACAAACTGTTATGTGAATCTGATGTCTCTGGTTTACGTACTTTAAGTTGTAGTTTAATCCGTTGTCGCGTGGCCCCTAACAGGAGTGGGGCCCATAGGCCGGTGCCTGCTTTGCCTACTTCGTAATGCGGAACTACTTCCTGTCATAGTCCATACACAGTGAGTGATAGCTCCTCTTACCAGAAGAATCACCAAGCTTTCAATATATTTGTTTCCCATCCTTCCAACATGGCCTCTGATACACTTTCTGTCACATAGTATAAAAGGGCAATGCTACTAATCTCAGATCCTGTTTAGTTTCTTCTGTGATATGTCTCCAGGTGCAAGTAAGAATTATTTTGCTATTTTTTATACATTTATGAGGGTCTACTAATCGACCTCTAAAGTATTTTGCAAAGCACCTCATAAGAGGTCCTGCTCAGTGGACTCCATTGGTACAAGCAAGATCTCATTTAAGAGCCCCTGTTCCAGCAAAGCCAATGATACAGCTTGTGGTTCTTTGCTTAGTGTTGAGACTGTGGTCCCAGCTGAGCAGATGTGGCTTAGGGTGGCATAGTGGATTGCCTGGATCTTTTCAGAACCGTGTGGGAGTGAGAGGTGGCTTGGCTGTCTTTTCTCCCCTGTAAACATTGATGGTATTGCGCTGTGATTCATTGTTCTACTTGCCAGGAGACACAATCAGGAAGCACAGGCTTACCAGATAGGGGGACATGCTTATTGGTTGTCTCTCTTAGTAACTGTTTCCAGGATATACAGTACAGCAGTAGACCAGTTCGGTCCTTCAAGTCTAGCACACCTAATTTTTTATTTTTGCAGTTTTAGATAGCACAAACTCGACACGAAGGTAGTTACATTACACAAGGACACAATAATTTTTGGTAGTCACGGGGAGATTGAGTGACTGTTGAGCCGAGACTCGAGCATGATTCCCCAGTTCAAAAAAGCGGCAGCTCTGGCCTTTAGGCCACATCCTCTCATCTTGGTTGTGTGTAGTTGAGCTTCACAATTTAAGGTAAGGCTCCAAGAGTGTGCATATTGTAGCACTTTTTTCACAATGAAGCTGAGGAAGTGCACTGGGAAAAGCCATAAAGTGGAGGAGTGTTCTCTAGCAGAGGAGGAGCAACTTTAGAATTTTCTCCTGTCTGACTTGCAGTTAATCATACAAGAAGCTGTTGCCACTGCTTTTAAGGCTAGAGAGGCTTCACCTTCTCATAAAAAAGCTTCACACTTAACATGGCATTCCCGGATCCCCCAATGTTGGATGTGTCTGAAGATTTTTTTCACTCTACCACAAGAGGAACCTGCATGTCTTCCCTTTCACAATGCTGTTAAAAATATATTAGAATCTGAGTGGAAGGAGGTGGATGAGCACAGTTTTTAATGTTTGTGTCCAAGAGATACTCGTTGCAGGGATTTTCAGATGTTATGTTATGGTGATTTGTATAGCGCACCAAACGCCTGAGAGGGTATCCAGTAGGGGTGGGCGGAATTTTTAATGCGCCGGCGCAAGTGAAGGAATTTAGTAATTATGCGTTACTAATAAATTCTATATCACACACAAAAGAAGCCCTGGGTCCGAAAACTAGCAATTGGAGGTCAAAATGTGACTGTAAGAGTGAGAATCTAAACAAGGGATATCCCTTTTAAAGGACAGTTCCCCTCACACACCAGAGGAGGTACCCCTATGATGAAGCATGACACCTCTGGTGAGTGGCAAAGACTAACCAACTTGAAACGTCTATACATCAGAACCAGTACACATGGTGCAATTATGACGGAATACCTCGGGGGTAATTGTGCTCCTACAGGACTTATAGTCACCAATATTCCCAGACTGTTCCTAGATAATCCATCCTTTCTTAAAGACTGGTCCCTCATTGCAGGGACTGGCTAATTCTAATTATTAGTACAGCCAAAATGGAGGCAGAAAAAGTCATGGTACAAATACAGACACTAGAAACAGAGATTAAGGTCATTGTCGCAGCCACGGTCTTCAAGAAGAATTTAGAAGAGACCAACAAAACGACTAAAGAATACAAAGAAACATTGCTATTGAGTAAAATCACAAAATTTAAGAAGGATCTGGCTAAATTTGCCATGGAGAAAATATACCCATACACTGATCCCTCATTTAAACCACCAGAATACCATAGAGCAGGTCGCAGGTATGGGTCTAACTACTCATCTTCCGATCGAGAAGATTCCTCAAGTGACTCAGATACGAGTCATGGTGGCGCCCAGCAAAACCACGTGGAGGTAATCAGTTCAACCAATGGTGGCCACCAAGAGCTTGGAATTACCCCAGCCACCCTTTCTTCGGACGGGGCCAACCAGGTCCATGGATGCATTTTCCACCTAACCAACCAACTGGTTATGGCCAGTCTTTTTTAGAACAGGGCCGCGGCAGATCACGAGGCCGCCGACGGAATCAACAACAGGTACAATGGAGCTCCCCGATCGATCAACGCAGCACGAGGAGTATGACGAAAACCACTCAACAGGCGGGTCCGAGCGAGAGACCAACCTGATAGTGAATCTAAGCAAACAACAGCTGACTCTGGATGAAACTGCTGTCCTAAACCATGGTCTAGGTTTTGTCCCAACCAATTTTGGGGATCCTTTTATCATCCAACAAGAAATGCACCAATTTTTTCGAAAAATTAGACTGCATTTTTTCTTTGCAAACAACGACACAGGTGTGGACAGAATGGTAATTCAGAATACGAATCTACGTCCAAAATCCACATTTAATCCCCTATCGCTACTCTCCCAGCTGAGGTTGCCACTTTTGAAAAGGCCGTACTCAAAGACCTTAAAACAGCTTTGGCGTCCTCGCCGAGGACCTTTGACAACTTCTCACGAAGAGAAAAAGAAGCTCTTCATTCACTATCTACAGACAGAACTATCACCATCAAGAGCACTGATAAAGGAGGGGCAACTGTCATAATGGATACAGACAGCTACGTAACAGAGTGCTTACGTCAACTTTCCAACAACATTGCGTATCGCCGCCTGGACAAAGACCCTACTGAACGGCTGATGGATACGATTTCTAAAATGACGAAAGAGGCGGTTGACAACCAATGGATCACCGATAAAGAAGCAGACTTCCTCTATACTAAATCACCTACAGTACCATACTTTTATATATTACCGAAAATTCATAAACCACAGAGACCACCACCCGGGAGACCTATTATTTTGGGGATTGGCTCCGCACTGGAACCCTTATCACAATTTGTGGATTTTTTCCTGAGACCATTAGTTTACAAAATGCCGACATACCTTAAAGACACCACAGATGTCTTGCGGCTTTTGGAAGACATCACTTTTGACCCTAATACCGATCTATTGGTATCTTTTGATGTCGAATCACTGTACACCTGTATCCCTCAAGACCAGACTTTAGAGAAAGTTCACCAATTACTAATTCAAAATCCACCAGAAACCATCACACCAATCTCATTCATCATAGAATGTGCAAAACTGGCGATGAAAGAAAAAATTTTTAGATTTGAAACTCAACTGTACCTGCAAATATCAGGAACTTCTATGGGCAGCACCTTCGCTCCTAGTCTAGCTAACCTCTACATGCACATGTTTGAGGAAGGTGTTGCCCTTGGAGAGCAGAATCCATTTATGACACAGATTATCACCTGGAAGAGATATATTGATGATATTCTGGTCATTTGGCAAGGAGATGAATCTACCATCCGACTCTTCCATGATTGGTTGAACAAACAAAACCCATACCTTAGATTCACTTGCGAGTATAGCAAAGTAGGACTGGCATTTCCTAGCTCTTTGGATATATTCATCAGGAGATACTTTGGAAACTGAACTTTATCAGAAACCCATGGCCCGCAATGCACTACTTGAATATGGAAGCTATCACCCGAAGACACTCCGTGATAATTTACCATACAGACAGTTCTTAAGACTTCGTCGTAATTGCACCAACACAGAGAAATACAAATTCCATGCCTCCAGGTTACGCAACAACTTACAGGATAGGCATTATCCGACTTCCTTGGTTAAGAAATCCTCCAAGCGTGCCTTGAACAACAACAGAGAAGCCTTACTAGAACCACGAACTGAGAAAACCAGCACATCTAAACTTGTGTGTGTTAACACCTACAATACCTACTCAAATGCAGTCAAGAAATCAGTTTTGCACAATTGGAATATCTTGAACAAAGGACAGCTGTCCCTAGAAAGACCGCTTTTTGCCTTCAAAAGGGGCTGCAACCTTAAAGACACCTTAATCCATACAAGACCACAAATTCCCCCTATATCGAAACCTAATACTCTCTGGAATTTACCGAGTGTTCAAGGCCATTATCCCTGTGGTTCTTGTTCTGCCTGTGCACAAACAAAAGTAACAAAAAGTATAGATATAGGGACATCCAGACCATGGGTATTACAACACCACACCAATTGTAACTCTGAAAGGGTCATTTACTTAATCACTTGCCCGTGCGGACTAAGGTATGTAGGGATGACAACTAGAAAGGTTCGCATCCACATCTTAGAGCACAAGAGTACAATTAGATGTGGCAAACAAATAACAAAATTGACTAAACATTTTTTTGACCACAAACACGGGCCAGACACACTTAGTTGGACCGTTTTGGATAAACCCAACTTGAATGCCACAACACCTGGTTTGCCGACGAGGCTATTGAGGTTGGAGCAGAGATGGGTGTATAGGTTGGGCACTGCTGCTATAGGACTTAACGATGATATTCCTTGGCTGGCTTTAGTGTGACCCCCCCCTTTTTTAAATCCCATGTCTCCTGATAGCCGGTCTTAAGTTGCCCTTTTGCTCGTGGCTGGGTACCTTTATGTTCTGCCTCATTATAATTGCATCCCTGCGTTACTGTACTTCTGTCCTTCTGTCGAATCTGTGTTTGCCTTGAAATATTCGACTCATATATCCTGATGCATTTATCATTTTGTGGCCCTCAAGCTGGGTGGCTCTCTATCCCTTCCCCTTCTTTCCCCCTTTCCCCTTCCCCTCCTCCCCCCTTCCCTCCTTCCCTCTTCCCTTCCTTCTCCCTCCCCCCCACAACCCCCACCCCCCCCCCCCACACCCCAACCCCTTGTAATTTTGGGTTAATGAACCCTACCCATGGTTTGTTTTCTGTTTTCTATTACGTTTATACACTTTTTCGCCCATGTATCAACAGTATGGCCCAATTGGGCTTTCTTTATTAATATTTTTTCTCGTTTCATTTATATAGATACTGCTATAGCGCCATACAGCGCTTGTGAGCACTATATCAGTATGCAACATGTTTCTCAGCTCGTACCCGGCTGGGACTACATTTCCCAGCATTCCGCCATTTCCGGGTCCGGGCCGTTTCCATGCACCCAGGTGCATCGGATCTGCCGGCTCTCTTTTTAAACCAGTTCCACGGAGCTGTTTGTTCTTCCTGTCCCAGGATCAGTGCTCTCTTGGACCTTGGACCATATACCCACGGTAAGCAGGCCACGGCCCCTCGTCCCTGTACGATGCTCCGTCTCGCATCCCCTCTGGAATGCGGCATGTAGTAACTAGATCGCCATGGGTTCACCACCCTGGCCTTCTTAGCCCTCAGGATTTGGTCTCTTAAGCAGCGGCTCTTTTACCCTACCCCATTAGTCCTCCTTTTCCTGCTTCGCATTTCCGTTCTGGAATGCGTTCTCAGATCGCTATGAGCTCACCGTCCGGCTCATATCGTGCTCTTTCCCCAGTCCTCTTATCATGGCTTCCGAGATAGCGCATTGCTATGGGCTCTTCACCCCGGCTCATGTTGTAGTCCCCTTTTCACAGCGCTTTGACTAAGGAGCACTGCACCTACCTTACCCTACCAGTCCCCCCCTTTTCGTTTTGGTTCATACTCGATTTTGGCATGCGTCAAAAGACCACCATGGGCTCACCGCCCCGGCTCGTGTTTTCCATTCCCTAGCCCTTTCATCATGGCCCCTGAGATAGCGCTTCCACTCGAAGCCCCTTCCTTTTATTATATCAGTCTTCCCCCCCCTTTTTGTCTGCATCCATCCACATGCCCTTAAGATCCACGTGGCTTGATTGATCTGGTGGACGACTCCGGCTATTCTAGATGCGATCATCTCCGTTCCAACCTCTTTAGGTATCTGGGTAGACTAGGGTGAACTGGCTGTATATATATGTATATATAAGATTCAATTGATTCCATTGACCTATTCAAAATTGTCACGTGTGTTCTGCTCCTATTCTATACTCTACCCCGCACTTGGGGCCTTTTTGGTTTTTTAACTACCATGTACCTCCCTCTACAGGTCATGGCATTGGTACCACATGGCTAAATTAGCCAGAACAGATGTAGTGGACTCTAGATAGCCGAATTGGTGAGTCACGCACCATTTGTGATTGCCTTGTAATACTTTCACAGTTGCATCAAAAAGTTTTTTATGCATGTATAATGGAGGTTCTGAATGTGTCCACACATAGTTGTTTTGATATGTTGTCCATTTATCTCTTTTACAGGGTACACGATTGAACATACTGAACACTGAAAACATTCTGGTTCAGTATTGTGTATCTTGTTTTTATGATTCACTTGATCACTATTTTTGTATTTGCAGTAGCTACATCACCGACCCTGAAGAAAGCCAAAGATACTTAGACAGGTCAGATAGGCTGAAACATGTTGGTCATGTACTAACACACAGGTCTTGAATTTTGACCTCTGTGTTCACAAGCGTTTTTCTTGCTTTTTAATCCTAACACCAGGCAGCTGTATTAAAGTTTCTACATAGCTGACCCCGTAGTTAGTTTTATACTCACTTATATTATAGCACTGAACTCTAGTTCATCCACACCTAGCTCTCATAGGGTCATAGAAGACCCCACTCCTCAAATTATAAAACATCCCTGAGCTCCTCCCTCGCAGAGAGGGGGTTGTAGCCCGCGTGAGGACTAGGTTCCTCACGCGAGGAGGTACCCCTATGATGAAGCATGACACCTCTGGTGTGTGAGGGGAACTGTCCTTTAAAAGGGATATCCCTTGTTTAGATTCTCACTCTTACAGTCACATTTTGACCTCCAATTGCTAGTTTTCGGACCCAGGGCTTCTTTTGTGTGTGATATAGTTCTGGTGGGGAGTCAGTCCCTGCAGGTCCTTAAAACTCCTCCAGCCCCCCTTGTGATTTATATTTACTAATAAATTCCACTGCTCCACTCAGCTGGCAGAATTAATCAGCACTGGTATCCAGGCAGTAAAGCGAGTGTGCCTAACTGTGTGGGGGATCATCACAAAGTATTACTTTCATGGGAGGCACACTGCAACCAAACAGACTGCCAAGCTGTGATCACTGAGACACTGTGTCACTTTGCATCTGCAGTGCTGACAGTCCGTAGTGCACCGTGATATCCTCCCTCGCACCTTTGCCGACATGAGAACATGCCAGGGCCACCCCCACAATACTCTTTAGTTCTGCTCTCCGGAATACCTAGGCCTCCACCTGTTTGTGACTAAGACCCATGTCTGTACTGTAAATAAAGGCAGGGTGCAGAGGGGCCTGCCTGTGCATACCACCTGCACACTAGGAAGTGCAGGGAGGGAGCTCCGAACACAAGCAGAGAAATGTTTTGTGGATTAGTGAATCGGTTTGGTTATTTTCTTTTGAATGCCTTAGCCTAAATACCGCATTTATTAAATTTAGTAGCTGCTAAATCCAGGGAAAAGGCAATGTTTGTGCTATGAATAATCACGAGCCGTGTTTTTTTTCTTTTAGTTTAAAATATCCAGCCTCAACCTCATGGACTCAACTGTGCTCCAATTACCTTGTAGGCAAGGTGTGTCACGTCAAATGTTATTGGATGCGCTGGAAGCTCCAGTGTTCGCGTTGGCTCCACGTCTCTCTTTAGTATTACTGCCTGTGACATTGAACTGCTTGCCCCTGTAAGCCCACTTGGCGTGGCTGTGTGAAGGAAGGAGACAGAGGGACCCACCCTTTCAAAAGTTTGTCAGGTGCTGGACGGGGCACTGGTGTCTGCATCTGAGGGCTGTAGCGGCCGGAGTGGGGCTGAAAAAGGGGAAAGGGGACAGGAAGTACCGCTGCTGTGCCTGGGCACCTATTGCTGCGGCCAAAATCTCAAAATGGCTATGAGAGTGCAAAACCAGGTGAGTGGCACCAGTTTCGCTCCCCTCGCTATACAGCTTAATAAATAACTTACTGCTAAATGACTTTGCTGTAACCTGATTTTGCATGCTGCAAAATGTGTCTTGGTGATGGGCGGCACTTTGAAATTCAGCACAACTTTGGTTCGTTCTTTTTTGCAAAAGTTTGGAGATTACACATTTTCACACGTTCCAATTTCTCTAACTTTTAATGTATAGGTTGGGGGAATGGCGACTGGCCTTTTGTGCACCTTCATAACACTGCAATGAGTTACTGTCTGGAATTAATACGTGGAGGTTGACTGAAGTGGTTTGCGGGCACAACCCTTGACAGAGATTTGTTTAGCTTAAACTTGGACCTTTACGTTGGATCAATCAGTGGCCAGCTGAAAACGTAACATTTTGTGTGTTTGAAATGTTAACATATTTGTAGCCTGGTGTTGCCGTGCTTCGTTTGTAGTTCTATGAATGCTTAGCGGAGCACGCTGCCTCTAATTGTAGTTATGTAGAAAGTAGGATGGGTGGTACTTTGCAGAATCTTGCTGCGTTTGTATGTAACTTCAAAAGTTACCACCAGCCCCTAGTATACCAATGAATACCCTTCTGTGGTAAGATAGGACTTCATTATGGCAGGTTTTGCAACACAAGATTCCCATATTCCTGAAGACGCTACTCCATCAGATCCTGTTGATAAAAGGGTGGATTTGGTGATGAAGAGGGCCTATGCTGCCTGAAATGTTTCCATACGGGTGGCAGCATGCGCTGTAGTACAGTCACTGATTAAAGATTTTCAGATGCTAGCGGAACTTCTGGATCAAGGTGCAGAAGTATCTCTAACCTTGGCGATCATGGAACATCAAGTGAGATTTATGTCTGACATCTCCTAGGATGACCTTAGTGCAGCTTCTGCTGCAGACTGAACAGTAGCTGGTCGTCGCTAATTATGGATGAGACCATGGAAGGCAGATGGTTCTTAGAAACACTACTTATTAAGATATCTTTCTTGGGTCCAACATTATTTGGTGATCAGCTTGATAGTATCATGAAGAAATCAGCTGACAACAAGAAAGTTATTAGCCCCAGGAAAGTAGGCATCCTGAAGAAGATACTTCGGGTATGTGGAATCTTTGGACTGGCTTTTTAGTCCAGAATGGGAAACAGAATTTTGAGGAAGGGGACATGGCTGGGGAGACCCTTATTCTGACAAAACCGGTCTCAGAAACCTGGAGCAGCAAGCAGCAAATTAGAGCCAAGCTGCCCTTACTATGCCATTATATTATCCTTATTACAGTGGAGGGAAGGCTGTAGTATTTCCTGAAGGACTGACAGTACTCTATTCAGGACAAATGGGAGTTGCAGGGGACTCAAGAGGGGCATAGCATAGATTTCAGTTCTCTCCTCCCACACTCTTCTCAGCAACCCCTCTTTGAAGTGATGAGTAAAGTGAGAGGCGTTACAGAGCAGAATACAGAAACTGTAGAACAAAAAAGCAGTTGTGCAAGTACCCTTTCTTGAGAGAGGAAGATAAATGTTTTTTATCTTGTTTTTGTTACAGAAAACCTCAGGAGAATACAGACCAGTCCTGGATCTCAAGTCAATGAACTCTGTCATCCCACCCATAAGATTCAAAATGCTCTCTCTACAATTGAGTATCCCTTTTGTGAACTAAGGAGACTATTATGCATCCATAGACCTCCAGGATGCATACCCTAATGTAACAGTATATTCAGCATCTCAAAAGGACATGTGTTTCTATGAGGGTCAGAAGTTTTACCAATTTAGGTACTTCCTTTAGATTGTCCTCCTTTCCTAAGCTCTTCACTAATGTTATTGCTACCTTGTTGGGATTCATCCATGATACAGGGATTCAGCTATTCCTATGGCTCGAATATTGGCTAATGTGTTCTTCTTTTCTTTTTCAAAGGAAGAAGAGTACATGAAGGAGGTGTGTGAAGTGATGCAACAACATGGTCTGCTACCGAATCCAGAGAAATCACAGCTGAAACCTTCACAGGACCTACAGTTCATTGGGGGACAATTCAGTAGCAAGGAGGGAAATGTCTTTCTTCCTCAGATGAGAGTTCAGAGACTCAGATTGAATTTGACAAAACTGGTCTCAACCCAATCAGCTTCAGTTAGAGAATGGTTGAGGGATTGATGGCATCCACAGTCTTTTATGGGCCAGATTACCTTGGTATCCTCTTATCAATCACCTTCTGTCTCATTAGGATCTGGGGTCAGAGGATTATGATCAGGAAGTTCTAGGACATGACTGGGTTTCTAAAGAGATGAAGTAGTGGCTTTAGGAATGGAATATGCTGAAGGGGTCCCCTTTCAGATTTTGCAAAACCAAAGTCGTTTCTACAGATGTCAGCTTCATGGGTTGAGGTGGGTCTGTCCTGGAGCAGAATGCATTTCAGGGACAGTGATCAGCATGGGAAAGGAAGGCCTTCTCCAATTAGAGGGGGCTGAAGGCTGTTTATGTTGCTTTGCTCAGCTTTGCCTCAATGATAGAACAACAAGTTGTTCAAGTGAGAACAAACAACAAGATTGTCAGTCTCCGACCTTCTATTCTGGGAAATTTACTTATGGGCGTAAAAGAATATGACCTAATTGAAGGCAAATTATTTTCCAGGAAGAGAAATGCAGTTAGAGCAAAAGTTTGGCCTCCTGCTGGTGGATCTGTTTGCTTTGTAAGAGAATGTCCTCCTTTGATTCTTTTTAGTGGCTATTTTCATGGCAAGGAGGGTGGGAGAGTTGAGTGCATTCCTATCTTCGGAACGTCTTTTAAGGCCCATTTTGGATAAGGTGATTTTGCACCCAGGTTCCTAGTTTGTTCCTAAAGTGGTATCCCCTTTCCATTGTTCTGAAGATTTAGTGCCTGATTTACAGTTTGACAGATGGGATACTCCGTCATGTCCTATATTACAAGTTCATTGTGTTGATGGCACTTATAATACGGATCACTGACAGAATATCGACGACAGGAATATCGACCTACACAAATATCGTGTTCAAAATATCGATGTCAAGAATATCGACATCCTATCTTTACAATGGTAAGTACAAAAATATCGAAACAAAAATATCGTTGTTCAAAATATCGTTTTTTAAAATCTCTAATAAATAATTTTAAATAAATTAAATAATACATATAATAAGAACATAGAGGCCTATTACGATGGCGGACGGAGACACGACCGCGGTGCCGGCGGTGGCGGTAAATGCCATTTACCGCGCGCCAGCAGCTTTCCTCACGCCCGCCATATTAGCATGTCTAGACAGAGTCCATTTCCCGTCCGCTGCGGTGTGACACCGACCGCCATCAAAGTGCGCCCGCCACCGCGGCGGTGTGAGCCAATGAGCACTCACCGCCGTGCGGAATGACGTCCCGTCCGCCGAACAAATCACGATGCCGGAAACAGGGCAGCACACCGTGGCGGAACAACCGCATAGCCAGAGACGGCGGAGACACCACAGCGGAGCAAGAAAATAGACACCCGGCCCACACCGCGATGGATCCAGCTCTATACGCCTTTCCGGTGCTGCATATGATACACCACCTGCAAGTCATTGACCGGCGCGGACGCAGCCGCAGGTACGTACACACACAACTGTGCATGCAACACAATACACAAGTCAAGGGTTTGAAAACGGTGCATGTCCACACCAGACACCCCTGTGGGGACAGGCACACAGCCATCACTGCATCCACACATGTCCCACCTGTCACAAAAACACCTCGCCACATCCTGGTCACCCATGTTCCGCGATCATGAACAAATGTCCCGGTCTCGTCACCGCCGCGGTCAGTGTGCAGGAAAACATGCACACAACGCAGAGGCCAGTGCCAGCGCCAGCCATGGCCACTGTACAAACAACACAAAACCACTACTCAAAACACAACACACTAGCCCTCTCCCTGAAGGGACATATCATGTGCCTTCCATGTGCCACTCCTGCACAACAACACAGGTGAATACACACCCTGCCCCACATCCCTAACAACTGCAGAGATAGCCACAGCAGGAGTTGTTGAACAGGAACACATACCACAGAAGGCCAGGCCCCAGCCAACACACACACCACAACAACACCACACACATGCCAAGAACACTGAGCCCCAGCACAAAATGTACACACACACACATATTGATGATCAAACAATTCACTGCACACACAGCCTACCAACTTACACAGACACACCCTACCCTGCCTCATAGCCACATACACAGACCACATGCTAGCAGCAATGGAGGACAACATACATGAAAGCTAAAGTGATGTGCCCACAAATGGAAGGACAAGGACACAACTATCAAGCATGTGTACATCACATGCAAGACAACTGACATCTGAGAACACCCACAGCCCATCAAATCACACATGGCTGCCACAGTGAGTCAACCCAAACCACAAGCACCTGAATTCAACAACTCAGGGAGACAGCAAGGCCACCCATTTTAAGGCACAGGGATGAGAGGAAGGCCATGAAGTCAAATACTGAACAGACACACATAGGTATGCAATTACCTGACAAGAGCATCTCTGCACCACAACACACAGGCCCCATTCACACACTCCATGATTGAGAAGCACAAGTAGGATACGTCACACATCCCCCCTCTCACATCAGCAGCACACAACACTCCCATGTGCACCAAATCACAATTGCAGGGCACAACAAGTACACATTCACGCACACCACTCCAGGGTGACACATGGGTGTAGTTGACAATGCAGGTGCACACACATCAACAGTCACCACAAAGTCACCCCCTTCACACCACACACTTCTCCGCCACCAAAGTGTACACTTTGGAAGTAAGGCATGGGACCAGGATTACTGACCACCACAAGATGACCGTACACATACACTGCTGGGCACACAGTAAGTAAGCTCACAGACACCATGACCCGTGCCAACCTGCATGAAAGCCTGTGCATAAACTCCCACCCTATGCTGACATTGCCTCCAAACATGACATGTCTACACCATAGACAACATGGACAAAGAAGGATGATGACAACAAGAAATGTTCACAAACCACCTTCACTGCACCCACAAGTATAAGAGTCAGGAAGAATTGAAATCCCTGTCACCCCTGCAAAAACATGGAAACGTGAGACAACCCATTGCCAATGTTGAAGTGACATACTGAGCATGTGACACAGTAAACCATGCACACACAGAAACAGTTTTATTGAGAAATTACACTGACGGAACTGACAACAGGAACAACTGTCTTTATTCAGACTTGTGCATAGATAGACACCAAATGTGGGCAACTGCAGGGCCAGTGGCCACTACAATGTACAGAGTAGTTACATCAGAAGCTGCACAGGCAGGGGGCAAACAGCAGTGATCAACAAGGCAAGTACAATGTGCAGATGAAGTCCATGAGAAGCTGCACAGGCAGGGGGCAAACAGCAGTGAGCAACAAGGCCAGTGGCCAGTCCAATGTGCAGATGAAGTCCATGAGAAGCTGCACAGGCAGGGGGCAAACAGCAGTGAACCACAAGGCAAGTACAATGTGCAGAGTAGTTACATCAGAAGCTGCACAGGGAATGTGTGTGACTATACCATGCCATGCTCAGCAACAGAGTCATGGGGATAACAATGGGCATCACAGACACCGCTGTGGACAGACAGGTGTGTGAGGGTGACTACCACTCAGATGTGGCTGTCTGTCGGACTTGGAGGTGACTGTGTGTCGCGGTCAGTAGGAGGACTGCCCCGGGGAGTGTGAGGAACATCTGTGGAAGAGACATCTCTGGCTTGGGAAGCTAGAGGGCTGCTTGGACCAGGTGGGGTGGTGGCACGGGGAGGTGGACTCATGCTGTGGTGAGACACAGTGTGTGCAGGAGATTGTGGAGGGGTACCTTTCCACTTCTTGGGGATCCTGAAAGGCTTCCCTGTCTGGGGACTAATGGGAACTGGTGTGGACACAACAGGTAACCCCACCACCAAACCTGCTCCTGGTGCTGACTCTGGGCCCCCCTCTGGGGACATGCTGGATCCAGCTGTGCGTTTCCCTGGGGCTTGCCTCCGCCCTTCCAAACCCAGTCTACTATGTTTAGCCCCTACAGTGCCCCCTTGTGCCTGCTTCACAGGGCTCGGGATGGGAGTGGAGGTTGTGGGTGGATCAGCCATAGGGCCCTAATCCAGTGTAAGCCTTGCAGGTAACACCTCCGCAGTGGGCAGGGAAACTGTCTTCTTTGCATTGCGAGCGGTCCTTGGGACAGGAGAGTCCTTGGCGGGGGATGACTCTGAGGCCTGTGACCCTGAGGCCTGTTTCTTGCCCCTCTGGCCCTTGGTGTCACCTGACGGGCTTTTATCTCTGTGCTCTGGGGTGGTCTTAGTTTTCTGTGGGGATGGTGTCTGCGGCCTGGACCGTTTGGGCTGTTGCTGCTGCTGTGTGCTGCGTGTGCTGTATCTGGACTTTGGGGTCTGTTGAGCATTGTCACTGTCGTCAGAGGTGCACACTGACAGGGGGGTGGACAAAGGGACAGGAGCTGCTCCCTGAGAATGTGCCTGTTGCAGGGCTGCCGTCACTGTTGAGGACAATGACTGCACAGTCCGGTGTAGCCCACCCACATCCGAATGTATGCCCTCCATGAAAGCTATCACCTGGCCCAACTTTTTATAGTGGTCTAGGAAGGCATTGAGGAGAGCAGTCTGCCCCACACACAGCTGGTGCAATAGCTCTACTGACTCAGCACTGAGGGCTGCAGGGCTGACATGGGCCGGGGCAGCAGTGCCTGGGGTGAAGGACACTCTTCCCTTTCGACTTGTGCGAACACGGGCAACACCAGTGGAAGTAGATGGGAGGCTGGGCACTGGACGCTGTGTGGCGGAAGAGGAGGCAGAGTCCCCATTCCCTGTGGCCCCCAACATGGATGCGTCACCGCTGGCGTCAGATGACGTAGAGCTTTGCGTCTCGGGTTGTGATTCCTTCAGCAGACTCCTGTCCCCCTCCTCGGCGCTGGTCACATCTGTGTCACTTTGCTCCGGTGCGGCTGTTGCACTGGATGCCTCACCGCTGGTGTCTGTCCCCTGTCCTTCAACGCACACGGGAGATGCTACATGGGAGAGAGATGTAGTGTTAGTGGAGTGGCACCAACTGAAGTAACATGTGCAAGTAAATCACCATTCAAGAAGATGTGTTATCCACGTTGCACATCACCCTGACTAAATATACATTGCCACCTCAATTATCAACCCAACAGTGCATGTAAAGAACAAATCCAGCCATAAGTTATCCCGGTGACTCACACAGCACACTATCCTGCCTGTGGCCCACTTCAGACACAGGCACAAAAATCTCTCTGACCACACAGGGTGCCGAGGATGGCAAGGATGAACACCACAACATGGTGTCAATTATGTACATGGATGGAGCAGTAGGGGAGCACACACACACAGACCACAACATAATAGCCCACAATGGCCATTAGCGCATGCCAACTACCATGTTGCTTGCACGGGCACAAGTACTGTAGCACATTGTCCTCAGAAGTTGTAGCAGCTGAAATCTGCTGTCAGGCAATGCACGCATTGATTGAAACACACTCAGATTAGGCACACTGCCATCAACATCAATTTGAATTCACACAGTACCCCACTGCACAAGGTACCTGAATGCCACAGCTTTGAATGCAATGGCAATGCACATTGCGCAGATCACATCAGTGAGTACAGGTGGGACAAATGCATGTCAGATGCACCCAGCACAGACGCCACTTACAATCCACTGCATCACACTACCAACTTCACATAGCTCAGAGTTTGTCCAATCTGTGGACACATGCAGCCACTCCCTGCCAAAGCCACCCGTCAACAAATACTCACCCCTAGCTTGCTGCTGATGCTCCTTCAATTGTGCATCCAACTCAGGCTGTGTTACGGCCAAGATGCGGGCCATTAGTGGTGTCATGCTGCGTCGGGCCAACCTGCCGCTCCGAGGGAGCAGCCCCAGCGACATCTCGGCCACGTTCTTGCTCAGCCGGCAGATGTCGTTCCACCTTTTATGACAGTGGCTGCGCCGTCGGTTTGACACACCCAGATCATGCACCTTGGAGGCAATGGCCCTCCACACGGCTTTACGCTGGTGGACTTTCAGCTGCAGGCATGGGAGACAAGAGGGGTAATACATCAGTGACACAGTGTATACTACCAAAATCTCTCAATACAGTGGCACGATACTCACTCATCCCAAATCAACAGATATGTGTAACAGAGCCAAGAATGCATGGCACTAGGTACAACGGCATTGGAGAACCACACGTGAATCCATGAAGGTGGGAGGGTGGACACAGTACCTCTACATCCCATTCACATGCAGGATGCCAGCACATCAAGCAATGTGTAGTCTGCCCACATCTACTGTCCGCTGTTAGCTAGAGCAACACATAGATGAGATAGCAACACATGGTTGTTGGTGGACTCACTGTGTCCAACACTGCGCAGCCCCCAATGTCCTAGCCCTGTGAATGGCTCACTGTGTCATGGAGCTCACATACAGTGACACCAACTCTCATACACACACCCTTGTCACAAGGCTTGTCGTGTGCAATCTACAGGGCTGAGATGGCTCTTTGATGAAGATGTGTGAACAAAAGACACATGGAACACACTGTACATGCAGTGATGTGTACTTGTGGGATTGGGCGGCGACTGTGCAGGCCAGGTGGGCTGACACTGAGAGGGACATTTGGGACCCACACAGCCATTCACACAAGCAATCACTGGCCTGACTCCTGCATTACCAATTTGCTGCTTCACTGTATGGCTGAGAGGACAATACATGTCCCTCAAATCTGGATGGGCATGCAGGGAAACGTGTGAAAGAGGCTACACAGCCCTTCCCCCTGGAGAAAACATGCTAGGCAGTGCATGTCAGAGCCCCACACTCACTGACACATACTGCAGGACCTCCACCTCATGTAAGCCCCCCCCTGCACTCTTACTCACACTGTTGGAGACTTACCACGACATTAGGGGCACCATAGAGCCTTGGGTACTGTGCAAGCACCCTGTCCACCAGGACCTCCAGCTCCTCGCTGGTGAAGGGACTGGCCCGGATCTTCTGTGTCCTCGACATCACTGTGGACAGGTGGCAGCAGCAGCAGGTGGAGTTCAGGGGTGGCAGGCAGCAGTCCCTGGAGACAGCAGCAGCAGGTGGAGGGTGGCAGGCAGCAGTCCCTGGAGGCAGCAGGTGGAGGGTGGCAGCCAGCAGTCCCTGGAGGCAGCAGCAGCAGGTGGGGGGTGGCAGGCAGCAGTCCCTGGAGACAGCAGCAGCAGGTGGAGGGTGGCAGGCAGCAGTCCCTGGAGGCAGCAGCAGCAGGTAGAGGGTGGCAGGCAGCAGTCCCTGGAGGCAGCAGCAGCAGGTGGAGGGTGGCAGGCAGCAATCCCTGGAGGCAGCAGCAGCAGGTGGAGGGTGGCAGGCAGCAGTCCCTGTAGGCAGCAGCAGCAGGTGGAGGGTGGCAGGCAGCAGTCCCTGGAGACAGCAGCAGCAGGTGGAGGGTGGCAGGCAGCAGTCCCTGGAGGCAGCAGCAGCACGTGGAGGGTGGCAGGCAGCAGTCCCTGGAGGCAGCAGCAGCAGGTGAGGGGTGAGTGGCACCAGTTTCGCTCCCCTCGCTATACAGCTTAATAAATAACTTACTGCTAAATGACTTTGCTGTAACCTGATTTTGCATGCAGGCAGCAGTCCCTGGAGGCAGCAGCAGCAGGTGAGGGGTGAGTGGCACCAGTTTCGCTCCCCTCGCTATACAGCTTAATAAATAACTTACTGCTAAATGACTTTGCTGTAACCTGATTTTGCATGCTGCAAAATGTGTCTTGGTGATGGGCGGCACTGATGGGTAGCAGTGGAAATGTGAGGCACCCTCCCACACATATATAGGCCCCTGGGGCTGTGTCAGTGGTCCCACGCCGCTGCAATTGGTGTACCAGGTCTGCTATTTTTAAAATCATCCAATGTCCGCCTCCGCGGTGGCGGTGCACGCCTACCACGATTTTCAAATCCATATGAAGCAACTGCTACTGTGCGTCCCATTGGCTGCAAGGGCATGGACCATGGCGGTGACACACCGCAGGGGCCAGGCGCGCACTACCGCGGTGGTGCATCTTTTGACTGCTTCCAATTACCGGCTCCGCGGTTGCGGAACACGCCTACCGCTATTTTCAAAATTGCATCAGGCTACCGCGAGGGTGCTTCCCATTGGCTGCCAGGGCCTGTTCCATGGCGGTGACAGTCCGCAGGGGCCAGGCAGTAGGCACCGCCATATGGGTGCCATACAGTGCCTGTAGTGACCGTGAGCTGGGTAGCGGTGCATGCCAACCGCCATTTACACATGTAGATATGGCTGAGACTACCGCGATCGTGTCTGGGGTATTGGTGGTGACAGTCCACAGGGGCCAGGCAGTAGGCACCGCCATATGGGTGCCATACAGTGCCTGTAGTGACCGTGAGCTGGGTAGCGGTGCAAGCCAACTGCCATTTACACATGTAGATATGACTGAGACTTCCGCGATCGTGTCTGGGGTATTGGCGGTGACAGTCCGCAGGGGCCAGGTGGTAGGCACCACCATATGGGTGCCATACAGTGCCTGTAGTGACCGTGAGCTGGGTAGCGGTGCATGCCAACCGCCATTTACACATGTAGATATGGCTGAGACTACCGCGATCATGTCTGGGGTATTGGTGGTGACAGTCCGCAGGGGCCAGGTGGTAGGCACCGCCAGATGGGTGCCATACAGTGCCTGTAGTGACCGTCAGTGGACTCGCGGAGCAGGTTTGCTGCACATATGGAGTCATCCAGCTCTATCCATAGCCCAACATGAACAGTGCCCAGTGTATCCAACATTGAAGGACCCTCATGAGGCCAACATTACGAATGGGACATTTAACTCTGTCACCTACACATGCCATATATGTGTATGTGATAAATTGCATTGACACATACACACGCACATGTCACATGTGATGTGTAAGGGCATGTAGACTGTACAGTTTTTGTGTTGCATAGCATATGTAGATAATGGTCAATGTGTGTAGGTGCAATGTAACGCACAATGCTGTCTCATTGTGTGAACTAGGGGCATCATTGACTGTCACGTTGTCTACTGCACATGCACACACGTGTTCACCACGCTCAGCCTGTGGTCAGTGTGTACTTGATGTGTGCCATGTGCAACCTGTGTTGGGAGGTGTATCATGGACAGCAGCACGGTGTGCTAGGGTAGTATTGTAGTTTGACACATATGCTGGGGGTAATACTCACAGGTGTGCGCACACATGTGGTTCCATATCCCACTGTGCATGCCAATGAGCAGGAGGTGTGCACAGATCATTGCTGCGGATAAGGGGACAAGTGTACGAGTAGTGTGCCTGATGTGTGCCGACTTGTGCAGTGCTCTGTTGGTTGATGGTGCAGTCTGTAACATTTGGCAATGTGTCTGTAGAAATGTGAAATGTCCTGTACATCTCATGGTGTGTTTCATTGACATATGTGCACTTTCATCTGACCTAGGAGGAGGCCCAATATCCATCGTCCATTCACAGTGCTGGCTGACATGGAGAATGAAGAGATCATCCTCAAATTCAGGCTGGATAGAGTTTCCCTACAAAACCTATGTGCCATGTTGGAGCCCCACCTGCAGCCACGTCGCACATATCCAACAGCTTTCACCGTGACTTCAAAGGTGATGGCGTGCCTGCATTGCTTTGCGACAGGCTCATTCCAGCACACGGTAGCAAGCGCAGGTGGGATGTCACAACCGATGTTCAGCATGGTGCTGAGGGATGTACTGTCAGCTATGATGAACTACAAGGACAGATACATTCATTTCTCCAGGGGGCCAGAGTTGGTGGCTGTGAAGGGATATTTGTATGCCCTTGGACACATCCCCCATGTTGTTGGTGCCATTGATTGCACACATGTTGGGCTTGGGCCACCACAGGCACGTGAGCAAGTTTACAGAAATCGGAAGCATTACCACTCGTTAAATGTTCGTGGTGTGCCAGGCGGACATGATCATCTCCCACGTGTGTGCCAAGTATCCCGGGTCAGCCCATGATTCGCACATCATGCGCAGCAGCATCGTCCCGCAGCTGATGGCCAATCTGCTTCCTGAGCGTGCATGGCTTGTGGGTGAGTATGCATAGTGGAGTAGCGTGGTGTGTGTCTGACATGCTGTCCTGTGGCATTGTGGAACATCAAGGTTAATCTGTGTTTCTCACACCCAGGTGACTCTGCATATCCTAACCGTCCGTGGTTGCTGAGCCCACTGCGGAATCCTGTGACAGCAGCTGATGTACGATATAATGATGCCCATGGGAGGACACGGCGTGTAATAGAGCGTACATTTGGTCTCCTAAAGTCACGATTTCGCTGCCTGGACCATACCGGAGGTGCCCTGATGTACTCGCCAAGGAAGGTGTGTCAGATAGTCGTGGCATGCTGCATGCTCCACAACCTGGCCATTCGCAAGGCAATACCCCTGATCCTGGATGATGATGAGCAGCCAAGGCCCCCGCCTGCAAACCAACCCGGGTCCAGTGACGAGGACATTGGAGAGGAGGAAGGTGTCGACATGCGTCAACAGCTCATCAACCGCTACTTCACTTGAAGGTGAGTGACGATGTAGGAGGGACACATGGTCTGATGGTGTTGCAGTTGCTGTGAGGGTGTATGTGAGCTTGGTGACTGCAGCCTTGTGTTCACCCATTGCTGGTTGGCAATGTTTGTGGGATAGGGTAGTTTGACACAGATACAGGATGTCTCTATGGTGACTGTTGCTCTGTGTAATGTGTGAAGATTGGAGTACCATGTTGACCAGTGTTGTGTGATGTGTGTGATGCCACACCAAAACAAGTGACTCTTGTTCTAATGTTTTTCCTAGGTCCCTTCAGCCTCTCCTTGCCTGCCTACATTCCATTTCACTGGGACATTTACATCACGGTGAAGGTTGCACATCCTGTATTACAGACGGAGCAGACACAACAACATGTGTGTAAGGTGTATTTATTTACAATTGTGACATGTGAGGGTCGAGAAAATGTACATGGGGGGGAAATTTGAAGAAATGAGTTGACGGTCATGGTAGATGAGATAATTGAGTAGTCACCACAGTGATGTGGAGACCCAGTCCAACAGACAGATGCCATTCACATGGCAGTGTGGGGAAGGATAGTCCAAAAGGTAAATGCAGTGGTGCAGTGGTCTGCCATCATGGCTGGCTCCGGGACTTGCCTTTGGCAGGTGCTTTGGCACATGATGCCTCCTGGCCTTTCCTTGGACGGCCCCTTTTGCGCTTGACTGGAGGGGCCTGTGCTGCAGGGGCAGTGGTGTCTGAGGACTCACCCCCCTCTGTGGACGCAGGGGAGGATGATGAACTGTCATCCTGCTGCCCATCAGGGGGAGGCGGAGGTGTTGAATGTTGCGCTGGCCTGTCCCTCAGAACTGCCACTAGCTGCCCCAAGAGGTCCACAATTTGTCCCATGCGGGTGTCCATGGACCTCATCAGCAGGAGGAGCTCCCGAGAATCTTCCTCAGACCGGCCCATTCGTCCCTGGGCCTGTTTGTATGCCCCAAGGACTCTGTTGATATGGGACAGGGCTTCTGTCCCAGGCTCAGTTCCCCTCTGCATGACCCTGCCCCTCCCACCTACACTGCTGCCACGGGCCTGTTGGCTCCCCACATTGCTCCGCTGCATCCTTTCCCTGGCCTCCTCAGTAGATGTCGTGGGGTGCTCATCACCTGGGGCAGGGAGGGTGTTGCGGGCAGCTGTGGTGGGGGTGGTGGTGGTGGTAGTGGTTGACACACAGACCGTGACAACAGATGTGGTTGTGGGGACAATGGGTGCCTGGGACTGGTTGCGGCCTGCCACACCAGATGGGCTGGCTTGGGGCTCCTCATCCAAGGAATCCAGGGAGTCTTCATCCAGTAGTCTCTGTTCCGGGGTGGGGGACTGGCTCTGCAGGTTGGTGGTGTCGTCCTCTGCAGTGAGTTCTTGGTCACCTGTGGGTCAGATGAGAAATGGTCATTGTGTTGCAACCAGCAAAGTTTATGTTCGCACTGTTACATCAACTGTTTGTACATCCAGCAGTTGTTCACTGATCTAATTTGCAGTTACCGACATCCAGTGATGCATTACAAGCTATTGAGGTACATGCATTACTTGTCCATATTGGGAGTTGGCAAGACATGACATGCACAATTTACATATTTTACATTGACAGGTTCATGTTGGCATCTAGTGAGTGTTAAATCATATGTGATCCAGTTACGCATGTATGTCACTTGTTGTGCCCTTGCAGCCGTTTACTCTGCACATTGGGTGAACATTGTAGTTGCATCCATACCTTTGGCATGTGGTGTACATATCTGTATTTGTACTTCCAGCCATGCTTTCTTTGCTTTCATTTGGTCCTTGCTGGTCTGGACCACTGCCATTTTCAGATGGCATGCAGTGGTGTGCAGGGTTGTGCACTGAGTTACATCTACATGTGGATCTGAATGTCACACTTTGGTTGCTGTCATGGTTTCATTTGCTTAGGTGTGTGCACACTATAGTGGGCAATACTATCTGGGTGAGCAGTTGTGCAATGTGAGGCCTGGTGTCCTATGCCACCATGCTTGTCGTGAAGCAAATCTGGCTGCATGTAGTGGCTGGTGATATGTTCTGTTTGCTGTTTTTACTTGTATTTGTGAGACCTCTCTGTGTGTGTGTGTGTGTGTGTGTGTGAGGAAGGCTTCCATCTTGGTCCAGTGTGGGACAAGTCAGCATGATACCTACCAGTGATTTGGAAGTGGACAGTGCAATGACTGACACATGCATCTTAGTGCGAGGGTGTAATCAGTCTTGGGGGCTGGAGCTCATGTGGGCTTGTGTGAGTTGTTGTGCAAGCTTCCCACCCCCACACACCCCGACCTGTGAGATGCGGTTAGCTACCTGTTAGTTGAGTGGGTAGCATACAATGCCTGCCACATGATTCTGATTGGGAGTGGAGTGGCCCATCGTACTCAGGGGTGGGACAGCATGCATGGTGGGATTTGTGGGACAATTTGCCAACCCCACAACACCGTCTCTGTGTGAAGATGGCTACCTACCGGTTGAGGTGAAGGTGAGCAATGACATGGCTATGTGACTTAAGAGTCATTCTTTGGAGGAACGTGCCTGTGGGGAGCAGAAGGTGTGTGTGGGTTTCAGTACCCAAACTTTATACATCACATTAGGGCATGGGGTGTAGCCCCACCATCACTGTTGTCAAAACTATCTGAGTGTGGGGTTCACTCCCCCAACCTTTGCAGGCAAAATAGGGCATGAGGTATATCCCCCCATCACTGTTGTCCCAAGTATCTGGGTGTGGGGTTCACTCCCCCCAATATTTGCAGCCACATTAGGGCATGGGGTATAGCCCTCCCATCACTGTTGTCCCAACTATCTGGGTGTGGGCTTCACTCCCTCAACATTTGCAGGCAAAATAGGGCATGGGGTATATCCCCCCATCACTGTTGTCCCAAGTATCTGGGTGTGGGGTTCACTCCCCCAACATTTGCAGCCACATTAGGGCATGGGGTATAGCCCCCCCATCACTGTTGTCCCAAGTATCTGGGTGTGGGGTCCACTCCCCCAACATTTGAAGGCACAATAGGGCATGGGGTATAGGCTCCTATCACTGTGGTGACATACAGCAGGTTGAACATCTCACCCAGCAAACATTTCCACACTATCATGGTTTCATGGTATTTGTGGACCTGAGAACATGAGCAAAGTACTGGTGATGCAGTTGTTCCGGGGCATCCATACACTTACATGTTGTCATCAACAGTGGTGTGTGTGTAAGATACAGTCAGCCATGTGCAGACAATGTGTGCTTTTGGGGCCAGACTATACCAGCACTGTTCAGACAGTGTGAGATGTGACCATTGTCAATGCATACACACATTGCTGGTCCCAAGCATACACATTTGTGCATTTTAGTCAGACAAAGTACTCTTGTTATGCAATTCAGTGCAGCACTGTGGCAGCTGGGTCTGTTGCAAGACAGTTGGGATGTGCATAGTTTAGCAGTGTGAGTCCCAGGTCCAGTGGAGTTTTTTGGTAATCTGCACTTCCACTGTTTATTTTTATTTTTTTTTATTTTAAAAGTTTTATATAGCGCTAGCTAGACCCGTGGGTATCAGAGCGCTTTACATACACACTGTACAAAACCAAAGGAAATTGCATTACTTATTAGGAAGGCAGTAGGGAAGCAACGACAGAGATAAAAAATACAACATAAAAAATAGATAAACAGTGCAGCGGAGGGAGAGAAAACAAACGAAGGTGGTTAACACAGACCGGTCACCACTATCCTTGAATGTCAAGATAGAGAGGAGTTAACTCGGATATTGAAGTCTAGGTTAGTTGATGTTGGTCAGGAAAGTATTTGTTAAGGAGATGGAGTTTCAGGTCCCTTTTGAAACAGGAGAAGGAGGGGTTGCATCTGAGGACTCTAGGGAGAGCGTTCCATATCCTGGGAGCGTTGCCAGAAAACGATCGGTATTGGGTGGTTTTCTTTTTCAGTTTCGGAGGGATAAGAAGGAGTGAGTTAGAACTTCTCAGTGTTCTGGATTGACCTGCTCTTACCAGTTTGTTGTTCAGGTAGTTGGGGGCCGGAGAGTGAAGGGTTTTGTGTGTGATGCAGGCCAGCTTGTAAATACACCTCCCTTCCATAGGAAGCCAGTTGAGGGAGTTGAGAGCTGGAGTGATGTGTTCAAATCTTTTCACTCCAGATATGAGTCGAGCGGCCATGTTCAGCACTGCCCTTAGTGGGGCTAGGTGAGCTTTTGGAGTCCCTGTTAGGATGGCGTTCCCGTAGTCGATTTTAGAGAGAACTAGGGATTGAACTACTGTCTTGAGGTCATCCTGGGGAAGAAAAGGTTTCAATTTCTTGAGGTGTTTTAGTGAGAAAAGAGCACCTTTTGCAGAGTTTTTGATGTGGGCCTCCATTGATAAGTTCTTGTCAAAGGTGATGCCTAGTGACTTCACTGAGTCGGATAGGACGAGGGGGCAGTTTAGGGCAACCAGATTCTTGAGCCACTCTTGGATTGGTCGACGGTTGCTTTTTGTAGAGAATAGGATTAGTTCCGTTTTATCTGGGTTGAGCTTTAAGTGGTTAGTGTTGAACCAAGTTTGGATCTCGGTTAGAGTGACATTGAGGTGTCGGATGTCGTTGGGAGACTTGATTTTGAAATAGATTTGGGTGTCGTCAGCGTGGAGGTGGTAGTTCACTCCCGCTTTTTTCAAGATGATTGTGAGGGGCTCCATGAAGAGATTGAAGAGGGACGGGGAGAGGATCGAGCCTTGCGGGACCCCAAGTGTGACTTTTGTTGGCTTCGAGAGACAGAGGTTGATTTTAATTTGTTGCGAGCGGTGTTGAAGGAAGGAGGTGAACCATTTTAGTACTGTGCCATTAATGCCGGAGCGTTTCGACAAGGTCTCCAGAAGAGCTGGATGATTTACAGTGTCGAATGCCGCAGATAGGTCAATAAGGATGAGAAGGCAGGCATCACCTTCATCTAAAGCCTTGTGAATATCGTCAGAGATGTTGAGCATAGCTGTTTCAGTGCTACAGCCTTTCCTGAATCCTGATTGAAAGGCGTCGAGGAGGTTGAACTCATCAATGTGTTTGTTGAGTTGGTGGAGAACGCATTTCTCCAATGTTTTCGCAAGGAACGGGAGGTTGGAGATAGGTCTGAGGTTGTTAAGATCATTAGGGTCGGCCCCTGGTTTCTTGAGAATGGGTGTGATTTGTCCTAGTTGAAGGGAGTCTGGGACACAGCCTGAGATGAGAGAGGCATTGATGATTTTTGTCCAGAAAGGGGAAATGGTGTGGTTGAGTTCTTTTATAATTGTGGATGGGAGGGGGTCCATCGTGTGGGAGGAAGGTTTTAGGGTAGAGATTATACTGAAGACCTCGTTTTCCGACATTAGCTCAAAGTCGGACCAATGCGCATTGTTTTTTAGCTGGAGGCAGACCTGATTGTCCTTGGTAAGAACTCTTTCTGATTGGTCAAGGGTGGTTAAAGGGGGGCAGGTTAAGAGGGAAGGAGGGTTTGCGGTTTGGAGGAAGGATTGATCAATTTTTGAGACTTTATTAGAGAAGAAGGTGGCAATTTCTTCACATCGCTCTTTGGTGGCTATGATTTCGTTAGAGGCAGTGCAGTTTGTTTGGCTTTTGACAATGTTGAAGAGTTCTCTCGGTCTGTTTTTCACCAGATCTAGTTGGTTGCGGAAGAAAGACGCCTTTTCACTGAAAATGTGTTTTTTGTATGCCTGCCGAGCAGATCTAAGTTGCGCTAGGTGCAAGGTCGAGGGGTTTAGTCTCCAACACCTTTCCGTTTGTCTGAGTTGACGCCTTTCGTTATTCAGATCCATATTGAACCAGGGTTTAGATTTGGTTCGCCTCATTTCTTTGAGTTTGAGTGGAGCTACTTGGTCTAAGACCTCTGTCATTTTAGAGTTAAAGTGTGTAGTGAGGTCATCGGCAGTCCATGATGAGGGTTGGGGTTGTAGATGGGCATGAATCCTGGATTCAAGTTCGGGTAAAGGGACTTTTTTGATGTTTCTGGTCCAGTGCTTAGGTTTGTCAACACGAATAGGTTGGTGTCTGACAAGTGCATCTATCTTGAACAGAATGAGGTGGTGGTCTGACCAGTCAATGGGAGAAATCGCTCTCAGAGAGACCAGTTCATTGTTGGTAATGATCGCATCCAGTGTTGCACCTTTGATGTGAGTTGGTTCATTGCAGAGTTGTTTGAGATTGTATATTTCAAGTAGGTTGGATAGGTTCTGGACAGTGGAGTCTTCTGGGTTATTTCAGTGGATGTTGAGGTCACCCAGGAACACGTCTTTTGTGTCTGTCATGGAGAAACGTGTTATTAGGTCTGTTAGTTCTTCGGGGAAAAGGGTACGCTCTCCAGGAGGATGGTAGATGGTGTGGAATTTGATGGGAGAGGTGCCCTTGGCAGTGAGTTCGACACCCAGGTATTCAAACGATAGGTATTCTGCAGGTTTAAATTTGGTGATCTGTATTCCAGCTTTGTGAATGATGGCTAGTCCCCCCAGTTTTGATTGGCCTGTCTTGTCTGATGATGTTGTACCCTGGAGGGGTGAGAATGTCAAGAATGGGGGTGGAGTGGACATTAAGCCAGGATTCTGTGAGGAAAGCGATGTCAATTTCTTCAGCGAGTAGAGCTTCAGCAATGTCTGTGGCGTGTTGTACTGCTGATCTGCAGTTTAGGAGCATGCAAGAGAGAGGGCGGGGAGCCTTGGTGGTGGGGGAGCTAGGTGGATAGAGGAGTATTGAGCAGGAGGTCTAGGCGAGTGGACAGTTTTAGGGAGTCTGTTAGTACCAACAATAACAGGGATGGGGAAAGGGGCTGATTTCTGGCTCAGAGCGAGGTAAGGGTCGTTGGTCACATCAGGTTTCAATACCGAAAGGGGGAGGCGATCCCGGTTGGGTCGAAGTGCCTGACTCGTTGACGGACTGGAGGGTCGGGAGGTGCTCTGTGGGGCCATGGGAGAGGTATTGAGGGGGTTTGAGCAAATCTACCAGACGAGAGGGAGTACGGTGGCTTGGTCCTGTTGAGAAGGTCTTGTTGTAAGTGTAGGAGATCGGCAGCAAGGGAGTTAATTTTCTGCTCCATTCTGTTCAGTTGCTGTGTTATTGAGCTGAAAAAGTTTAAGGTTTCTGGCAGGGGTCGAGAATGACTTGGGCCTATGGAGGGAGAGTGAGCAGGGGTCAGGGATTGGACGGAATCAGTGGGATTAGGAGAGGGGAGAGGTTGGACGCGGGGAGCCGGATTAGTAATGCTCCCATTCAAGGAGTTCAGAGGAGGAGTAGAGGGTCTATTGTCCAAGTGAGGAGGGAGAGAAATTCTGGGTAGGAAGTCAGAGTTCCAGGGAATGTCAATGAGATTAGCGGTGGAGGCAGGTTGTGTATGTGGGTGTGCGACGGCGGACGGGGAGTGGGCGGTGATAATAGGGGGAAAGTGTCTGCTGTATTGGTGAAGACGTTGGACATGGGGAAGTCATGGGGGTTGTCAGTGAGGTAAGTGGTGAAGACGGGTTGTGCCTGTGGGTGTGGGACATCGGAAGGGGAGTGTGCAGTGGTGGTAGGGGGAGAGTGACCGCTGGATTGGAGATGACGTTGGACAAGGGGGAAGTAAGGGTCGGGGGAAGAGGGTCTGTGTTGGAGGAAGGGGTAGTTTGAGAGGGAGGGTTCAGATTATCAGAGGTCGAGGGGGGAGTGCCTGTGGGGATTTCAGTCGTGTGAGGGCTGAGGGTGAAGTCCGAGCTGACGAGATCGAGATCGGCCTTGTGGTGTTTGTTAATTGTGATTTTGTTGTTCCTGGTGTGATCAGTTGATGTAATAATGGTGGGCGTTTGGCGGCGGAGAGTAATGATGGGGGTAGTGTGATTATAGTGAGTGATGGTGGATGTCCACGAGTTGAAGAGAGGTTCTTCAGGGCAGGGAGATTGGATCAGTTCCACGTTATTAGTGAGGGTGGTGGGGGATAGGGGAGGTAGGGTTTGGTGGCTCAGTTGAGTTAACGAGGAAAGAAGTGTGGGGAAGTGGCGGTCAAAAGTGGTGAGGTGCGGGTCGGTGGCCTGTATGAGAATGTTTCCAGTTCTGTAGATGGAAATGGTGAGTTCCCCTTTGAAGGTCGGAGAGATAGTGGTGGAGATTTTTTCACCATAGGGAATGATTACTGACTTGGCGACTTTAAGGTGAAGAGAGAAGGTGTTTTTCCATTTAGTCGGGCGATTAGTGTAAAAAATGAAGTTAGTTTTCGTGTTGCCGTTGGTCGCTGTGTGGTAGTTATCTACAATGAGTGTTTCCGGGTGTTGTTTTAGAGTACTGTGCTTGAAGTTCTTTTTGCATTACTGGTCAATTTGTCTGGGTAGTTAATGGACCAAGAGTTGGGTCCGTAACGCACGAGATTCGAGTTACGGGAGGGGTTAGGCGGGCGCATGGTTGAATGGTAGAAAATGCCGGGCGCAATCAGGAATCAAGCAGTAACCATGCTTTTACAGTAAGCATCATTTGGCCCAAACCAGGGGGACACTCCAAATGCAGGGGGAGTATCCGCATTTTTCAATGCCTGCCATATTGGGAGGAGACAATGTCCACAAGCCAATTCCAGTAACAGTCCCATAAGCACATCAGCCTGTAACATAAACCACATTATGCACAGTGTCACATTAGGCGCAAAACCTTAGACGCCAACCTCACCATCATAAACATTATGCAATTCTCTCATCGGTCTAAACGCATTAGACACTAACATGCTAATCAAAAATTTACATTGCAACACTGTGGTATGACATGGGTGATTAGCACATTGACAACCAACCTGCCAGACACTGCTGCAGGGAAGCATGATCGGTGTTAGTGTTGCAGTGTGTGATGCCTGGCACAGTAGACACAATGTGGGTAATTTTTGCACTGAGACTTGTGCATGCTGAGTACAATACGACTGTTTAGCATGATTTGTGTAGGTGACTGTGGACAAACTGGTATGGTGTGATGTGCGGGGGAACAAACGTCACATGCCTATGAGTGGGACAAGTGCTCCATCATGCTAAACTGTTGAAGAAGTGGGCATGTTGTGGGTTGTACTGCAGTGTCACCAATTACACACACCACTCCCAGTTGAAATGGTTACCTACCAGTAAGTTTGATGAGTCACATTCAATATCTGCCACATGGTTGTGGTTGTGGGGAGTGCTCCATCTTGCGCAGCTGTAGGACAAGGGGGCCTGGTGGGAGTTGTAGTGCAGACTTCCAAACCACCCACACACCTCCCTGTGAGGATGGCTACCTACCTGTTAGGTTAAGGTGAGCAATGCAATGGCTGCCACATGGGGGGGTCAGGGCTCCATCTTGCGCAGCTGTAGGACAAGGGGGCCTGGTGGGAGTTGTAGTGCAGACTTCCAAACCACCCACACACCTCCCTGTGAGGATGGCTACCTACCTGTTAGGTTAAGGTGAGCAATGCAATGGCTGCCACATGGGGGGGGGGTCAGGGCTCCATCTTGCGCAGTTGTAGGACAAGGGGGCCTGGTGGGAGTTGTAGTGCTGGCAGCATGTAAACATGTACCCATGGTGATGTTTGTAGCTACCTTTGAGGTGAACCTGAGGGACTGTTGGATTAATGTGTGAGAGCTGTGTTGGTGAGAGTATGGTGTACCTAGGAGGTATAGCTTAGTAGTGGTGCAAGACAGTACATATCAGTGTGATGTTAGGCATTTGTTTGTACTTACCAGCCTCCACTCCCCCGGGTATTCCTGTGAGACTCTCTGGATGCAGTATGCCAAGCACCTTCTCTTCCCATTCGGTGAATGTTTTGAGTGGAACGGGAGGGCCACTGCCTGTCCTGTGAGCCAGCTCATGGTTCTTGGCTCTCTTCTTCTTGACCACTGCCTTCAGATCGTGCCAGCGCTTCACAATTTCATTTCTATTGCGTGGCACGGTCCCTACTGCATTTACCTTATCTACTATCCTTCTCCACATAAGCGTTCTTGTGGCTACTGGTGTCTGTTGGACCAGGTTACCAAACAATTGGGGTTCTACCCTGATTAGCTCATCTACCAGGACCCTCAACTCACTCTCAGTGAATTTGGGCATTTTCTGTGGTGACATGGTGTGTGATGTGCCAAGGTGTTTGAGGTGCAAGTGTTGTGGTGGTGGTGGTGGTGATTTGTATGGTGTGTGATGTGCAAAGGGGTTAGAGGTGCAGGTGTAGAAGTGGTGGTGGTGGTGATGTGTGTGTGTGTTGTGCAGATTTGCCTCTCCTGTCAGCTGTGGTGTATGTCCCTTCAGTTCTGGAGTTTTGCAAAGGATTGTGGTCTGGTAGGGGGCTGGATTTATACTGGGCTATGTGGGTGTGTCAGGATGGGGTATTGGTTGCAGGTGTGGTGTGTGTGTCGTCCTGGGATTTGTAGTTTTTGAGTTTACCATGGGGGTGTGTCTTTGGGCTGTGTTAGGTGTTTTTGGGTACATGACTTGTTTGCTTGGTGCACTTTGTGGGCATGTTGTGTGTATTTTTTTCAACCGCCATTTTTTTCACGGAGCGTACGCAGCGGTGGCTATGCTACGGCGCTTCGCGGGCTCTCTCATTCCTCACTATTGTCGACCGCGGCGGTCGGAAACAGCGCTTTGCACCGCGGTCATGTCGGGGATATCATAATTTCCATGGCGGTGTCTCCGCTGTGGTTGTGCTGGTTTGGGCTGTTTCCGCCGCGAATCCGAACGCCGCGGACGGGTTTCGGCCTTCTCCGCACGCAACGGGAGGTTTCTCGGGTCTCCTTTCCGCCGCGGTTGGATTTTTACCGCTGTGGATCCTAATCTAGCCGTCGGTTTCACGCGGTAGCGGCGGGCGGTGAGTTTCCGCTACCATGGCAGTCGGGTTGCTTTTCCGACCGCCATCGTAATGGCCCCCATAGTTAGAATTATTTAAAAAAAAAAAAATTATAAATAATAAATATAATGTAACAATAAATTAAACATGCATATATAAAAATTATTATATATATATTTACTGAATAATATTAATAAATAATTATTATAATACATTATAAAATGTTAGAAACATAATACAAATTATAAATACATATATTTATACATACACCTGTAACATAAACATAAAAATAAAATATATATATAATAAATTAGAATATTAAAATGATTTTTCAATTTTAAAACAACATTTTACACTACATTTACTGAAACAGTAGGGAAAATGTTGGATAGCGTAGGGGATAAAATTACTATTCCCACTGCAGGAAGTGCAAGAGTAGGGAAAGTGTTGGATAGCGGAGGGGATAAAATTACTATTCCCACTCCAGCAAGTGCAACAGTAGGGAAAGTGTTGGATAGCGGAGGGGTAAAAATTACTATTCCCACTCCAGCAAGTGCAACAGTAGGGAAAGTGTTGGATAGCGTAGGGGAATAATTTACTATTCCCACTCCAGAGAGTGCAACAGTAGGGAAAGTGTTGGATAGCGTAGGAGATAAAATTACTATTCCCACTCCAACGAGTGCAACAGTAGGGAAAGTGTTGGATAGCGGAGGTGATAAAATTACTATTCCCACTCCAGATAGTGCAACAGTAGGGAAAGTATTGGATAGCGGAGGGAATAAAGTTACTATTCCGACTCCAGCGAGTGCAACAATAGAGAAAGTGTTGGATAGCGGAGGGGTTAAAATTTTCTATTCCCACTCCAGAGAGTGCAACAGTAGGGAAGGTGTTGGATAGTGGAGGGGTTAAAATTGCTATTCCCACTCCAGCAAGTGCAACAGTAGGAAAGTATTGGATAGCGGAGGGGAATAATTTACTATTCCCACTCCAGCAAGTGCAACAGTAGGGAAAGTGTTGGATAGCGGAGGTGAATAATTTACTATTCCCACTCCAGGGAGTGCAACAGTAGGGAAAGTGTTGGATAGCGGAGGGGATAAAATTACTAATCCCACTCCAGCAAGTGCAACAGTAGGGAAAGTGTTGGATAGCGGAGGGGAATAATTTACTATTCCCACTCCAGCAAAATAATGAACATTAATTAACAAATATTTAACTAATTAAAATTAATTTACCTCCCACCATATTCCCCTATAAATAACCCCACCAATGTTGTAAAACATAACACAATTAACATAATAAGTTAACAATTAATTAACTAATAACAATTAACAAGCAAATTAAAAACATTCAGTAATAAATTAATTCACAGAATTAACACTATTAAATAAAATTAAATAAATAATATATAAAAAATATTAAAAAAAATATTAAAATGTAATTACTTCCCACCCTACTCCCCTATCATCCCACATGCTCTTAAAAAAAAGACAATTAACATAATTAATAACTAATTATTAATTTTTAATGACCAATTTAGAACTAATTAATAACCACATTTAACAATATAAAATATTAAATACATAAATATTAATTAATAAAAATTATTAATTAATTATAATTGAATTACTTCCCACCCTACTCCCCAATAAACCCACAACCCACTCCTAAAAAAATAACACAATTAACATATTTACCAATTAATTATTAATAATTAACAACTAATTAATAACAAATGAATTATCACAATTAACAATATGAAATATTAACTACATAAATATTATTTAATTACCAATATTAATTAATTAATTATAATTAATTTACTTCCCACCCTATTTCCCTATAAACCAACAACCTGCTCCTAAAAAAATGACACAATTAACATATTAACCAATTAATTATTAATAATTAATAACCAATTGATAACTAATTAATAACAATTAAATTATCACAATTACCAATATAAAATATTAAATACATAAATATTAATTAATAAAAAATCTTAATTAATTAATTATAATGAAATTACTTCCCACCCTATTCCCCTGAAAACCCACAACCCGCTACGGAACTAAAACGCAAAATGTAATTTAATTTTTTTTTTATAACTTCTAAAAATTATTAATAAATGTATTCTAATTAAATTACTTCCCACCCTATAAACCCACAACCCGCTACGGAACTAAAATACACAAAAATTAATTAACATAAAATTAAATACTTCTAAAAATTTCATAAATACATTAAAAAAATAAGCTATACTTATACAAAATGATTACATCACATACTTTAAACACACATAGTAAAATACAAAACACTAAAATAAATGTCGATATTATTAACAACGATATTTTTACTAACGATATTACTAACTTCAATATTAAAAAAAACAATATTTCTTACCTTCATGTCGATATTCTGGTCAACAATATTCTTGCATGTCGATATTGTGCCACGTCGATATTAAAAACTCAATATTCTGGCACATCGATATTCCTACATCAATATTATGTCTGTGCACCTTATAATACATCAGACAGGATTTCCATCATGTTTGTGACAGAGTATCCCATCCGCCAAACTTTAAATCAGGACCTTAATTCTTCCTGTTCGGGGTCCTTCTCCGTGTACTGGAGAGAAAAGAAATCGCCAACTTTGGATGTAAAAAGAGTCTTAATAATTTATCCACATAGGACTGTGTTTTGCAGAAAATCAGAATCCTGGTCTGTAACTCTCTGTTTGGCTGGTCGGGTTTGAAACCATAAGTGGCTACTTTGAGTACATGGTTGAAAATGTGCTATAATCTCGACATATGGAGGAGAACATTCTAGGTGTGGACCAGGGTAGGCCCACCAATGGTATGGTAGCTTCCTGGGCAGTATTCAAAGGACCTACTAAGCAAGAAATGTGTAATGCAGTGACTTTGGATTCCCCAAACATTTTTGTAAACCATTATAGATGAGTGCTGAGGTGAAGTACTTCAACAGCCTTTGGGGCTTCATTTCTGAGTCCACTAGAAGTAATTAATGGAACTATCATGTTTTGTTGTATTTATATCTCAATAAATATTTTTATTGATTTTCTTTCCTTTGTGAAAGTCATTTGCTTACTTCTGCATCCGCTGACAGTGTAAGGAATGTAACATAATTCAAGTTTCCCATCCCTCACATCTCTTGGGGGGGAGAGTTTCACCTTCACATGGCTTGGGATGATAGGATATGAGGTTGGTAACCCTGCCTTTTTATATCATGCAACAGGAAATGTATCAGCGGTCAAGAACAATATCAGTCTGTCTTTAGTACTTTTTTAAAGAAAGACTGCTGTCAGAAAATAAGCTGGGGTCTCCGAACTGACAGCCGAGTTAAGTGCAGCATTCGGTGACTGCGGAACCACTGTGAGTGTGTTCTCTGAAGCATGAACCCATGGTGTGAGTGTCAGAATTGGTTAAATATGAAATATCTGTTAGAGTGCAGGGAGTGAGTGTCAAAGGGAACTCAGTGTCAGCTTTGTGGGATGTTAAAGGACTGTGAATTCAACGTTTGAAACTTGGAAGAATGTGAAACAGCAATCCACTGTGACCCACCTACTGAAAGCAGCTCTTTATTCGGAATAACTTGCACCTTTTCTGTACACAGGCAACATTTCCTTCGGTGACTTTAGGATTGTCAACAGCTGCACCCTGTGGCAAGAGAGGACCTTTTGGTTCCTAGTCTTCCTCCTTTATATTAAAAACAACATATACACAAGCAGCAACAATATGTGTGGTACAGTACACCTCAAGGGACTAATCTAAAGGCAGGACAAATAGGCTCCTGTAATTACATTTTTCTTGAAAAGTCAAATTATTTTAAAATCTCTCTTCAGTCACACTGCAACAGTTTTACATTTTTATACCATAAACATATTTTAATAAATAAAACATGTGTGATTTACATGGAGAGAATAAATACAGTAGAAAGTTGTGGAATGATACGTTGGATGCCATTATCTGTCCATGTCGCTGACATAGTTCACTCCTATATATAATTTCACAAACCACACTGTGAAGTAGTATCTACTGAAATCACAGTCACATACACTGCAAAAGAGACGACATCAGGAGGCTAGGGCAATAGAGCACACACAACAAAACGTAAGGGGACATATAGCAAAGGAGGATGAAATGGTACCAAGGACAGCGATGGAAAGGGGAGAAGAAGAAGCAGATGGAATGAACAACGGGTTAAGAATGTGAGGGTGAGTGTGAACATGGAGCATTGGGGCTGCCTTTATCACAGCATGGCTGCGTGACAGCAACATGAAGAAGCAATGGCTTGGTGGGGAACATGGCGGGCGCTAGTTAGTGTGGTCGCGGACTCTCTTCCGAATCTGGGCAGATGAGCATAACTCACGGGTAAAATTGGACGGGTGACGGTCTCGGTGGTCTCGGAGTAGGGTTAGGGCCGTGTCGGGCTGCTTTTTGTTTCTCCTTGCCTCTCGCCTTCAGTTTTTGGGGCGATGGTGGTGGCAGCAACGGTGGGGCCGCCGCAAGGCAGTCTGTGGGTGGAGGCTGGAGACCGGGTCGCAAGAAGCTGGCGCGCCGCAGCGAGAGTCGGCTTCCGGGGCAGCGGGAGCCGGCTGGTAGCTCTGTGCATTCCGGTCCATAGCCTGGTGAGGGAATCGGACAAAAACGGCAGTAGAGCGGAGTATGAGACAAAAACGGAGGATGTTGCACTGTTCCCCCAAATGACACCGGTAAGGAGGAGGGATAAGGGGGATTGGGGGTCTTTGGCAAAGGTGGGGAAGGGCCCCATTATTGAAGACCAGCAGGCTGTAAAAAGAAAGGATTTGACTGAGACACAGATCGGTGGGGCTAACAGGCAAAACAGGTACACTCTCAGAAGCAGAGATATCTGGGGCCAAGGTCAGCCCCCTTCTGAGGACCTGATTAGAGAAACTGCTCCGCCAGTAGCACAAATTAGCCCTCATAAAAACCCTATGTCCCGTACCTGCCCTCCCCCCGCAGAATAAAAAAGTCTCAGTGGAAAAGACTCTCTCGACTGTGGGTAAAAAGTCGTCAAGAAGCAAATCTGCCAATCTCCGAATTACACCTTCACTCCGTTCCTATTTCAAGGTTCAAGCTCAGTCCTCTCAACCCATTCTACCCACTCAGCCAACTCAGGCCACCCAACCTATTTGTACCTCCACCTTTACGGTGGTTATAGGTTATACCCCTACAAACACATCAAACATTTCAAAGCAACCCAGTATAGCAAACACTGGGGGAATGGAAGCAGAAAATAACACCATTCTGCTCGGAAATAGGTTCACCCCCCCTGGCAGTGGTAGAAGATGACAGCAATTGTAACCAGCATAACCTTGGGCTAAGAACCTCTTTGAGTCAGCCACCCCGACAGGGAGATGGGATGAGTGAACCAGCTATAGGGCCCAGTTCGGGGGAGCGATCATCTACAGAGGGCCTCCTAGCTACGTTGCTAACCGAAATTAGAGAGAAGTTTGCAGTCTCCGAATGCAATCAGCAGAAGATCCAGGCGGCATGTGAGACACTGGAAGGAAAAATGAATTACATTATGGAAAGAGTTGGAGTAATGGAGACAACCTTGGAAGATCTTTCAAAACAAGTAGACAAAAATACATCTGAAATCTTGAGGTTAAAAGAAAATGATAGAGAATTAAGGGACAAACTAGAAAGCATAGAGAACAGTGCCAGAAGGAATAATATTAGGATTCTGAATGTCCCAGAAGACCTTGAGGGAGGGGACATAAGGTCCTTTGTTATTAGTCTTCTTGGAGAACTTCATCCTGACTTAGACAAATTGACCCTAGAAGGCGATATCCAGAGAATCCACCGAGACCCCTATACCAAGAGACCAGGGAAAAGAAACCCGAGAAGGATATTAGTTAATTTTAAAACGTACTCAATTAAAGAAAAGATCCTTACCGGGGGGCTTAAAGTAGGAGTATACAACAAAGGAGATTGGTCCTTTTGTATTAGGTCCGATATTTTACGCACCACACAAGACAGGCAGTGGGAATTAGGGAAATATATACAAGAACTGAGGGGGCTGGGTGCCACTGCTAACCTCAGTTTCCCCGCCTCTCTAAATGTGATGTGGAATAACAAAATGTATAATTTCAGGGACCCCTCCGAAGTCAGTTCCCTGATTGACCAGATAAAAAGCACATCCAAATGATAAGGCCTAATTCTGCCTAGATAGGGAGAGAGTCAGAATGTGGAGGTATCCATGGTATAACAATAACAAACGGAGGAGTAGAGGGTCTAAGGGAAATTTTAAGACCGAGCCATGGACACATTCCCCAAACTGTATATAAGAAACACAAAGGTGTCCATGGGTCTAAGCGAACCTAAGAATCATTCAAAGGACAAATGGCATTGACTACTGGACAAAGAATGAAACAACGAACCCTCTTGTGTAGGCCGTGGAGAATCCTTTAAAAGGACAGAATCCCATCACTCACCGTAGTGACATGCTTCATCATTTGGGATCTCCTCTTATCTGTAACCTAGTACAGATAAGGGCTGCAACTCCTCTCTACGAAGGAGGAGCTCACGGATGTTTTCGATCAGAGTCTCTCTAGGATCAACTGAGATCCACCAAATGTGAGGACTAGAAACCTTATATATAGAGTGATGTGCGCAGTGCTAATATGTGAAAGAGTGTAGTGCAAGCTAAAATGGTAAACAATAGAGCACACCTTTTATTCATCATCTATTGGATACCAGATTAAAATCAGTGCAGAGGGCAGTTTTGAAAAAATAACCACCTCAGTTTAAAGCATGGTCAACATGTTTCAGCCATTGTGATTGCGTGCAATCTTGGCTTTCTTCAGGACCTATAACTAATATTGCTACTGTGTGACCAGGAATGATAATAAATATAAACAGAGTAGGTTGGATTAATTACAACCTACCAACTTCTCATGAGTTCTCTGTGCCTTGTGGTGCAAAGATGACACCTATAGTGCACAAGAGAACAGCCTCGCCTCCCCTGGTGACCTCCGCAAAACGGCTCAGACGGAGCTTGGGGCAACGACGGACAGAGCGGGGCCTCATTTCCTGAGTTTGTTACCAGGGGAGGCGAGGCTGTTCTCTTGTGCACTATAGGTGTCATCTTTGCACCACAAGGCACAGAGAACTCATGAGAAGTTGGTAGGTTGTAATTAATCCAACCTACTCTGTTTATATTTATTATCATTCACGGTCACGCAGTAGCAATATTAGTTGTAGGTCCTGAAGAAAGCCAAGATTGCACGCAATCACAATGGCTGAAACATGTTGACCATGCTTTAAACTGAGGTGGTTATTTTTTCAAAACTGCCCTCTGCACTGATTTTAATCTGGTATCCAATACATGATGAATAAAAGGTGTGCTCTATTGTTTACCATTTTAGCTTGCACTACACTCTTTAACATATTAGCACTGCGCACATCACTCTATATATAAGGTTTCTAGTCCTCACATTTGGTGGATCTCAGTTGATCCTAGAGAGACTCTGATCGAAAACATCCGTGAGCTCCTCCTTCGTAGAGAGGGAGTTGCAGCCCTTATCTGTACTAGGTTACAGATAAGAGGAGATCCCAAATGATGAAGCATGTCACTACGGTGAGTGATGGATTCTGTCACTTTAAAGGATTCTCCACGGCCTACACAAGAGGGTTCGTTGTTTCATTCTTTGTCCAGTAGCCAATGCCATTTGTCCTTTGAATGATTCTTAGGTTCGCTTAGACCCATGGACACCTTTGTGTTTCTGGTATCCATGGTATACCTCTAGTGTTGTGGGAGGGTTCCCCGGGGTGGGGGGGTTGGAAGGAAGGGGTGGGAGGGGTCACAAATAAAAATAAAACACAAAAAAGAAGAATGGTTTTGCTTTTGTGCACTGGGTGGGGGAGCATGGGGGAAAAAATAAAAAAATTGTCCTCATTTATGAATAAAAATCAAATAGATTTAACTGGTTTATACCAATCTGTTACATCTTTTATTTTGTGTAGCATTCTTAGGTCTCTCAGGTCACCTTGTATACACCTACATTCTTATGATAGATTTAGGTAGGCCTGAGAAGCCAATAATTTTGAAAGTTTTATCATGGAACGTAAAAAGCCTTAGGGTCCCCTCCAGAAGAAGGAACATTTTAGAATATCTGAGGCTTTCAGATAGTGATGTCCTCTGTTTACAAGAGTCACATTTGTGCAAAGAGGAGTGGGCAAAGATACTTAAAAAACAGAAATGGGTAGAACACTGTATATGCACTACACAGTCGTGCTCAATAAAAGGGGTTGCCCTTATATTTAAAAAAACCACCCAAGCTATACTTGGAGACAGTGTAGTAGATCCGCTTGGAAGGTGGGCAATTGCCAGGGCCAAAATAAACGGTCTCTGGCTGACTTTTGTGGGCTATTATGGCCCCAATTTAGATGATCCGGCCCCACTACACACTTTACTTCTTAAATTAATTGACATTAAAGACCCTATCATAATAGATTGTGATTTTAATGTAGTTCTGGATCCAAGGCAGGACTCAACTTCTAGGAGAGCAGTGGCAACAACTCAAAAAATGAGAACCGCCCTGAAACAGTTGATGACTGATATGGGGCTTCGAGATATTTGGAGAGTGATGGGACGTAAGGCCGGGACATCAGGGGGTAACTTTACTTTTCACAAAAAAAGTGTGGTCATCATTCTAGGATTGACGTCTTCCTGGTAGATTTGCATATTAGTTAGAACACGATTAAGGTCAGCCATATCCCAGAACATTTGTCTGACCACTCTGCGATAGTTTTGGAAATTTCCCTGGTGAAGAGACCCTTCACTCGTAGATGGACTCTAAATCACTCGTTACTTTTGGAACCATTCGTAATTGAAAAATTGAAAACAGTGACTAACGAGTTTTTTCTACTCAATGTTTACTCGGCACTCCCCCATACTGTCTGGGACTCATATAAAGCTTTCCTAAGGGGTATCTTAACTTCCTTGTCTACCGCTCAAAATAAGAAAGTGAGAGACGACATTAAAACTCTTGAAGCTGAAATACATACAAATCAGGTAGCGTCAGAACAAACACCTAATAACATAAATATTATACAGAAACTAACCACGGCAAAACAAGATCTTGCTGACTATCTGGAAGCAATAATTAAAAGGAAGTGGGATGGCAGTAAGTTGTCTCATCATGAGTATGGGGAAGGGTGTAGTAAACTCCTTGCATGGAAAGCCAAAACGGATCAGTCTAGAAATCTGATAAAGGATCTCAGATGTTCGATCTCTGGTAATGTCATCACCGAAGATATAGGGATCGAGGACACTTTCACCCAGTTCTTCCAAGGTCTTTATTCAGAGGACCCAACACTATCTGAAGAATTTATGGAGGAATTCCTTTCAGATCTGGAACTCCACATGCTTCAGAACTCAGAAAAAGACAACTTGAGCAGCCCTATTGTTCTGGAGGAAGTCCTTCAAATCATTAGCTCCTTAAAAAAAGGGAAAGCCGCTGGCCCTGATTCCATTCCTAACGAAATTTATACCATCCTAAAAGAAGAGAGTGCCCCAGTCTTGCTTCAGCTGTTTAATTCCACCTTTATATCTGGCCAAGACCTCCCTTCATCCTGGGATGAAGCCTCCATAACTATCCTTCTGAAACCCAATAAGAACCAGAGGTCTTGTGAGTCCTATAGGCCTATATCCCTTCTTAATAGTGACCACAAAATATATACCCAGATCTTAACCAAACGTCTGGACAAGGTGGCAGGAACAATAATACACCCTGACCAAAAAGGTTTTATGAAGGGGAGGCAACTACATGAATTAATACACAATTTAATAGGGGCAATTGACTTGGCAAGACAAAATGAAATTCCTTTAGCAGTAATGACCTTTGATGCTGCTAAAGCGTTTGACAGGGTCAGTTGGCCTTTCCTATACAAAACGATCCAGCGTTTAAATCTAGGGGAAACTTTTATTAGCATCAATCAGGGCCCTATATAAAAATCCATCGGCCAGGGTCCTTGTCAATGGAAACCTTACAAGGTCAATAAAAATAGGTAGGGGGACTAGACAGGGATGCCCTCTCTCCCCCCTCCTTTTCAACATATATATTGAACCACTGGCATGTAAATTAAGAGCTTGTTGAAATATTCACCCCTTTACTTGTAATGGTTGGGAAAGGAAAATTGGGCTGTACGCTGACGATCTTATGGTTCTGACAGGGAACCTAGAGCAGTCACTTCCTGCGATATGGGAGCAGCTGGAGAGTTTTGGGAGGGCATCTGGATATTCAATTAACCAGCAAAAAACTGAGCTAATGAAATGGAATACTCTTTATAGGAGTGATTTCACAAAGCAGGAAATTAGATACCGAGGTGTCCAAAATGTAGAAAAGATAGCGCAGGTAAATTTCGATAAAGTTGCAGTGAGTGTCAAATCACAGTTACAAGCATGGGGGGCTCTTCCACTTTCCTTCCTGGGCAGATCAAATCTTTTAAAAATGTCACTTCTCCCCAAGTTTACTTTCTTGTTTAACACCATTCCGTTAGAATTTGCAAAGATTTGGTTTAGGAGAGTACAGGGGACTTTTTCGAGTTGTATATGGGGAAACAAAAGACCAAGAATATACTTTAAAAAGTTTAGAAGAAAGAAAGCCTATGGTGGTATTGCTACCCCGGATCTCGATCTGTACTACTGGGCCTTTCATTTAAAGAACTTTCGTCAATTAATGATGGGGAGTTCTTTTTTATCCCCACTCTTTAGGGCCCCTACACTGAGCGCCCCGCATCAAACAGACTTCTTTCTCCTAAAATGTGGTCATCCTAAATTTTTTAAGAAGGTGAGGCTGAAAAGTCCTCCTAGCTGCTACTAAGGTTTGGTCTCAGGTGAGATCGCTCCTACAAATACCCTATTACAGTGATGCAGCACCTATTTGGGACTCCCCAGGTACTCCAGTTTGTTTAACAGATGCACTTGCCATTCCGCTTCGTACCTGTGGTATTCTTAGGTGGGGGCAGCTCATCGTGGACACTGAGCTACTCTCTTGGCAACACCTTTCAGCGATCTCCGAGAACTCAGTTTCAAAATTCAAATACTACCAACTTTTAAGTTGGGTAAAAGCATCGGGGAGATCGCAGGGAACGGGGACTTGGTGTCTAAGATCTGTTCACGCACTACAGTACGGAAAGAAGTCGCTGAATGGCACTGGATGCTAATCCAAAATGGAGAAGATATGCAAAACTCATTCACAGAGATCTGGAGGAGGGACTTGCCAGGCGAAGAGCTCGAGGAATTAGGGCAAGTATCTATGTCTCTTTTGTGGTCATATGTGAAAGCTGCTCCACTAAGGAAGAATCATCTTTTCACTGTCCATAAGGCATACTGGACACCACAGAAACTGTCGAAGTTGGGGAGCCGAGTGACAAAGAAATGCCCGAAATGTGGAGAAAACAACGCAAACAAGCTTCATATGGTTTGGCAGTGTCCCTCAATTCAGCTTTTCTGGCAGAAAGTGTGTAAGACCATTTCAGGCATCATGGGTCAAGAGATCAAGTTGACAGTACCTTCGGTGATTTTTGGAGTGTTTCCGGGCGGGGTAGATAACCGTAGCTTTCTTAAAACTCACAAAGCTCTCTTTTTTGTTTTGGTTCTTCTTCCACGGAGGGAATTGTGTGTTAAGTGGATTCTCCCTTGTCCCCCAGTTGAAAATGAATGGATTCGTTCCATACTGAGGTTTTCACATCTGGACCGTGCCAATAAGCTTCGTAAGAAAACAAAATTCTGGGAACTTTGGGGCGTTTGGTTTAAGATGCATGTTCTAATATATCCCACTGAGCACAATTCTCACAAGTTTTCTCTTGGTTTCTTTTTTTTCTGTTTCTTTTTGTTTTTTGTTTTTTCTCTTCTCTTTTCCTATATAATCTTTATATATGTATGATTTACGGATCTTGAGTTCCATGGTCCTATGATTAATAGTATGCTACACAGGTTTGCTTTATTGGCAGGGCCACTTCATCTTAAAGCACCTGTCAATAGAAGAGCCGGTGCCATTACCTATCCAGGAGGCATAACCTTTGGTTTTCTTTTGCCCGGGGATTACTTTTATCCTTCCTCTCTTGTGGAGTGAACGGGCATCCCATTGCTTTTCCCTGGTTTCGTTAGGCCCTTCCTCTTTGAATTAAGGGCATAATTGGAAAAATGAGGACTAAAAAAAAAAGCAATGGCTTATGGCACACTACCACCATGACTGTGAATGGTCTTCAAGGCACGCCCTTGGGTGGTTGTTGTGATGCAGCTGACACTGCAGCTGCTGCATCCCATTCCAGCCTGCTTCAGCCCATGAACAAGCATGCCCACAGATGTAGAAATGGAAAGAGAAAGGATGCAAGCAGTGCTGATTCAGAGTTTAAGAGGAGATAGTTTCCAATTTGGAGATGGGGCTAGATCTGAACTTATCATCTGCATTGACCATGATCAGGGTTGGTGTAGGAAATTGGGTTACTGGCTGATGGGAGTGAAACCCTACTCAAGCAGCAACCACAATTCCTGTCAGAGTGAAGTCACATGTGAACCCCAAATTAACCAGCGCTTAACCCTTTGGTAGGTTGGCGAAAAGCAATCAGAATTTACTTACAGGAAATATGTAAAGAATTTGTACAGCACTTCAAACAGTAATAAAATGAAAACACAAAATAAGAAAAATTCCACACCAATTTAGAAAAACAGTGTAAAATTGTATAAATTATTTGAGGCCCTAACAACAAAAATTAAGTTGGTAGAACCAGAGATATGCAATTTTAAAGATTTAGGTGAAAATCGTGGCTAAAAGCACAAAGTGCCACCTGTAGATATCTGGTCATGCTGGACCAGTACGGTCGTGATGGAGCACGGGCCAGTTTCAGGAATCAAGTTAGGCCCACTTTGATTTTCACTTAGGCAGCAGTGCAGCAGAGTAGCAGTTCTTCTTGCAGCAGAGCAGCACAGCAGTCCTTCTGATTTTTTCAGAGGTGTACTGAAGAACTGGGTCTGAGGGTCCAATACTTATACCTGATGTCAGCTTTGAAGTAGGAGAAGGTTCTGGAGGTTTCCACCTTCAGTGGTGTTTTGAATTTCCTGCCTCCATGCCCTGGAGCCAGCTTGTCTGGCGGGCACAAAAGACTAGTGTGAAACCCTCTGTGAGTGTGCTGAGACAGAGTCTTTGTGATATGCAAGTGTGGTAGGTAATAGCTCCTCCCTACCATCAATTCACAGATGGCCCATCCTGCCAAAAAACCTGCAGTCTACACCGGCTTCCCTGCTAGTACAAATTGTGTGATCCTAGGAAAATACTTTATATTGCAGACCCTCCTTTTTCTTCATTATCACAAATGAGAGCACTTTTAAATATCTATAATTTTGCTCTATCTATAATTAGAAACTATGCAAAGTGTACGGTTTAAATGACTACTGACTTGCCTCTTAGTTCACTAATGGTGTTGTTGAGTGGTGAGCCATGAATCTTTCTGAAAAGTATCATTTTTAATAACTGTCTGCCTATCCAGTGATATAATCTGTTGTACTAAGGTGAAATGCTTCCACTTCTTAAAGAAATACACTTTTTTTTAATTTTGAGGAGATTGTATCATATTTTTGCAATTTGTTTGTCGCATAATATACATGCTAAGCATTTTCATGGCTCTGCTCGTGCTTAGACTCTTAGAGACAAGCCATACCCATTGATCTACTCTGGCTCGACTCGCCGAATTAATTTGCCTGCTAGTCCTCCTCTATCTGCTACTCGAACTTAGTACATAAGAATGCAAACGAGTACTGACCCTGTTGCGCATGGAAACAGTCCATCCCAAACTTTAGTCATCTCACCCCTCCACCCTGGATGCTACAGCTTTTTAAGTTGGAACATTTGCAGTAGCGGTCCGTGCAGGGCGTGCTTGCCGGGCGGTGACGTGGGGCGGGGGAGGGGCAGGGGGCGGGAGGGGGTAGTAAACACCGGAATACGGATGAATGCAGGTAAGTAGACAATTAAATTACTAAAACGAATTTCGTTGCGCGCGCTGCATCGCATTTGGCGACGCAGCGCAGGCAACGAAATTCGTTTTAGTGATTTAGTGTCTGCTACCTGCATTCATCCGTATTCCGGTGTTCTACCCCCACCCTGCCCCTCCCCGCCCCAGGTCACCGCCCGGCAAGCACGCCCTGCACGGACCGCTACTGAACATTTGAGATTCACACCCCCTGAATATGGCTGGCTAAGCTACGCACCCGACAGTGTGTCATGGCCCAGATATCTCAGGAGGGAAGGGTAAATTGGAAAAAAACAAAAACAAAATAGCGTCATTTCGAAAAGTGAACACAACAAAATATGCTACTTGGCGGCGATTAAATAGTGTCTTATTAGAATGTACAATTCCCGTGGTTAATAAAGCGCCTAAAACAAACCCTTGACTTGATTTACTAAAGATTGCACACGTGGTCGACAGTGTCTGCCGAATTGTGTGCTACTCCCACGGGGCTTCTTAATGGGAAATAAATTAATATAATACTTTGCTTCGCTTTGCACCGCGTGAGCGCCCGTGACGAACATTAGTGAAGCTATTAGTAAAACCACAGTGGAGTGCTGTAATATTAATGCATTTCCAATAAAAATGAGTGCAAATATGCTTTATTAAATGTAGACTTTAAAAGCATCTACACATAGCAGGAACATGCACACAGATTAATAGGAACTCAGTTACAGGCAGGGTGACAATAATGTGGTGTCTGAACAGAACTGTACATCATTAAGGAAGACAAACTCTCAGTACGTTTATATTAAGACTGGAACATTGCTCCTGATGTTCACAAAATTCATAATAGCTTAAATGTCAGGTGTTATCAATGCAGAAGTCGACAATTGTTTGCGCCCAGCAAGGGGTACTTAATAGGTCTTTGTCAAGAAGATAAAATATTAACCATCAAGCCGCCTCAGTCACCAGTTACAAACACAACGTTACACTTGTACACCATAATGCTGTTTTATATTTTATAAGACATTTATTTATAACAGGTTTGTGTTCAATAACCACGCAAAGTACAGCGATTATAGTATGAGAAAACAAGCTGTGGAAAGGCAAGCCGGTAGAATAATGGTTGAAATCTACCGTCCTTTTCCTTAAGAAGAAAACTACACCTAATATTTAAGACAGTGGAGAGTGTCTAAAATGGGGTGTTGAGACTTTAATTGACGAAGCACTTCAAAGACCTATTTTAGCCCTAGCACGGTTGAGTGTGCACTAACACCATTGTGTGCATGGTAAAAGAGATATGGGTATAGATCAGTAATCACATTTTCAACGTCCTTGAGAATACAAAGAGTTATAACTGATTTCTGCAGCTACTACGTGTATATATAGATACCTCTTCATCCACTATCTCAGCTTCAGAAGGTAGGCTTTTGTAGGCAGTAGTATCTGAAGAAGATCCCAGAGAGAAGTGACCTGTAAAGAGAAGGATTTCCTTTCAAGCTGTACCATATTGAGGGAAGGAGGAGACAACAGAAGCAAGATATCTTGTGAGTACCATCTCTTAGAGCAGGTGTGTAAACAGAGTCTTCATATTAAAAACGATGGTTTATCCAGATAGAGTGCATTGTGGACCAGATCACAAACTTTGCGTTGAATCCACATTTGAATTGGCAGGCCTTGGAGGAACGCCCTTACTGACTGCCACAATACTACGCTTCCTTTTCAGCCAGATATGAACTCCCAGATTTTCGATCAACTGTATTCTATAAATCAGATCTTTAGGTGTTTCAAGTTAGGCCACATTGAAATAGTACAATATTAATGATATACCTAAAACAAGAAGAGAAATTGTACAAAGAATAGTAAAAAATTGCATTAGACATCCCAGAATAGTTGAAAAAAGCAAATCTTAATGAGTGATTTGATGTGAAAAGACAGTGTTAACAGCTCCTCAAACCTAAATCCTGGGACTTAGAAGATAGACAGGTGGGCAACTAAGCAAAGAAGATCAGAGCATATGTGTTTACTACTAAACAGAGATATTGCTTTTTTTTTGGATCCTGCGTTTGGAGCACATCAACGAGTCCATGGCAGTAAGACTTGATTACGATATGAATGTAATCGGAAAACATAACCAATAGGTATCAACATGACATCTCCAAGTAGGTCACATGCATATGATCAAGAGTGGCAAAAGGGATAACTGTGGCATTACAAATTATCTCTTGCCTCAAAGGCTCAAAGTGGGGTGTAATCAGCTGACGATTAATGCAGAAATAAATGTGATCATTTACAATACTGAGGGGGTATGTACAAGTAAGTGGTGGAGCGCAGCGTTAGCCTCCATGGCTTAAAGCCACGCTCTGCCACTTCTGAAACGCAAGGCTGCACCATATTTACAAGAATGTGGTGCAGCCTTGCGTTTCCCCCTGCGATGGCGCTAAGTTTAGCAACTTTGCGCCAACGCAGGCACCCTTGCACCATGGTGCAAGGGTGTCTGCGTGCAGGGGAGGTTTGTTTATGTGTAGGAAGGTGTCCCTTCCTGCACATAAACAATCCAAAAATGCCATTCCGTCTCTTTCATGTGCGCTGCTTCCTGCAGCACACATGAAAGTGACAAAATGGCATTTTTTTTAAAGGTTTGTTTATGTACAGGAAGGGACACCTTCCTGTACATAAACAAACCATGGCATTTTGCTTTTTCCATGTGTGCGGCACAAGGCAGCACACATGGCATTTTGCTTTTTCCATGTGTGCTGCACAAGGCAGCACACATGGAAAAAGCAAAAACGAGGAGAAATAATGCATTTCTCCTCGTTTTGCCCACTTAAGACCAGGATTTACCTGGCCTTAATTTTGGCTCTGCCTCCTATGTACGCCAAACTTATACATAGGGGGCAGTATCGAAATGAAAGGGTGTTGTGGTGAAACGCCCACCGCAACACCCACTGCCCAACCTTTCACGCTAACCATAGCGTGAAAGGGAGCCTTATGTACAAGGCAGCGTTAAGCCACGTTAAGTGGCTGAACGCTGCCTTGTACATAAGCGCAGCCCCTATCGCCACCACAACGTCGGTAAAAGTGACGCTGTGGTGGCGATAGGAAACTTGTACATATACCCCTGAGTCCCTAACACCAAGCACCATGTCAAAGTTTTCCACAGACAGAGCAAGCTGAGGCTGTACCAGGGTAAACCCTGCACTTCCCCTGATTTAAAATAGAGTAGAAATAGAACTGCGACTTTGCAGGGCAGGAGCACTGCTGAATTACAGCAGTGGTCCTGCTCTGCCAAAATCTAAATGAATCCTCTCCTCACTGTGCAAGCCCGGAAACTATCCTGATGTTGCTAAAATATGTGTTCAGTTTGAATAAAGTGTTTTAGCTGTTCAAAAAGTTACTTTTTCCCGCAATATGGATAGGTAGAGAAGATGTCCAATGGGTTTGTAGTTTGCTGCAGATGAGACATTTTTAAGTGATGGTCTGACCAATAACTCCTTCCTGGCAGAAGCATTTTGTCAGAAATAACAGAGTTGTTGATTACAAAATGTAAGTCAATTCTTATTGACGGTAAAATAATGTTCAGAAACATGGCTAGAAAAGGGCATTGGACAGCTATTAGTAGTAATAATCTGGACCCCATAGAGAGTCTACTGGTGTAAAATAAGCCAAAAGGGAGGTGGATTAGTATAACAAATCTCTGCTTTTCCCAAGAAGATGGTGGATTTTGGTACTGAACCAAACAATCATGGAGGAGGACACTTTTTCATGACAGAAACAACCCAGTGATTCACAAAGTTACAATGATGGGGTGATTCAGCCATTCTTAATGTGGTTGGGCAATTCAATTAGCACTTTAAACACTTGTTTGGAAATACAAGAATAAGTGATCATTCTCCGTTTACGGCACACGTTTTCCCCTTTTGTATGATTGTTTTTACTGCCTGGCATTCACATACTTGCTTGTTTTTTCATATATCAAATCAAGTATATTTGCTTAGTTAATTAAAACCATTGCATACTATTAAAGCTCAATGAAGAACATTCAAAAAATGTAAAAGCTGCTCACAAACAGGTCTTTGAAAACCAATGCATACTATTAAAACCCAAACAAGGACATTCAAAAATGTAAAAGCTGCTTACAAACAGTTTTCAAGACCTGTTTACACTTTTAACATCAAACAGTGCATTCTAGGTTTGTGCAAAATATCCGTTTAAAATATTGTTACATAAAAAAAAAATGAATAATAATAATTTCAGAGGTAAGATTTATTTTGGCCTGACCGAGGGGCCGAGGTGTTCATGGTTCGTAGTCGTTTCGCAGCTTAAAGTGCAAGTGCGTTGTGCAACTAAAAGGTGCAGTTCTAACTCCTTAATTGCTCATTCTTTTTAGTCATTTCCTTAAATAGCTTTTTAAAACTTTACTCCCTTGCAAGCTAGGGATACAGATGTGCCACTTAGCCAGGTAATTACCGCTTGTCTGCACAAACGTATTTCCAGATTTCTGAGGATTGATTTCAAAAGGATTTTCTTTTGTGCCATGGGCACTGACTGGACAATGCAGAAGATGTGAGCTAGTGTCTCTTGTTTGTATCCACAAAGTCTGCAAGTTAGGTTCTGCGACCGGTGCTTCTAGTAAGGAATAAGATCTTTTGTCTCCATGTCGGCAAAATGAAATAGCATACACCGGTGTTTTAATACCACTGAAAAATGCGCTGCCAGATGCTCCTGGGGACGTACATTGTAGGAGTTTATCACTCTCCAGGCGTGTCACCTTCGCGTAAGTACATTCTTGTCTATCAGATGAGATGAAAGCCGAGTTGAGGCATTTAGTGCTCGATTAAATGTATTTTTTCCCAAATTTGCTACCCAGGCTTCTTGCATAGCTAAATTCTTAGATGATTTCCACAAGAGCCTTTTAAGTTGCTGTTCCTCAATTTCCCGCCAGCATACATTATTGCTGAATCCCCTTTCAGAAGCTAGCAATCTCCAGCACAGTTTGATAAACATGCTTTTCACTGACATGCTTGATTTTTTAGGACAACTCTAGGTATGCTTGGGTTGGTGAAGCTGACTTTGGGATATTAAATATCGATTTGATAGACTTTCGTTTGGTTCTTGTTAAGAGTGGCTATTTCCCGACCCTGCATATTTTCCATACAATAGCACAACATTGGTAGTAGCAAAGCTGACATAACCTTGAGCAGATTGGTAAATGACAGACAATCAGTTTAAAAAAATATTTTAAACCCCTAAATTAGCGATTGTGCTTGTGCCTGGATTGCAGCTAGATGGTATTTGCAGGTCATTTGATGATCTACATTGAATCCGAGATATTTGTATGAGTGAGCTACTTCCACCTTTTTCCCCTCTTAAAACCAGGAGTGAGTTTTAAATTTAAAGTCAACCAACTGAACCACCTTGGTTTTGTTCAGATTCAACTCTAACCCTTGCTCGTCCATATAGTCGCTTATTAGGCAGTCCCTTATCCGATTGTGAGAACATTCATTTCATTTCTCTATTGAACTGACTCCCTCTTTGTCACTTTCCGGCATTCTGATCTACCGTCCACCAGGGACAATGGGACAGTTCTGCAACTCCTTGCTGGAAACAGCCATAAATCTGGCCAGCAATTCGGCTAATTTTATTCTTCTCGGAGACTTCAACATGCACTTCGATGACCCTTTAGCTGTAGCGGCGAATGAGCTAGCTCTCGATCTCAGGGTCTGCCAACTGTTTCAGAAAGTGTCAGAACCCACCCACATCAAAGGGCACCTCCTGGACCCTATCTTTTTGAACCTGGAGGCTCTTAAAGGGAAAGCCCCCCTCCCTATACCCTGGTCAGACCACTTCTTTATTCCTTTTACCTGGCACCCCCCATCTACGGTAGCACCTACCCATTCGACTCGCAGGCTCATCCGTCCTTGGCACCAACTCCCCGTGGAGCGGTGGATACAGGAGCTTGAAAATACTAAACCATACCTTGATCCCCATCCTGTGACAGCTAACAAAAGCATTGTCGACTGGATTGAGGGATCCTTGAACACCGTACTCCCCAAGAAAACTATTCATAAGAAATTGGGACCTAATAAGGCTGCCTGGTTCTCCCCCACACTACGCAGCCAAAAACAGCAATGTAAAAATCTTGAAAGGATCTGGAGAAAAGATTTCTCTTCCAGCAAAAAACAAGAATATAGGACATCCATCTGCTTGTATAAGGCAGAAATAAAGAAAGCCCAGGCTGCCTACTTCAAGAAAAAGATTATAGCCGCAGGGAATTCTTCTTGAGAAACCTTTCTCATAGCCAAAAAGTTACTTAAAGTCCCCAACCCCCCGACAGCACCCGATTCGTCGGGAAACCGCTGCAACGAGCTTGTGGAATATTTTTCCACTAAAGTACAGAATATCCTCGAGCAACTCCCCCAAACACATAGGGGCCGATTCCGATCTCGGTCGGAGGCGCACCCAATACCATTCGGTCGGGAAAAAAGCCATGCGAAAGCCTGTTTCCCGACCGAACCGTACGTGAGTCCGGCCGAGCGAGTACGATGCGAGTCGCCGACCGACTCGTCCGGGCGACCCGACCGCTCCGACCGACTCGTACCCGGATCGTACCGCTCCGACCGACTCGCTCGGACCCGATTCGCACCGCGCAATGGAGACGTTTTCCGGCCGGGTAAGTACGATGCGCACCTCGACCGCTCCGACCGACTCGCGCCATCCGACTCGAACTCGCTGTCGGAGCCGTACTTTGGGGGTCCGTGTCGGACCCCCTGTACGCGTACCCGTGCGAGGCGCACACAGGGGGACCCATGGGTCCCCCTACCTGTGCGTGTACGCCACGAAGCGCTTCGCGGCGTACTCGCTGTAGGGGCGCCCTTGTCCGCCTCGCACCCATTGAGGCAATGGGAGCCCGCGTACGCGTTGTACGACCGGCTCCCATTGAGTTCAATGGGAGTCCGACCGACTCGTGTCCGATAACATACGGACGCATCGGACTCGTTCGGTCGGACTGCACGGGTCCGATTCGGTCGGAAATCTCTCCGGGTCCGGCTCGGTCGGAGAAATTTCCGGCCCGAATCGGAATCGACCCCATAGTGATACTTCAATATTCCCTGCAGACCTTAGCCAGCGCCAAAATGAACAGCACTTGGAATCCTATGCTCCGCTGACTAACGAGTCCTTTTTAGCTATTCTTTCCTCAGTTAAATCTGGATCACCACTTGACCCTGCGCCACCCAATATTTTAAAACTGGTGGTACCCACAATTGCCCCCATTTTCATGGGTCTGATTAATGCCTCCCTTGCGTCAGGAATAGTCCCTCCGGAGTGGAAAAAGGCAATGATAAAAGCTCTGCTAAAAAAAACGCACCTGGATCCTGCGGATTTGGGCAATTACCGCCCCATCTCGTTGCTTCCAGGAATTAGCAAAATTGCGGAGAAACATGTCAATCATCTACTTTCCACATTCATTGAGTCCCACAACCTGCTCCATCCCTCACAAACGGGCTTCCGGCCCCGCCAGGGTACAGAGACCGCTCTATTAACGGTTGTGGAAGAATCAAGAAAGATCCTGGACGCAGGAGGCTCCACTGCTATAATTCTCCTCGACCTGAGCGCAGCCTTCGACACGGTGAACCACCTAACTTTGATGCACCGTCTCAGGAGTATCGGTGTGTCCGGCACCGCCGCACTGTGGCTCCAATCTTTTTTAGGAGACAGACGCGTTCAGGTCTTTGAAGGCGACACCCGTTCCAAACCCGTCCCCCTCCAGTGTGGAGTCCAGCAGGGCTCCTCCCTGAGTCCAACTCTTTTTAATATTTATATGTCCCCCTGGCGGATATTACCTCCCCTTTGGGATCCACACAGTGACATACGCCGACGACACTCAGCTTGTCGTCGCACTTAACCAGAGCGACAAGACGCCTATCGACCTCTGTTCTTGCCTCGAAGAAGTGGCAAAATGGATGAGCTCATCTCATCTAAAACTTAACGGCGGAAAAACCGAACTGCTGCTGTTAGGCAACCACTTAAATTTTAACTCAAACAGCATGTGGCCATCCTGCATGGGTCCGGCACCATCCCCAAAAACAGAGATCAAAAGTCTTAGCGTTTGGTTAGACCAAGAACTTTAATTTAAAACGCAAGCCAGGAAGACGGTAGCATCGTGCTATGGGCTGTTAAAAATGCTACGCAAGGTGCTTCCCCTTCTACCCAGCCAATCCAAAAAACTGCTGGTCCAAGCTCTAATTTTGTCCCGAATAGACTACAGCAACGCCCTCTACTTAGGCGCCCCCAGCTCAGCAGTTATGAAATTACAGATCGTGCAGAACTCGGCCGCAAGGCTGCTTACGGGGACCCCCAATCGGTGCTCAGCAAGGCCTTCTTTGCGTGCCCTCCATTGGCTCCCGGTGCAGGAAATGATCCATTTCAAAGCCCTGTGTGTAGGCCATAAGTCTCTGAGAGGAACCGGACCACCTGATATCAAAAATCTGATCCACCCCTACAGAGCCAACAGAGGACTACGCTCAGATGAGCTTTACTTAGCAGTAACACCTAGGATCAAGAAAGCCAGAAGCGGGGGACGGCTCTTTTCCTACAACGCCGCTAAACTTTGGAATGCCCTCCCTCTGAACCTCCGCAAAGAAACCAACCACCTCACGTTTCAAAAACATTTAAAGACCTGGCTTTTCCCGTAGAGTCGTGCTCCCTCTTTGGTTACTGCTATAGCGCTGGGATGCCTCCGGGTAGCCATGCGCTTTATAAGAATCCTTTTCATTTCATTTCATTTCAGAGCATTCATGCTCCGTTGCAGACCTATCAGTGTTTGGCTCAATAGGACGATGTCATTAGTGTATTGGAGACAACCCAGCTTCACTGAGGCAAGGATTGGCGGATGGCTGTTATCCAAATCCAGAGCACCAACTAATGGCCCGATTCCGATGTTGTTCGGAAGGCCTCCGAATCAGATTTGGCTTTACCGGATCCGATTCGTAGACCTTGTTTATGACCGAATCTTACACAAGTCCGAACAACCAAGTACAATGCGAAGATTGCGTAAGCGCCGACCGAATCGTTTCCGGACCCGAACCGCTCCGTACGTCTCGTTTGTAGATGAATCGTGCCGCGCAATGGAGCCGATTTCCGACCAAGTGAGTACGATGCACGATTCGGACAGCCGCTTTGCTTCGGTCTCAGCGAGACGAAACGGCTGTCAGAAGCGTATTTCGGGGGGCCGTACCAGGCCCCCCTTCACCAGGGGCCCTCCGAATCTATCATGGGGGAGTGCCCATGGGTCCCCCCGATCCAAACATGCACAGTGTGGTGGGCACCATGGGGTGCCTGCCACAGGGTGTACGCTTTTCCCCACCTACCCCTTTTCTGCTATGGGAGCCTGTGTACGCATCTGTACACAGGCTCCCATTGAGTTCAATGGGAGACTGAGCGAACCGAGTCCGAAGGCATCCAGCAGCATCATACTCGCTCGTTCGGACTCCCGGAGCACGTCTTGCTCGGAAAGCCATCCGGATCCGAGTCATACGGAGGGCTTTCCTAGCGAGATCGGAATCGGGCCCTAAGTCTGCAAGATATGAATTGAACAGACTTGGCACCAAAACACATCCCTGTTACAGGCCGTTCTTTGTGGCAATTTTGCTTGTTACTTGGCTGCCATCTCCGATCTTGACTTGTGCCCAGGTTTCTGTATATAGTTCAGTAATTGCCCATAAAAGTTCTTTTGGCAGACCCCATTCCAATTTTCTCCATAGTCAACCTCAGGGCACTCGATCGAAAGCAGACTTGAGGTCTATAAAACACGCAAATAACCATGATTTTTATTTGTTTGACCTTCTCTGTTAGTGCTGTTAAAATTATTAAAGACCCCATAACTGCTCTGAATCAAGTCTGAAATTGTAGTATTAGTTATTTTTCTTATACCCAAGTTTTTAAACATTGAAGTAGACAGGATGCTTAGAGCTTCACCTCAAAATCAATTAATGCTATGAGTCTATAATTGAGAAGTGATGCAGGATTTCCATTTTTGAAAATGCGATTAAAGATATTGCATTTCCCTTTTCATGAGTCTGGTAACCGATTAGAGCGATAAAGATCGTTGAACAGTAGGATCAGATAGTCTGCCCAATAAACTACATCTCCTTTGAAAAATGCTCTTGGGATTCTGTTTGGTCCTGCTGTGCCCTTAGATTTTAATCTCTATAAAATTTCCATGAGTTGTTCTACGTCCCCCAATAAAGTGGTCTGATGATCCTTCTTTATAGAAAGCTTGTGTGTATCAGGGCTTACTTGGATAACACGGCTTGTAGAGACTGGGCTTGTATTGCATTTGGCTTGGGACTGCAGGATTTTCCCCTCGCCCACTATATCAGGCACTGAGTATATAGCAAGAACGTGAGCTTCCCATGTAGATGCTTCGATCCCTGCATTATACTTCCTTTCTTTTTCAACTGTCAGCCCATTCACCAGCTGCCAGAATTTTTTGCTGTTCTGATGTTTACTGGAAACGAGGAGCTTGTTCCACATATCTTCTTGATATCATCTTTTTTATCTACTGCAATTTTTCTTGTATTGTATTTTCAGATTTCGCAGCAAAGTTTTATCTGGGCTATTCTAATCTGGTGGTCGGACCAATTGTCTGGATGTCAATCATAATGAGGGTTTATTTTCTCACAATCATAAAAACCAACAATTATAATGATATTCATAATTAAAAAGCATAGCCCAATTAACTCATAACACAATAAATAACACGTTTTAATGAAGGAATAACTATTTTTACATTTATTTACTTAAATAACTTCCTACCCTACAACTCTACAAACTAAACAACACACACCTAAAATATCTCTTAAAAATTGTAATAATTACATACTTTTATATAATGAATTATGAATTAAAAAATTGATAGTAATTAACTAATAATAAAATAATTATACTTAATTATCTCCCCACCCTTTATCCCTACAGACCCATCAACCTGCAGCTAATATATAAATCTAAAAATATCTTAATAACATAATTAAATATCAATTAAACAATTAATAATAATGAACTTAATTTTATTTATTTAACTTTTCACCCTGTAGCCCTACAAACTCAAAAACCTGCACCTGATATATAACTTGAAAAAAAACTTAATTACACAATTTACATAATCAATTATCAATTAAATAATTAATAACTATAATTCATTATTATTATAATGATGAATTTCCTTCACAACCTTTACCCCTACAAAAACCACAACCCACACTAAAAATATAAATAAAAAATGAAACTAATTACACAGTTTACAGAAAGTGCTCCACTCCTGTGCATAAGCACACTTTCTTGGCTGACTGTCCTGTTCTTTTGGTTTGCTCTTCTTTCTTTGAGAAGGCCACTGGCTAGCAGTGATGCGGTCAGGGAGACAGATATGGCAGCAGGAGCAGAAGCTTTCCTTAATTTTCCTTAATGGCTGGCAAGCATCAGCTGAACTGGGCACCTTCCTTTAGCCTGCAGTCAATGCCCATGACTCCTGGCATCCTAGCAGTAGTTGCAGTAAAGACTGACCAGCACCCGTCACACTTTTGGGGTCCTGAAGGGGAGCTGGGTTCCTCAGAGGGATGCAGAGTCATCCTAATATCTTATCAGGTGTTCAGTGGCCCACAAGCTAATTGCCCTAGGTGTCTTCTCAAGAAGGGTTCTCTTGAGGGACAAAACTCATAACATACACTTGTGCTTGGATTGTTTACAACCTCTGGCCTCTTCAACGAGCCTCTACTCCACTGAATGTGATCACGCTCAATATTGTATGGAGCTGCTGCGTCCAGCCATGCAGAAAATCCCATAGAGCCCTGGAACTCAAGTCAGCAGATAATGTACTGTAAGGAGTCAAGAGCTGCGTCATCCCTTCTTCTTTTTTTCCGGGTCTCCTTGGCAAGATCATCCTATCCTGTGGCAGAGACAAAAGGGATATGTGGTGAATTCTGCCATTGGTCAGAACCCACCCAAACTTGAGTTGCCACACCATCACTCTACCTCTAGTTAACAATAGCAGGTGACATTACAACAACAGTGCTACACCTGCATAGTATGGTAGGAAAGATTCAATATGGCCAATGTTTCCAATGGGATTAGATCAATTCTCTTTGTTTGTCTCCTCCCACGCAGGTCTTTCTCTTCCCTCTTAAACTTCCAAGGGGCCTCATGATGAGTTATTAAAGAATTAATCTAAATCAAACCTGAAATTAGATATATTTTTAGAATGAGGAAAATACATACAAGACCTGACTCTGGTCCTTGCACCATGTGCTAATCGAAATTTATAATTTAAAGCATTTTTTACATGTAGTGCATAATGTGAAAATGCCAAAGAAACGGTGCACTCCTTTTTAGTATCAAAATTAATTTTTAGGTTTTAACAACCTTATCAATCAGGTCAGAGAGTGGTGTTAGGGGGTTCCCTATGATGAAGCATACCACCTCTGGTGGGTGAGAGAATTCATCCTAAAAAAGGAATAACCCATATGTTTGAGTGACACCAATTCTCTTTCCTCTCTTTCTTACTTTCCTATCTCTATTAGACTCAGGTGCTTATTTTGTGGTTAAGATTAAGATTTGGGGAGTCAACTCCTCCCGATCTTTAAATCTCCCGTGCCCTTTCTGTGTGTTCTGTCTCATTTTGCATAGTAATCAGTGCACTTTTTGTCATAGGCCTGCATGTGTTCTTTTTTGTCCATGTCTCCTGCGTTGTTGTTGTTTGAACATGTGGCTGGTGGCTATTTTGCATAGTAGTCAGAGTGCATTTGCCATGGGCCTGCATGTGTTCTTTGTTGTTCTTGGCTTATTGCTTGTTTTTGATTGAACATGTGGCCAGTGCTCATTTTGTAGTAGTCAGTGTGCATTTGCCATAGGCCTGCATGTGTTCTTTGTTGTCCATGCTACATTGCTTGCTGTTGTTTGTGGCTGGTGGCAATTTTGTAGTAGTCAATGAGCGTTTTGCAATAGGCCTGCATGTGTTCTTTTTTGTCCATGCCTCCTTGCTTGCTGTTGTTTGAACATGTGGCCGGCTGCCATTTTGTAGCAGTCAGTGTGCTTTTCCCATAGGCCTGCATGTGTTCTTTGTTGTCCATGCCTTCTTGCTTGTTGTCATTTGAATATGTGGCCGGTGGCCATTTTATAGTAGTCAGTGTGCTTTTGCCATTGGCCTGCATATGTTCTTTGATGTCCATGCCTTCTTACTTGTTGTTGTTTGAACATGTGGCCGATGACCATTTTGTAGTAGTCAGCATGCTTCGCCATGGGCCAGCATGTTTTCTTTGTTTTCCATGCCTTCATCCTTGTTGTTGTTTGAAAATGTGGCCAGCAGGCCATTTTGTGTAGTACTCACTGTAATAAATCCTTTTCTTCCAGTTTTCACAGCCATTTTCTATGGACATTGATAGAACAGGGCTATGCTTTTTTGCAAATGTTTTCTTTTTTCCCTGATATCAGTTCAATGTTCTTGAGAATGATAAGAGTTAACCGGTCTCGTTTATGGTCTACCCTTTTAGAATATGGTTTAGATGAGGTTTTAGTTCATTTTTTAGCCTACCTGCATTAGGACTTGAGAGCTCGTGTGAGGATCAGTAAGAGTGGGGAGGTTTCAGATGACATCAGAGTCGACAGAGGGGTAAGGCAGGGGTGTGTCCTAGCCAAAGTTCCCTCTAACGTGCGCGCCTGCGCGCCCACGCACCTTTAAGGCACCGAGCGCGCAGTGTCCCGTGTGAAGCGCACACACGTTCTCGCCGCCGCCCGCTTTTAAAACGCGAGCGGTGAAAAACGGCAATTTACTGGTTGCCTGAGGCCTTTATGAAAGTATTCCTGTTAATCACAGCGCCCGTCATGCGCTGCAATTAACAGGAATACTTTCACAAATGCCCACAATCAGCCCGCAGCCTCTCTCTATTGAGAAAAGACATGCATCAAGTCCCAAAGCACGACGTGTGATTTACACGTCGTGCTTTTGGACTTGCTGCATTTCTTTTCTAATTACAGCGCAGCTGGGTGCTGATTGTGGGCCATTGTGAAAATATTCCTGTTAATTGCAGCGCATGACGGGCGCTGTGATTAACAGGAATCCTTTCACAAAGGCCCACAATCAGCCGCAGCCGGGATCCATTAAAAATGCAGCAAGTCCAAAAGCACGACGTGTAAAGCACACGTCGTGCTTTTGGACTTGATGCATGTCTTTCTCAATAGAGAGAGGCTGCGGGCTGATTGTGGGCATTTGTGAAAGTATTCCTGTTAATTGCAGCGCATGACGGGCGCTGTGATTAACAGGAATACTTTCACAAATGCCCACTTAATTCACATGCAACGTCCATGTAAATCCAGATGACCCATACTGAATGCAGAAAAAGCTCAAAACCATATTCTTCAAAAAGCACTATACACTCACTTCATCAAACTCGTAAGTGAATTAACGTCATTCAATTCACAGAGCCAGATAGAGTTATAGCACCAACATTCAAGATAAGAGGAAGCGGAGGGTAATGTGTGAAATGAAGGTTTGTCAAATGGTTCCAGTATGACACGTAGGAGTAAACACCATGTTACAGCGGCGCATGCAGAAGAATCAGAGAGCTGCGTAAATTGTCAGCTATGCATTTCTCTAAAAGCTCCATGTGTTGTACATCCGAAAGACATTGCCTTCCCTTCATCCCCTCGGTTGTTTTGTTTAAAAGTTCAAAAGACATAAATAATAAGTTAGTGCTTTTATTGCCATATGATTCATAAGAAAAAGCCAGAAGTAATCATTCCACAAGATTAGAACCAATACCCCCTTACATTTAAATGATTTACTCCCGGAACCGTCATCTGGTAGTAAAAGAGAGATGGCTGTGGGCCCTCATGCCCTTGGGCTTACGGGCCACTAACTTTAAACCTTTCCCTAGCCAGGCCTTTCCAGGTCTCGCCTATAGACAGCCTTTAGCTGTTGTCGAAGACGTATTGTGGTCACAGGGGTAGGCAAAAAGCAAACTAAAATACCCCCCCCCAATTCGATCGGTATCTCAAATGCCATCAGGAGAGTGAAGCTAGTAAGGTCTGTCCTCCCTAGAAAAGGTCCTTTCATCCATCCTATCTATTAATCTCTCCACCCTTTAAGCCTTTCATCCAGCGTCCATTTCACCTGTCTATTCATGCTCCCATCCGTCTTTTCATCTAATCCATCCATCCATCCTTTACCATCTATCCATCCACCCATCCATCCATCCATCCATCCATCATTTCACCCACCTTTTATCAATCACCCATCCTTTCACCCTTCCATCCAGGTTTCCATCCATCTATCCAAACATTCATCCTTCAATCCATTCTTACGTGCACCCACCCATGCAAATATAACTTTACTCTTCCATCTCTCAAACCTTTCACCTTTGTATCGATCCTTTTATTGACCTCTCCTTCTTGTCGCAGTTTCTTCCTTCTTTTCATATTTCCTATATTTTATTCTTCCTTTCTGCCCTCCCTTTCTCTTTCCCTCTATTTTCCTCATTCTTTCTCCATCTGTTATGGTTTCTACCCCGCATTTAGAAAAGAAATGCAGCAAGTTTTTATATAGTGCAAACTCAATCCAAAAGTATTGGAGCGCTTTACATGATTTATTATTATATTTTTTTTTGTATGCATGGGGAGATTAATTGATTTGCCCAGAATCACAGGATGTTAGGCTGACCCGAGACTAAAAACCCATCTCCTAAATCGACAGCTCGAGTATTAAGCCACAACCCCAACCACAAGAGCGGAAGCATTTTCAATATTATATACAACTTGATGCAAAAAAACAACCATTGACAAAGCCAACAGTCTTGGCTTCTTGTAGATGTAATGTTACTTGTATTATATATCTGGATGCAATGACAGAAGCAGCAAAATATCAGTAGGGTGGCACACTAAGCGATGCACATATTTTTAGCTTAATTGCTTTTAAGCCACACCCTTAATTGCATCGGTTACGCCCCTTTGAAAGATCCCCGAGTATTTTCATCCCACTCAAAGCCCTGGTCTACACGCGCGGTCAGGTTCTTGGCGCACATAGCCTTGGCTGCAGCGCACAGAGACCTTACTCTGCCGCACACAGAAGAAAATAATTAGAGGGAACATTGGTCCTAGCCCCACTGCTTTTTATTCTATATATTAATGATTTACATAAATCTTTGATCGTACTCACTAATGATGTCCCCAGAATTAATGGCAAGCCAGTCCCCACTCTACTGTATGCCGACAATGCGGTCCTAATGGGCCGAACACCTAATGCCTTACGTACTTTAGTGTGGGGCTTTGTGGATTTTACGGGTAGTTTAGATCTCTGTACCAATTTAAAAAAATCATTTATCATGTCTTGTGGGCCGAAAAAGGATCTTTTAAATACTATTACTGTAGACAATCAAAAATTACAATGCACCAGCACTTTTTCCTATTTGGGGCTAGTTTTTTCTGCCAGTAGTTCTTGGGTTGACCATGTGGCATACAGCAGGAATAAGTTCTCCAAAGATATTAATTCAATTCTTGGTCTACCGCAGCCCAAAAGGACAGGGATATTGTTAGCTCTTTTGAAAATTTATAAAACACAGTGCATTCCAACAGCGAAATATGGCGCGGAGGTATGAGGCTACACAAAGAGTAATAGTATCCAGCTCGAAGAAAATAGATTCTGTCAAAAAGTGTTGGGAGCACCGATCTCACAATATATTTGCCATGCTGAATTAAAATTGCACTATGTTGAAGATTACATAAAAGCTCGCCCTGCCCTTTTTTGGCTTGCTATCTTGAAAAATCCCGCAGCGTCCCTCACTAGAGACATAATAAGTGACTGTCTCAAGTGTGACAAGGGAAAAGAAATACCATGGCTTGCTGCAGTGAGGGAGAGCTTGAGTAGTAGTAACCATGTATTGGTTTTTACAAATCCCACCAAAATTGATAGTATGAATAAAAAAGTCCTCCGGGGTGCCCTTTATGATCATTATAGAGCTTTAAGACATGAAAGGGAGGCCCAGAAAACGTATGTAGCAATTTATATGCCCATTGCGGACGTATCAAATATACCATCTTGTTATCTTTTAAAACCAATAGGCCGTTGAGAGAGAGGACTCCTCTTCCATTTAAGGGCTGGCAAAGTGACATTTTTATTGTGTTTCCCTCTGGGGTACACTGCTAATTTAGATCAATTACCATGCCCATGTGATGATAGGAGTGGGCAAACAACACTCCATCTCCTATTTTTTTGTAAGTTCTACACAGAATACACAAAACAGTTCTTGCTTCCATTCTTTAAAAAAATCTCACCTATCCATTTAGATGCAGACTAAATAGAAATTCGCAAGTGGAAAGATAATGAATTAACTGTTCGTGTAGGCACTTTTCTAAAAATTGCAGTACGCGCCTGAAACACAATGTGCACTTTATGAAGCTAGTTTTATTGAATTAATTTGATATATTGTAGTCATGTCTTATATGAATTTAATGTATATTGTCTATGGATTCGTTTTTAACCAGCTCACGATACTTTAAATGATTTATGGGGCTTTTTATTGTTAACTATTTTTACTTGTCTTAACATGTTTTGGCATGTACGATTTTATCCTATTATTTTTATGACTAATGGATTTATGTACTCCCTTCTGTTATCATGTGATTTGTGCTTTTATGGATATACCAATATCCGAATAAAGATTTTTGATTTGATTGTAGCATGTATGTACAGTGTTTATGTATTCTATGTATTTTTTCCATTTTTCCCTGCACCCCATCACTGCCATAGGTCTCTTAGGCCATAGGCGTACACCAGCATTACTTTTTTAAGGATTAGACCATTTTCCCCGGCACTCACTGCCTGTTCTAGGTGCACACCAGCATAAATATTTTAAGGATTATTCCATTTTCCCCTGCACCCCCTGCCTGCCATAAGCTCACACCAGTATCAACCTTTTTAAGGATTATTCCATTTTCCCCTGCACCTCTGCCTGCCACAGGTGTCTCATAGGCCTTAGAGGCACATAAAGTAAACTTTTCAATCTGTATGTTATTGAAATATTATTTTACTATGGTTTGGAATACTGTTGTTAATTATTTGTGATGTGTCCTCACTAAATTATACTGTCTATAGATTCAAATTGCAAATATCATGTTTCTCTAAATTTTTGTCTTGTTTACTTTTAGGTGTACAAGAGACGTCATCACACACAGTACAGCAAGGCGGAACGCCAGAAGTGACACACACTAACTGAGTGGCAACTGCCAGAGCTAAGAAAGAACTTGAAGATGGCCTCAAACATAAGTATTCCTGCCAGGAAAGTGGCCAGTGATGAGAAGAAGAAGGATATTGCTACCTCTGGTGTGCCGGCCTCCACCTTTTTCAGGAAATGTGGTGTACCTGCTGCGCACTCCTCTGTGCAAGAAAAGGCTGGGAGCAGCACTCCCACAGCATCAACAGCACCACCCCCAAGTAAGACGAAGCTCAAGCCCATGTCTGTCAGCGACTGCAGTTATGATGATGAATAGTGAGTCTGAACTGAATTTGTCTCAGCCACAAACTGGTAACCATTCATCGCAGGAAAGTGGACAGCAGGAGCTGCATCCAGCAACAGTGCTTCCTGAAGTAGGAGTAGAACAGGAGGTTAAAATTCCTGATAAGCAAGATGTTGCTCTTCAATCACTAGCTACACAATCTCCAAAAGAAAAAGAAAGGGTACTCCATCATCTTCTCAAAGCTCTCCTTCTGATGATCTGGACATGAATTGGACCATGGCTGAGTACTAGACCCGCTCCGAGAGACAAGGCAAAAGGAAAGTTCCTGAAAGCCTTAGAATTATGGAAAATGATAGTGATAAGGACGATGCAGTGATTATCAGTATGGAGGGCAGCTCAGAGTACACCAAGATGACCCCTCCTATTCAAACTGCTCAGAGGGATATGGTTCCACCACCACCGGCTTCCACCTATGTAAGACCCTGGTCGAGACCTGTATCCACCACTATCACAGTCAAGGTTCACTCTACAGAGAGGCAAACAACACACCCATTTACCCCAGTTCTTCCGGCATTGGCAGTGGCATTGTAAAACATTTCTGCCCTGTTTGGGACTTCTTTATGATTAGCAAGCAGGAGGATAACATTGCAATATGCTCCATTTGCATTGCAACTGTTCATCAAGGTAAGCCAGGTTCACCCTACAGTACTGGAGACTAAGCATCTCATCTGAGAAAATTTCTCACAATCCGGTGAGAGGAGCACCCTTAAAAGATAGCTGGTGGTGGTGATGAGAGAGGGGAAGCAGCTGAGACCACAGTGATAGAAGATGGCGGTTATGAGGAAGAAGAGGATGATGGCATTATACAAAGCAGCCCTGTTCCCTATAGTTTTCCTGCATCAGCAACCTCAAAATGGCACAAGACGCAGATGCAGACACTTACACTTGCATTGATTCCCCCAAGACGCACATTGAGTCTACGACCTCCTGGTACTCTCCGAAAAACACCTGTGCCAGTGGCACCACAAAAGAAAAAAATCCAAGTTACTCTGCATGTTTAGGCGGGGGGCCTACAAACGCAACCACCCAATGGTACATTTGTACAATGCGAAGCTGGATAACATGTTAGCGATGGACCGCCTCCCTTTTTCTTTTGTGAAAGGAATGGGATTTTTAGAATTTGTGGGGGTTCCCAAATGGACCTATTTTGTCAAAGTTGCTGTTCCAGTCCTCCTCATAATATGTTGCAATTTTTTGGCCAGGCTATGCATCTGTTCACACTATCCATCTGATAACAGACATGTGGACCAGTTGTCAAACAACTGATTATGTGCGTATCACTGCACACTAGATCTCTTTTGTGGGGATTAGGCAGCAACTATCTGCAGTTCTCAGCACTGAAGAAAGTTTTAAGGGTGTTCAGCGGCATGCAACAGTAGCGATGTTCACCACAGAGAAATCCCATACAGCTGCAAACATCTTGGGAGACTTTAAGAGGATGGTGTTTGAATGGCTTCAACCCAGAGGTTTCAGAATTGGATTTATTGCCACAGACCATGGCAGTAATATAGTCTAGGCCATGGCAGATGGTGGATATTTCAGGTTTCTGTGTTTGGCACATTGCATCAACCTGTTTGTGCAGGACTTTCTAAAACAAAATGACACAGTCAGCTACATACTGGCCACCTGCAGAGGAATTTGCACCTATTTCAGTCGTTCATTTAAAGCCCAGCAGCAGTTGAGGATCATCAGTGTGGTAATAGAGTACCGGTTAAAGCCCTCATACAGGAAGTGCCAACACACTGGAACTTGGCATACTACATGTTGCAACGTCTGTTTAAGCAGTACAGACCTATCACCGACTATGTCCTTCAAAGAAGAGGGGATGAAACTGGGAAAAGCATGACCATGGAAATGAACCATTGGGGGCTAGTCAAATGCCTCACACAAATGCCACTTCCTTTTTATAAGTTTTCACATGGATGTGATTTAATGTGTACAATTGCACTGCACTGCATTAGTTCTGTAACGTTCGACTTTCGTGTAAGTTGTTTTTTTTTTCTTTTCTTTATGGCTGATTTGTCATATTTTCATTATGATTTGCGACACATATTTGCAATGATATGCCTATAAAGGTGAATTTGTATACAAAATGTATCGCTGTAATTTGATTGTAATTTGTAATCAATAAAACTTTTTTTTTAAAAACGTTTTCACATGGAAACTCAGCATGGAGGACAGTACGATGAGCCAAGCAATCCCGTTGTTTCATCTGCTTAAAGACCAGTTGAAAAAGATGTCACAATGGTGTGAACGAAGAAGCATAACAGTTGGTTCAGAGCTAAATCCTTCATTTGGCTGTTAATACAAGGCTGCCAAGAAAGATTGTTTCTGCCAAAGATTACATCTGTGCCACAAACTTTGATTTACTTTACAAATAAATACTGGCCACTTTCATTGCTTTTTCAGAAGGAGATATTTCACAATACAAGACTTCTGGCATGCAGCCTTCAACTTCCAGTGAGGGCAATGCTGTTGTCTCACAGCCATCACCATCATCACCAGCAAAACCAGCAACACCAGTAACACAAGCAACAGACAACTCTGACCCAACCTCTGCAATGGCTTGGTTTGAAGTTGCAAGGCAAGTGCAAATGCAACAGAGGTTGAGCAGGTGGTAGGACCAATCACCACTCAGAGGATGGTCCAAAACTATCTGGATGACCCAAAAGAGGACTACCTGGATCAGAACCCAATGATCTATTGGTATGGGAAGATACGACAATGGCCAGAGCTCAGCAGGCTGGCAATAAAGGATCTGGCTTTTCCGGTAGCCAGTGTGTCTTCTGAGCTCATGATTGTGATTTTTCACTCACTGGAGGACATGACAGAGGGTAACCTGGGCAGGGCACTCCGCTCGCTTCGCTCTAGTGTGGCTTTCTGGAGCTCATTGCGTCTACCATTGATGGCCAGAATCTCATTGACTAAGATGGTTATGCTGCCCCGCCTACTGTATTTTTTTCGCTAACCTACCGGTGATGATGCCCGCGGGGTGGTTCAAGCCATTAGATATGCTAGCACGAGAGATCATCTGGGAAGATGGGAGACGTAGAGTGGCACTATGGACCCTACAGCGTCCCGTGAGAGAAGGAGGATTGAGAGTACCAGACTTTGAACTCTACCAGCTGGCTGCGCAATTACAGTGGGTGGCACAGTGGTTGGAAGGGGGAACCAGGATGGAGCATACCTGGTAGAACCAGGACAGCGCCCTTGATTGCTGTTGGCCAAACTGCTGAATCAGACTGTGAGGGTGCCCTATACCTCGACATTGCAGTCTATGGCCTTACAGTGCATGGTGCGATTACCAGTTATCGCGAGATATTCCCTGCAATTACCACTGGTGGGGTTACCTTATGTAGAACCCCAGGCGATCTTGGGGACAGAGCAACTGGCACCTTAGCATGAGGCTGGGATTGAGACAACAGGAGATGGTTTTCAAGATAAATAATCTACTCCCCTTTGCTGAGTTGGTGGATGGGCACGGTCTTCCTACTGGCCAGTTCCTTATGTATGAAGTATTGGTACGAATGTTTGGGAGGTTGTGGGGGCGGAGAGAGAGGAACCGGCCACTCACATCGTTCTCCATTCGCTGCTCACACTGGGTACAGCTGGGCACCAAGTAAAGTGGTTCTATGCATCGCTTCTAGAGGCGTCTTTGTCTCCGATGCTAAATTTGAGGGGGAGATGGGAGAGATCCCTTGATAGGAATCTCACTGATGTAGAAAGGCGCCACATACTAGAATCACCTAAGAAAATCTCCCGCAACACCTGTCTAAAATACCTACAATTTAATTATGTCCACATGATGTACATGATCCCACACCGTATTCGGGCTGCCTTTGGAGGGGAACCAAGAGGATGCCCACGATGTAACCATTTAGATGCGGATTTCCTGCATATGACATGGAGCTGTGCATCCCTGCGAGGTTTCTGGGAGGCGGTGCTGGCCAAGATCAATGGTACGCTGAATCGTACATTGGACCATTTGGTGGAGGTTTGCCTTCTCGGTCTCTATCCTAAACCACCGAAATGTAAAGTGGGGAGTCGATTTATTGATCTGTCCATGGTGCTAGCTAAGAGGCCTATCGCGATCTAATGGAAATCAGCCATGGGGCACAGACCCACGTGTGGACACTGGAGGTATCTAGATGGGCAGCTGCAGAGGGTAGAGCCCTGATCATAGAGGAGCTGAGGGGCCTGCATAGGAGACCGATTGCTGAAGCATGGAGAGATATCTTTTTTGACTGGGATCATCCCAGCCATTCTAATAGTGAAGAAAATGACAGTGAGACCTCCCCAGAGTAGGAAACCAGGGGTGTTGGGGTGGACGGGGGGGGGGGGAGTGTGACAAAACTTTGGAGGGCGTGTCCCAGTTGCTGACTCCGATGTGCTCTGGTCTTACCCTATCTGGTCCTCCCCCCTCCATCAATACAGGCACTTAGAGTAAACTCAGGGAGCTACCTGATATCAACATGGTCTAGACATGTTCCGCCTGGCCGAGGGAATAACGGACACTCAACCCTTATATTGAGATCCTCAGAGAGGTAGACACCTGCATGCACTGTTTGAGGTAGTTTTTCTTTATTTAGTTTTTATATTTGTCATTAAATATAAAATTAAATTAATTAAATGGCATATCAGACATTTGGAGTAACCAGTCTTTATTATACTGTACATCAGTACCAAATAGGCCCCAGGGAATAGGTAATAAGGCGAATAAGATTCAATTTTTGATATATAAAACAGGGGACAATATTAAGCTGCTGCCCTTATTGGGGATGAGGAAGGGCACGGCTGATGCTTAACTGACTACATAGTTGCATATTATGTATTTCTCCCCTTATTAGAAATGTGATGTAACATTGCCATCTGACATATACGTACTATGGGTAGTGTCTATTTCAATCTAAAGTCACCTATTTTGTGTTATTGTTTCATGTCTTCAATGTGTCGATGTGTACGATTACAAATGCCAATAAAAATATATTTTTTAAAAAAATGCATCATAGGGAATGGGCGAAAGTGGGACCTCACATTGTGAATGACTTCCCTGTTAGCTGTAGCCCACTACTACTACTAGCATTAAGAGAGCCTTTTGGGAAACCCTGCATTAAGGTTTGGGAACATTGAGAGAGATATCAAACATCGCTTAATCTATTCAGGTAAGAACTAAGAAGTGAACTAGTTAAGAACTTTATAGTGAAGTTGTTCTCAGAAAGAAGAGATAGATAGGAAAGATTAAGAGTTTTGTGTATGTTGTTGTCATACCTCCCTAGTGGTCAATATTTACAGAGGGTAAGACAAGTGCATTAACTAACTAGTATACACTTTGATAGGTGGCTGGGTGCTATAAAGTCTCATCAAGCAATGCGCCAAACAGAACAAGTCTGTTCCCACTCTGGAAGCGGAGTTTATTGGACTGCAGGAGGAGGCAAGTAAAGTAACCTACTGAAGAATAAATACATGGCAGGGGACTTCAGGGCGGGAAAGTCTAGGGGGAAAAGTCGATGTACAGTAAAATATGTGGCAATTTCGAGACAGCTTTTCATCAATGAAAAAGCCACAATGCTAAGCAAACTAGCATTGCAAAGACAAAAGACAGATAGCTAAATATATGCCTCAAAAAAACATTTATTTTTTTACATAGGAAACCCACCCTCCTCACCCATGACAGACCCACGGTCTCCCCAAGCAAAAACCCCAAAATGTCCAGAGTCTGACCCTTTTCCCAACTTCCCTTCCTAGCTCCCACCCTCTCCACCACAACGACACAACGACACAGTCCCTCCTGCCAAAAAAAGTTCAATAAAAAAATACTTTTGAGGGGTGTGTAGGCAGACAACATCCTGGGCCAGGTTCTGCTGCCCATGCCAGAGCTGTGCCAGCTAATGTAGTGCATGGCGAGGAGGTGGTCTTTTGTCAACAATGAGGAGGGGGTGGTGTTGTTCTGCTGGACAGCAGTGGACCTCGGCTGCAGGTGGTGCTGGCGATGGTGTGTTCGGGATGGAGGCATACCAGGCTGGTGGCCCAAGGAACTGGAGGCACCTGCCTTCTCCAAGGCCACCAGTCAGTGGTATTTGGCCATGAAGTCCTCCAGCATCTTGCACCACAGCTGGATGGCTATCTCTTGCTGAGATGGGTGACCTTCAGCAGCAGACGTACCTATATTAAGAAAGAAAAAAAATGAATAACACAAATGTAATGCTCAGTGGAAGCACTTGTCCATATTATAGTGGCACAGTAGCAGAACATTGCTTATCCCCTAGGGCCATTGGAGTTTTTGATGTGATTAGTCACAGGGCCAAGTTTTTTCCACACATGAATCAAATAATTCAATAGCACAGACTGCAAGGAATTTACCAACATAATCAACAAATGATTTTCATTTAAAGGACACTTTGTGTGTTATGAATTACCTCTCATTAATGAGAAAGGCATATATGTTGCTCAATTGATATTATACTTGAACATAGTATATGTGCAACATTAATGAAGGCATGCTAGCAGGTATGCTACACGGAGGCATGTTTTTGAGGAAGCTGTAATAGCATGATAATTTATTACCTTATTATAAGTAATGCCAATGGGCCTGCTCCTCTCTGACTACCTCTTCAGTTCTATCCTGACTGCAAACTTAGGGGCAGATTGGATACTCCGCCATACATGTGACATATAACGGATATCCCGTCCACCATAAGTAGAAAGTGCACAGATTATTGTAAACAATGCACTGTGGTACAGAGAACAGCATATATTTTATTTGTCACGTTTGTCACAGACTACCCCATCCTCCAAACTCTAAATCAGATACTTAGTCACACATTACACCCTGGCCTCACCACAAATTATTTTCAACAAATGCCTTTGTTTAGTAATAGGGAAAGTTACTCTACAGAAATGTAAATTAAAGGGATTAAGCTATCTATAGGTTTAGCTACGGAATGGTTGGGTGTCACTGATCATGTGCTATGCTTTTGTTTAGTTACATTGGTTGACGAATGACAACTTGACGGAAGGAAAAAATTGGAACAGGTGTCCCTGGGCCCCGGGATGGTTTTCTGGGGTGGATACTTTAACGTAATTCTTGACTCGGACCTTGACAGATCGAGCGGCTCCCGTCGGCCCCATCCCCATGCAGCGGCGCAATTTCGGACCCTTAAGGACGACCATGAACTGATAGATATTTGGCGGCGCAGCCATCTGCATGATCTGGAGGGCACTTGCACATCCTCTGCAGACCCCACCTGGTATCGAAACGAGTATTGGCTCATCTCCCGTGACGCGGACACTTTGGTGAGACACTGTACTCATCTCGCCCGAACACTCTCAGACCATGCCCCAGTCCTATTAGAATTCCAACTGCTGGACGTGCTGACTAAAGCCTTCACCTGGAGACTCCCTGCTGGAGCTCTCCGGGATCAGGTGTTCCGGGAGGAAGTTGGGTCCACCATACAGGACTTCTTTGAGACCAATGTCGGCTCAGTGAGCTCTCCAGCCACGTTATGGGAAGCATTTAAGGTTGTCATCCGGGGGAAATGTATCACCACGCAAACGGGCATCCTGCGCTCATTGAGGAACGATTTGCGGCAGCTCGAAAGGGATATCCGATTGCTCGAGTCAGAATTCTTCACGTCTAATCAGCTCTCGGTCCTCGGGCAGATTTAGGCCAAGATAGCAGAGTTCGAGGAGGTGGCGCACAGGGAAACGCATTACTTGGGCCGTGAAGCGCGCACGCCCGCCATTATGGCGAGGGCGACCGGGCCGGCAAAACACTGGCTGGACTTCTTAAAAAGCCATGGGCAAGCGACTATATCAGCGAGCTTCGCACGGGCGAGGGTGCAGTTGTGGCCGGGCAGGCATCCGGTTCAAGAGGAAATGGTCAACTACTACTCTTCGCTACATGCTGCGCGACAGCTGGAAGCTCTTCCTGACCTGCTTCCCTTCTTTGACTCCCTAGAATTAGTGTGGCTCAGTGATGAGCACCGGAAGTATCTGGACGAGCCTTACACGGAAGAGGAGGTGATCAGGGTGATCCGTGCCATGCCAGGGGACAAGGCACCGGGGCTGGATGGATTGACTCCTGATTTCTATAAGGAGTTTGTCCCGCTTCTCGTACCTCACCTCCTCAACATGTATGAGGACTCGCTTGAACAAGGCGCTCTCCCCTCATCTCTTCGCGAAACATTGATAGTGACCATTCTTAAGCCGGACAAGGACCCGCTCCTCTGTGACTCGTACAGGCCATTATCGATGATTAACGTGGATAATAAGATCCTTGCGAAGTTATTAGCTACGCGACTTCTCCCGCTGCTCCCCACGATTCTCAGGCCTGACCAATGCGGTTTCGTGCCTGGCTGGAGCACTGCTCACAACCTCCGCGCTCTATTTGCGGTAATGCAGGGGGTGGACCCATCCCTCCCTGCCGCCGCTGTATTTCTGGATGCGACTAAGGCATTCGATATGCTTGAGTGGCCTTATCTTTTCTCGCTACTGACCTGTATCGGCGTGAGTCCCGCCTTTCTCCAAAAGATCGCACTACTATACACCTCTCCGACTGCTAGGCTTCGGATTAATGGAGCGATTTCTCCCTCGATTGCGGTAGCCCGAGGTACTAGGCAGGGGTGCCCCCTGTCACCCCTCCTCTTTGCCATAGGAATGGAGCCTCTGGCAGCCAGATTGCGGCAGCACCATGCCCAACGGGGACTCAACTTCATGCCCAGGGTTATATTGGAGTCCATGTACGCAGATGATGTGACTCTTTATGTCAATCACCCAGAGACCAACCTCGACCCCTTTATACGGGAGATTACCAAATTCGGGGGGCTGTCCGGTGTTGGCATCAACTGGGGGAAGTCAATTATTTTCCCACTCACGGACGCCACGGTTATATTTCAGTCCGAATTCCCTCTTAAATGGGCGACCTCTCCGGTGAAATACCTTGGTATTTGGATGAACAGGGACCATGAGGAGCTGTGGAGATGCAATTATGGAAAGTTCATGGAGTGGCTGGAAAGCAGGCTGCCCCGCTGGAGAGTGCTCCCTCTCTCCATAGCTGGCCGAATTTCCATCGCTAAGATGGTGATTTTACCAAAGTTCCTTTATGTCTTCGTGAATCTCCCACTCACCGCTGAATTTAAGAGGAGGCTGCGTTCAAACTTGATTTCCCTTGCATGGGCGGGTCAGCAACCTCGGGTAACCTGGGAAGCCCTCACACTCCCGTTTGAGCAGGGGGGCTTGGGGGCGCCTGACATGGAATTGTATCATAGTTGCGCGCAGGCCCAATTTGGATTCCACTGGATCTACCCAACTCTTTTCATGGCACACACCGCTCCTGAGAGCGAGCAAGCGGACCCGGTTCCACTCCACGTGGTACTATTCCGCACGCAGAGATGCCCATGGCCTGGGATCGACACCGTGGGATGTACGGTATGGACGTGGCAGCAGCTCCTCCGTAGAGCATGCTTGGATGCCATGTTCGCACCGTCGGTCCCGCTAACTAGGCACCCAGGGCTGCCGTTTACGATGGAGGCAGGGGTATGCCAACGTTTGCGCAAGCTCCCGATTCATACACTTGGAAATGCTTTCCCTAACGGCGTTTTTATTGACTTAGACGATGCATTAAGAGAGGAACACACCGGACTCCTTGAGAGGTTGACCCACTTCCAATTGCGGGCCTCACTTCGAGCCCAGTATCCTTCGTTCCCGATCGCGCCCCCAATGTTCCAGGTCCTGGAAACGTTCTTAACTAATCCTTCGCCCCACAAACTCATCTCACGTTTATATTCTGGTATGAAGCTCAAATTTCCAGTCTGTGTGCCCCCCGCTCAGCGCGGGTGGGAGGCGTGCCTGGGCACTCCGTTCGGGGAGGGGGTCTGGGCCTACTGCTGCGCACAATCAAAAGATATGTCACTCAATTATAGACTGCGATTAATTCATTTTAAATTCCTGCATCAGTTATACAGAACTCCTGTGTGGCTGCGCAAAGCGGGATTGAGTGCAGATGCGAGGTGGGTGAGGTATGGAATGCCCGAGTCCTCCATTATGCACTTGGCCTGGGAGTGTTTCGAGGTAGCTAACTTCTGGATCTGTGTGTTTGACACGTTGAGTGAAATGTTGGAGTACAGGTTGGAGCGCTACCCACTTCTCGCTCTGCTAGGTTATGTCAAGGACCTCCCGGTAGACGCCAGGAGACTGGCTGCCATGATGCTGCTGCTGGCTAAGAGGCGGGTGGCTATTTGCTGGGGCTGAAAGCGTAAACCATGCAGGGATGATTGGCTTAGGGATGTCACTTTCTGCCATAACCAATTGTCAGAATTCTGGGAGCTTATGCCGACACAGTCACTTCCTCACGACATCTGGAAGCCCCTGCAAAGCTTCCTGCAGCTCCACTCTGCTGATCATGCCGAGACCCTGATACCTGCGGTGTGATCGGTCATGACACTGCACGCTCCATAGGTTGACATACTTCCTCCCTCGCACTCGACCAGAGAGTTAATTCTATTACCCTTGCCCTTCGCCTCTGTACTCTTCACCTTACCCCCTCTGTCTACTCTACCCCCTTTTTTTTTCTCTCTCCTCTCCCTCTTTTAGCTGAATGGCGACTGCTGCTCCCTGAGATGACGCACCAGCTAACAGGAAATAAGGACAACCATAGACTTTTTAATCCTCGGCTGAATTACCAACTTCGCAAACTGTTGATTGTACAATTGATTGCTTATGATTGATGCCTTGTCCTTTCAGTGATTCTTCAATGTCCCCCCTCTCGGGGCAGTATGTCGCAGCTTTGTATTTACCAAAATTCATAAAAAAGTTTAAAAAAAATTGGAACAGGCGTAAATCTGTCATGGAAGCCAATAAATATCATTTGAGCAGAAAAATGTGGCACATGCTAAGATGGAATTTACAATTTTGAGGTAGGCTGGGACAGAAGGAAAGAATGATGTAGTGTAGTACTGGTACTAGGTGACCGACTGGGCACTGGGAAACACATCTTGTTTTTGGTCTGTAATTAATTGATATCTTCCTAATATCATGCTGTTAAATGAAGCAGACGCAGATTTCACCACCTACACTGCAGTGCCAAATTAATCCATGCTGCCGTGGGCATGGAAGTGATGGGTGGGATATCTGCCTCCCTTAACAAATACAGTATTTTCAATATAAAAGCAAGATGACATCACTTGTCACTGTCACTGCTGAGACTGCACCACCTCTGTCCTTGCCTTGCTGCTGGTAATGGCTGCAGCACTGGTGGTCTGTGCGCCTAGAAAAAAAACATAGTTTATCCATTTTAGATACCAGATTAGCCACGTAAGTAATTATGTTGCACAAAGTACAACAGCAATGCCTCACTACTGTTCAGTTACCTATCAAAACAACCACTTTAGGAGGTTTGTTAGTTGACATTTTGTTAAAAAAGCCAAGTAGTCAAGTCAACTAAAAACATTTTTCGGACTAATGGAGGAATAAGGCTATGAAAGGTTGAGAGTGAACCACAATGAGGGGTGGAAGCAAATGACCAATGAATGACACACAGTATTTGTTGATAATATAATCTCATTCCTTCCCTGCCATACAGGGCCATACTGTATATATAAGACAAAATTGGGTCCCATAACCATGGACACCTTTTCTTTCTGTCCCTGTACTATTTGACTGTTCGATCAAGAAAGCCTTCTCTACCAACATGTTTGCTGGATAGCTTACTTTGTCCAGCGATCCGCTTCATAGTACCAAAAATCTGTTCTCTTAACAGTCCTGCAAAAGACAAATAACAGAGGGGCGAGAGAAAGTCTACTAAAAATAGATTAGAAGAAATCTGCAGACAGGAGAAAGTCAGCTGCAGAAACAGGAAATATAGAAAAACAAGGTAATGCAGGGATAATGAACATTAGATAGGTGAGTTGAAAAAAAGTAGATAGCATGAATGAATGAATAAATTAAGATTATATAGCGCATAGCTACTCTAATAAGGAGTGCCCCAGTGCTAAAGGTCAAAAGCACCGGGAGAAAGCAGACAGGGAAAGCCTGTTTAAAAAGCAAAGTCTTCAGACTTTTACGAAACTGAGGTTCTGATTGGGATTGCCTCAGCTGTAACGGAAGGAAGTTCCAGAGTTAAGACGCAAGAAAGCTGATGAATCTTCTGCCAGAGCGAGCCTTCTTGACTCTGGGAACTTGCACTAGCAGTGCTTCTAAAGACCTGAGGCACCTCGTAGGGGAATAAGAAGTAAGAAGAAGATGCAGGTAAGTCACCCCAGTCTTCCTATGAATCCTATAACTGAAGCAAAGGGTTTTAAAAGAGAGGCGCTTCTCCACCGGGAGCCTGTGCAGATTATGAAGTGCCAAACCCCTAGATGTATGCTTAGGGAGGTTGAGCAGAAAGCAATCCAGAGTTTTGCACCCGCTTGAGTCTCGTAATCCTAGCCTGAGAGGCTCCCAGGTATAAAATGTTGCAATAATCCAGCCGAGAGACCACTAAGACTTGGATCACTGTCTTCTGGGCCGAGACAGTCAAAAGATGAATAAAACTCTTGAGAGATTTAATAATGCAAAAACACTTGCAGCTAAGGCAGCTATTTGGCTCTCAAAAGAGAGTTTGTTTTCAAACAGAAAACCCAAGTTTTTAGCCTTGGGTTTAGGCTGTGGGAAGGGACCCAGAGACTTCAGCCACCAGGCAAGGACCATATCGATGGCTGCAGTGGTGGCTGGTGACATTTGAAAGTGGTGGGGCGTAGAATTATTGGCATACTGCACCGCAGCGAGCGAGCGTTGCGAGTGAGCCCGAACAACCTAAGGGGGGTTTGGGGGGGTTCTCCCCCCGAGAAAATTTTGAAAAAAGAGTGGACAAATGGTGCATTTTCAAGCAAATTTGAGAAAGCAGGACGGTTAATAAAGCAATTGTGAAAGTGCAGTTATTACATTAATAAAGAGATGTCATATAACATAGGTAGCTGCTTATTCAAGCTTTCTTTCACCCCATAGTCCAGCAGGGTCTTGATACAAGACAGATAAGAGAAAAAGCAGTGTGGTCCTCGACCAGGAAGACACTCGTATTTCGTTGGTAAGAAGTCAAAGGATTGGTCAAATTGAAAACCTGAAATGCAATATGCAATCAAACAATTTGCAAGTACATCTCATCTATGTTCAACAAGCCATGTTTTACCCATGATTGGAATTGTGAATCACCAAATAAACTGAGCCACTGCAATCAAAAGCAGAGGGCCTCCTCAAAAAGTATGCCCTTAAGAGAGTTCTCTCATCTCATGTACTCTCTATATTTTCTCTGGAAGTTGAAAACTCATCACATTCTACTGCACAAACCTGAACCCTTCTGCATAGTCCAACACCAGAACTCATTCTTGGCCATTTAGTTTGGAGCCATTCATACCAGGAATACAGAAAATACCTTTAAATAGAGTAGAAGGTTTATGAATACAAGCACTTAGCAATTGTACATATACTATGAATGAGAGCCAAAGGAAACAAAAAGGAATAAAGAAGGGAGCAACACTCAAACACAACTCATGCTCCGGAACGCCATAAAATTCTCTATGTGGCAAGTTCATCACCTATAGCAGAACACAGTACATTTAATGTCTCCCTCAGTTTAGCATATTAAACAATAGCAAGTGGTAATTCTTGTGATTTGTACTCATCACTGTAGACTATTGTAGAGTCGCTATATAAATACAATTAATACAATATGTGGTGTTAGGTGTAGAAAATCTAGACTCACACCTGTCTATATTTTTTTGATGTTTTATCCTTGATAATGTGCCCTATTGATACTCTGGGGTCGATATTCAGTGTGCGCGCCCTGAAACCGCTCATAAACTCAAAGTAAATAGAAAGTTGTTTAGCAGAGAAAACTATTAGAATGGCAAATGAAAGTATTTAAAGGTGTACAGTTCATCCTTCACTGGAGAGTAATAAAAAGACAGCATTTTCAGATATTTGCACAATATGGTCGGACATGGGTACAGGAGTAAAAGGATCTGCACCCTCACCACTTGTGAATTTTTGTTTTTGCCCTTGATGTAGGAAAGTTGGCAGAGGCAACTGTTGGTGACATTGCGGAAGTGTTTGTAGGCCGTTTGCCGAGGGCCTAGCGGGATGTCACCTGAACAGACACAGCAAGCCGCGCTGCGCTCTGGTGCCACTTAAAACACACAAACACTTACTCAGGTGAATTCAAGAATCTGCGGGTGGAACCAGAAACAATATCCTGATATCGGTTTACAATGTGGCTGTGTGATGTACACACAAGTTACTGACAGCACATCTGTAAGGAAGTACCATCAACTGCAGCACAGACACACTCACATACACACATATTTAAAAAAAAGTAAACTGCGGATGTCCCTTTATGTACAACAAAACGCATCATCACACAAACATAATATCATTGGGCCCATGGCGAGTCACAAAACTGAAGAACTGCAGAGGAGATACTCGAGTGCAAAGATGCGCACACTAACGCTGCTCTTTAGAAACTATAATGGTCATAGGTGTATGCGGAAGAGAGAATTACAATGGCTGAAGGACACGTGTACAAACCAACAACTGTAACCCTTCAGACACAAATGAGAATCTCCATCCCATCTAAACTCTCAGCATTGACTCGCCGGCGACTGTTCTACATCCCCGAATCTGAAGAGATTCATGTAGAGCACAAAATATATTCTAGCCTATAGTATGAATTATGTGCCCTGGATTTGAAAGAGAATTCTTTGCTATTACCATAAGTGGATCTCCACTCACCTGTGATTCCTAAAGTGGAGCAGTGTTTTAGGTTGTTGTCACCCACCCTTCTCTCTGCTCCTCTAGTGTTGATCATGTTAATCATATTGTTCATAACCAAGTTAAAGACGCCTCAACACCAAGAGTGCAATCAGAAGTTACAGACTTTAAAGATCCTATCTTTTCCAGTATTACCTACCGTTCTCACTCACACCGTGACCCCTCATGAGCCACCTGAGAATCCTAAATATATGACAATTGTCTGCTTGTCTCCCTCCCAATAAAGTGGTGCTCATTGCCTGTTAGTTGGTTTCCTGCGGCAGCCTTAAATCTGGTCTGTGTCTCTGGAGTGTTTGTACTACTACTCCCGGCTTCACTCACTCACATCATTCACATTAAGAACCTGGTCACCCTTGCTTACTTTTTGAAGACTCTTCCAATGTCCGATGTCGGTGACAATATGGCTCCTCCTCCAACGTGAGTCCTTAAATGAGGATATGTGGGAACACGGTGAAATGCAGTAACTCATCTGCCAATGTGCGAAATACCTGTTGCCCTAACATAAATAAGCAACTGAGTGAAGGAGAAGACTTCCTTTACGTGTGAAGGAATACTTTACTAGAACCAGACCAACTCTCAACACATCCCCTTTATTCAAGGTATATTTGGTCAGCTCGTTCTGTTGTTCAGTGAGTAACCCTCTTTCTCTCCCAAGATGGTTGCTTTACGGCTATCAATAGGCAAAAGTGAAGTTTCAGTCCCTGCACTAGAGGGGTGAAGAGAGATGGATGATCATCCTTTGCCAATGTCACTCGTCGCTCTTGAAGTGAGGGAGCGGGCTGGTCAGTCCGTGGCAAGGAATGGTGACAGACGAGTGACGGTTGAGGGGTGAAGATTGAGAAATTACTTAGAGGTTAGAGGGATGGAAAGGGATGAAAAGGGTAAAGATTGAGGTATAATGAATAAGGGATGAGAACTATGGTTGGAGGAATGACAGGTGAGGAATTTGATATTGTTTTAGCGAGGGCTTCCGTTTTCTCCCTCTACTTGTCTTTGTGTGTGCATTCCGTACTTCAGCACTGCCCCTATCCAGAGAGGTGGAATTACTCTGAAATGCTTTGACCAATCTTTTAGTAGGATTTCTAGGTTTACAGTGTTAGCCTTCCATTTACAAACTTATACAGATTTTTTTTTTTTTAAGTTATACTTTTGGGTTTGGTTGCAATCTGTTTTAACTAATATAAGTTTAATATTGAAACAGTCTCGCTTTTTAACAATAGGCTTGTTTTCTAGTTTAACCGTTATTGGTGTTTATGCTTATTTGATATTGTAAAAGTGCTCTTAATGGCAGTACGAATGAATTCCTCCTGAAAAAAATATTTTCTTGGTTCTTAATAATATTTTAAACGTCCAGCTTTAGTATATTGAACACAGAGGGTGTATGTTTTGGTATTGTGTGGCGTCAACTTTCTGTAGAATCAATTATGCTTGCTGACCCCCGTTTTGTCCGATTATCCGTGTTTTACAATAAATTAACTCGCAGGTATGATGTTCAGGGCCTCGTACGTTTCATGGAGCTGACACATGTTACACAGATCTCGTACCGAAATCTTCAGGTTGGTTAACAGCAATCCAAGCATGCATGGTTTCAGTCACGGGCACGTCATAAATCTTCGTTCTCAAATTGCAGCATAAACCCTCAGGCATTTTAGAAAAGTATGTAGTGGTTGTTCTCGTGTTAGTATTATGTCAGAAACACTGCCTCTGTCACTCAGAGAGGTTGCACCCAGGCTTGCTGTTTGCTGTACCGTGATAATAAGCTCACATTCCCTTTCTTCACTTCTACCTCGTGCCTTTAGCCGAGGTCAGCTTGCCACAAGGCTGTGGCTGTCATAATGCCAACAGCACCTTCGTAGCGCCTTACTATATAGCATTAGTGAAAACTCATATTTAATTTTTTTTTACCATACCAACTTAAATAAAAAGCATTGTAGCTTCTGCAATATTTTAAGGATGTACATTTTGACAGGATCTGGTTTTACTTTTTACGGAGTAATAACCGCACGCGCTCCCTTGTGTTTTAATCTTAGGCCATTTTCGCGCAGCCTGCGTTTTGTTAGGTACAGTGCATTAAGCAGACGATGTCGGGAATTGTGAAAACCAGATTACAGAAATTGGAAGCTAAACGTGTAGGCGCCACGCTTCGGGACATAGGCGGGTCTTGGTGCAATATGTTCGGTTTGGATGGCTGTCTGTAGAGTAGGTTTTTCGTAGCAGACAGTTTAGGCAGCGTCCCCTGGAACACAAGAGGTGTTCGCATGAGACTGCGGGGTGATTGGTGTTTCGCCTACGCACAGCAAAAGTGTGATGGTGGCTTTTTTTAGGCACATGATTGTTGAACATGTGTATCATGCAGTATTGTGAAATGGGACGTATGACTGAAAGTGACGCACGGGATTAATTTTCCTAGCGCAGGAAATAAAGCGCTTAAATAGTAGAGTTGGTAATTGAAAACAAGCATCAGCAAATACAATTGTTCTCGACTATACAATATATATTGGTTTTGTCAATATTTTTTAGCCATGTTGTACGGCAGCATGGCTGGCATCAACATCACTGGCTTCTGGGATTGCAATCTTTGTTTGCCTTAATTGAACCAACTGAAATAGCGGACCTGAACAGACAATAGGAGTGTAATCAGTTAGCCCTAGGCTTTCAGTGAACACTGCTTCAGCCTCTCGGTGTACCATCTCAGCATCTGACTGCAGGGGTAGTGGCAGGGCAGGTCTGCAGAGCACACTTCGGAGTTTCTTGGTGTGGTCACTGGCACTGCACAATTTCTGGTCTTTCCTAGAGCTGCAGTGGTACAGCGGTCTGTTCCTGAGATAGCCAGTAACCACGGCCGTGCAATCGGTTAATTTGTTAAACAACTCTTGGGCCATCCAGTCACAACATCAAACGTGCAGTTCCGCTTGGACCTTCCTGTGTGGGAGCCGGGGTACATTGTATTGTTACTGAGCAGTCCAGTATCTACAGGCGGTGAAGCCAAGCAGAGGACATTATATCTTCAGTGCAGCTCTCCTGTTTCTCAGGGACAGCAGCTGTGCAGTACATAATGCCCGAACTTCCCTTGTGTAGCAGACAAAACAGTGTTTAATTTCCAAGATCCCCCTTAGCAAGCATGCAACACTAATGCTTGTATTCCCATAAAGCTCGGCCATGCAGTGCACACTTTCTCTTCCCATTTGCAACAGGCATGCATTTTTTGAGATTACTGATAACAGTAGGCGTCCTAACTTCTCACTAGTAGCAGTGTTGCAGTGCACTGCACATGAATCACCCAAGGTGCAGCACGTAGGTAGCAGATAAATAATGCTAAGCTTCAGAGTCCCTGTTGACGAAAAGTGTACACTTCCTGAGCGCTCTATTGGCATGCATAGCACTTTTTTGAGCTGCCCATTGGTATCTGCCTTTTAGTGCACATTCCCTGAGATTCTTTTATTTCTGCAGTCAGTGTTCAATTCGTATTATCAGATAGCTTGTGCTACTCGGCTGCATTTCACTAATCAAAAGAATGCAGTGTAAATAGTCCGGGCTAGCCAGTGGCACGTTGGTATGCAGTGATGGAGTCGACTCTGTCTAGTTCTTTACGGAATTTTGGGAGTGTGTAACTGACTTTCGACCTTTCCTACCGTCTATTAATTGATGAGCTGTTTCTGGTAGTCATTTTGGGTCGAGTATTTGTGAATCTGTATGTGGGCGAGTGGCGGCTCCTTTAAAACGTGGCACCGATGCAGCCGGTTCAATGCATACCTCCAAGCTTGGCAACCAGGAAACATTCAAACACACGTGGTTTGTTACAGCTCGGACTGGACATTTCTCTTGTTTTTCTCCTGAATGTAATTGATGCGGGGGGGGGGTTGTGCTGGAGGCCCGGATTTTTGGGGAAATAAGTAAATAACAAAATCCTACCTGACTCTGAGGAGGTCCGCCGTCCGCGCCGCCTCGGGTCCGACTCCGTTTGGCCCTGCCTACAGCCCCAATCAGCCAATCCTGGCGCTGCTGGCAGCGCCAGGATTGGCTTAAGGCTACGGTTACCTCTCGCCCGCCTGCCCATTAGGAGACCGAGGTTTGAGCCTTTGCTCAACCCTCGCTCTCCTAATGGGCATGCGCAAGCCAGTGCACACACAAGTGCGCGTGACTGGGCACGGCGCGAAATTCGGTGCCCTTGCCCACTCATGCGCACTTGTGCTGCAGTGCTGCCTGCTGCCCCTGGGACAATCATGTCAGTCAACATGACGCAGGACCGCCCACCCCCTTCAGACTCTGAAGGGGGTGGGCGGTCCGACGTCATGCTGACTGACATGATTGTCAGTTCTCCCTCGGCTCACTTTGAACTTAAGTAAACTGATTGTTTACTTAGGTTCAA